>JBBBDQ010000511.1:5047500-6247500 GCA_037127315.1 Ascarosepion bandense
GCATATGTAAGTTGAAGAGAAAATAATGGCACAAGTTGTTAACGTCCTACACGACTTCAAACAAGAGATTAGAAAAGAACCCCCGCTCAATACTGAAAAGAGCCACTAGAGTTAAGAAATCTATTCTCCTGAAAAACTGTTTTAAGAAAAAAGTATTATAAATTTCGACCGACATCTTGCTCGGTCAATGAATGTTTTCTTATACGGAAACTATTTTTATTACCATTAACATATATTTATAATCTCTGTGTGTGTGTGTGTGTGTGTGTGTGTGTGTGTGTGTGTGTGGTGTGCCATATGCAGTAATTTTAACGGATAGCGCATTTTAATAGCAAAAGACGCCTTCAAAAAAAATTTAAGCAGAGTATTAAGAAACGGGTAAATCCCATTAGAAACAAAGAAAAGAGTACTTAACTGCTATATAATATTGGTCTTCCTATATGGAAGTGAATGCTGGATAATATTCTCAAAGATGAAAAAAGACTTAAAGCAACAGAAATGTGGTTCTATAGAAGAAGGCTGAGAATATCATGGACTGAACAAGCGATGTTTTATAGAAAATCGAAACAAAAAAAGAACACGTATGCTTAACAACAGAAAAAGACAGGTGGAATTTCTAGAGCAGAAAAGAGCGTTTTAAAAAGTTGGACTGCACAGGAAAGATTAAAGACAGCTGAGACAAAGGAAAACGTCGCATAAGCTCCATAACGAGCTTGTTTAAATGGATGACAGAAATGGGTTTAGGAGAGATAACAAAAAGGGAAAATTTAGTAATAGCTAAAAAAAGATAGGAAATTGTTAATATCCACGACCGGTAATGTCCTAAAGGGACAAGGCGAATAGAAAAAGATGTCGCCTGCAACATGTGATTTCCGTTTTTTATGAGCTCAACATATATTGATAGCCAGACAAGCGTTTCACGGACGATTTCTTGTATATATCTCAGAACAAATGCAGGGTGTCCATAAAGTCCGTGTGCGCTTTAAAAAACTATAACTTTATTTGTATTTGTGATAGAAATAATGTGTAAAAAATGTTATAAAGTTTAATGTATCTAGTTTTAAGAATAGTTATTGAATAATTCTTTACCACAAAATTTGCAACAATTTTAGGTAAGTAAAAAATATTTTCTTTTTTTCAGAATCAATTTGATCCATGGCTTCAACTAAGGAAAAAGTAAACTGTGTCCTTCGGTTGGCTGAACTGAAATCTGTTACTGTACGATGAAAGTTTAGAATTGAATGCAATAAAAAACCACCTCTTAGGAACACTTTTGCTAAATGGATGAAAACATTTAAAGGGACAGCTTCTGTCCATGATAAGCCACTGTCTGGAAGGCCATGTATAAGCGACGAAACTTAAATAAAAGTTCAATAAAACCTTAAAAAATATAGATTTACTTCTTTCTAATCCTTTTTACAAATTATTTCTATTGCAAATACAAATTAAATTATAAATTTTGGAAGTGCACACAACCTTTATGGACAAACTGTATAAAACAAATACCAAAAAATAAATTAATCCACGGTAGTTATCCTCTTTATTATAATAAAGACCGTTATATATATTTCAACAATAGATAGATAGATAGATAGATAGATAGATAGATAGATAGATAGATAGATAGATTAAACGTTATTTTTAGCGTATACTCATATTAAAGTAGATGCGTTGTTTATTTATTAAGCAGTATTATTTATTTTTGAAAAATTTTATTAAGGAAAAATAACCGATCTCAGGCAGAAATCTGTTTTCCAACTTGTCAAGAAATAGCGTTGTTAGACAGATAGATAAATGGAACAAAACTGAATATATATATATATATATATATATATATATATATATATATATATATATATATCCATGTGAAAAACTTGAGATAGTTGGAAACATAGATAGATAGATAGATAAATAGATAGATAGATAGATAGATAGATAGATAGATAGATAGAAAAAGAGACTAAAATAGATATTTAGATAGATGAAGAGACTAAGAAAGAAAGAAAGAAAGAAAGAAATAAAGAAAGAAAGAAAGAAAGAAAGAAAGAAAGAAAACATAGATTCCTCTGCCTATCCTTTTTCTACATGTTTCATTATATATATATATACTCAGTAGATATTTTGACCCTGGAATATAACTTTTCTTGAACGAGTCAATGATACACAATTACTTGTCATCGGTCTTGTTTATAAAGTGAACCCAACGCGCAGTGAATGGCGCCACGGGTCTTTTTAATCTTCCCTCCAGATTCAGCAAAAAATATGCCAAGTGCCTGTCACCGCCTTCTTGAAATAACATCTAATGCATCTGGCATAAAGTAATCCTTTATAAGAATCTGCTCGGTGAGAGAATTATTTTTGCAACCAGCAGTTTATATCACATGCTGTCCCTCGTTACTTATTCCATTATTATTAATTTTCCTAAAATAGGAGTATCTATGATATTGTCACTGGCACAAATCTAGAAGCTACTTCACCTGCTTGCCGGTATATGGCCATATAACGTTGATGTGATGCAGTGGATATCGACTCGGAACGAGAAATCGGGGAGCCGAGTTCGAATTCCAGTTGAATTCATTGCATTCACTTACGCGCAAATACCCTTGGGAAATGTATTAATCCGTCTCTTCTTTCCAGTTATGGGTTAAATAACAGGACAGATTGGGTTCTATAGCCTTGGCTGGCAACCAGTCTGCCGCAGAAAGCAATGGCAACTTACTGCGAGATAATCAGTCATGTCTCTTTCGAGACATGATCGCCCAAGCATGTTTCACGTATGGCACTTAACTGACTAAACGTTGAAAAAAAAAACGGTTTTCGCTCGATAAGCGAAGTTGAGCAACATCGAGCCTGATCAGTACCTAAATGGGTGACCGCTTTGAAATACCAGGTGTCGTAAGCACAGATTTGCATCTGTTGTATGACAGCTCGGAATTTGAAACCGGAGAGTAGAGTTCCAATTCCAGCCAGGTCCATTTTATTAACGTATGAGCAAATACCTCTAGTGAAGTTAGCAATTTACCTCTTCTCCTCCCCCCAGTTATGGGCTAATTCAGTCAGCTAAGTGCCGTACGTGATACACGCTTGGGCGATCATGTCTCGAAAGAGACATGACTGACTTGGCAGAAGATTATCCCGCAGTAGGTTGCCATTGCAAGTAAGTGAATGCAATGGATTCAGCTGGAATTCGAACTCGGCTCCCCGGCTTCTCGTTCCGAGCCGATATCCACTGTACCCCAAAAGTAGAACGTTATTCCATATATTATTACCTCCCAAAAAATTTTGACAATCTAAAACTCCTGGTTTGAAATAACATGCAAAAGATTGTAAATCAATCAATCACTTACCACGGCCTATAATAAACATGGAAAATCCTATTAGATATTAGTTTACAAATAATATTATATGTATACTTTAATTTACATACATATATACTTTTGTATCATCTCTCTCTATATATATATATATACATTATGCACACTCTCTCACACACACACGAGATATAGGTGTTTCATTTACCCATCACAGCCAATGGTGCATAGAGCAGTAACTTTTATTGCTGTTTCTGTAAAGAAACTGTTTTTTACGGGGCGGGGTTGTTAACCCTACCCCGCCCCCAAACCTGGAGGACCCGTGAACCATTCTTGGTCCTTACGTTTACAGCACTTGGTATTCCCAAATGGTCACCATTTAAGTACTGACCAGGCTCGATGTTGCTTAACTTCGGCGATCGGACGGGAACCGGTGCATGCAACACGATATAGCCGTAGACTCTCTCTCTCTCTCTCTCTCTCTCTCTCTCTATATATATATATATATATATATATATATATATATATATATATGTGTGTGTGTGTGTGTGTGTGTGTGTGTGTGTGTGTGTGTGTTACACAATATCATTTCACCATTATAAAATATATAGATTCGAAAGTAAAAATAAATTCTGCAAATTCAGTTATATAATCCGAAACATGAAAGGCACTCAAAATCATTGTAATATTTAGAATTTATGGATTACTTACTGGATTATTTTGAATTAATTAGTTAATAATTTTTATTTATTTTATTTTACTGATTTATTTTATTTTACTGACACCCACCAATTATATAACCGTTGGTGAATTTGTTGAGTTTATTTCGTTTTGTTAGATTTTTTTTTTTTCAGTTTTATAAAAATAAATTTGATAATGTGATATTATACATTTAGCAAACTTTATCATGGTACCTTAGCATACTAACAAACTTTATCAAGGAACAAATTTCAAATTTAGAGATTACTTGGAATCTGTGACTAGCATTTCTTATGCAGCGTGTCTGATATCTATTAATGATTTAATTCGTTTATCTCACCTAGATGAACAGTGTGTCTGCGAAATCTGTAAGCCGGGAGAAAAAGATTGGTGCTTACGTATTATCGGGAGGACCTTTAAAAAAACGACTCAAAAATTAAAGTAAATTATTTATTGAAACGGTTAAAACAATAAAATAACATTACATTTGTAATTCCGGAGGCCAGAACGTCGCAATTGCTTCCAAAAGTGACTCAAAGACATCAGTACAGGCAACATGCTTCCGCCACATGAATTCGGCCAAATACGACTCCAAATGGTGACGTGCAGTGCCACAGTGCTTCTTGTTTCGCCACTTTGTCGATCCCCATAGGCGTTCCACTGTCTGCGTATGAGCCCCGGTGTTCGAATCCACAAAGTTGTACTTGTGGTTGACGTTGAGGTGATGAAAGCCTGATTTTTCCAGTTCCTTGGTGTTATAAGCGGGGAAAAAAAAGAAAAAGTAAAAATCAAAGGTCCTCCCGATAATACGTAAGGACCGAAAGATTTATCAATTTATTGACTATTTTTGCTTTAATACTCTATTGAGAACTTGACTGAAAACGTAAACTCACCTTGGATTGCGTTAAATTCTTGTAATTTTAAGCTTTTTGATACCTTATATATATATATATATATATATATATATATATATATATATATATATATATATATAGTACTGTGCAAAAGTATTAGGACAAAAACTATTTTATCTTTTATGAGGCATATTGGCAGAAAATAAACAATTTAATTAAAGTAATTTTATTTGATTTACTCAACAAATGCTTTAACAAAAAAATACTTGTTACAAAATGAATTTAATATTTAGAATAATAGCATTTTGCTTTGATCAAAGCCTTCATTCTCTCAGACATTGACATCACAAGCTTCTTCAATTAAAAATTACATGACCATGACATATAAAAAAATCCATTTTAGATAATTTTCACGTTCTAATGAACGCTAGCAATTTTTCAACCGTTATATTTGAAGCAGAAAAAAATGTACAGTAATTTTTAGCAACACGGTTTTCCGGTTAATTTGTTACCATAGCTCACACCCCTGAAGATGATCTTGGAAAGAGGTTAAAGGTACTGGAGTACCTTGAGAAATGAATGAAAATAACATCTGTCAATGTTACAGCTCATTTCCGACATCTTCTGATTGTAATACGCGAAAGATTATCTGTGAGTATGAACGAATTTTCTTAAAAATAAGTAAACATAATGTTTGCAATTTATTTCATCACACACACACACACACACACACACACACACACATATATATATATATATATATATATAACAAAAGGCATATATATATATATATAACAAAAGTATATATATATATATATATAACTATATATATATATATATATATATATATATATATATATATATATATATATATATATATATAACAAAAGGCAGATACGCTGGACCAGCTTGCTTGGTTTTAACCGCGAGGTTTCTTTAGGCAAAACCAGCCAAATGCCACTTCAATTATACAAGAAAAGTAGGAGGGTAATAGTAAGGGAGGGTTTTAGGAGTGCAGGGGGCGCATATAATCTCCCACTCCAAAAAAATAATTTATTAATAACGCGCATCCGGTTTCGTAAGTACCCTAGAGATCCTTTTTAGATGCCTGCATTTTGCCACCACAATTTTCCGTTCGTACACACACACACTTACACACACACACACACACACACACACACACACACACACATGTATATATATATATATATATATATATATATATATAGTATATCGAGGCAGCAAGTAATGTTAAATATAAGAGACAATGAATGTCTATTATGTTTAATCATGAGCCGTTCTAAACTTCGTATTTTTCCTTTAATTTCAGTTGAAAATAAAGACAAAAAATCTCCAACATTTGGATAATTATTTATTGATTTTCTTCTAAGCTTTCGGCTCACATGAGCCAGCTTCAGAGAAGTTGTTTAAACTGAAATATTATAACATCCACCATCACCGAGGGTTTTATTTTGTGTTGACATAAAACTCCGCTTGGCAACGGCAATAGTTACCAAAAATAATAAACACAGTTCTTAAATTTGCGATGCGGTTTTATGACGTCACACCGCGGGATAGCGCGAAATGACAACAAAACCATGTAGTCAAATGCAATGTAATATGTTATTTCCGGTTTTAAAGTTGATTTTATTGAGTGTTGGTTGTTTAGATTTGATGTACGTGGCCTCCAATATCTGCAGGTTCCTCTTACTGTGTGTATGAGTAAGGATCACCGTATTGTTGGCCAAAATCTGTCTAATATTACCTACATGTTTATGTTTTTCAGAGAAATGTTGTTTAATAGTACTCTGATCAGAAAGATGACATGTAAGTCTACGGGAGAGCGTGGTTGTAGTAAAACCAACATATGTACGAGGTTTTTTATTAGTATCAGAGATGCAATCTCTGAATGGGCATGTAAATTGGTACACTACATTGGTTTTTTGTAGAGAATTTAGTTTAGTGCTTGTTGGGTTATTATAGACTATGAGATCAATTGTTTTAAACTTTTTATAATATATAATGAGTTTAATTTGATTTTATATATATATATATATATATTTTTTTTTTTTTAATCATTTCACTCCGAGCAAGGCAGAAACGCCACTGATGTGCAGGGGGTTACATAAATGTAAAAAGATTAATTAGAAAAGAGTGAGGAGTACAAGCTAGTTAGAAAGGAACAATAGAAAGCTGAGAAAGCAGGTGCAATGACAGGTACATGGGCGGGGAGAAAGGGAAGGTTATACAGGGGAGGGGAGAGAGCTAGAGGCCAGTGGTTAGTAGGTGAGTATTAACTTTGCTTTTAAATTTCTGGAGGTCGTAGCCGTCAGGAAAGCAAGAATACGGCAGTGAGTTCCACAGGCGGGAAGTGCGAGAGAGGAAGCTGCAGGAGTAGAATTGTCGTCTGCGTTTGGCTAACCTGACTGTGAATGGGTGGGACCCAGTTGCCAGTCTGGTTGAACGGGTAAACACCTGTTGAGGAGGCATCAGTGACTTAAGCTCATCCGAGCAGAAGCCATGAAAGTATTTATAGAAGAGACAGAGGGAGGCCACATTTCGACGATGGGAAAGTGGCTGCAGACGAGTCGCCAGATCAGTACCTATCACATTACAGACTCTCCTTTGGAGCTTGTCAAGAACACTGAGGAGAACGGCAGGGGCACCTGACCATAAATGGCAGCAGTACTCCATGCACGGACGGATGGTTGACTTGTATATATGCAGGATGGATTCAGGTGGAAAAAACATCCTGGATCGACATAGTGACCCAATCTTCTTAGCAGTAGATTTTGCTATGGATTCAATATAGTGCTTCCATTTGAGGTCTGAGGACAGGGTAAGTCCGAGGAGGCGTAGTGTATTACTCTCCGGGAGAATCATCTGGTCCATGCTTATGGGAGGCAGAAGAGGTTGCCTGTAATGGTTGACAGACAACAGCTTGGTCTTAGATGAATTGAAGTTGACAAGCCACTTCTTGCCCCAGTTCACCACAGAGTGTAGATCCCGCTCAAGGTCAGCAGCGATATATATATATATATATATATATATATATATATATTGTTTGAACATTATTTTTTATCAGTACTCGTACTTGAGTAGATATTCTGTTTTTAATCAAACAGTATATTTATATAATATTTCTACTGGCCTGATTATCTATGATAAATTTACATTTTTGTACAACGTTTATCGTAAATAATCAGGGGCCGGGAGAAATAAATATATAAATATAATGTGCGATTAAAAACAGAATATCGACTCAAATACGAGTATAAATTCAAAATAATGATAAAACAAATAATTTCAATATGTTAGTTCTTAAGACCATTTGGTTAATCTTCGGGATTTTCCGGAACATAAGATAGATAGATAGATAGATAGATAGATAGATAGGAACAAACCCGTTCTAGAAAAAGAATTAGATAGATAGATAGATAGATAGATAGATAGATAGATAGATAGATAGATAGATAGATAGATTAAACGTTATTTTTAGCGTATACTCATATTAAAGTAGATGCGTTGTTTATTTATTAAGCAGTATTAATTATTTTCGTCTACTGGCCTGAATATTTGAAAAAACTTATAAAGGAAAAATAATCGATCTCAGGCAGAAATCTAACTGTTTTCCAACTTGTCAAGAAATAGCGTTGTTAGACAGATAGATAAATGGAACAAAACTGAATATATATATATATATATCCATGTGAAACACTTGAGATAGTCGGAAACATAGATAGATAGATAGATAGATAGATAGATAGATAGATAGATAGATAGATAGATCAATTGAAGTTTCAACTCCAGAGTTTCGTATACTGACCCGTCCGTCCACTCTTCAGTGGGTATAAAAAACTGAATGATTATATTTCTCGAATTTTCTTTTTTCTATGCATTGTCATTGTCATTTTTACAAGTTTCTTCTCTGTATTGTTTCTGGGTGGATGTGCGTTTGCGCACGAGCGCACGTCTGCGTAAATGTGTTTACGTGATTATCCGTTCTTTTCTTCATTATTTTATTTATTTTTTCTTTTTCTTTTTTTTTCTGTTTTTTTATATATATATATATATATATATATATATATATATATATATATATATATATACCGACCAAAGCGAGGGACCGGATGTTTGCACTCTCAGGACTAGAAAGCAAATGACCAAAACTTGTCGACGCGCAGTCGGCTCCACGCAGATGTTCCGGTAGAAAACTAAAAATTAATTAACCCTTCACGCCTGTGGAACTCGCTCCTATATTCTTGCTTTCCTGGCGGCTATAATCTCCAGAAATTTAAATGCAATGTTAATACTCATCTACTAACCACTTGACTCTAGCCCTTCCCCCGACCCCGTATATCCTTCCCTTTCTCTCCCCCCCTTGCAACTGTCATTACACCTGCATTTTCATCTTTCTATTGCTTCTTTCTAATTGGTTTGCAATCCTCTTCTCCTTCCTCTAATTAATTTTCTTTCAGTTATGTAGCCCCTAGCACATCAGTGGCATTTACGCCTTGTCCAGGGTGAAACGATTAAAAAAAAATCAAATTCCAGTTTGCGAGCCTACGCGAATTTTTTTATCGGCCAATGGGAAGCACAGAATCAAATACGAGTGTGAATTCCCAAATGATCTGCTGGGATCCACATATACGAAATAAAAAGCCGATACACCAAAGCATCGACAGACAGACACAGACAGACGGAGAGAGAGAGACTTCTGAAAGCACTTGTGTAATTAGTACTTCCCTTGACCAACGTCAAGTGATTTAACTATGCTCGCCTCCCTTCCCTTTCATCTTATCCTTCGCTGTCTCTAAACTACTTACCGACCAAAGGAGCGGATATATCAAAGACATTCCTTATTTACAACGCTCCCATATTCATACGCACAAATTCTCTTTTCAGCTTTTATTGCCATGAACATTTTAACGTCCGTTGGACCTATATTTACTTTAATTGTAAAAACCTTAATTGATATGTGTATATATAAAATGTTTTTTTCTAAATTATGACTTATAGTGGGCTATCTACAACGAGGCCACATTCCTTGAATCTGCAACAACATACAACTACTCTTCACTAGAATGGATAACCAGCTATATTTGTTTTCCCCACTTTACACAGGCTCCTTACTCTTTCTCTTTATTCCTTTCCACTTTTCTTTTAATTGTAGCTTTTATTAACGTTTTTTCTTTCTCTAGACATCTTTTTTTAAATTCGGAAATTTCTAATCTTTTCGTGAGTTAGGAAAATTGTATTTCGTTTTGTATATAAATAATTCATATTCATATTAAATGATAAAGATTTTTATATGTCATCATTTGGTTTTTATTTAATTTTCTTATTGGTTTTGTGGTGCTTTAAGTACTTAAGTATTAACTGTAGGAGGTTAGGTTTATAAGTAAAATTTTATTAATTATTTCTTAAATTTGAATGTGCATATACCTGTAGTATGATAATCCGACATTTTATTACTTAAAACATTATTTTAATGGAGACACATGTGTGAAGTATTAACAATTCTGTTATTTATTTTGTCTATATATTCAAGAAAACTTATTAAAGAAAAAATAGGTGTCTTTCGGCAAGAATCGAATCTGATGCCGCCTTTGAAGGATAAACCGTTGCTATATCCAACGTGCTTTTATTCGATTTCGACACGAAGGGCGACGCCGATCAATTTTAAAAATAAACGGAGCTTCTACTCAAATGTGGCCATCTATTAGCAATTTAAAATAATTTACTTAATTAAATTTAAAATAAACGGACTCTCTACTCAAATATGGATATCCAATAAAAATGAAGTTTAAAGTTTATACATATATATATATATATATATATGAAGTTTAAAATTTATATATATATATATATATATATATATATATATATATATATATGAAGTTTAAAGTTTATATATATATAAGGGATGGAAAAATGATCGAATATTTATATTTGATAGTTTACTGCTAGTAGTACTTAATTTATTTTTCTAAAATTGCAGTTTTCTTGCCGGGGTTTACAGATATTATTTAGATAAGTTTATTAAAATCAACAGTCTGGACTATTTAAAAATTGTAAGTGGTCAACTCCATCCTACGGTTCAAGAACAATTTCCAAGATAAATGCTACATTTTAGGATGATAATGCACCCATTCATACTACATTCATAAAGTTGTAGCTGAATGGTACGCGAAACATTCTTGTGAAGTAGAATATCTTATCTGGCAACCACAGTCCCATGGAACATTTATGCTTCATTTTAGAAAAACAAGTGATGCGTCGATATCCTCCACCATCATCATTAAAAGAATTGGAGATAATTATGGCTGAAGAACGGATGAAAATTTTCCGGGAAACAATTCAAACTTTTTACGAGTTTATCCCACGCAGAATTCAAGCTGTAGTTACTGCCAAAGGCGGTCCTACCCTATATTGGAATAAATTTGCTTGAAATTTCAAGGTGTTTCCATTATTTTGTCCACACACACACACACACACACACACACACACACACACACACAGATATATATATATATATATATATATATATATATATATATATATTGCAATAGTTGTTACAATGGTTTATAAATTCATAGTATCACTACACAAAAATTTTCGCATTTCGAAGCTGCTTTACGCGATTCTCATCGGGTGACAAATTTGGAATGAAAATTAAATGGTGAAAAAGGTTTATTTATGGTGATATGATGTTTAAGTGAAAGTGGGATTGGGAGTTTATTCTGATTCTGTCGGCCGTATTGTAGTCTTAGGTATATAGGTTATGAGAGGTGGCTTAGTTTAAGACAAATTCCTTTTTATTTTATCTGGATTTGGTGGAAGTGGTGTCGCTGTTAATGAGAACGATATAAATAAATGTGGTGGAGGGAGTTTTAGAATGGTCTAGTCGTCCGTTCGTGGTTCTAGTGATGCTGCTATTGAGTTAAGAGAAGGGTGTGGGGTAGCTTAGTTTTGGGCAGGTCGCTTTTTCGTTTAGTTTAGGTATTTTATATTGGAATATATGGGGGTTTTTTTGTTTTTATGCAGTGCCGATAGTTTTTATTTTACTACTATTTACAGGTAGATGAAATTATTTTGGTGTGGTGTGGGATTTATTTTCTTTTATTTTTACGTTTGTTGTTCTATTTATTTAGAGGGTTGATTATGTGTATATATTGCATTTTTGGACGGGTCGTGTGGATGGGGTGTTTTGTTTTGTTTGTTTGTTTTTTTTATTTATTTAAATTTTAACGAGAAATATTTGCGATGTTTTCATAATACTGCTAGTTCGTCTCTACGGTTTAATAGTTCCCTACTGTTGGGGTACTTCAGAATGTGTAGCTTTTCACTTAAACATAAAGGGCAGATGTTGTTAAGTGAATTGCAAGATCTAGTTTTTTCTAGGATTTTCCATTTTACTTTGGGTTTCTGTTTTGAGTCCTTTAGTTTCCAAAAGTATGCGAAAAGGGATGTTTGGTTTCGGTATAAGTTGTTTTTGAATGAAGTTAAGTGCTTGTACCAGCGCTGCTTAACATTGTTCTTAATAGATCCGATATACACTTTATTTATAGTGGGATTTTCAATTGATGTTATGTTGCATTGATAGATTATTGAGTTTATTTTACATTTATTCTGTAGTGGGCAGTTGTTGGGGTTTCTACAATTACATAGGTTTTTATTGTTGTCTTGTTTATTATTTTGGTAGTTACTTTTATTTTGATCTACGTGTTGATTTAGGATATATTTGTTATGGTTTCTTGTGATTTTTTCTAGGTTATGTGTGCAAGTATAGCTTAGTTTAGGCGTATTTTTGTTGAAGATTTTACTAAGAGGGTTATTGGTGGGGAAGTGTTTTTAATTAAATTGAGGAACTTCTGTCCTAACTTGGTGTCTATCATTTGGTTGAAAGGAGGTGTGTACCAAATGATTTTTCTATTTCTATTTTTCCTGTTATGGTTACAGTTTGTTATATACTGGATGTCTTGGTTTTTGTAGCCACTTTTTTTAGGGATAGAAATAATAAAGAAGAAAACAATAAAAACCTATGTAATTGTAGAAACCCCAACAACTTTATACATTTTTTCTTTCTATATATTGATTTTTTATTGTTTTTAAATGAAATTTTTATATCCTAAAACTTGGTGAGGCGCGAGCAAATTTTCCTTCCGAAAATGCGGCACAGAGAAAAATGTTTTTATCCTACTGCTCTAACATGTCACAAGATTACATTAAACTTCTTTATCATAACTGTTTGCCTACGTAAATTTTACAATTTCAGTGTTCTCGACAGGCTCTAAAGGAGAATTTGTAATGTGATTGGTCCCGACCTGGCAGCTCGACTCCAGCCACTTTCTCATCTGCGGGAGGTGACTTCCCTCTGTCTCTTCTATAAATATATTCATGGATTCTGCTCTGACGAACTTAGGTCACTGGTGTCCCCTCCACAAAAATTTACTCGGGTAACCAGACTGGCAACAAGGTCCCACCCTTTTAAAGTTAGATCAATCAAATGCAGACGACAATTCTAATTCATTAGCTTCTTTTCTCGCACCTTTTTTCACACCCCGTGTATCTTGTTCTTTTACTTTCTTTCTACTTTTGTAACTGTCTTCACTCCTGTGTTCACATCCTTCTCTTGCCCTTTCTCTTTCACTCCTTGTAGCTGGTTAGTCTTTGTCTTGAATTTCCTCCTGTCTAAAATTTTAACTCTCTTATGTAGGCCCCTGCACATCAGTGGCGGTAACGCCTTGCTTGAGGTGAAATGATTTTTAAAAAATACGCCGACATGCGTATGTGTACGCATGTCGGCGGGTGTGTGCATGCGTCTCGCAGAAGAGCCTACGAAATTCTACGTAGCTAATACTCTTACATGCCATTTATGGTTACATTTCATCTTCCCTCTTCTTTTCTTTCCTTTATTAAGTATTACACCCCAAACAAGGCAAGAAAGTCGCTAAGAGGCGGAGGCTGGGTGTACTGAATGTGAAAGAATCTAAGAAAAACATTAAGTAGCAAGAACAATAAAAGAACAGGAATTAAGAAGACAGAAGTTAAGGATTGGCATTGCTTTGGTTTAATTAATAAAACTTGTATCAGTAAATCATTATCTCCAAAAGAATTCTGACAATCGAAAAAACAAAAAATACTAGCTTTAAATAACCTGCAGAAGGTTGATAAACCGTAAAAAATCAATCAATATATATATATTTTAACAGCCTCTTATAATAGTGTATTTTTTGTATCTGTTCACCCAATAGACAACCCAAAATTTCTTCTTCTTCTTCTTCTTCTTCTTCTTCTTCTTCTTCTTCTTCTTCTTCTTCTTCCTCTTCTTCTTCTTCTTCCTCTTCTTCTTCTTCTATGTACCGTTGTACCGTGACCCTTCAAAACGTTGGCGATCAATTTACTGTCCTTTGTAGCTCTTAATAACTTTCCTGGTTTTGCCATCTCTCCCAAACCCTGCTCCGCCATCCATTCGGTCTATTTCAACAGATTGCGTTGCTTTCCTCTGTCTCTCTTACCTTCAATCCGTCCTATTAGTATCAATTTTCAAAGCCCTCTTTCCTCATTAAAGTTCAACTACAGCTTCCTGGTGTCTACTATAAATGTCTCTTTGTTGACATTGACTTTAGAACTTCGCCGTTGCTCTCATATTCGGTCCATAGTATTCTCAGCAACTTTCTGTAGAACCACATTTCTGTTGGCTCGAGCCTCTTCATCTGTGAGATTGTCCAGCATTCACTGCCATATTGTAGGACTGATATTGCATAATATTTCAGTACTCTTTTTCTTTCTTCCTTGTTTTTTAACGATATTTCTATGTTTCTTAATACAGCTTTTAAAAGACATTATTCGCTATTCTAATGCGACTTTCCGTGTCGCACATTCCGTCCTCTACTGATACGCTTTTCAGATATCTAAAAGGTTTCACACATTTGATTTCGTTATCTCCAATTTGTAATGTGCATGTTGAACTGACCCTTTTGCGAACAACCTCGCATTCTTCTTTAATCTGTCGTGTGTACCCTGCAGATCTTTTGATAACCGAGTGGAAACCATTTTTATTTCTGTTAAGGCCTTTTACTCACTCTTTTTCGCACACGAAGCGCATCGATCTTATCTTTGAAGTGTAATGAATTATGTATAGTCACCAACTTTTTCGTTCTCTGACCCTCTAATATGATTATTATTTCTGCTGCTGTGGTTATTGTTATTTGCAGTTGTGTCGTAAGCTCTTCAGATACCTTGACAGAGGCCAGTTACTGCATTGCTCAGTCAATTGGATAATGCATTATTCAGGCGTTACATACCAAACGCTATTTTCGTAACCAGAACAGCAACGAATAGAAAGGTGATCAACGCTTGGTCGCGCCGGTGAAGGGAGGCAATTATGTTGACGTTTCCATCTATGCTAAGCGTCAGTTCTCGACGAGTTTGACGATTCGCCTGGAATGACTGTGTCGGAAAACGAAAGTTCATCGATTTCCGAAAAGTCGATTCATGCCTGACTAGAAGCAAAAAGCAAATCAATTTTCAACTAACTGCCCAACCTGCAATGTTAAAATATATTGATATCTGTTCTACTAAGGCAATTTGAGCAAACATAAAGAATTAAATGAGGAACGAACCCATGATATCTAGTTTGCAAGACGATTACGCTATTCAATGTTCTTTACAATAGAACTATATACAATATATAATAGTGCAATAACATATTTAATATATAGCTATACTCTCTATTATAATAAAGACCGTTGTGTATTTATTTGTATATATATATATAATCATCCGCAGACAGATCGGTTTCGCAGCACATTAGTTAGACATCCGAACATCCGATTGCTTTCAGCCAGGATTGAAACCCGACCGAATTGACATCAGTTGGCGAGTCTACCTCTGAGTTATATATATATATATATTATGCTCTCATTGCAATTGAGCTCTCTAGAGAAGAAATTTTTTTAAACCGTTTACACTTTTGCGATATATGCGCAACTCTTCAGAAATGAATTGAGTTCTTTCGGTGACTGACGTGTGTATACACTCCTTATATACAACACGTTAAAATTTCCCTTCTCTGATTCCATACACCTATGGCTTAGGGGGTAGCGACTCCGACTCCGACTGACACCAAGTCAGTCGAGTTTTGATCCCGGCCAGCAGCAACTGAATGTGTCTAGCCACACTGAGGAGCTGTGATACAGCGAAACAGGCTTGTATGTGGATGACTTATATATATATATATATATATATATATATATATATATATATATATATATAGTAAGAAGAACCTTCAGATATTGGAGGCCATCTACATTAAATCAAAACAAACCACACTTATTAAAATTACATTTCAATCTGGTCATAACACATTACGTTAAATTTAGACATATGGTTCTCTTAACATTTCGGTCTCTCACGCGGCGTGACGTCATAGAAACGCATTACAAATTTACGAACCGCGTCTGCTATTCGGCGACTATTATCGTTGCATAGCAATGTTTTATGTCAACACAAGATAAAATCATCTTTGATGGTGGATGTCTTTATATTAACGTCCCTGTAACCTCTATGAAGATGGTTCATGTGAGCCGAAAGCTTAGAACCAGCATAATAAACAAATATCCAAATGTTAGACAATTTTGTCTTTATTTTTACCTGAAATTAAAAGCAAAATACGATGTTTAGAAGGGATCATGATTAAACATAATAGACATTTAATGTCTGTTATATTTAACAGTATATGTTTAGAAAAAAATATATATATTCCATTTGTAAACAAAGTTATTATGCGACCTAGGTTTCTAGCGTGAGTGGTGTCTGTTATTGCAAATCGTCTGAAGACACCACTCATAGTAGAAACTTGGGTCGCGTAATAACTCGTTTACAAATGGAAAATATTCAAAAGATCTACAATATAATTGTATTGAACACTTTTTAATACAAATGTGCACTGGTCTAATTTTATTATGACCAAAAACTAAGTAATTAAACAATCAATATATATATATATATATATATATATATATATATATATATATATATATAGCATATTTCCCACCTGTGACGCTCAGAGGTTTGTAATTTTTTTTTCTTGTCTTAATGTAAGATACTCAATAGTAGGTACCTCAATATATATGTTGGTGTCATTTTAGACGCTACATCGATATAAATATCGTTGCCGTCATTTTTGACGGCAAGAGCCCATTCGAATATATATATATATATATATATATATATATATATATATATATATATATATATATACTAATATATCATACATTATATATTAAATATTTATATAATATAAGATTATACATGTATAATTTATAATTTCAGTAAGTAAAACGTAATATAGAATCAATCTTCAGAATCTATCTTACGTATCTGTTGTATATACGTAAGATTGATTCTGCCATTTGGCGATGCTTAGAATATTTGCTGCTACATTTGGTCCGGACTTCGTCTTATTTATTTAGATATTCTTGATGACATCCTAAGGAGAATCAGCAATATTATTGGTCCTAACCTGGCGTCTCAGCTTCAGTCACATTCCTATAGTCGTAAAGTTATTGCATAATGACTTTTCCATAAACAATTTAATGATTATTATTCTGGTCAGCTTTTCGCTATGGTACCTAAACATTACCAACTTAAGCGCACTACTAGATGGGTAATGAGGTCTCATCAATTCACAGTTAAATTGACTACATGTAACCGTAAGTTTTATGCTAACAGTTTCTTTTCTTGCACTTCTTGCTTGTGAAACTCTTTTCTGGTTTGGTTTGGTTTAAGTTTAATGACTCATCAACCATTTTGGTCATTTAAGGGTCAGGCTTTAAAAATTATTTGTTGGTAATATATTTTTCAATCAAAAAAGTTTTGTTGGTAATATATTTTTCATTCAAAAAAGTTTTGTTGGTAATATGTTTTTCATTCACATAATTTTTGGTGGCAATATATTTTTCATTCACATAAGTTTTGTTGGTAATATATTTTTATTCACATAAGTTTTGTTGGGAATATATTATTCATTCAAAAAGTTGGTAATATTTTTCATTCAAAAAGGTTTTGTTGGTAATATTTTTCATTCAAAAAGGTTTTGTTGGTAATATTTTTCATTCAAAAAGGTTTTGTTGGTAATATTTTTCATTCAAAAAAGGTTTTGTTGGGAATATTTTTCATTCAAAAAAAGGTTTTGTTGGTAATATTTTTCATTCAAAAAGGTTTTGTTGGTAATATTTTTCATTCAAAAAGGTTTTTGGAAATATTTTTCATTCAAAAGAGTTTTGTTGGTAAATACTTTCATAGCATTTTGATCCCAGTTTGGGGGTTTTCCCATAGTTGGGACCTTAACAGGTGCTACCACTCTGGGTCAGGTTGGACCTAGAAACAGCAGCAATTAAGTGGTGGTTCCATGTTCCTCACAACCTCCAAATCAGGGGCCTTGCTTTCGGGTGCA
Organism: Ascarosepion bandense; assembly: GCA_037127315.1. Taxonomy (NCBI): domain Eukaryota; kingdom Metazoa; phylum Mollusca; class Cephalopoda; order Sepiida; family Sepiidae; genus Ascarosepion; species Ascarosepion bandense. The sequence goes on from JBBBDQ010000511.1 coordinate 5,065,827, forward strand.
GTTTAAGGTCATACCCAGGACCCACTCTTTTCTGGCTCCGTATTTTCCAGCCAATTTTGATATTCAAAAGTTTAATTGCAATTAAATTATTTACTGTGTTCTTATTACTCTTCTTTTGTTTCCTCTCCTTCATAATGTTTTCTGTTTCTTGTGTCTTAGTGGCCATACTATCTTGTATGGAGGAATCTGATTAAAAAATAATAATTTCAATGTTTAAAAAATACGGTGTCTACTGAAATATGGCGTTTATAGTTAATGATAAAAAAAATTACTATGTTTACGTATCCGGATACAGAAATTAAGTTCGCAGATATAAACTTCGAAAAATCCCCACGAAAGATGTGCATATTTTAAATTATGTAATTGAGCCTTACTGTACGGTAAAGGCTTGTCACAGCTTCATATATATATATATATATATATATATATATATATATATATATATATATATATATATATATTTGGGAAATGGGCGTGCTTCATTCTTTATGTACAAACAGAACAAATTTAGTTCGATTAAATTCTTAAGACCGAAATTCTTTCTACCTTGTCATACATGTTCCCCCAATATTGTTCTTGATATATAAAAATATAAGTCTTTGTTTATTATATATATATATATATATATATATATATATATATATATATATTCTTCAGAGCTATATATCACCATCATATCAAAAAGTTTAATAGATTTAATCACAAATGCATTCAGTGTATCTGAAACATCAAGTGGCATTCTTTTATGCTAGACAAAGTTGTAGTGCAACGGACCAAAACACCCAGCATCGAGAAACTCTTCATTCGCAATAAACTGCACTGGCCAGGGAATCTCAGGAGAATGGAAGGTAGGTAATTGCCTATCACCTGTTTTACGGAGTACTCGCTATGGGTAAGCGCTCCAGGCACAAACCCAAGAAACGTTTCAAGGATTTTGTGAAAGACAACCTGCAAACTCGTGAAATTAATGTCAAAGCCCGAGGGAAAGTGGTAGAAAATATGTCTGCAAACGTTTTGAAGTCAAAGCGTTCAATTGAAAAAGGTTCTTATAAAAGGTAGTATAGACTCTGTTCCAGATGATATTCAATTTGAGATTGTACGTAATATCTGCGGCAAGGTTGCCTATCATGTGTCAGATTTGCTAATCATCTAAGATCACATGAAAATCGGTAGTCTAATGCTGACTATGTAAACGTCATTTCTGGCAGATATGCAGAATATTTATTTCAGCTAAGTGATAAAATTTACAAGTTTGCTGCCGTGTGAGTGCACGAGGAATGCTTTCTGTGTGTCGTATATGTAAAAAGGTATGCAGCAGCGAGCCTGATTTGTAAGATTATTATGGCTGCTTCGCTCAGTGTTGAAGAAATGATTTTTTTTAAATTGGCACTTATCATATATATCTAATGTAAACCGAGGCAGCAATAATTTATTCAGACATGTTTTATTGAATTCCACAAGTTCTCGCTGCTAATTTTTATTACAATATTCAAATTTGATAAAAATGAAACAGACAGAACATATTGATCGTATTTAATAAAAACTTAGTTTATATATATATATATATATATATATATATATATATATATATATATATATATATATATGATGTTACGGAAAGTCCCGAAGATTAACGAAATGGTTTGAACAACCGACATAATTTATTTGTTTGAATATTATATATTAGGTTAGATTGTGGAATCATTCGTGGCCGAGTGGTCTAAGACGCACCAGATAGATTGGTGGCTTCCCCTATGTTGTTAGGGGTCGCTGGTTTGAATCCTGCTAAATAACCCAAAATTTATCGTAAATAATCAGGCCGTTAGAAATAAATACATTGTATAATTAAAAACGGAATATCTACTCAAATATGAGAATCGATTAAAAAAATAATGTTCAAACAAATGTTATCTATGTATATTACATTTACATTCTTATTGAAATAGATAATTTCATTATATATAAGAATTTTTCTGTATTTCACATTATTTTTTATTTTAAACGATTTCTAAGATCTTAAATGTTCCCTGCGTGTATAGAGACAAAAAAGACACTTTACATAATATAAAAATGAAAATTGAAAATTCTAGGACACATAATAAAGAAAGAGGGTTTAGAAAATCTGACAGGACATGTTTAAGTCAAGAGGAACAGGAAAATGTAGCGAATAATATTCTACCAAACGTGCTTATGTTGGTAGTACCTGGATTAGGAACTATAGCGAAAAGACGAATGTTGCTAAGATCAACAAAGCACAGAAATTTGTGGAGAGGTATGACTGTCCACGTCCTGAAAGGAGACGACGCATAAAAAGAAGTTAATCGTTGGCACTGCCCGTTATATTAATCCTAATTTACATCTTATTTCTTATAAATTACTCACGTTAATTGGTCATTGTCAGTGAATATGGGAGATACGTAAAAGTAGTTGATGAAAAAGTATTCTGGTTAAACTTTTACTGAGTTTTGCAAAAACGGGAAATTATCCTTTATTTCTTTCTCTTTCTCTCAATCAATCTCTCTCGCTCTCTCTGTCTCTCTCTGTCTCTCTCTCTCTCTCCATTTTTCTCACTCACTATCTCTCTCTTTTCTTTCTTTGTCTCTTCTGTCTCTCTCTCTCTCACACACACTCTCTCTCTCTGTATATATATATATGTCTGCTTATTTTTAATAAAATGCGTTCGTACTTACGGATAGTTTTTCGTGTATTATAATTGAAAGATGTAAGAAATGCGCTGTAACTTTTACAGTTGATTTTATTTTTCATTCCTTAATGTTCCCAAGTACTTTCAATCTTCTTCAGAGATCATCTTCAGGGGTTTCACTTACGCATAAATACCATTGGAAAAGGTATTAATTTGTCTCTTCCCTTCAGTTATGGGTTAAATAACAGGACAGATTGAGTTCTATAGCCTTGGCTGGCAACCAGTCTACCGCAGAAAGCAATGGCAACCTACTGCGAGATAATCTTCTGCCCAGTCAGTCATGTCTCTTCTGAGAAATGATCGCCCAAAGTGTGTATCACGTATGGCACTTAACTGACTGACTTGATTAGCAGCAAGAGTTGATCATTTTGCTGTATTTCTAGAGGTAACCGTAGGATCAATGCTAACAGTTTCTTTTCTTGCACTACACGCCTATAGAACTCTCTTCCAGCTTATTGTTTTCCAGTCAAATTTGACCTTCAAAATGCTAAATCCAATGTCAATCGTTAACTTCTTTATGTGCCGTTTTTTGGGGTTTTTTTCAGGGCGTAGGCGATCGTAGACTTCCACTTGCCCCTGTCCCTTGTTGTCCTCAATATTTTCCTCTTGTTACTGCTCCCAAGCCCCGCTTCACCATACATTTGCTCAAGCTAAACAAATATGTCTCGCGCTGCTTTCTCCTGTCTTCTTTCCTTCTATCTGCTCTGTGAGCTTTAGATTCTCCAAACCCTCCTTCCTCATTATATGTCCCAATAATCTCAACTCTCTCTTTCTGGTGCTAAATACGAGTTTTCTCCTCGTTTTCATCCTACCCAGCATCTTGTCGGCCCATGGTACCCTCAAATGAGGACCACGTTTCTGTTACTTTGAGACACGCCTTCGTCCTTGAAGAGATCGTCAAACATTCGCTGCTATATAGAAAGACAGATATTACACAGCAGTCTAGCACTTTCTTCTTTGTTTCCAATTCTCTCTCTCTCTCTCTCTCTCTCTCTCTCTCTCTCTCTCTCTCGAATAATGTTTTATTTTTCTTATATTACCTGGATCTGAGTAACTACTTCTTGCGTTTTAGTGGATCTATTGCTTTGCTTGGGATTAAATGATTAAAAAAAAATTCTTTATCTACTTCTATGTGCCATGTCCCTTCAGGACGTAGAGGATCATGGCCTACCACGTCTCCCCATCCCCGATAGCTCTTAGCACGCTTTCTCCTGTTACCCACCCAAACCCCGCTCTGCCATCCACCTGCTCAGGCCCTTCAAATATATTATCCGCTGCTTTCTCCTGTCGCTCTTTTCCTCTATCTGACCTATGTGTATCAGATTCTCCAAGCCTTTCTTTCTCATTACATGTCCCAAGAACTTCAGTTGTCTCTTCTTGATGCTCAATATTTATTTCCTTTTGTTACCATTATTTCTAAAACCTCATCATTGCTCACATACTCGATACATGATATCCTCAGCATCCTTCTGTAGAACCACATTTTAGTTGCTTCAAGTTTTTCCTTCATCTTTAATGATATTGTCCAGCATCCACTGCCATATTGAAAACAGACATCACATAGCTATCCAGTACTCCGTGTGTATGTGACTGGGGTAAACATAGTGAGATGTGCCGTGTAAAAATGTACTTCCCTGATAAAGAAGTTCGACCAGGAGTGAACTAAATTATTCTCTTCGTTTTAGATGGGAAAAGGCCCCAAAACTGCTGGAGCACCTTCCTCAATACACTATAGTGAGGTTTGGTTGGTTTAATATGATTTTCTAAGCGCAGCAAATATGCAGCACAAGGCCAAAAGTATGGGGTACCCACTGAGGATCGAACTCACTACTCAGTTGTAATAGGTTCTAGTGAGACAAGCTTATTAACCCTTACAGCACGTCGAGTTGCCCAAGTAACACAATGAAAACTTAAAAATAGATTTTATATTAAAAATTACCAGCAATACATTTTTCGAAAAAAATATTACATTTAACTGTCGAAAAAAAAAACCCTCTTTATAAAAATATATCAATAAAACCTAATCTTCAAAATGATTTCTTTCAAAAATACATATTCTATTCATACGAATATATTTTTATAATCTTGTCGGCATTAAATAACTCATTGTGGTTGATACGCCACAAAATAATCCACCAAGGCAAATCAAATTGTACAAGGTAGAAAGATATGGAGAACTCTGATCGCGAACGTCTTGAGAAGACACGGTACATAAAAAAGAACTACTTTTGAATAAAGTATTTTGATAAAGCATTCACGTCTGACGCACACCCAAATATGAATACTGATAATTTGTATCAACGGGCCAGATAACCCCAGAAAATCCCGACAGTCCCAACCAAACTGAGACGTACGAAACCTTGCTAAATTTGGGTATAGTGTAAAGTTAAAAATAAATCCCTGCCTGTTCGCATAACATATATATTTTTTGCCACGATGCTAAGTTATTCAGACAGCGATTTGTATCAGTTTAGGAGAAGCAACCTACTTTATCTCTACTTAAAGGACAATGCTTGATGGCATATGGAATTCTCTCTTCTCACCGATTTCGGTAAACGTTCTGGTAGTCTACAGTGTTTGGGTAATCATTAGCCTTCCAAATACTTTAAGTTTGCAAATGAAACTTGGATGCATTTCGGGTGGGAATGGGGTCTTTATAAACCATTAAAAACTGAAAATGAATTAAAATCCAATCTTTAAAATGATTACGCTAGAACTAGTCACTCCAAATATAAAACAATATCATTATTGTTTTTATTTGTATTATTTGGTTGAACTATCTCGAATATCCATTAGTCTATCTTTAACCTTTTCTTTGTCTCTGGGTGGTGGTTATCCTGGTCATGGGACCGTATATTTAACACTTCCACTTCACGGTCTTATTCTGGTCAACGTACACCAGGTCTAACTCTTTCACCCTGGCCCCTCAACCTCCGGTGTCTTCCTTTTCGGGTTGAAGTGTCTATTCGGCCCTAACCGAACTTGAGTGGTTGGCCGTAGGTCCCTGAACATCCGTAGGTCAGTCAACCGGCCCACTGGTTTAAATCTGATTTCTGTCCTCGTTGTGATTATTAGATCCAGAAGGCAGAAGTGTTATTTGTTCCCGGTCGATTGATGATGTAGACTCGGCTGGGGAGCCTGTGTTAAACATTTAGAATACAGCAAAAAGAAATAGAAAGTAAAAAATAATATCCGTAGAAAGCCGAAAAAACAACTGTTCGAGAGATGCACAGTTAATGTCGCTTATATACATAAAAAGAATAGAAAAAGAAAAAGGTTACAGAAGGTAAAAGTTTTCAACTCACACACTGGAGTCTAGACAGAGAGTGAGTGTGTATATGGTTCACTTGTTGTTAAATAGTCTCAGAAGATATATAACTCTTTTCAACAATGTTCTCCAGACTCTTTTGGTGAAGTCAATTCTTCTCAAATAAAACGCTGGGTCCGTGGTGCTTTGCAAAAGTGCTGATTGGATGATGCAATTCCGATTGTTGTCGTGCTAGTGACGAGCGTTAAGTTTCATATACTCAGCGGTTTTCCAATGCGACTCCTGCAACGATAATATTTTTTAAAATCTTGTTTCTGACTCGTCAGTGAGGGGGTTGATATTCACGGTCGTGGGGGTTGATATCCACGGTCGTGATCCGTCTCTTCTTTTCTTCAGAATTACCACGCACTTATATAGGGAACCCGGAGGGTTATAAGCCAGGTCATCATGCGCTTAACACGGGTATCTGGCTTAGTGAGCACTATTTCGATTTCGCTTGCAAAAAATTATTTCGTTCATTTCGATTGTCTTCTGATGACCTAAATTAAATGTCCTAACTTATGTTTAGATCAGATTTTATTACCGGTAAACAAATACGTGCTAGTTTTATTTCTCTGATCAATTTAATATTGCCAGGTTTACTAGAAGTAGAAATTCTGTTTAAAAAAATCTTAATAAAAATTAAAAAGAAAGAAACGAACATGACATTTCGGCCGTTTCGGCCTTCTTCAGATGTCAAAAATTTTGAACCCTTTAAAACTGTGTGTGGGTTTGACTCTCTCTCTCTCTCTCTCAGTCTCTCTCTCTCTCTCTCTCTCTCTCTCTCTCTCTCTCTCTTCTCTCTCTCTCTCTCTCTCTCTCTCACACACACACACACACACACATTCACGCCAAACATAACAGGCCTGCATAAAGATCTGAAAGCCATTAGTATGACATTCTGGTTAGGTGTAAAGAGCAGTAGATCACTCGCGTGTTCTTGTCTTGTTCGCCAGCAGTCTCCGACAAAACGCATTCTGTTTTCGTGTAATATTGTAGAAATATCCGGGATGAGTCCATAGAGTTGTGATTTAGTTGGATGTTGTCTCTAATAGATGTTAAGTTTAGTTCTCAACATCCGAGTGTAGGTTTATCAAACTTCGACTCTTGGGGTTTAGTTAATTCCAAGCAGTGGCACAATACATTAACACCGCCTCTACAGTAGCTCGAAATAATCTTTGCTTGAGGTTGTATATATCAAATTTCCAGATTACATCATTGGGTTAGCCAAAGAAGTATTCCACAAGCTAAATAAAGTGCTAACTGAAAAAAAATTGATAGAAACAAAGAAACAACTGCTGTAGTCATCATCTTATAGAGCACTGAATGCTGGACAATCTACCCACGTATCAGAATAAAACTGAATTTAACAAAAAAATAGGTTTCTACAGAAGGATCCTGAAAATTCCATGAACAGAGCGAGTAAACAACAAGGAATTCATAAAGAAACTGTCAACAGAAAGAGCATTTATATTCAGAATGAAAAAGAGGCTGCTGAAATTTATTGGACACAGTGGGGATGTTGGGCTTGTGATGGTGGGCTTATAAAACATAACCTTCACAGGGCATATCGAGAAAAAACAGATAGAGGAGGCAGAATTAACAAGCCTGTATGGCTCGTTTAGTTTGCCATCTGATCGGATGCTCCTACTATCCACCTAGGAGTCCTTGACAAAATCCAACGAAGAATATGTAATGTGATCGATCTCGACTTGGCAGCTCGGATGCAGTCACTTTTTCACCGGCGCAATGTGGCTTCCCTGTGTCTCTTCTACAAATACTTTCCCGGTTTCTGCTCAGATGAACTTAACTCACTGGTACCCTCTATATACGAATTTATTCGAGCTACAAGATTAGCACCTAAGTCCCACCCTTTTACGGTGAAACCAATAAATTGTAAACGCAAATTCTACTCCGTCAGCTTCTTTTCTCGCACTTTCCGCCTGTGGAATTCCCTTCCGTTTACTAACTTTCCCGACAGCTACAATATTCAAGAATTCAAATGTAAAGTCAATAGTCATTTTTATCTCACTAACTTGCATCCTCTCTCTCTCTCTCTCATGCTCCTTTCTTCGTCCACTCCACTCTCATCAGTATACTCATCCTTCACTTACCCTCTTCCTGACACCCCCTGTAGCCTGTCACTCTTTCTCATAACTTTTCTCCTATTTAACTCCCTGCTCAACAGTGTCAGTAAAATACCTCACTTGGGACGACACGATTATATATATATATATATATATATATATATATATATATAACTTAACGTGGTGGGCAGCCGTAGCAAAAAGTAGAAAAGTTGCTAAGGGCCATACAAGAAAGGAAGTTCTGGTGACCCATGATCGTCCATGTCCCAAAGGAGCACGGCACATATAAAAGGAAGGAGAAAAACTCTGCAACCGTCAGTTTAGTCGTGTCATTTAAAGTAAGTTTGCTCAGTACTGATATTGGCCAAGCTTAACGGTATCTACCAAGAAGCTCACGTCGCTAAGTCGAGGTTTAACGTGCAAAAGCCCCCTCAGCAATAAACCCAGGCCCACCTCGAAGGAGACTTACTGCCTGAGATGGGTGGGAGCAGCCTGGGATCTTCTCCTAAGCGTAGCATAGTTGTGGCAGAAGGCCGAATAGTGTTGAGCACCCAGTCACAATCAAACTCACTACTCAGTCGTAAACTTAATTGATATCATGAGACAAGCTTGCTGACCATTACTCCACGTCAAAGTGGTCAGACATATTAGACAAACTTAGAGTTTTCTATTGCAGTTCAAATAAAATGTAAGAAGATTTTGTTGCATCAACCTTACAAGAATCTGTTAGCATTGAAAATCAGTAGTCAATATTCTTGCTGTTGCCTGGGTTCGAACTACTGTTGCAAATAAGAAATAACTATACGCCATATGACTATACGCCATTTTTTTTTATCATTGCAGTGATAAAAATGAAGTTAGGCCTTTCTCCTTAAAATAGCAACAGCAAACGCAACTGTTCACTGATTCTTTTGATAAATGTTAGACTGTTCTCTCTCTCTCTCTCTCTCTCTCTCTCTCTCTCTCTCTCTCTCTCTCTCTCTCACGGTCTGAAAGAATTTGAGTTTGCTTATTTGTGAAGGCTATTCCATCACTTTTATTGAATTTACATGAAACGAAATTAATCGGTTAATTTAATTATAAGAATTCTTTACAGTCTAATTTGCTTGGAATGCGATCCAGAGCTGATGATTTAAGTAAAATCACACGTTTCATATGTAAGAGATTTTTTGTCAGATTTTTAGTTCTAGAAGCGAAAGAAATAATAACAATAACAGCTCGAATTGTATGTATAAATATTAAACTATAAATTAAAAGTAGGTACTGCGACTAAACCGTTGAAAAACAGCATAGTACGAAGAAAAAATCCCCGAACTTAATAAAAACGAAGTTTTTTTAGAAAAAAATGCATATATTATTATTAAGAGGAAAGATCAAAATATTTTTTAATTATTTTTTTAAATTTTTTCAATCCTTTCTAACACGTCCGATATTTTGATAAAACATCTTGTTTTGATTTTCATTAGCGGGTAACCAAATCGTTACGAGAGTTTACAATGGATAATACGTAACACAGGTTTTTTTTTTCCGGTGAAAAATACATTCATTTCGAAATTCTTGCAAAAATCAAATAATTATCGCATTTTACTGAAACTTTCAGAATTTATTCACAAAGGAATGAAATTATTTTTTAAATTATTATTTTTTTAAAATCTTGGTAAAAATATTTCTTTTTACATCTGTTACACCCACTCCAGCTAAATTCATAAAATTTTAAGAAATTAAATTTTGTTTGGAAAATTAATTATATTAGTTAAACGAAGAAATTATAAGGGAGTGTAAATCATCTTTTACTTTTTCCAAACATTTTGCCTTTATTTCCAAAAATCTGATTCCAGTTGTAAAATAGAAAATGTCATAAAGCTATGACATTATTTAATCAGATAAGCTTTTAATTGCTTTAATAAATAATGTAAATTAAGAACATTATAGTCAGAAGAAAAAAATTAATAATGAAATTTTAAAAGAATTGTTTTAATTTTTTGTTATAATAATTTATAAAGTTTTAAAAATATTTTCAATACTTCAAAGAATTTTAACGTTAGTTATTAAGTTATTAAGTGAAAACTATATTTACTAATCGAAAATTAACAATTTTAATACAAATAGTCGCGCCTTCGTATTTTTAAAATAATTTTTTAAAACTTTTGTGTGTATTTAAAGTTCTTTTTCTAGTATGGTAATTTCTGTGTCTATATAAAAAAAAAAGTCATGTGTTTTACAGTTTCTTCCCCTTAGAGGAAAAGAATTTGAACAATGTTGTCAATTCTGGACGCCATACATTTATCTTATTTCGGATTTGCCTGGCTGTCATCACATGTCAAATACGAGAAGAGGTCCGAAAGATCAACACTGTTTAAGAAATAATTTTATTCTAAATTTCATGCTATAAATAAGTAATACTTGTGTAAATCAGATTAATTTAATTTTAAATTTGCTAATTTTCCCAAAATAACGCGCCACAGATGCATATTCTAAAAAAGTAAAAATAAAAATACCCCAAAAATAGATAGATAAATTTACGTTCATCAAAAACAAACAACCAATCAAGATTAATTTTTTTACGATTCATGGATACTGGCCATAAAATTTGATTGGAAAGATAAAACACTGGGCCTATTTTAGAATGACGTCATTGACTATCGCTCACCCGCGAAGATTTGGACGTCGACACGAAGAACACATGGAGGGGTTCACATTTATATGGGACTGAGTGTTTGACAATCTCCTCACAGAGGAGGGAAATGAAGTAACACAGATGTGGTTCTAGAAAAATGCTGAGAATATCATGTGATTAAAAAGGGAATTTGAAGGAGAATGGAAACAAACTAAATGGACAGATAAACATCAAATGACAAAAAAAATTGTTTCTGATTCGGAGGATCTGAGCATTCTTCCGGTTAATAAATGAATCATAAGAAAATAAATATTTTACATTTTTCGACCAATGGTTCAAATTCGCCCAACAATAAAAACATGCTTTGCGATCCGTTTGAAGAGTATTTTAACAAAGCTTCTAAACAAGTAATGAATGACAACAGACACCAGCCTTGCAAGACAATGGCGTCAACAAGATTCCCTTACTTATTCACCCGTCTTCTAAACCAAGCTATGTGACATTCAATATTCTTCCTTACCAAGCTAAATGTCATTTACACACTTCCCTACCAAGCCACGTGATATTTACACTTTTCTTCACTAAGCTACGTTACGCTTACACTTGTCTCTTCACTTTCTTCTGTATTTCGTTTTTCTTACACGTGCAAAAAAAGCACATTTCTTTTCATCGTAATAATGCAGAAAATGTATGTACATTAACTTAAACTGTAAAGCTATCCATATACGCATCCCCTAAAGAATGAATGTCTCCGGATTTATTGCAGCGTTTAATAAAATGGATAATAAGGAATTTTAACACTCATACACACTGAGAAAAATTTAGTTGTAAAACCACGAAAATAAAAAAATATTTTATATTTTTATATTTAAAAACCTTTCTTGGCTTTTTCTTTGTTGTCGGTTGATTCTATAGTGGATTATCCATTCTTTTCCAGTTTATAGTGGGGAATCTGTTCTAGTGAAGGGTAGTATTATGTTGTTGCAGATTAACGGAATTTGGCCTCGTTGTAGATAGCCCACTATAAGTCATAAAATGATTACAAATCAAGAAAAGCAAATTGAGTTGAAAAATAACATTTTATATATACACATATCAATTAAGGCTTTTACAATTAAAGTAATACTTGAAGTATAGGTCCAACGGACGTTAAAATGTTCATGACAATAAAATGCTGAAAAGAGAATTAATGCTTAGGAATGTGGGAGCGTTGTAAGGAAGGAATCTCTTTGATGTATCCACTCCTTAGGTCAGTAAGTAGTTTTGAGACAGGGAAGAGAGGTGAAGGGAGGCGAGCATAGTAAGCCGCTTGACTTGGTCAAGGGAGATACTAATTACTCTCGTCTCTCTCGAGTCTGTCTGTCTTTCTGTCTGCCCGCGTCTGTCTAGCGATGCTTTCTGTATCGGCTTTTTATATCTTCTTTTTGGATCGAAGCAGATCATTTGGAAATTCATATCCGTATTTGATTCTGGGCTTACCATTGGCCGATAAATAAAATTCGCGTAGGCTCGCGAACTGGAAATTTAATATTTAATTAATTTTTATTTTTTAACCGGAACTTCTGCGCGAATCCGGCTGCGTACCGACGACTTTTAGTCATTAGCTTTTTTGTCGTAAGAGTGCAAACATCCGGTCCATCGCTTTTGCTCGGTCGGTATCACCACAATTCAAATCCACAAGTTAACATATCTCCCTTGCCTGTTCTTTCATACATACGTGAAAAGAAACCCCTTGCTTTTTATCTTAACAAATAAGGACTTTAAGAACTTATACACGCCAAGAAAAATTTAGAAACACGAAAATAAAAATATTTTACATTTTTATGTTCAAATATCTTTTTTGTCTTTGCCTGTAGGTTGATATAAATTCACAGGTTAAATGAATTTCATCTCGAATTTCAGTGAAATTTGTGCAGATAATTTTTTTTAAAATAAAAGTCGCCATCCATTTATGCTGTAAATATTTTCGATCTTATAACAGGAACATGAAAACCAATATAACACATTAAAAATAAATCAAAATGTACATGTATTTATAGTTTTATGCATAACGAGTTACTTCCCTTAGATTGTTCGTTAAACGCTTCGTAAATAGCATTCAATAAATAAACTAAAATCAATGATCGAGATGTAGTGTACCCCGATGAAATCAATAGCGACCTGACCATGATGAAGTTGAGTCTTCAAATTGAAGGATATTGGCGGCAATGTTTAACCTCCTTGCTCGAAAAACGACGGTTAATAATATAGGAAAGCTTTTTGACCATCCAATAAAAAGAGAGATCAGTCAGTAAATGCCATACGTATTACACGCTTGGGCGATCATGTCTCGAAAGAGACATGACTGACTGGGCGGAAGATTATCCCGCAGTAGGTTGCCATTGCTTTCTGCGGTAGACTGGTTGCCGACCATGACTATAGAACCCAGTCTGTCCTGCTATTTGACCCATAACTGGAAGGAAGAGACGGATTAGTACCTTTCCCAAGGGTATTTGCGCGTAAGTGAATGCAATGAATTCAACTGGAATTCAAACTCGGCTCCCCGGTTTACACACACTCCAAACTATCGACTGTTTGTGGTCTCACCTAAATGTTTGGTTCAGAGGAAGAGGTGTTCTCTAGCTACCTTAATGAGTTTATGGGGTAAGAGCAAACTAAAAGAATGCCTGGAAAATGCAAGGATTTCAAAATTTACAATAACAATTAGTCGTCGTTATGTGTATATTTAAATTTTCTTGCTCGCAAATATTTGTTCATAAATTTATGAATTAAGAAAATCTTTTTATATTTATTTCTTTGTGAAATTGTTAATAATAAATATTTCATTATAGTTTGTTAGCATATTTTTATAATCTTGTAAAATGAAATTATTTTTGTAACGGAGTAGTTCAGGTTATTTACTCTCCCCACCCCACACAGACTTGAGAGAGCTGTGACACAAGGTCTTTATTAAAGTGGGGACCCTGAGCGCGTACGTCCAGCTAAACTGGTCAAATATTTCCCAGCTACGTTCTTTTGTTATTATTACTTTGCAAAAATTTTACACGGCAACGAAACAAAGATGAATTCGTTCGAATCAACCTAAATTTTTTTCATGCTTTCATTGATGAAGCTGCAATATAGGCAATTATTATATACTTATAAATTCATTTGATGCACATGTTATTGTGCAGTATTAACAAAGAACCATTCTATTTTCATTTACAATTATTCACTTGGTAATAAATACTAAAGAATTTTATGAAATACATCATTTTTTTTTATTTTAAAACACTGGGGGAGCCTAATAAGTGGGCAATCTCTAGGTCACCATTTAACCAGTCTGTATTGCCATAAATAGTGATGACTTTCTAAGCTTAGCTTAGATGTGGTACAAGGCCGAAAATACGAGGCACCCAGTGGGGATCTAACTCACTACTCAATCACAATTATTCTAGTGAGACAATCCTGTTAATCATTACACTGTGTTGAGGTGTCCTTATTGCCATAAACAGGAATAATTATTTTGATTTTTTTAAAACATAATCTTCTTCTCTTCTTGTTCTCTAACTTTAATAATGTTTTCTTTTTCTTCCCTTCTTTTACATCCGGTAAATCCTCTGCATCTTAGAGGCTTTATTGCGTTGCTTTGAATGAAATGATTATATATATTTTTTGAAAAACATTTTTTTTTATTTAGTCTTATTATATTTTGACTTGAAAACTATGTAAATGCTTTTAGTTTGTTTTTTTGTATTTTGTTTTTGTTTTTGTTTTTTTATTTTGTTTTTGTTTTGTTTAATTTGTTTATATCCAGGCATCGTCAATCTACGGAAAGTTTAGGGTGACGAGTTAGCACCTGCTGAAGACATCTCCTCAGGACCTTTGTGTTTCTTTAACGCCAAAGGGTCCAAGCTGTGTTTTATACTGCAACTATACTGTGATTATTTATATAAGAGAACACATTATGTGATTATTTACATAAGAGAGCACATTATGCAAATATTTATATGAGAACGCATTCTTATGTGATAATCTAAACAAGAGTACACATTCTTATGTGACTATTTATATAAGAGTATGCATTCTTATGTGTTTATTATAAGAGTAGGCTTTCGTATGTGATTATTTGAACAAGGCCAGTTTGCTCAAACTGTAGGTCACGGTGACTTGCACAACCATTTCCAAACAGTTTCCACTACCCAATTTTACACGCAAGGGTTGTGTCAAACCGTGGTATAGTTTTCAGCTTTTTCCCAAAGTCTCCTTCCCAGACTAATATTATTGAGAATTCATCTCCTAGACAAATTGACCAAGATAATATTTCAAGCTATGGTTGGAACGCTAACATTCTCAAATCTAACATTCTAATGCTAGTCAGTCAGTCAGTTAAGTACCATACTTAACACTCGAAAGAGACATGACTAACTGGACAGAAGATTATCCTGCAGTAGGTTACCATTGCTTTCTGCGGTAGACTGGTTGCCGACTAACGCTATAGAACCCAGTCTGTCCTGCTATTTAACCCATAACTGGAAGGAAGAGACGGATTAATACCTTTCCCAAGGGTATTTGCGCGTAAGTGAATGCAATGAATTCAACTGGAATTCGAACTCGGCTCCCCGATTTGTTGTTCCGAGCCGATATCCACTGCACCACAACGCGCATCCGCAATGCTATAATTCTCTAAAATGCTGGTGACGCATGTTTAATTGCAGACATAAGTGTAAATTATATTTAATGTTATATAGATAAGAATGAAAATATTTGAATATTCGACTAAACTTTCATTTCTTTCTATAAAATGTGTGTGTATGTGTAGATGGAGGGAATTATCACTGGAAAGATTCAGAATTGGGAAATGGTACAACCATTTCCAAGGGAGGTCATTCACATTTTAAATAACAGATTTATTTCCCTTGGAACACTAAAATTCAACTGGCATCAATTGATATCAATATTTCTAAGCTTTATCTTTTTTTACTGAGACCCAATTTTGCAGCAATAGATTAAATAGAAAGCCAGTTTACTAGTTTCATTCATTAAGCATCGACCATTTATAAGTATATTTCTTATGATCTGCATCTAGTGGAATTGCATATATAAATTTGTATGAATATAAAATTATTACTTAAAAAAAAAACACCTTTTAAAGGAAATTCCGAAATAAATAAAGTAAATAATCGGATACATAAACTTAATGAGAACAGACAATATATATATATATATATATATATATATATATATATATATATATATATATATGTATATATATATATATATATACTTAATTACAATAAAGCAGCGCTAATTATTATAGAGTCAGTCAGTTAAGTGGCATACGTGAAACATGCTTGGGCGATCATGTCTTTTTCGAGACATGACTGACTGGGCAGAAGATTATCCCGCAGTAGGTTGCCATTGCTTTCTGCGGTAGACTGGTTGACAACCAAGGTTATAGAACCCAATCTGTCCTGCTATTTAACCCATAACTGGAGGGAAGAGACGGATTAATACCTTTCCCAAGAGTATTTGTGCGTAAGTGAATGCAATGGATTCAGCTGGAATTCGAACTTGGCTCCCCGATTTCTCGTTCCGAGCTGATATCCACTGTACCACTAATGTCCGAAAAACCGATGCTAACCTATCAGTAATTTAAATCGTCAATAACCCAACGAGGACTACCTCGTAGGTTAAATAAAGGGGAAGAAAACAAAAGAAACAAACTAAGCACAATAACAATGCGTCAAGTGCTTGTTTGAAAGAAACAAAAACCAAGACGAAACCTTAACAGTGAAGTGCTCTATACGAAAGTACGAAAGTAGAGCACAAATACAGTACACTAAATCTAAAAATTACCCAAAATTTTTAGATTTAGTGTACTATATATATATATATATATATATATATATATATATATATATATATATATATATATATTGTTATATGATGCGACCTGAGAATTTCGTATTCAATAATGCCATTGTTGCATTGGCTGTATGGCATGTGGCACCGCTTTGTTGGAACCATAAATCTTCCATAACATTCATAACATTCAATTCAGGCCATAATTGTCATTGTAGTGAACAAAACAAGATCTATATTTAAAATTCAAGTGCTAAGTACTGACTCATTGATTTTGTTAGAAATTAAAAAAAGACTCGAATTTACAAACTTTGCTTGGCACACACGCAAAAGCGAATCCAAAACAAAACTCGTTAAATTTCACACCTTGAGGCGAAATGTTTTTCGGCCAATAAAAAACTAGGAAACATCTAAAAACAAAATTCAAATAATCTTCAATTCTCAGAAACACATTATTTTACGGAACTTTTCGAGAGCTGATGCGATGTTTGTTCGTCGTCCATTGGAAAGGTCCGAATCACACTCGGGAGGGAATTCCCAAATGACCATTTCAAGCTACACAAATAAAATAAACAACGGGCAAGTTCGCCTCTCACCAGGGAGAAGATGACGAGCGTAATTAACACGTCTCTTGACAAATGTCAAGCGATCGTTATTATTATCTCTATCTTTCTCCCTCACCTCTTTTTTCTCACGTTTCACCCGTCTGCCTTTTCTTATACTTGATAACCGGACGGAACCCTTTAAGACTGGGCGAATACTTCAAAGACACTCCTACCCAACGATAACGCTCATACATACATACACACAAGTTACTACTACGAACTCTTGATACCCTTAACTTATTATTACTGAACGTTTAACTTCTACCAATTCATGTTATTCTGTTCTATTAATAAATTTCTATTTATATTTCTGAGATGAGGTAGTATTTACAGTATGTACATTATTCGGACTTTTGTCCTCATCTGGGTTGCCATTTGTACGACGTTTTGGACGTTGTACACTCCGGCCTTTTTTACATGCTAGGAATTTCGAGCGGAACCCTTTTTTATGTTCACTGGAGTATATCATCCTCATTCCTTGCATAAAGCTTGATTGGTAGTCACGTCATGAGTTATCTCCCTCTAACTCTGCAAGTTATTTGTTCACCACTGCTGTAGCCTGGTATTGAACTCACAATAGTCCAAACTACCTGCAAAAGAAATTTCTAACAGTTAATTTCTAACAACCAAGGAGAAAAACGTTCAATTAAGAATAGCAAAGGCATGAAAGCAGACTTCTTAAGGAAAATAAATATGGACATAAAGTTTGCATAAAGAAATGCAAAGATACATGAAAAGGACTTACATTTAAAGAATTCAAGCCTAAATTAAATCTAGCGATTTTTCGAGGGTCGGGGAGAAATACTAAAATAATAATATTCATCACACAGCCCACAGGAAGGACGGCTAGTTAGGTAAAAATGCTTTTGCAATTTCAGAGAATTTTTAACTTTTTAGCAGAAACCAACAATCGGACGGGACTGGGGACGAGACTACTTACTACTGACTACCCTATCTATATGAGTGACCCACTGGCAAAGAGTGGTAGGGGATTTTCATTCGGGTGATAAAGAAAAAAAGGAGTTAAAGTCCAAAGTACCTTTTTTATGTAATCATACCGCCCCAAGCAAGGCATTATACTGCCAGTTTTGCAGGAGGTTGCATAGGAGGAAAGTTATGAGAAAGAGTGACAGGTTATAGGGGGTGTCAGGAAGTGGGTAAGAGAGGGATGAGAATACTGAAGAAATGAGACGTGAGCATGAGAGAGAGAATGCAAGTTAGTGAAATAGATGACTATTGACTTATATTTAAATTTTTGGAGAATTTATCTGTCATGCTATCTATCTATCTATCTATCTATCTATCTACCTATATATATATATATATATATATATATATATATATAATAACAATAATAGTAATAATAATATTAATAATTGTTATAATATATTTCAATCCGTCTCGAAAAACCAACCGAGTATAAACGCGGAGGGGAAAAAAGGGGAAATAAAAAAAGAAACAAACTATGTACTGAACATACGTCAAAATACTCGTTGAAAAAAAACCCGAGACTAGAACCCTAACACTAAAGCGCTCAATACAATAGTAGAGCAAACAAATAAGAACAAATCTAACCTAGAACCAACAGACCTACCTAGATTTCACCTAACGGATCGTCAGGGCAAGACGACCCGTTAGGTGAAACCTAGGTAGATCTGTTGGCTCTAGGTTAGATTTATTCTTATATATATATATATATATATATATATATATATATATATATATATATATATATATATTGTAATGGTTGTTACAATGTTTTTAAATTCATAGTATCACTACACAAAAAATTTCTCATGTTTCGAAGCCAGCCCATCATATTTTGGCTTCATCCACAGGTGATTGTTTTTAGAAATGAGAATTATCTAGTTGAAAAGACCGTTTATTTGTGTTGGATTTGTTATTTTTGGGTGTTAGAGGGGTTGGCCTGTATTTTGAGTTCCGTTGGCCTTTTTGCTGGCCTTAGGGTCAAGTGTTTGTTTTTGGCAGAGTTCATGATAGGTTAATCTATTAATCTTGAAAGGGCTGGTGGTGCTGACGCCTAGCTTGTTTGGTGTAGGGGTTGTTTTGTTTTGGGGTTGGTTTCTCCTTAATTAATGTATGTTTTTTTGTATTGGCGTGTGTGCGTTTTGCTGTTTTTTTATTCTTTTGTTTTTTATAAAAAATATTCTTTACAACATATATCTTTCATAAAAATATTTTATAATATTCCATAATATTAAGCTATTTTATAATATTATAAAATATAACATTTCATAATATTCAAGAAATATATTTCTTTTATAAAATCTATCCTTTGTACAACATATTTTATAAATATAAAATTTTTTTTTTTTATTTATCTACTATTCTGTTGCAAATGCATTATTTTTTGTTGGTATTGTATAGGGTTTGTTTTCTTTTTGAGGGGAGGGGGTTTCTGGTTGGGTTTATATTGGTTACTTAAATTTTAGCGAAAAATATTTGCGATGTTTGCATATTACTGCTAATTCGTCTCTACGGTTTAATAAATCGTTGCTGTTAGGGTACTGGAGAATGTGTAATTTTTCACTTAGACATAAAGGGCAGATGTCATTAAGCGAGTTGCAAGTTCTAGTTTTTTCTAGGATTTTTCATTTTACTTTGGGTTTCTGTTTTGAATCCTTTAGCTTCCAAAAGTATGTGGAAATGGATGTTTGGTTTCGGTATAAGCTGTTTTTAAATGAGGTTAGGTGCAAGTACCAGCGCTGCGTAAAAGTATTCTTAGTTGATCCGATATATATATATATATATATATATATATATATATATATATATATATATATTGGCTCAAGTACATTGAACTCTCCTCCTGTATCATTTTTTGAAATTAATTTTTTTTTAATATTAATTAGGATCAGGTTTTTGGAATTTACTTTCCTACTTTTTCCATTTCGGATTAAAGAAGAATATATATATATATATATATATATATATATATATATATATATATATATATATTCATAATCATATCGCCCCAAGCAAGGCATTTTACTGCCACTGTTTTGCAAGGGGTTACATAAAAGGAAAGTTATGAGAAAGAGTGACAGGTTATAGAGGGTGTCGGGAAGTGGGTAAGGGAATGATGAGAATACTGATGAGAGTGGATTAGGCGGAGAAAGAAGCATGAGAGAGAGGATGCAGGTTAGTGAGATAGGAGATGACTATTGACTTTACATTTAAATTCTTGGAGATTGTAGCTGTCAGGGAAGCAAGTAAACGGAAAGGAACTTCACAGGCGGGAAGTGCGAGAAAAGAAGCTGATGGAGTAGAATTTGCGTTTAGACATTTCTAACAAGTTAAAAAAAAGAAAAGCCAAGGAGAAAAGCGTTCAATTAAACATAGCATATAGACATAAAAAACTGCAAAGATGCATGAAAATGGATTACATTTAAAGAATTCACGCATTTCATTGACCGGTTATCAGGATGCGCACTATACATGAAGTCTACTTATGCACGAGTACTTTATATTAATAGACATCCAATGATAATTATTAACCATCTTTGTTCCCCTTTTAAGTTCTACTATCAGTTGCTCGGGTGTAATGAAAGCTTTAAAACTAATCCATGGTCCTGAAGCTCAGACTCTTTGGACGTTGGCACGAAAGACTAAAAAGCAATAGTTGTTTCCAGTTAAAACGAAACCGTAGACTGAAAGAAAAATGAATGGATGTAAGTCAAATTTTGATTTACTGGTATCGATATCAAATAAATATTTCGTCGTAAACTGAATTTTGAAGGCTAAATAAGTCCTCTGATTAAATGGTATGATGGCTGAGACTAAGAACTACAATTATACCTACTTAGAGCCAAACCCGAAGCAAAAACTAAAATAAAAGGGCTGAAAAATACAGACATACCGGCAGATAAACAGACACACACGCAAACACCTTTCCTTTGATATATATATATTATCGATTTTCTGCACTATTGTAAGAACTGCAACCTTGAAACTTCTGAATATCGTTTCTTATGCCTTTGCCTATGAGTGTGTCAAATTTGATTAAAATCGGACCACTCCTTCTATAACCCGATAAATATCGATTTTCGATATTTATCGGGGTACTTCGACACAAAACCTAGCTAAAAACACTCGCAGACGCTTATAGTACAACTGTGTAAATTTTCAATAAAATCGGTTGAGCCGTTTCGGAGTCTATAGATAACAGACACACACACACACACACACACACACACACACACACAGACAAAGTTCTATTCATGAATAAGTTTAGCTTTAGATACTATAGAGGATGTGCGGTGAGGTGTAATGGATAACGGCACGAAATGAGAAAACGGAATTCGAATTCCTGTCGAATTCCAGTCGTGTTCTTTACAATCACTTATAATACCCTTAGGAAAGGTATGGATCCATCTCTACTCCCCTAGTTATGGGTTGTATATCAAAGAATAGGATATGAATTACAATAGCAACCAGTCTACCGCAAAAATAACGGTAAAATGTTCTGCCTATTCAAACATGAATCGAAATAGACAAGCGCTCCCAAGCGTGTATCACTTATGTCATTTAACTCGGGGTTTTTCAAACTGTAGGGGGTCCTGAGCATGACGGTAAACTGCATCCGGCAGCAAGGCTTCTGATTGAGTGGGGGTGAGGAGCATGGAACCACCTCTTAATTGCTGTTGTTCCCAGGTCCACCCTGACCCGAAGTGGTAGCACCAGTTAGGGTCCCAGCTATGGGCAAATAGTTAACCTCCAAACTGGAGTCAAAACACTATGAAAGTATAAAAATAGACTTTTATAGAAATATATACATAAAATTAGACTGTTATAGAAAAATATACATTTTTGAAGGAAAAATATTACCAACAATACATTTTTGAAGAAAAATTATTACCATACGACATTTTTGAGATAATAAGGTACAAGCAGTATTTTATGTATAATATCTTCAATTGCCAAAGAGGAACAGGCTTTGCTACCGACGTTATAATAAGAAAAAAAAATCCTTTCAAAAATTAGTTTTCTACAAGCAGTAGTTTATGTATAATATCTTCAATGGCCAAAGAGGAACAGGCTTTGCTACCGACGTTATAATAAGAAAAAAAATCCTTTCAAAAATTAGTTTTCTACAAGCAGTAGTTTATGTATAATATCTTCAATGGCCAAAGAGGAACAGGCTTTGCTACCGACGTTATAATAAGAAAAAAAATCCTTTCAAAAATTAGTTTTCTACAAGCAGTAGTTTATGTATAATATCTTCAATGGCCAAAGAGGAACAGGCTTTGCTACCGACGTTATAATAAGAAAAAAAAATCCTTTCAAAAATTAGTTTTCTACAAGCAGTAGTTTATGTATAATATCTTCAATGGCCAAAGAGGAACAGGCTTTGCTACCGACGTTATAATAAGAAAAAAAATCCTTTCAAAAATTAGTTTTCTACAAGCAGTAGTTTATGTATAATATCTTCAATGGCCAAAGAGGAACAGGCTTTGCTACCGACGTTATAATAAGAAAAAAAATCCTTTCAAAAATTAGTTTTCTACAAGCAGTAGTTTATGTATAATATCTTCAATGGCCAAAGAGGAACAGGCTTTGCTACCGACGTTATAATAAGAAAAAAAATCCTTTCAAAAATTAGTTTTCTACAAGCAGTAGTTTATGTATAATATCTTCAATGGCCAAAGAGGAACAGGCTTTGCTACCGACGTTATAATAAGAAAAAAAATCCTTTTAAAAATTAGTTTTCTACAAGCAGTAGTTTATGTATAATATCTTCAATGGCCAAAGAGGAACAGGCTTTGCTACCGACGTTATAATAAGAAAAAAAATCCTTTCAAAAATTAGTTTTCTACAAGCAGTATTTTTATGTATAATATCTTCAATGGCCAAAGAGGAACAGGCTTTGCTACCGTCGTTATAATAAGAAAAAAAAATCCTTTCAAAAATTAGTTTTCTACAAGCAGTAGTTTATGTATAATATCTTCAATGGCCAAAGAGGAACAGGTTTTGCTACCGACGTTATAAGAAAAAAAATCCTTTCAAAAATTAGTTTTCTACAAGCAGTAGTTTATGTATAATATCTTCAATGGCCAAAGAGGAACAGGCTTTGCTACCGACGTTATAATAAGAAAAAAAATCCTTTCAAAAATTAGTTTTCTACAAGCAGTAGTTTATGTATAATATCTTCAATGGCCAAAGAGGAACAGGCTTTGCTACCGACGTTATAATAAGAAAAAAAATCCTTTCAAAAATTAGTTTTCTACAAGCAGTAGTTTATGTATAATATCTTCAATGGCCAAAGAGGAACAGGCTTTGCTACCGACGTTATAATAAGAAAAAAAATCCTTTCAAAAATTAGTTTTCTACAAGCAGTAGTTTATGTATAATATCTTCAATGGCCAAAGAGGAACAGGCTTTGCTACCGACGTTATAAGAAAAAAAATCCTTTCAAAAATTAGTTTTCTACAAGCAGTAGTTTATGTATAATATCTTCAATGGCCAAAGAGGAACAGGCTTTGCTACCGTCGTTATAATAAGAAAAAAAATCCTTTCAAAAATTAGTTTTCTACAAGCAGTAGTTTATGTATAATATCTTCAATGGCCAAAGAGGAACAGGCTTTGCTACCGACGTTATAATAAGAAAAAAAATCCTTTCAAAAATTAGTTTTCTACAAGCAGTAGTTTATGTATAATATCTTCAATGGCCAAAGAGGAACAGGCTTTGCTACCGACGTTATAATAAGAAAAAAAATCCTTTCAAAAATTAGTTTTCTACAAGCAGTAGTCTATGTATAATATCTTCAATGGCCAAAGAGGAACAGGCTTTGCTACCGACGTTATAATAAGAAAAAAAATCCTTTCAAAAATTAGTTTTCTACAAGCAGTAGTTTATGTATAATATCTTCAATGGCCAAAGAGGAACAGGCTTTGCTACCGACGTTATAATAAGAAAAAAAAATCCTTTCAAAAATTAGTTTTCTACAAGCAGTAGTTTATGTATATATCTTCAATGGCCAAAGAGGAACAGGCTTTGCTACCGACGTTATAATAAGAAAAAAATCCTTTCAAAAATTAGTTTTCTACAAGCAGTAGTTTATGTATAATATCTTCAATGGCCAAAGAGGAACAGGCTTTGCTACCGACGTTATAATAAGAAAAAAAATCCTTTTAAAAATTAGTTTTCTACAAGCAGTAGTTTATGTATAATATCTTCAATGGCCAAAGAGGAACAGGCTTTGCTACCGACGTTATAATAAGAAAAAAAATCCTTTCAAAAATTAGTTTTCTACAAGCAGTAGTTTATGTATAATATCTTCAATGGCCAAAGAGGAACAGGCTTTGCTACCGACGTTATAATAAGAAAAAAAATCCTTTCAAAAATTAGTTTTCTACAAGCAGTAGTTTATGTATAATATCTTTAATGACCAAAGAGGAACAGGTTTTGCTACCGACGTTATAATAAGAAAAAAAAATCCTTTCAAAAATTAGTTTTCTGCAAGCAGTATTTTATGTATAATATCTTTAATGACCAAAGAGGAACAGGTTTTGCTACCGACGTTATAATAAGAAAAAAAATCCTTTCAAAAATTAGTTTTCTACAAGCAGTAGTTTATATATAATATCTTTTTCTTTTTCCTCAAGGTTGTAAAAAATACCAGGTTGGGAAACTGGCGCGGGATATCCTTCTCTCAATGAGTGTGAATGGGCCTCTCTTAAGCCGTGGTACGCAACCCATCTAGTGATGGTGTCACGATAAAAACACCCTTGGTAACTCCAGCGTAGCATCAATTATTCAGAAAAGATTTTGAATCTCGGCCGATGCCGAAGAATGATGATGATGAATAAGGCATATTGGTGAGATCGAGGAGCAACTATGCAGAGACGTCATCAAAACTTTAATCCATCGAATTGAAGTGTGCCGCCGAAGCCTTGGTAGACATTTGGGCGATATTATTTTTTGGTGAATTTTCTATTTCACTATTGGATCATGTTATCTGACTTATAGCAGTTGAATGCTATGGATGTCGAAGATTTGTGGTTCAAACAGGACGGTGCCACATGGCACACAACCAATGCACAATGGCTTTATTGAATAAGAAGTTCCAAGATCTTGTCATTTCACGAAACATTGATGTCAATTCGCCACTTCGATCGTGCGACTTGACGCCTTTAGATTTCTTTCGTTGAGTTCATCTCAAAAGTAAGTTCTATGCCAACAAACCAACAACAATTTAACAGCTGAAGGATGAGATAATAAAACATATTGGAGAAATCGAGGAGAAATTACGCAGAAACGTCGTAAAAAATGTTGTCCATCGAGCTGAGGTGAGCTGCCGAAACCTTGGCGGACATTTGGGCAATATTATTTTTTTCACATAACTGCCATGACTCAAACATCTATAAAATTTCATTAATAACACTGTTTTATTTATTGCTAACTTCGATCTGTCTTAATAGAACACCCTATATTTACCTGTGTATAATGCGATACCTATTTTTTGCGCAAAAAACTAATTATAAAACTCACACATTACTCGTGTATATACGATAGATTTAATTTAATATTTCCGACAATTTCAGTGTATCATCGATGAAACACTTTAATGTTACCAAAGTTATTTTAGATCTTTGTCCTTGAATTTTCCTACTTTCAAGTACGATGACATTTCGAGAGTCTCAGTCATTTTCAAGAAAAAGATGTTATCAATCTTGTGGATAAAATTTTACTGACTACATCCTGACTATTATTTAGAGCACGGGAACGCGAATTTGTCCGACTTGGCAGACCGCCTGCAGTCTCTCTCCCACCGGCGCGACGTGGCTTCCCTGTGTCTCTTCTATAAATACTTTCACGGCTTCTGCTCCGATGAACTTAGATCACTGGTGCCCCCTAGGTTCGAATTTGCACGAGATACTAGATTAGCAACTAGATCCCACCCTTTTACAGTGAAACCGATAAAATGCAGCCATAACTTCTACTCCAACAGTTTCTTTCCTCGCACTTCCTGACTGTGGAATTCTCTTCCACACGATTGCTTCCTCGACGGCTACAATCTCCAGGAGTTTAAATGTAAGGTCAATAGACACCTCCTAACACACTAACCTGCTCCCATTCTATCAAACACTCTTCCCATCTGCCCAACCCTCATCCTCGCTATCCTTACTCATCTGTCACCTTCCTCCTGACATTCCCTATGTCTAACCACTCCTTCTCTTTACCTTCCCCTATGTAGCCCCATGCGCAATAGTGGCAGTGGAATGCCTTGCTTGGGGTGAGATGATTAAAAAAAAAAAAGTGACATCATGCGTAACGGATGAATAGCGTTAGACCGCATCGGGTAAAGCATGTATGAAACATTTATAGGTATAATTATTACTATATTGCATCCATATTAAATATTTCATACACACTTCAAAAATGGTCTATATAATTTAATTAATGTGGCTTAATTTATTTGCAAAATAATGGCTTTTAAAGTTTTGCGTCTTCTCTTATGTTGAATGTGCGTTCTGGTGCAGTGGATATCGGCTCCGAACGAAAAATCAGAGAGCCGAGTTCGAAATTCCAGTTGAATTCATTGCATTCACTTACGCGCAAATACCCTTGGGAAAGGTATTAATCCGTCTATTCCTTCCAGGTATGGGTTAAATAACAGGACAGATTGGGTTCTATAGCCTTGGCTGGCAACCAGTCTACCGCAGAAAGCAATGGCAACCTACTGCGGGATAATCTTCTGCCCAGTCAGTCATGTCTCTTTCGAGACATGATCGCCCAAGCATGTTTCACGTTTGGCACTTAACTGACTGACTTATGTTGAATGCTATATCGTATTTTGGTATCCTATTTTGGTACCTCCCTCTAACCCTCTAAGGTACTTGTTCGCCACTACTGTCGCTAGGTATTGAACTCACAACTCTTTGGTTCAAATCACAGGAACTAACCAACGTCTATATTCACTGGGCCATGACTTAAGGACACATGACCCAATGGATATAGATATTGGTTAGTACAGCAATGGTGAACAAGTAACCTCCAGGGTTAGAGGGAGATAACTCATGACTACCAAAAGAGGCTCTACGCAAGGGATGAGATTGATATTCCCCACTGATTGTAATAAAGGGGTTCAGTTCGAAATTTCTAGCGCCTGAAGAAAACCGGAGCGAACAACGGCCGAAACGTCATGGCAACAAAGATGAGAACAATAATCCAAATAATGTAAATAATGTATATAATGTTTATACTTTTCAATAAAACATACAGGGGGTGGGGAAAATAATGGAAACACCTAGTACCATAATAGTATAATTTAGAAAATTTGATTAAACTATCAAAAGCTTGTCCTTTTTTGTTGATTTAATGTTAGTAGTACCTCAGTTTTGTTTTTGTTTTTTTTTTACTAAAATTGTTTTTTAAAGATATTATTTAAATAAGTTTATTAAAATCAACAATTTATTTAAGAATTTTAAGTGACCATCTTTATCTTATGGTTCAGAAACTGTTTCTAGCGAGATATGCTACCTTTCAGGATCATTATGCACTCATTCATAATGCTAAAGTTGTAGCTGAATGGCAAGAGGAACATTCTAGTGAAGTAGAACATCTTATCAGGTCACCACTGACCCCAGATCTCAAAATCATTGAACATTTATGGTTCATTAAAAAAAAACAAGTGAGAAGTCGATATCCTCCACCATCACCATTGAAGTAATTGTAGCATGTTTTACCTGAAAAATGGATAAAATTCCTCTGGGAACAATTCAAACTTTGTATGAGTCTATCCCAAGCAAAATCCAAGCTGTAATTACTTTCAAAGGCGGTCTTTTCCCAAATTGAAATAAATTTGCTAAAAATTTCAAGGTGCCGCCATTATTTTTTTCAACCCTTTTATGCATGTGTGGGTGTGTTTGCGTGAATCCTGAATTTGAAATAGAATAGATTGTTGCATAGCATACGTATATACATGTACTGATAATAGTATCAATGGATACAGGTAAATTAATGCTTCATTTTTAAATGTTTTTCCAATAAATTAAAACATTTATTATTGATAATCTTCATATATAATAAATTAATACCTAAACTAGATTCTGATGCGACCAATTATCGATGGAATTATTAGAACCACTCATAAAATTGCTTGAGCTAACATAAAAAATCTAATCCCTCTATTTAGTACTATCAGTTCAACTCACTTAAACAATTCTGGTAACTTACTAAGACGCAGACATGACAACAAATGTATGGCTTGTTTAAATTTAATTCTTTATAAAATTCAGTCCAAGCCACCACCTATCTAAGGTGCGTCACAGTAAAAAGCAAACCTATTGCTTTAGATTGCACAAGTGTGTAGAAGCCGGGGAAATATGCAAAAGAAAAATTATCTACAGCCTAATATCTACTTCTCTAGAGAAGACTCTAGGGTAATATACCGACACTATCTACACCTCTTTAAATGCTTCCACAAACGTTAACTCTATATCATTCATAATGTTCACTAAAGAGACTGGGTTAGGTTGGGTCATCTTCGTTAAATAACCTGCAAAGAGTTCATCAGGCGCAGAAAAAGAATTGCTCAGTCACAACTGTTTTCTCTTGACGGCAAGAAAAATGCCTTAATGTACTCTGGAGAGGTCCGGTTAAAATAGTGAATTTACGACATATCAACTCTGGTTTGGTTATTTAATGTTGAAATCTGGTTTTTATTATGAGCGGATAGATGGTCCTGTATATACGTGAGTCAACAGATAAAATTTGATCACATTTATATTTGAGTCTACGAGGAAATATTGGTTGTGTTTATACTTGAATCGATAGGCAAATATTGATCAGGTGTATACTTTAGGCTACTGACAAACATTCGTCGCGTTTATAGTTTTCTATAGTTAATAGTTAGTCGGGCTCAAATAAGTAACATTAGTTGGGCTTATACTTGAATTTGTAGACAAAAAGATACGGTTCACATCTAAGTCTCCCGGTAATTATCAATGCTAATTTTAGGAGTCAGTTGATGTGTCCTGTTGTTATTGACATCTTTTGGTTGACGGCGAGTGGGTGAAGACGAAGAAGAAGAGATAAGGAAAATTGTACTTATCGACGTTAACTTTAGGTGTCAGGTGAAATGTCTTGCTGTTGTTATTGACTTCTTCCTTTTGTTGACGGCGAGTGGGTGAAAATGAAGAAATAAAGGAAAATTGTACTTATCGACGCTAATTTTAGGAGACATTTGAAGTATCTCGTTGTTATGAACATCTTCTTTTGGTTGATAGCGTGTGGATGAAGATGAAGAGGAAATAAAGGAAAATTGTATTCATCGACATTATTTTTAGGAGATATTTGAAATATCTCGTTGTCATTGATTTCGTTTTTGTTGACATGAGCGAAGACGAACAAGAAGATCTAAAGTAAAATTTTCCTTCTTGACGTTAATTTTAGGAGCCAGTTTTATTGTTTTGTTTTTTCTGTTGTTTTCTTTTTGTTGACAAAGAAGAAGGCATAAAGGAAAATAACACTCCAGAATGAGAGGGAGTGCAAATGTGTGTCTTTGCGAAAGTTGTGTCGATCAGCTATTTAAAATTTATCTTTCTATATTGTGGCGGTGTCCTATCTGATTTCTGCTCCCATCTGACTGATTAACTTTCTTTCTCTATTCATATCAAAGAACATTTTGACACTGGCTTATCATTTTTCATTTTTCTCTCAGTTTTGTAAATTGCTTCCATTTCATTGAATTAATAGCAAAATCTCCTGCTAAGAAGGTCGGGTCCCTGTGTCGGGCCAGGAAGTTCTTCGCTTCTGAGTCCATCATGCACGTTTACAAATCTACCATCCGCCTGTGCATTGAATACTGCTGTCATATTTGGTCCGGTGCCCCTGCTGTTCACCCTGGAGTTCTTGATGAGATACAAAAAAGAATCTGCAATGTAGTCGATTCTGATTTGGCGCCCTACTCCTGTCTTTCTCTCACTGACGAGATGTGGCTTCCCTCTGTCACGTTTACAAATATGTTCACGGATTCTGCTCCGACGAGCTTAGCTCCTTGGTGTTCCACTTACGCGAATTTACTGGAACTACTAGGCTGGCAACAAGGTCCTACCCTTTTACTGTGAAAACAGTCAGTCGGTTAAGTGCCATACGTGATACACGATTGGGCGATCGTGTCTCAAAAGAGACATGACTGACAGGGCAGAATATTTTCCCGCGGTAAGTTGCAATTACTTTTCTGCAATAGACTGGTTGCTAACCAAGGCTATAGAACCCAATCTGTCCTGTTATTTGACCCCTAACTGGAGAGAAGAGATGGATTAATACATTTCCCAAGGATATTTGCGCGTAAGTAAATGCAGCTAGAGCTTGAATTCGGTTCTCCTATTTCTCGTTTCAAGTCGATATCCACAACGCACATCCTGCACCAAATTGGGGTTGTGGTGCAGTGGATATCGGCTCGGAACGAGAGATCGAAGAACCGAGTTCGAATTCCAGTTGAATTCCTTGCATTCACTTACGCATAAATACGATTGGGGAAGGTATTAATCCGTCTCTTCCCTCTAGTTATGGGTTAAATAACAGGACAAATTCGGTTCTATAACCTTGGAGAGATCGAAGAACCGAGTTCGAATTCCAGTTGAATTCCTTGCATTCACTTACGCATAAATACGATTGGGGAAGGTATTAATCCGTCTCTTCCCTCTAGTTATGGGTTAAATAACAGGACAAATTCGGTTCTATAACCTTGACTGACAACCAGTCTACCGCAGAAAATAACGGCAACCTACTGCGGGATAATTTTCTGCCCAGTCAGTCATGTCTCTTTCGAGACATGATCGCCCAAGCGTGTATCATGTCTGGCATTTAACTGACTGTGAAAACAATCAAGTGTAAGCATAACTTCTACTCCACTGCTTCTTTTCTCGCGCTTCCAGCCTGTGGAACACCCTTCCGTATTATTGTTTCCCTGATAGTAACAATCTCCAAGAGTTTAAATGCAACGTCAACTATCATCTCTTATCCCTTTGATTCCCGACCTCCTTCTCACTTTACACTTTGCTCTCACGCAGCTCTCTTTACACCAATGTACTCGTCCTTCTCTTACCCATTCTCCGACACCTACTGTGAGCTGTTCTCCGCTCTCTTCACTCTCCTATTCTGCGCTTAGAGTGAGACGGTTGTAAAAATAACAAATATTGGGACAGTAGTTCGAATATAAATGGTG
This sequence comes from Ascarosepion bandense, assembly GCA_037127315.1. Lineage (NCBI taxonomy): Eukaryota > Metazoa > Mollusca > Cephalopoda > Sepiida > Sepiidae > Ascarosepion > Ascarosepion bandense. The sequence continues at coordinate 5,097,186 of JBBBDQ010000511.1, forward strand.
TAATTAATGATTACTCTTCATCCTATAACTTCAAACAGAAACTCCTAAATATTCTTCAGGATTTTGATGCATTTTAATTTTAATTGATTTTATGATTATTTTGTTGACATTCTTAATTCTTTTTTGTTTTGTTTTTTAATTTTCCGAGGTGAGAAAACAAAAAGTTGATTTTGACTACATCCAAAACCATTTCAGTTAATAGCTGTAACGATTTTTCAGGCAAAGAGCTTGATTAAAATATAGTCGATATTTTGTTACGTACAACTTGAGGCTCTATTATCAATCTCTGCCAACGTGTTATCAGCAAAACAATCTAATTAAATCATTTACAATATCTATGAAGAACAAACAAAAGTGAAATAAAGGATTTGTTTCTTTCAGAATTAATGATCGTAGGAAGATGACAGTTGCTTCTCTTGAACTGGGGGCGTGGTTTTGGACAACACGTGTCTGTTTGTCGCATGTGAGCTCAGCCCCTTTAAATAGAAAACTCTTCTTTTTTTTCCTTATTTCGTTGTGCGGTTAACACCCTCCAAGTTTTCGGGAATCTACCCACCTGAAGAATGGACATTACGTTCCCTGATTTTTGTTGAACTTGGTTTTTACCTTGTCAGGATTACCTGAGAAAATAAAAGCTTTGTGTTTATCTTGTTTTTGCACCTCAGTCAGATTTGCTTGGTCTTGGAGTAATGCGCACTTTTATCTGTATTGGGACCCGTGCAAAATTATTGTAGCATTTTTGTATAACTAATACTTAAATAGTTTGATTTTTTATCTCGTCTTTCCTTTCAGTGTAATTTTATACGCTAATGATAATATTAATACTTGGTGTGTAGAAAAAGATTAAATATAATCCCTGTCACCAAATAGCCGGTAAGTAATGACTGGTACATAAATAATACGAATAAGTGTAACCTTGCAGTAAAGAATGGAGCGTCTGACTTTTCAGTAATGGCTTTGTTATGTCATATTTAAGCATTTAAATGTAATTGGAGCAGATAGATCTATCTATCGCCCGGCTCACACTCCACCCACGTCTATTGAACAGGTTAAGAGGCTCATCCCTTGTTCCCTGTTTAGGATGTGGTTTCCGGCCTTATCTTTTCCAATCTTTTCACTATTACGTAGCCCCCTGCACATCAGTGGCGTTACCGCCTTGCTCGGGGTGATATGATTAAAAAAAAAATCTTATTTTTATACAGAAAACGTGACACCGAAATCCAAAGATGCAATGCAATAACAAAGACTAAACCGAAAAACAAATCCTGAACTTCTATGCAATATCTGTCCAATAATATGGCAGATCAATTTTTAATCGATATCAGTCTATGCAAGGCAGTAAAGCTACTATGACATTAAAGATTACAGAATATGGACTAATTATGAAAAGGAACATCAATAATGGGCGGAAAGAGAAAAGACAAATCAGAACGACAGCAAATAGCGATTAACATTGCATTTAAATTATTGCAGATTAAAGTTAACGGGAAAGCATAAAACAGGAAGCGAGTTCATCAATTGAAAAGTGCAAGAAAAGAAAGTGTTAGCATAAAACTTACAGCTATATCCAGCCAGTTTAACTATTAATTAGTGAGGTCTCGATACTAGTCTTGTACTGAGCTTGAATTCAAAAAGTCTACGTACAATATCATCGGGACAATTACCACGAAAGTGTCTCTACAAAAAACACGGAGAGGTAGCCAACCTTACGGCGGTAGGAATGTGACTGAAACCGATCCGTCAGAGGGTTGGTTAAAAAGTTCTAAGCTTCTCACAGAACATTTGGAGAAATAAGACAGTTTTACACTATTTTTTAATATGGACCCTCTTAACATCAAAGCACATTATCCAATGATGCTTAAGCCTTGAAATTCCATCACGAAAGCAGGTGGCATTCTGGGTCTCCAAAAACTCCTGCTCATTACATATGATCTTAACATTGTTTTCAAAATGGCGAACATGCAGGTGAGATCTGAGTTTAGGAAACATGAATAAATAAGATGGAACTAAATCTGGGTAGTAAGAGAAATGGGGTAGCAATTCAAAGGCTACTTCACTGCTACTTCACTTACTGCAACCTGAGCAGTGTGAACGAGCACGTTGTTCTGAGACAAGTGCAGGTTCGAAGTGATGAACCCAGGTTTCATCTGGAGTAACTTATCTGCCGTGGACATTCTGAGGGTTAGCCTTGAAGCGATTTAGAAGTGTCTTGGAAATGTTAACTCTTTTCAACTTTTGCTTTAGTGCGAAAATTCTTGGAACACATCTTGTAGACAACTTACTCATCCCCAAAATCTGTTAAAACACCGACCGACCAAGAATTAATGTCTATGGACTTAGCTATCTGCTCGATAGTAAGACGTCTGTTATCCAAAACCATACGGTGAATGGCATCAATTTATTCATCAGTTGTTGAGGTTTTTTGGATGTTCGGTTTTCTTCCAGTTTATTTGTCCTTTCTTGTTAATCTCTTCAGCTACCTTCTGTAGGAGGTCTTGTTGTTTTCTTTCTGTTTCTGCTATTAGCACTGTATCATCTTATATTGTTTAAATTGTGGTCTCCGATGATGAATCCTGGCATAACTTCTAGGTTTCTCAGAATAGTCTCGCTGTATAAGTTGAATAGATCCGGTGAAAAGACGCATTCTTGTCTTACGCCCCCCCTTTCGTGGTTGAGGTTTTTTGGATGACCTGACTGTGGGTGATGTGCTGTCTCTGCTCCTTTTAAATTTCGCAGCCTACTTATTCACAATTGCATATGAAGGGGTGTCCTCGCCAAGTGTCTGTACCTTGTCTCTTTGGATTTCATTGGCTGTCATACTTTTTTCTTTTTTTTTCTTTTTTTGTAAAATCTATGTGACTGCTCGAGGCTCAGTTTTGTCTATTTTATATATGCCGCATACCACTCACATTTGTAAGGGTCTCACCTGCACAGACATTAAGATAGAAATCTGAATTAGCTTTTCTAGTTTTATAAGAAATGAAAGTGTGTTGCCACAACGAAAGCGTTCAGCCATGGCTCTTCTTTCTGAGTAAGGCTTAGAACTCTTTGAACGACACTCGAAGTTTACAGTTTGATTACTTGCATGAAATAACACGATATGACATCAATCTTTTTCTATTACTTAACCAACGAGTCATCGTGCGGCACTTGGTCGGTTAACGATCTACAACTGGCTGGTAGTGTATTATAGACAGTTGATAATAACCTGCAGTTGTTGTTTCATAATTATATTTGAATAACAGTTTCCTCTTCTTCAGTTAACATTTGACGTTGTTAGTGAGTCATGTGATCCTTAACGGCTAAACAGTATTGACCCAGTCTGTACAGAGAGGCAATATTTTGGCAGAGACTGCTTAGAGGAGATGTACCTTAGGACACGTGAGTATTGACAGTCTCTTTTAATGTGACGTGCCGGACTTATGAGTAAAGACAACTGTTCAATATCCACTAGCTTTCTTTTTCAGAATCAGGGATAAGGCATGTAACACATCATTTTTTTTATTATTTTCAGTTAGATCTCTTTAGAGAAAATCAAATATGAAATTTACGTTCTTCCGATTTCTTCCTAGCTGCCTTTTTTCTAAGTCATAAATGCTTAGGTAACGGACTGTTTACGACGACTATATACAACCCAGACCACCCAATATATATTTTTGTTACCTAACAATTAGTAGAGAGACCACTAAGCTAGAGGCCTTTTTATCTATATTTCAAACGAAGTTTTTTACCGCCATTGGTTTGGTTCTAACTGGCTCATTTACACAAAATAAACTTAATAGGCGATGACTTAGTGCCTCATGATTGTGTAGCGATATCGGGGTCAACCGATATCTTGTTAAACAACTGAAAGATGTTACAGAAATTGCTTCAACAGGTTTTGCCTTGATGATTTTAAGCTAAGTAAAGTGGGCCTCACAAGAACTATGCCTAACGAACTTGACAATCAAGATCACTGAGTTGGATAAGAACCTGGGTTCTTGTTAAATTACTATTTAGACAAAGAAAGCTGTTCTTTGTAAGGCAGTGGTTACTAACAGCCGAAAACAGAGATACCCACAGAGAGTGAAAGGGACGAGAGACTGCTTCCTGTGACGTGAAGAACGTTAAACTCTTTTATTCCCTCCTTACCCCCCGCCTAGCTCGTCTACTGTAGAAGATTACGACCTAAACAAAATTTGCCTATTGCTACCATCTCTTCTCGTGATTTCATCGCGTGAGTAATGATCTGGTCGATGTTTATTTTAAAGCCACAAGCATTTAACTGAAGTGGCTAAGCTCTGTGAACAAAGCTTGTGTCAGGTCTGGGCTGCAATGCTACAGTTGGCCACTGAACAGTAATCATCGCCAGAATTTGCATGCGTGCAGGAACGAACTTCAGTGTGTGTGCGAGGTAAAGAAAGTTTTTCAGTTTTCTGGGGATTTTCTTAGTATTTTTTATAATCATATCGCTCCAACCAAAGCAGTTTACTGCCACTGGTGTACAGGGGGTTACATAGGTGGAGAGTTATGGGAAAGAGTGACAGGTTATAGAGGTGTCAGGAAGTGGATAAGAGAAGGATGAGAATACTGATGAGAGTGGAGTGAACAGAGAAAAGAGTATGAGAGAAAGGAAGCAAATTAGTGAGAAAGGAGATGACTATTGACTTTAAATTTAACTCTTTGAGATTGTAGCTATCGGGGAAGCAAGTAAACGGAAGGGAATTCCACAGGCGGGAAGCGTGAGAAAAGAAACTGATGGAATAAAATTTGCGTTTACATCTTATTGGTTTCACAGTAAAAGGGTGGGACCAAGTTGCTAGTCTTGTGGCTCGAGTAAATTTATATTTAGGGGACACCAGTGAGCTAAGTTCATCGGAGCAGAAGCCGTTAAAGTATTTGTAGAAGAGACACAGGGAAGCCACATTGCGCCGGTAAGAAAGTGACTGTATCTGAGCTGCCAAGTCGGGACTGATCACATTACAGATTCTCCGTTGGATTTTATGTCATACAGTTCGATGTTTAAATGAAAGCAGGTTAATTTTCGCGGCAAAGAAAAGTCCCGCGTTATTAAAGAAAATTTAGGGTCATATGAACTTTAGCAAAACCTGGAATTCGTAGACGTCTTCTTCAATCGATTCAGACAATCACACTGCGCACATTGCAAGCAGGAACCTGACCCGTGAACAGAAGTTCAGGATTGTAACAATTGCGTTCTTTGTCATGAGAGAAGAGTCATCTATCGGTTTCTTTTCATCAGGAATATTTTTTTTAACCTGTGCTAGAAGACTTGATTTCTGGAACCGTAAGAAATTATTTCTGCAGACCGTAATTTAGAAAGTTATTAACGCAGCCCTCAGCTAAAAAATTGCTGACCTGCCATGTAATTTCTGTGTCAGATCAAATGAATTGCATAGTCTTTCATTGAACTTTACACAGTTACATTACTTGAGTGAAACAATGAGGTATTCCATCAAATTATTTTTAGTCTTTTTTTAATACTTGACCAACCAACCATCATGAGTCACCTAGTCGGTTAAGGATCTACAACTGACTAGTAGTGCAATCGAGAGTTGAGAATAACCTGCAGTTGTTAGTTGTTTTATTATTATATTGGAATAAACATTTTCCTCGTCTTCACTTAGCATTTAACGTTCTTGCTCAGTCATGTGATCATTAAAGGCTGATCAGCAGAAACCCGAGCGACACAGAGAGATATTGTATTGGTAGACACAGTGAAGAGAAGATGTGCCTTAGGACTCGTGAGCAGAGAAAGCCTCTTGCAATGGGACGTGAGTAAAAACAACTTTTCTAACATCCACTAGCTTTCTTTTCCAGAGCCAGAGAGAAGGTATGCAAGACATTTTGTTTTCATTTTCAGTGTGTTCTCTTTGCAGAAAATAAAATCTTAATTTACCACTTCTCCCTACCCGTTGTTTATTCTTTTTTATTTATTTATTTTATTTTATTTTAGTTATACCTCTATCTGCACGAAGCAGCTCCTGACACTTTCTCTCATGACATATCTAATTATTGTTTGAACAGATTTCATGTTTTGGTATGAGGTTATAAGAAAACAGAATGTATGGTTATCAGGATGAGAAAAAATCCCAAGACGAGTGCTATAAATTTTAGGTGACAACAGCAAGCAAATACAAAAATTTAAATATCATGGAAGTGTTTTCACAAAATGCAGAAAACGTGACACGAAAATGCATTAAAACAGCAAAAGACACCTCCCAAAAAAAGTAAGCAGTGTATTAAGAAACAGAAAAATGACGTGAGAAACAAAGAAAAAATTGTTGGACTGCTACGTAATATCAATCTTTCTGCATAGCAGTGAATGCTGGTCAGTTTCCTTGTGGTAAAATGACTGAAGTCGAGATGCCAGGTCAGATAAGATAAAACAAATTTTGTACCAGCATTTTTATGAATGACAAAACTTCTATACGCAGTGCAAAACGGAATAGTTCATAAGACTCTTCCCACTTCGGCTGTTGGAAAATATCAGTGTAACTAGAATGTTCCGTTTCCGCGTTCGCTCTTGTCGGACACACTGCCTTTCTTATCGCAAATAAATAAAATATTTAATTAAAAGCAATCCAAGCGACACCAGTTTTATCAGGTGTATTTCAAAGAAGATCTATTGTGAGTTGATAAAATCAGTAATAAAAAAAAAACTGAATAGCCAAAAATGGCTATAAAATGATCAGATGAGAAAATAGGCAATAGATCATTCGATCGGAGGGGACTGATTTATTGATGTATTCATCTTTATTCTCGGCGTCGAGGAGTAAAAAACAATTATGCATAAAACAACTAGAAATAAAGCCTATATAGAAGGGCGGACAATCAGTCTTTTCTCTTGATTTTATTTTTAGATAACTTTAGGGTAAATATTGTTTCCTTAGATCAGTGGTCCCTAAACTTTTCTTCGGAATGAAAATTTCTCGAGCCTAATCAAATTTTATGTGATAAAATATACATTTAAAATTAAAAAAAAACAGAGAGAGTGTTAAATTGGACTTCACCACGGATTCAAATCCAGAAGATTATCATTGATAACTCTCTCCTCCAATTTGCGGACCGTAGTTATTTTATTCTTAATACTTTTTTTAATCATTTCACCCAAAGCATAGTAGTTTACTTCCACTGGTGTTCAGGGGGTTACTTAGTAGGAAAGTGATGAAAAAGAGGGACATGTCATAGTGGGTGTCAGGAAGTGGATAAGAGAAGGATGAGAATACTGGCGTGATGGGAGTGGAGTGGACGGAGAAAAGAGCATGAGAGAAAGGATGCGAGTCAGAGAGATAGGAGATGACTATCGATTTACATTTAAATTCTTGAAGATTGTAGCTGTTGGGGAAGCAAGTAAATGGAAGGAAATTCCACAGGAGGGAAGTGAAAGAAAAAGAGCTGAGAGTAGAGTAGAAGTTGCTGTTACATTTTATTGATTTCATTGTAAAAGGGTGGGACCTAGTTGCGAGTAAATTCATGCATAGGGGGCATCAGTGAGCCAAGCTCATCGGAGCAGAATCCGTGAAAGTATTTTTAGAAGAGACACAAGGAAGCCACATTACGCCGGTGAAAAAGTGACTATTATCTGAACTGCTAAGTCGGGATCGATCACATTACAGATTCTCCGTTAGATTTTGTCAAGAACCCCGAGGTGAATAGCAACAGCACCTGACCAGATGTGGCAGCAGTATTCAATACACGGGCGGATTGTAGATTTATATATGTGCAGGATCGATTCAGACGGGAAAAACTTCCTGGCCCTACACAGTGATTTTCTTCTTCTTTTATGTGCCATGTCCTTTCAGGCGATCATGGCTTTCCACATCTCCCTGTCCCTGGTTGCTCTTAGCACGCTTTCTTCTGTTGCACCATGCAACGCTCGTTCCGTCATCCACCTGATCAGGTCCTTCAAATATGTTATCCGCTGCTTTCCTCTGTCTCTTTTTCCCTCAATCTGGCCTGTTAGTAACAGGTTCTCCAATCCCTCCTTCCTCATTGCATAGTTGTTTCTTCCTGATGCTCAGTATGCATTTCCTTTTCGTTTCCATCCATTTCAAAACCTCGTTATTGCTCACATGCTCGGTCCATGATATCCGCAGTATCCTTCTGTAGAACCACATTTCAGCTGCTTCAAGTTTTTCCTTCATCTTCGAAGATATTGTCCAACATTCACTGCCATACTGAAGAACCGACATCACATTGCAATCCAATATTCTCCTCTTTGTTTCTAGTGAAATTGTCCTGTTTCTTAACTTCTGGAATGCTTCTTTCGCCATGCCAATTCGCCTTCGGATCTCAGTGTCGCACTTTCAGTCTTCTGTTAGAACACTTCCTAGGTATTTAAATTTCTGTACCTGCTTGATTTTAGAGTCCCTCACATGTAATTGGCATTTTCGGCTACCCTTTTTGCTGATGACTATGCATTCGATTTTCTTCCAGTTTATTTGTCCTTTCTTGTTAATCTCTTCAGCTACCTTCTGTAGGAGGTCTTGTTGTTTTCTTTCTGTTTCTGCTATTAGCACTGTATCATCTTATATTGTTTAAATTGTGGCCTCCGATGATGAATCCTGGCATAACTTCTAGGGTTCTCAGAATAGTCTCGCTGTATAAGTTGAATAGATCCGGTGAAAAGACGCATTCTTGTCTTACGCCCCTTTCAATCTTAGTATAATTGCTGAATTCGTTACCTGTCCGTATGCAGGTAGTTTGCTGCCAGTAGAGATTAAAATTGATCAATAATTTTTTTTAATCCTTTCACCCCAAGCAAGGCATTCCACTGCCACTATTGCGCTTGGGGCTACATAGGGGAAGGTAAATAGAAAGAGTGGTTAGATATAGGAAATGTCAGAAGGTGGGTGATAGGTAGTTGGGAGGATGGGAAGAGTGTTTGAAAGAATGGAAGCGAGTTATTGTGTTAGGAGGTGTCTATTGACCTCACATTTAAACTCCTGGGGATTGTAGCCTTCGGGAAAGCAGTCATGTGGAAGGGAATTCCACAGTCGGGAAGTACGAGAAAAGAAACTGTTGGAGTAGAAGTTGCGGTTGCATTTTATCGGTTTCACTGTAAAAGGGTGGGATCTAGTTGCTAATCTAGTATCTCGTGCAAATTCGAAACTAGTGGGCACCAGTGATCTAAGTTCATCGGAGCAGAAGCCATGGAAATATTTATAGAAGAGACACAGGGAAGCCACGTCGCGCCGGTGAGAGAGAGATTGCAGGCGGTCTGCCAAGTCAGTATCGATCACATTACAGACCCTCCGCTGTACCTTGTCGAGAAGCCCAAGGAGAATAGCAGGGGCACCCGACCAGATATGGCAACAGTATATTTACAACTATTTATACTGGGGCACATGAATGCAATTACACGTAATCCATAATAATATTTTAAATTTTGAAATCATATTTATTTCTGGCATATTAATTTTTTTAAACTGTTTCTAAAATTTTGATTACCTTTCAACCATTCCGCCTTACCTGCAATCCTCTTCCGTCGAAGGCATGCCGTACCATTTGAGAACTACTGCTTTAAACTACCATGCCGAAAAATCCTAACCAAAGAAGCATATACTCTTCTTACTCGACCAAATGCCTCTGGGTTGCATTTTATAGGATACCTACCGCGCATCTAAAATCTATCGGGTTTATCCTCATCTGAACATTAAATATGTATCTGATCTAGTCCCCTTAAAGAGAGCATAAAATTTGAAGAGGTTTTTCATTTATAAATTGTTGTTCTTGTTTTTACCAGAAACAGGAAGAGATGCCACCTGGCTTTTTCTCTCACCATTTCAGATTTTGTATTTGATAATTGGCTCAAACAATAGCGACAAAAAAGTTGTGATCAATGGTCTGAAGGAGTTTTAGGAGGAGGACTCATTTAAAAAATATTATTCTTGTTGATGCCATAAAATTTTATCTAACTTTTCTTCGCGATGGTGTATTTCAAAAAGTACTGAAAGGAAGAATCTGCAATATTATTGGAAGTGACCTGGCGTCTCGGCTTTTCCACGTGTAGCTTCACTGTAACTTTTCTATAAATGGTAATTATTCGGATGAACTCGCCTTCATGATACCAGGACTTTCTGAATTTAAGTGCAATTCTAGTATGGCTCCAAGGTTTCATCAAATCACAGTTGAATTGGCTAGATGATTTTTTCTCACATTTCTCGCTTGTGGAACTCTCTTCCGCCTCCATGCTGTTGAACCAACTTTGATCTTCAAATTTTAAATGCAGTGTCACTCATTATCTACTAACTTCTTCATTACTCTTCTATTGTTCTCGCCCCTTAATAATGTTTATCGTTTTTTTTTTATTCTTTCACAATCTAGTCCTGGGCATGACGTTAAACTGCATCCGGCAGCAAGGCCTCTGACTAGGAGGTTGTGAGGAGCATGGAACCGCCTCTTAATTGCTGTTGTTCCCAGATCCACCCTGACCCGGAGTGGTAGCACCTGTTAGGGTCCCAGCTATGGGCAAATAGTTAACCCCCCAAAGTGGGGTCAAAATCTTTTATAGAAAAATATACATTTTCGAAGGGAAAATATTGCCAACAATACATTTTTGAAAAAAAAATTATTACCATAACACATTTTTGAAGGAAAAATTCTTCTCAGCAAAACATTTTTGAAGACATTTTCAATTTTCTAAAATAGAAAAGAATAAAAACAAAAAAAATCATCAAAATCTGAAATCAATCTTGTTACTATAAACAAGCATTAAAAAATACCTTAAGATCCCGCCTTTTTGGCATTAAATAACCCACAGAGGTGTTGATATGCAAAGTCAATACTCATCTACTAACCACTGGACTCTAGTTCTCTCCCCACCCCCGTATAACCTTCCCTTTCTCTCCACCTATGTATCTGTCATCGCACCTGCTTTCTCAGCTTTCTATTGTTCCTTTCTAACTAGTTTGTACTCCTCACTCTTTTCTAATTAATCTTTTTACATTTATGTAACCCCCTGCACATCAGTGGCGTTTCCGCCTTGCTCGGGGTAAAATGATTAAAAAAAAAATATGCCGTTAAATAAAACTCAAACTATTTCACAATCAGTAAACATCTTGTGTATTAGTAGAATCCTTGAATAGGATGACATCATTTTAAAAAATAAACAAAATGTATTCTTTTTAATGTGTAGTCTAAAAATCTTAGATAAAACACACGTTATTTATTAAAGATGAAACAATTCTGGTAAGTACGCTTTTCGCTGATCCTGAATTTTCCCACATACTTGAAATTCAGTGTATGCTAAGTCAGTCCTCAGTTAAATGTCACATATGTTACACACTTGAGCGATCATGTCTCGAAAGAGACATGACGGACTAGGCAGAAGATTTTCCTGTAGTAGGTTGCCATCTATTTCTGCGGTAGACTGCTTGCCAACCAAGGCTCTAGAACCCAATCTGTTCTGTTATTTAGCCCATAACTAGAGGGAGAAAAGATTCCCAAGTTAAAATTTGAGTAATTGTCTCAATCAATCAATAAAAAATTACTGAAAGAAAGAAAAGAATGAATTTCAGGAGAAAGACAAGAAAGAAAAAAGTAACAAAATAAGAAAGAAACGAAGAAAGACGTAAAATAGAAAAGAAGAAGAAATAAAAGATAAAAACATGTAAAAAGAATCGAGAAAGATGGAACGAAGGAAAGCAGGAAAGAAGAAAAAAGTAAGCATAAAGAAAACAAAGGAAAGACGGAAAAGATAATGAAGACGAAAGAAAGTAAGAAAAGGAGAAAAGGAAAATGAAAGAAAGGGTAACAAGGATATCTGCGCTTAAGTGAATGCAACGAATTTAAATAGAATTCGAACTCGGCTCTCCGATTTCTCATTCCGAATCGATATCCATTGTATGTTAAAACACTGTTTTTGTCTTCTTCTTCTTCTATGTGTCCTATTCTTTCAGGACGTAGGCGATCATGGCTTTCCACGTCTCCCTATCCCTGGTGGCTCTTAATATGTTTTCTCCTGTTACTCCACGCAACCCCCATTCCCTCATCCACCTGACCAGGCCCTTTTGTCTTAATTTTTAATTAATTTTTAAATTATATTAGCCATCTTTCAAACTGCATGCTCTTTGTGTTAATGTTGGCCTGACTTTTAATATCCGTTTTTTTTGTTTTTGTTTTTTGTTTTTTTATATATTAATGTTAACTCATGATCGATTGGGTGCTTGCTTGTACTTTCTCTAGGATGTGAACTTCTGATATATATTATCAAAATCGAAAGCTTGATTTCAAGCCTGATACAGAAATTGAACATCTGTTCTTACTGATACCGGCACAGCTTTTTAGTAACAAAGCTACCTCATCACAATACAATTCTTACCAGACCTAATGTAGTATCTAAAATCAATTCCACTTTTCACTTTCGTTTCTTCCGTCACATTTCTGGAAAGTTTTTCACCTGATCAAAAGTCAGCGCAATCGCGTAGCAAATTTGCTCTCCTTTCTTTCATTTTTTTCTTTTCATTTTCCTTTTCTCACTTTCTTTCGCCTGCATTCTCTTTTCCGTACTTTCCTTTGCTTTCTTTATGCTTCTTTTTTCTTCTTTTCTTCTTTCCTTCTTTCCATCTTTCTCGCTTCTTTTTACATTTCATTCATTTCTTCTTCTTTTCTATTTTACGTCTTTCTTCGTTTCTTTCTTTATTTCGTTACTTTTTTCTTTCTTGTCTTTCTCTTGAAATTCATTCTTTTCTTTCTTTCAGGAATTTTTTGTCTTTTCCTAATATTTCTTTCTTTTTTCTTTTCTTTTGTTTTTATTTTTTATAACTTTCTTTCCCATCTTCTTTCGATCTTCACTTTCTTATTTCGTTCTTTTCTTTGTCTTCTGTCTTTCTTTTACTGTTGTTATTTTCTTTATATTTCTTTTTTCCTTCTTTCCCTTTTTTTTACTTTGCCATCAAACATTATTTTGTAATTTAATTATAGAAATCTGAAATTGTAAATCAATCCATCTATTTTTCATTTACTTTCTTTCCTCACAATTTCAATTACAAATCCTATTAAATGCAGACACATTTTTATCAGATATTTTCTTATACTTCATTACGTTTTCTTGCACGCCATAGTAATACCTTGTTGGTTTTATACACACACACACACACACACACACACACACACACACACACACACACACATATATATATATATATATATATATATATATATATATATAACTGATAAGGAAATTTTACTAATGTTTTATTTAGTTTATCCAGCGTTGTAACATTTTCCCGTTTGGTAAGATTGAGATCGTACAAAAACTGTTCACATCATATATTGTCCCAAGCACTTCCGACCATTTCTCGAACCATTTTAAAGACCGTTTTGTTTTGATATAGCTAGTTTCTTTTCATGCTTTGACAGTTTGAAATGTATTATCTGTGTTATTTTGAATACTAGTAGGAGCGTTTATTTCGAGCCTTCGAATTTTGGGAACGACTGAAATTCAAGTGGCCTACATTCTATTTTTTTTTTTCAGAACACCGCTCCCATTGTTAAACAAGGTGAGCTTGATAGTGGGGGAGTTATGTTTGATAACATAGCAAGATGTTTTCAGTAATTTAGTTTCCATAGAATTTTAGTGTTTTTGACCAGAATGTTTCTTAAGGGTACTTCAAGATCTTGGATAGATTTTATTGCACTCTGCTCTGATAAGTGGCTCGTGAGGCGTCTACTTACGCGTTGGTAGTGTGTCCGATGTAAGTAATTGATTTATGACAAGGAACACAGTTTTGTAGTGGGCAATATCTAAACTTATTTATAAACGGAACTCTGTGTGTGTGTGTGTGTGTGTGTGTGTGTGTGTGTGTGTGTGTGTGTGTGTGTGTGTGTGTGTGTGTGTGTCCGTTACCTATAGACTCCGAAACGGCTGAACCGATTTTCTTGGAAATTTCCATGTTACGTCGATGGAAAAGTTAATGAAGCCGAGATACCAGGTATGGAGATTCTTTTTTGAATTTTGGCAAAAACTGTAGATACTGAACAGAAGTACCAGACTAGAGGTGGCATTATATATATATATATATATATATATAGTAAAGAAAGTTGGTCCAGGTATGTTTCTTACATGTAGATATAGTAAGCCGATTAAATTTGATAGATAAAATAACAATTATTATTATTATTATTATTATTATTATTATTATATCAAATGGAACGCCTTTAGATCAAATGGAAGAATGAAAAGAAAAGATGTTAGTAATTGGAATTTTCAAACATGCCTGTGTCCTTTCTCAACAAAAAATATACTGAAGTTTGAATTTTTTGTGGGACATTTTTACAGATATTTAACATTTTTTTTTCATCATTCTGCTTTCATCAGCCCACTATACATACATACATACACACACACACACACACACACACACACACATATATATATATATATATATATATATATATAAATATGTATGTGTGTGTGTGTGTTCGCATGTGTATACTCTTTGCGTGTGTATGTGTGTGTATTTCTGCGTTTGTGTGTATTTGTGTGCGTTTATGTGTGTGCGTGTTTGTATATGTGTTTCTGTGTGTGTATGTTTGTGTGGTTTGCGTGTGTATGTGTGTATGTGTGTTTGTGTGTAGAATTGTGTGTGCTTATATGTTTGTGTTCGTATGTGTGTTTGTGTGTGTGTGTTTTGTGTGTTTGTGTGTGGTTTGTGTTTTTGTGTGTGTGGCGTGTCGTGTGTGTGTATGTGTGTGTGCGTGTTTGTGAGCTTGTTTCTGCGTGCGTGCGTGCGTGCGTGCGTGCGTGCGTGCGTGCGTGTGCACGCGCATAAATTATTATAGATAAAATGACAAAAAGAAAAGCTAGCTTTAACCGGTGCGTTTCGTCCTCTGGGTGGGTTATCAAGGGAAATGTGGGATTTATTTTGTTGCACGTGTTCATATACAAAAGCAAGGATGTTATTGATCTATTCGGGCTTTTAAATTTGAGAACGCTTATGAATATCTATCATATTTTGACTGACCATTCAGCCACCTTATGAATAATCATGACCGTTCGCAAATTTAAGTGTTTATTGACAGATATCTAAATTTTAAAATACGTTACAAAATAAAAAACGATCACATATTTTTAACACAACCAAATCTTAATTTTTTTTTTATTTTCTACATTTAATCTTCAGCTTGGTGATCTGTTCCCACATAAACGTTCCCGTTTATAGATCTATCTATCGCCCGGTTCACACTCCACCCACGTCTATTGAACAGGTTAAGAGGCTCATCCCTTCTTCCCTGTTTAGGATGTGGTTTCCGGCTTTCTCTTTTCCAATTTTCTCGCTTTGTTTTTTGTTTTTTCAATTAGAGTAGATAGATCTATCTATCGCCCGGTTCACACTCCACCCACGTCTATTGAACAGGTTAAGAGGCTCATCCCTTCTTCCCTGTTTAGGATGTGGTTTCCGGCTCTCTCTTTTCTAATCTCACTTTGTTTTTTGTTTCTCAATTGGAGTAGATAGATCTATCTATCGCAATTTTCTAACGTTTTAATACCACATAAACAAAAAACACTGCGTTACTTTTAATCATGGCGATAAAGCCACTACGACGCAAGCGTAGAAAAAATATAAAATATTGAAAAGAGAAAACATTAAAAGATTTAATTTTTATCCAGATGAAACGTCTTTGCGAAAGGACAGTTAACAATAATAAATTGAAGTATAAATTTTCTACATGTCGTTATTTTTGACGCCAGGGATAAACAATTTTTTTAAAAATTTCGTTATTCTAATTTTAATCCAAGCATCGTAAGGGAAAAAATAAACGCGTTGTTTCCGTGCAGAATTTTGCCTCATGAATTTTTAATTGTTTTCACTTGGCAAGATTTATGGGAGATAAATCTCAGAGAAGAAACGATCGAAAGATCGATACAAAGAAGAAGAAAAAAAAAATCTAATAAAATAAACTATTTGCTTCAATGATAAACAGTCACAAACAAAAAACAACCGGAAATTTATTTCCTCTTTATTCTCTCACTCCTTCGTTTTCATGTTTTCTTTTCTCTCTCTCTCTCTCTCTCTCTCTCTCTCAATTCGTATATATATATCCCAGACACACACGTGCACGCACACATATATGCCATCTGTGGCATCAATATTGTGTTTAAAGAGGAAACAAACTGTCGCCTCCAAGTGTTATATATTTATATACGCTCTATCCCTCATATTGAGCACTTTAATTTATAAATATAGTACGCATTCAAACGGTATATATATATATATATATATATATATATATATATATATATATATATATATATATATAAAAAGACATTGGACTATATAGAGACGATGGACTTATGATAATAAGAAATGCCACAAATT
Organism: Ascarosepion bandense; assembly: GCA_037127315.1. NCBI lineage: Eukaryota > Metazoa > Mollusca > Cephalopoda > Sepiida > Sepiidae > Ascarosepion > Ascarosepion bandense. The sequence goes on from JBBBDQ010000511.1 coordinate 5,113,508, forward strand.
TTAAAATAGATAGAATTAGAAAAATTATACATAAAGAGTTTAAAAATCCTAATTTAAAAGTAACAATTAAAACTAATATAAAAAAGTAGATTTCCTCGATGTAATCTTAGATCTAGAAAATACACCAACCATACAAAAAAACAAATACCAATCCTTTATACATCCACCCAAAGTCTAACCACCCCTCATCTGTTATTAAGCCTATATCCTCACCAATAGAATACAGAATTAGTAGAAATTCAGCTAATGAAGAAGTATTTTAATAAGCATATCAATTCATGGGTCTTATCACTCTGCATGTGACCCAGCTTCTCATGACAGTGTTCCAATATTTTTGGTCTCAGATCTTTGGGTATATATAACCTAGATCGACTTTCTTCATCCCTACTCGAAAGATAATATAGCTTTCCCTCCTGTATCATATATCTAGAGGTTTCCTCTGCCTCTCCTTTTTTTCTGAGGGTTGCTATTTCTTTGTCCAACTGTTCTTCCTCAACCTGTTCTATTCACTGGGGATCTATTCTCGGCTGTAAAATTTCTTCTTCCTGTTTTTCTAACACAGGGCGGTCTTTTAGAGTATGGGAATTAATCACTCCGATTAGGTATGCCCTATCATCCTGGCTTTACGGTTATGGACTCCTCTTCTAGCTTCTTCGGTATCCTGGAGAGCAAATCTGCACAGGTGTTATCTTTCCCTGCTAGATAATCTATTTTACAGTTGTACCCGCTTAACTTTAGCACCCACTGCTGGATTTTCTTATTTGCCCAATCTGTTTCCAGCAGATACTGAAGATGCTTATGGTCGGTTTTTATAGTAAATACCACCCCGCTTAAATAGTAATCTAGCTTTTCCAGGGCGTATACAATAGCGTATCCCTCTCTTTCTATCACCGGCCATCTCTGCTGTGTTTCTGAGAGTTTATGAGACAAGAAGTATATCGGTACTTCTTCTGGTATGCCAGAGGACAGGGCTGGGTGAGGACTGATCCCACACATTGCTCACTAGCATCTGTGTATAGTACCATGGGCTTGCTCAGGTCAGGGTACGTCAGCAGGGGTATAGCAGCCAGCTGTTCTTTTAACGCATTAAAGGCCCTTCGTTAATTAAAAAACACTTTTCGGAAAAAAAAATCCACTATGTAAGGTCTTTAATGAAAACACTATTAAATTAAGTTACAGCTAGATGAACAATCTAGAAAAAATTATAAAACATCACAATTTTAAAAAGCTTCAACAAAATCAATAAAAACAACCGGATAACAGAAAATAACAATTTGAACAAGAAAAATGTATTTGTAAAAAACCCATAGACTGTCCGTTAGAAAACAGGTGCTTAAAGGAATCAATAGTCTATCAATTCGAAATATCTTCAAAGGAAAACCCAAATAATATAAAATCTTATATAGGGAGTACTAAAAACACTCTAAAGCAGCGGATTTACACCTCTTCATTTAATAATAACAAATTCAAAAATAGAACATCCCTATCGAAATATCATTAGTACTTAAAGGAAAAAAAAAACACCCACAATAAAGTTGAAAATTCTAAAAGAAGCTAAAACATGTAAGTCCTTAAATGAACCATGTTCATTATGTTTATAGGAAAAACTATTTATTTATTATTAAATCACTTAAGAATAAAAATCTACTAAATAAACACAGTGAGATGTCATATGTAGACATTGCAAATTGTTCACATTAGAAAATGGATAAAATCTAAATAAAATGACATGCATATAACCAACAAGTACTTAAGGAAAGTAATTACTGACGAACTATATAAAAATAAATTGAAACATAAAATTATTTTTTAAAATAAATCCTTCTTTTTATAAAAAAAAACTTTACAACAAATATATAGACAGACCAAAAAAATAATTTTTATAAAAAACTTTACAACAAATAAATAAATAGAATAAAAATGATAAGTAACTAAAAAAATAGAATTAGTACTGAATGAGAATATCACATCAAAAGCAATAAAATTGAAGGAGAAGAGAGGAAAAAAGGGAAAATGATAAGATCAGGTTAAAGACATGTTAACATCTTGACCGTTACGGAGGGGAAAAAACAAGGGAAAAGGGTAGGATAAAGGAGGAAAAAAGAAAAAATGGAAAAAGTCGATTAGTATGTATTCTTTTGGGCCAAATCCCAAAACGAATCTCCACTCTGATTAGCCAAAAGAAACACACATGTAAATTTTATATCTTCCCACATACATACACAGCAAACCAAAGGTTTTTGTCATTTAAATGTAAATCATCTGCACAACCAACAGCAACATTGCCTGATAATGAGAATCTATCTCGAAACATAGAAATTTCCATGTCGCAATGTACAATTAATTAGTTATATATATATATATATATATATATATATATATATATATATATATATATATCCGAATGAGTACAGAACGAACGAGGAAAGAAAATTTTTTTCCCGTCCAAAACATTAATTTAAAACAGTGCTCGATATATGATGGATAGAGCTGTGAATATTTATTATAAATTATGTTTTAGAATATGTACATAATTTTTTCTATATATGTCCTCTTCTCTACAATCATATGAGTGTTTCAACGATGGGTTTCCAACATTTCATCAGGAGGAAAAAGCAAGAGTTGGAATCATCCTCTGTTTATATTTGGTTCGTTGTTGTTGTGGGGTTGGTTGGGGTTATTGATAATGAAGGGAATGTGTCTTTCGTTTTGACCGTTAGACTTTTGAAGAACTTGGTATGTAAGTGCGAAATTGTTGATTAATGGCATTATCTGTTGGAATGTACGTTCTTATCGGTCGGGTATGTCTTTTGGTTAGAATTTCGAAGAAAGTGGTGTGTGCAGGGGTTTGATTACTTGGTCAGTTTTGTGTGTTTTTTTTTGTTTTTTTTTTTTTTGTTTTTTTGTCTGTGTGATTGTGGAACTTATCTTGTTTGTTGACCGTACGGATTTTTAGGACGGCTTTATGGTTGGCTAGTGTTTAATTAATTTATGTCTGTTGTTAGCAGACCTATTTTATGTATTCTCTTTCATCTTGTGGCGAGGCTTTCCCTTCGGGGTTCCTTAGATAGACGTGATAGGGGGGGTGTTTTTTCTTTTTAATTCTGATTTTTCCGGTACGGAATATTTTTTATTTTATTTTTTTTTCTATTTTTATTTTAGCGGGATAGGTTTTTTTTTATATTTTTTTATTTTATATTCAAGTTTGGAGCATTATTGTATTTAGGCGAAGTTATTTCCAAGAAATCTAAATTTGTATTTTTTAGGAAGTAAATTCAAATTTGTATTTTATCAGTTTTTGTATAAAGTTGTATATTTAATCTTAATTTTGAGTTTAGAGGATCGGTTTTTTCTTTTAATTTTTTATTTTTTCTATAAATTATCGTTTGGAATCCTATTTATTTCTTTTAATTTTTTTATTTTTGTGGGTATTAGATCTTACTTTAAGGATTTATTAGATCGATTTTTCCTATAGCATTTTTTATCTTTTATAATAAAAATATCTATTCAAATTTCCAGTATTTTTTAGCATGATTGTAGGGTTAGATCTTCAATGTGCTTACAGTTTATTTTTGTGTATGATATAATTATTCTGAAATAGTATATTTGATCTTAATTTTGAATATAGGAATTTTTATTCTTTTTCAAGTTGGGGGGCCATTTTTTTCGTTTAATTTTGATTTTTCCAGTATATATATATATTGATTGTTTAATTACTTAGTTTCTCGTTATAAGATTAGACCAGTGAACATTTATATTAAAAAGTGTTCAATACAATTATATTGTAGAACTTATGAATATTTTCCATTTGTAAACGAATTATTACGCGACCAAGGTTTCTACCATGAGTGCTGTCTTCAGGCGATTTGCAATAACTGATTTTACCGTTTGCCGTTTTTTTTAAGAACACTCACGTAACAATGTTTTTTTGTTTCTTTTGTGTGTGTGTGTGTGTGTGTGTGTGTGTGTGTGTGTGTGTGTGTGTGTGTGTGTGTGTGTTTCTTTTTTTTTTTTTTTTGAACGCTCACGTGACAAAGAATTTTCCAAGGAATTATGGCGTTTTCATCCATGGTTGTATGATTCCTATCTATCTATCTATCTATATATATATATATAGGAATCCCTCGATTAGAGCAGCTAATGTGTAAATCGGTAACTCAAAAAATAAATTTTACATTACTATGTTTAATTTGAAGTATGCTTTACCACGCTAATCGAGTATTATGCACTACTCGAAGTTTGATATATGAAAATTAGTATACACAACGCACTAATCATAAAGACAGGGATACGTATATATATATATATATGTACGTATCCCTCGATAAATGCACATTCCATCAATGTCTTTATGATTAGTGCGTTGTGTATACGAATTTTCATATATCAAACTTCGAGTAGTGCATAATACTCGATTAGCGTGGTAAAGCATACTTCAAATTAAACATAGTAATGTAAAATTTATTTACTTGGGGGTGTCAGATTAAATAAATTGCAAACATTGTGTCTGCTTATTTTTAATAAAATTCGTTCATGCCCAACGGTAATCTTTCGCATATTATAATTGAAAGATCTAAGAAATGAGCTGTAATTTTGACAAATGATTTTATTACTCATTTCTCGATATTCCCAAGTACTTTCAATCTCCTTCCGAGATCATCATCATGTGTGTGAGATATGGTAACAAAAAATAACCGCAAAACTGTGTTGCTAATAATTACTGTAAATTTTCTTCTTGCTTCAAATATAATGGTTGACGAATTGATTAGCGTTCACTAGAAAATTATCCAAAATGGATTTTTACGTTGTAATGTCATGGTCATGTGCGTGTTAAAGCATAAAAAGACTGTTCTTTTTATAAACATTTAGAACATTACTGCAGTATTCATAGAATCAACCATGACATTACAACATAAAAATGTCAATTTTGGATAATTTTCACGTCTTAATGAACGCTTAGCAATTCATCGACCGTCACATTTGAAGTAAGAAGAAAATTTACAGTATTTTTTAGCAACACTTTTTTAATTTTTGCGGTTATTTTTTTGAAGATGATCTCAAGATATTATCCGGAAGTAGGAACGGATTCTATTAAAAATAAGCAGAGACAATGTTTCCAATTTATTTAATCTGACATGTCTAAAAGAAAATTTGCTGCTTAAATGCACACACACACACACACACACATACACACACACACACACACACATATATATATATATATGTAAAAATATACTCAGTTATGATCTGACATTAAGGGCAGAATGGTTAAATAAAATAAAGACAAGAGGAAAACTGTATTTTAAATCGCCTACGTATCTATAAACAAAAGAAACATAAAAATTTATAAACAATATCAAGAAAATATTAAAAACAGAAAACTCCTTCTGGCTAAAGCTTATCACATACCATCCAAAAACACCCACACTATACGGTCTCCTAAAAAACACATAAACCAAATATACCAATGACACCTATCATAACCGGTATAGCCAGCGTCTCACATAAAATAGCTTTTTTTTTTATCATTTCACCCCAAGCAAGGCATTCCACTGCCACTATTGCGCAAGGGGTTATAAAGGGGAAGGTAAAGAGAAAGAGTGGTTATATATAAGAAATGTCAGAAGAAGGGTGATAGATGGTTAAGGATACCGAGGCTGAAGGTTGGGTAGATGGGAAGAGTGTTTGAAAGAATGGATGCGAGTTAGTGTGTTAGGAGGTGTCTATTGACCTTACATTTAAACTCCTGGAGATTGTAGCCGTCGAGGAAGCAGTCATGTGGAAGGGAATTCCACAGTCGGGAAGTGCGAGAAAAGAAACTGTTGAAGTAGAAATTGCGGTTACATTTTATCGGTTTCACTGTAAAAGGGTGGGATCTAGTTGCTAATCTAGTATGTCGTGCAAATTCGAACCTAGGAGGCACCAGTGATCTAAGTTCATCGGAGCAGAAGCCGTGAAAGTATTTATAGAAGAGACACAGGGAAGCCACGTCGCGCCGGTGAGAGAGAGACTGCAGCCGGTCTGCCATGTCGGTATCGATCACATCACAGACTCTCCCTTTTATTTTATCAAGAATCCCGAGGAGAATAGCAGGGACACCCGACCAGATGTGGCAGCAGTATTCAATGCACGGGCGGATGGTAGATTTATATATGTGCAGGATAGATTCCGACGGAAAAAACTTCCGGGCCTTGCACAGAGAACCGACTTTCATAACAGCGGATTTAGCAATGGATTCGATATAGTCATTCCACTTGAGGTCCGCTGAAAGTGTGAGACCAAGGAGGCGTAGTGTTTTACTCTCTAAAAGGCAAGCCTGATCCATGTTGATGGGAGGTAGGTGCGATTTATGAGCCATTTCTTACCCCAGTCCACTACGGATTGGAGGTCCTTTTCAAGATCGGCTGCAAGGTTAGCTTTGTCGCCCACACCAGATTTTGATCAAGGCGAGAGTAAAGTGTGGTGTCATCGGCGTACTTGGGATCTTATGGTATCAGGGAGATCATTAATGTAGACCAGAAAGAGCGTAGGACTTAGGATAGAGCCTTGAGGGACACCCGCGTTTGTATGGTAGTTCTGGGAGGCATGTCCGTTTAATACCACCTTCACGTGCGGTTAGAGAGGAAAGACTGGATTAGGTCAAACAAATGTCCAGTTATACCATAGCTCCGCAGTTTGCATAGAAGGCCAGCATGCCAAACTCTGTCGAACGCTTTAGAGATATCCAAGGCAACGGTTCGGGCCTCGCCATTCTTGTCGAGAGCCTGGTATATATACTCGGTGGCAAATTAAGCAAAATCTTAATTCCACTTTGTGACCTTTTGAACAAACTAACAAACATAGACATAAAAAACAAACACATGGTAAGTCTAGACATAAAATCCTTATACACAAATGTTCCTATAGATAAATGCTTAAATCACTTAAAAACACACTTAACAAAAACAAAAATAAAATTACCTCTACCTACAAAGAAAATCATAAAACTATGCTAATTACTAAGCAATGTTTCTTCACTTTTAATTACCATTTCTATAGACAAAAATTTGGTTTATTAATGGGATCGCCTCTCAGCGGCGTTCTCGCTTGTTTATTTTTAGAATTTCTGGAAAGAGATTATTTCAGAAACATTTTACCACCAAATTCCTCCTACTTTAGATATATAGACGACTCCCTTCTAATCTATCCAGAAACTACTAACATAGTAGATTCTGTCAACAAACTCAATAACATTGAACCTACAATAAAATTTTACCTTCGAAACTGAATCTAATCATCCTCTTCCTTTCCTAGATATCATATTACACAAACATAACAAACTCGATTTTGACGTCTACAGAAAAGCTACCAACAAAAACTACCTGATAAATTTCTACTTCAGACACTCTTCCAAAATCAAATCTGGTATTATTATAGGTTTATTTTTAAGAGCACTAAAAATATGCCGCCCCCAATATTTAACAAAAGAAGAAAAATATATAGAAAGCACATTCAGAAACTTGCATTACCCATATCACTTTATTCACAATGTAAAAAGAAAGGCACATAATGTATACAACCATAACAAAAGAAACACTGTTAACAATAATAATCTAAACAATAACAAATACATCATACTACCAACCAACTCCATTGCATCTAATATCCAAAGCAATCTATCTCATATAAAAACACACACACATAGTAACAACTTCCTCGAAAACTATTATGGACATTATCAGATCTAAAAATAGCTGAAAGAGTAAACAATTTATTCAGAAGAAAAGTGCTCGAGAACGCCGCCATCCACGACTACCAAAACATCAATTTGCGCCCCAGATTTTTCCCAATCTCACTTTTACTTATGGAAATTATACTAAAACAGACTAACATACATAATAAAAAGTTCAAAGAAAACGGTTGAATTCCCTTCATTTTAACATCTCGTGACTCTGCACTACACATGAAGGAATTCTAAAAAATAAAATATTCTGTTAATATTTTGAAATGATTTGTGAGCGTCTTTGTGGTTGCCAACACTGTTTGTTTATAGATACGTAATTTAGAATAAAGCTCATTTCGTCTTTTTGCCTTGATAAAGTCCATCACAGGATGAAACATGTAGGTGATTTAAAATATAGTTTTTCCTCTTGTCTTTATTCTATTTCACCATATATATATATATATATATATATATATATATATATATATATAGGAAAGAATATTAATAAAAAGTTTTGAATTTAAAAATGTACTTTTTTTTTAACAGTATTTGTTTATTTTTATTATATTTTATATTTCAGACCGTCCTCGGTCCTTCATCAGAAACAAGTGATTTTTAAATTTGAATTAGAAACGTATTTCACGATAGCGTCCGAATATTTTGTGTTTACATCACGTGGTGTGCTTGTTCACAACATGCAGCACGTCCGTAGAGAAAGTCTGTTTGTTTTAGATAAAAATTTCTTGGAATATCTGAAAAAAATTTTTTACCTATTGAAATATTTGATCATCACTATATATATATAGTGATGATCAAATATATATATTATATATATATATAATCTGTTCTTACATCCCTGAATCCTTTTTTTTTTTGAATGTTCATTTCTGTAATTTTATTGTATCTTTTTCTCTTTGCCTCTCTCTCTCTCTCTCTCTCTCTCTCTCTCTCTATCAATATATATATACATATATATACATATATTGTTTATTTTCACGTCTCTGAATTCTCATTTCGTTTTCAGGTTTTCATTTGCGTAGTTATTTTATAATATTTACTCTTCGATATTGATCCAAGAATAACACGGGTATACAAATTCAAAACGCCTCCTGTTTCTTAATATGGATTTCTGGAATGTTAAAAATTATTATTGTCATTGAACGATCGATTTGCAACCGTTTTCAAAGGCCGGGGATAATCTCAATTTAAACATATGTAAAATAAACACTCATAACATTCACTCATTTAAAAACAAGACGTTTATTCCACTTGTACCAGTAAATACAATCGTAGAAACAAAATCGTTACAAATTGGTAGCAAAAGTATCTACTGTATTACAAGGAAAGAAAGAGTTTATTCCTTCTGTACATGACAAGTGACAGCTTACACGCAAATAACAAGTTAATAGCTTGCATTATAGTAAGGACCAAAATGTAAGTTCTGTAACTAATACATTGAAACCCATGATCACTTTATCTACGTATTGATTGTTTAGTTATTTAGCTGTTTGTCTTATCAGCATATCTACCCTTTTGGGTCATTTATCATCGAAAATGAGGACAAAACTGGAAGCGGCCGAAATGTGGTTCTACAGAAGGATGCTACGGATATCGTGGACTGAGCATACAAGCAACGACGAGGTGTTAGAAAGAATGGCAACAAAAAGGAAATTGATGCTGAGCATCAGGAAGAGACAACTGAAGTTCCTGGGACATGCAATGAGGAAGGAGAGCCTGGAGAACATGATACTGACTGGACAGATAGAAGGAAGGAGAGACAGAGGAAGGCAGCGGATAACATATTTGCAGGGCCTGATCAGGTGGATGACGGAACGGGGGTTGCCAGGAGCAACAGGAGCAAACATACTAAGAGCCACAAGGGATAGGGAGACGTGGAGAGCCATGATCGCCTACGTCCTGAAGGGACAGGGCACATAGAAGAAGAAGAAGAATGCTGAAGAATTTGTTTGGTTTTTGTTTACTGTTTGTTGATCTTTTGTGAGTCTATTGCTGTCGAGATATAAGTAGAGGTGTTGTGATTTGATGTGTGTTGGTTACATGCTATCTTCTTTTGCAACTATATTCTGTTATATAATTTTGTTGCTTTTAGAAATTCTAAAAAGTCATTTGGGTCAGCTTTGTTGAAGATGTCTTTCAGATTGTTTTCTTAATAGTATCTTTATCGCATTTGTTCAAGATCTATGCAGCTTGTTAGTATATGTTTTACTGTGTAGAGCTCCTGACATGGAATGCAAATTGGTGCCTTTTCACCTTTTAGGAGGTGTGAATGGGATGTGCGTTGTGGTGCAGTGGATACGACAACTCGGAGAGCCGAGTTCGAATTCTAGTTGAATTCATTGCATTCACTTACGCGCAAATACTCTTGGGAAAGGTACTAATCCTTCTCTTCCCTCCAGTTATGGGTTAAATAACAGGACAGATTGGGTTCTATAGCCTTGGCGGGCAACCAGTCTACCGCAGAAAGCAATGGCAACCTACTGCGGGATAATCATCTGCCCAGTCAGTCATGTCTCTTTCGAGACATGATCGCCCAACCGTGTATCACGTATGGCACTTAACTGACTGACAGAATGGGTGACAGCTGTGTGACCTATTTGAAGTCTAGTCATTACTACTTCTTCTCTTCTTGACATTTTTCTATTGGAAATTTTAACATCTATCCTTTCTTTGAGGATGGGTTTAATTTTGTAGAGTTTATTATTTTTGCAGGAGTTCCACAACTCTTGGCATTTGGTCGTAATAAAGCTGTTGATTAGAGGTTTGTAATCTGTGTAGGGTACTTTTATATCACTAATGTTGATGTTTAGTGATCTTTTAGATGCTATGTCTACTTGTTCGTTTTCTCTGAGATCAATGTGGCTGCGAATCCAGCATAAAATAATGTTTTTGTTTTGGGTGATGAGGCTGATTCTTTGAAGGAGATTGATGATCAGAGGGTTATTTAGATTTTTGTTTTTTTAATGCCATTATCACTGATAATGAGTCTGAAAATATTATATATTTGTTGAGGTTAATTTCAAGGATGAGGTCTAAAGCTAAGTTTATGGCTGTAGCTTCAGCACTGAAAATTGATGTATTGTCTGGTAGGTATTTTTGGAGTGTGATGTTGTTAGGGTTAACTCTAAACACAGGAATAAAGTAGGAAGTACAGCTATCTCTAACAACATCACACTCCATATTGATTGAATGAATATGTTTTTTACGGATTATCAACATTTCACAAGTTATTTAAAGTCATAAAATATTTTAGATTGTAAAAAGTCTTTAGAGACAATAATTATTTACTGTCGAACTAATTAACCCATAACTGGGAAGAAGAGACGGATTCATGATTTTCCTTAACTGTTTTTGCGTGTAAGGGAATACAACAAAATCGACTGGGATTGGAACTCGGTCTTCTACTCTCCAAATTACATGCCGTTATCCATTACACCACCTGCACATCCAAGCTTACAGCACCTGATATTTACTCTTCTAGGCACTGGCCAAGGTCGAAATTGTTTAACTTCGGTGATCGTATGGGATCGCTGTTCCAACATGATATGGTCGCAAGCCGCTGGTCCTAGATAGAAATCTTCATGTAAAGGCGCTTAACTGTTATATGCAGTCATGTGGAATAAATGATCCTCACTACCATCCATGTCATGTTGGTGATACAGCGAAACTGGTTTGTATTTGGATAACGCCATACATTTAAATTTGTTTTTCATCTAAAATTATTTTAGTTTACATTGCAACACGGAATTTTTTATGTTTCGAGATTTAAAGCTTTTATCCTGTCATCGGGCAATGTTCGATTTCAGTCAGTCAGTTAAGTGCCATACGTGATACACACGCTTCGGCGATCATGTCTCGAAAGACAGGGCAGAAGATTATCTCGCTTTATGCGGTAGATTGGTTGCCAGCCAAGGCTATAGAACCCAATCTGTCCTGTTATTTAAGAGATAACTGGAAGGAAGAGACGGATTAATACCTTTCCTAAGCGTATTTGCGCGGAAGTGAACGCAATGAATTCAACTGGAATTCGAACTCGGCTCACAGATTTCTCGTTCCGAGCCGATATCCACTACACCACAACGCATATATATATATATATATATATATATATATATATATATATATATATATATATATATATATATATATATATATATATATATATATATATATATATATATGAAAGTTTTGATAATTTGATTGAGTTATCGTGAAAATCTTACTGGTTAACGATTAGATTTCGAACCGAAATTCTATTCAGAGGTTTCAAAATGTGTAATCAGATTTTTATTTGTCTATATTTTTGAGATGATGTATTGCAGCTTTTTCCTCTATTTACATTGTTCGAACTGTTGTTCTCATCCTTATTGTCATATTCACGACGTTTTGGTAGATGACATAAAGAATTCTGTTCGAAATTTCAACGTACATCACCTGAAGAAAGCCTGAGCGTAAAACAGTCGAAACGTCGTGAATTTGACAATAAAGATGAGAACAAGACTCCGAACAATGTAAATAGTGTAAAAAGCATTTTAATATCTGAAAATGTGACAAGAAAAATGAGATTTTAAAAAACAGATTTGAGAAGCGGTGGAGTGTCACACTCGACACCACAAATCATTTACTGTTAATAGTTTCTGAAGAAAACACTATGTCAAGCAAACATGAAAAAAAGCAAGTGAAAATGGAAAAAATATTTCCTTCATTTTCATAAATAAATAAATCACACACAACATTGTCGACACATTTTTATTTGCACATAAATTGGCTCAATAATTTTACAAAGCAAGATTTAAGAGAACAATATGGCGGAAGAACGATTTTTCTTTACCTTTTTTTTTCTTATTTTGCTTTCATACTTAAAAACTGTAAATGTCAATCAAAGAAATGCATCAACAACAGCAAAGAAGAAAATCTAAATACCAATTTAATGATGATCCTGATAAGTAAAGTACTAAAATAAACGTATGTACATATGTATGCATATATCTTAAGTATGTTCACTAATATGAATTTTACACTTATAACAGTTTCTAAACTTATTAATGCTCGAGGCCAAAAGAGGATTAGGAAGGCTATGCATAGTTACATTAAAAATGAAAAGGGCATGCTGGCTTTATTAATCAGCAATCAAAATCCTGATTTTCTTTTTCTGCCAGAGCTTGGACAGAAACTTGTGGAATTGAAGATACATTCTGTATATACTCGTATATACACCCTCTTCATGTATAGTGTGACCCTTAAATAAGATTTTGCAACTTATAGCTCATGTTTAATGCAGCCACGACATCTGAGAAATACTAGTAGGCCAACCGTAGTTGCCGTACTGAGCATCATTCTGGCCATATTTTATAGCAGATGGTCGTCATTCTGTTTCGAATAAAGCTACCCCAAAATAGTGAGAAAAATCACTTACCGCAAAATATCTGATACGGAGATTTAAATATTGTATGTCTGCTTTCGTTCATGCCTACTCCGGTAGCTCCTTTACCCTGACTCTGCTTCCTACGTAGCCTCAGTTTTTTCGCTTCTGTCACTACATGAAAAGCAAAGCCGCATCCACTTTATATATCACTTAAAATCAACCAACATCTTTTATAAATGAAAAACTAATAGATGTTTTCCTCTAAAATTTGCATTCATCTTTGTTTCACAGGCGTTTATATCGCTTTTTCAATGACAACCTTTTTGCTGGGATTACCGGTAGATAATGGTTGTCCCACGAGTTGAGATATAGAATTCGGATTATGGTAGTTCGAGTTACTCTAAGTAAAAAGTACTCTATATATATATATGTAGTTTTTTTACTTTATTTTGATAGAAACTGAAGTTTAAATGTACGCAGTGGTGTGCTACCAGAGCGGCTGTCTGCTGCTGCTGCTGTTGCTACTGCTGCTGTTGCTACTGCTGCTGCTAACCAGCAGGTGTTGCTTAATCTATAAATGAACATTTATGTTAACAATCTAGTGCATAGTGCAACCGGTCACTAAAAGGCATGATTTATAACCTCTTCAAAAAAAAAAAAAAATTCCTGTTTATGTATAATGTGAACCCTTAATTTTGTGTAAAAAAATAATCATAAAATCTCACTTTATTCGAGTTTATACGGTATGTAAAAACCTAAGACATGAAGCATACGCCATATTTTTACTGATGTATCTGTGTGAGAAGAAATTAATTCGTCTCTAAATTTGTAGGATATCTGCATGTATAAATTAAAAAACCAGTATTTTTGTGTATTATATTATGACTCACGTCAGAGAAATCTATGGTGTAGCCCATTATGTACAGGAGTCACTCTAACAGAAACCAAAGTTAAACTTTGCACTCGGTGTCACCTCTGAACGACAAAAGAGCGAGCGTTGACTTAGAATCGGGCCTCAGAAATGTTGGTTTATGTGTCGATAAACAGCCTGATGACATAAAAGTTCAACAAACAAGAGAGAAGAGTAAAGTCTCTCACATCTTGGCGAGAAGGTGATCAAACGTTCGAAGAAAATCTCCGAAACCACATACCATCCACGGAGTCCAGAAATGAAGAAACAATTATTTTACCTATGAAAAAGTTAGACCCGTATTCTTATCTTACGTTACTAACATGCCATTACAATTGTAATCTTTCTTTACTTATACAAAAATTAAAATTATCAAATGATAAGAATATATTTATGTTTATTTGAAAGAACCGATGTGTATATACACAAGAATTAAATATACCAATTCTTATCGCTCTCTCATTCTTTCTCTCTCTCTCTCTTTCTCTCGCTCTTTACGTATATAAATGTACTAATAACATACACATGTATATATACTGTGTTTTATTTTATATGATACGACTTCAGCATAATACAACCCCATAGTGTATCCTATGTGATATTTTTTGTGCCATATTATCCATTAAAATCTCAATGTTATACATATATTTCACTAAAATATTTAATTTTCATAATGTTAAAGAATAGGAATGAATTGGATATTTAGCCATTGTTTGTTTCTCCTAATTTCCACTTCAAAACTTATTTTTTAATTTTGGAGGAAAGGTGCTAAACTTGGTAAAAAATTTCAAGTTGTTAATTATCCTGTCACAGTTTTCTCTTTATGTAGATCTATTAATAAACTACAAAAATAAAAATGTACTGTCTTTATTTTAAAAAGAAAAGAATAAGATTAAAAAATTGAAATTAAAATATGTACAAGTTTTATCTTGTGATCAAAACTGAGTTTGTTTGCAATCTTGCTGCTTCAAATAAGAAGCTTCTAAACAGAGTAAAAATTTCTGAAAATATGTACTTGTGTATAATACAAGTACAATACATTGTTCATTTTCGTAAAAAATCTCTTGCCATATAAACAAGATATTACGATATATATATATATATATATATATATATATATATATATATATATATATAGTTCATAATAAGCACCTGATGTTTGTAGAGTGCATCAAACACTGAGTCATACTATATATATATATATATATCCTTTTTCTTTTATATACCTTGTCCCATCAGGGCGTAGGCGATCATGGCCCTCCGCGTCTCCCTATCCCTGGTGGCTCTTAGCACACTTTCTCCTATAACGATTCTCAGCCCCCGTTCTGTCATCCACCTGCTCAGGCCTTTTAAATATGTTATCCGCTGCTTTCCTCTGTCTCTTTTTCCTTCTATCCGGCCTGTTAGTATCAGGTTCTCCAAGCCCTCCTTCCCCATTGCATGTCCCAGAACCTTTAGTTGTCTCTTCCTGATGCCCAATATTAATTCCCTTTTATACACGAAATTTTACGAAATCCGTTACGAAATACATATTTAAAAAAACACCAGAGTATCTACTCAAATACTAGTATCCATTAAAGATAACCTTTAAACAAATAAATATATATATATATATATATATATATATATATATATATATATATTATTTTCTTATAAAAACAAACACATAAATATGTCTGTTTGTGCGTATGTGTAGTTGTGTGAGCCTGTGTATGGGTGCATTAATATAAACTCTTGAGACATATATATATATATATATATATATATATATATATATATATATATAATTATTACGTTTGAACATGTGCAAGTCACAAACTACTACAAATTGTTCATTTTGTTTCGACATTGAAAGAACAATGTCTTATCAGGTAGTTAATGATGATAGTCATGAACTTTTTATTAAAAAAAAATTTGCACATGTTCTAACGTAATAATTAATAATAGCTATTCATTGGCCTATTTTTACACCGAGCATTGTTTTAAATTAATTTAATCAATATATATATATATATATTAATTATTTGTATAAATTATATATATATATATATATATATATATATATATATATATATATATATATAAATATTCTCACAAATATTAATATTTTCACTGAGCTGATTGGTGTTAAATTCGTTATCACGAGTCTAGAGTTTCGTAGACGGACTCTCCAGCAGTCGCTCCATTCACTCGTCAGGGGATATTAGCAATATATATATATATATATATATATATATATATATATATATTATCATGAATTTATGTATGGATGTATTTGTGTGTGTTTGTGCATATGTGTAGTTGATTGTGCCTGTGTGTATGCATTAATATAAAGTCTTAATATATATATATATATATATATATATATATATATATATACTTAAATGTTGATATAGACAGCAATTTATGCATAAGCACACGTGTGTTATATAGATATATATTTAACACTATTAACGAATATATCGTAATACTTATATATATAATTGTGTGTGTATGTATGTGTATGTGTGTGTTACTATTTTACCTTTGTTTTGCGTGCAATAAATATAGATATTGTCTGAATGCTTGCGACCGAGCGCTTTCAACCATACTTCCGATCATCTTCAGCGTTTGTAGCAGTCGCAAAATTTATTAAAGTTGATAAATAAGTGATAAAGATAATAACATTAAAAATAGTTGATAGTAGTAGTAGTAACAACAGCAGTAGTTATAGTAGTTGGACTGTTTTCCTGTTTGAATGTGGATATCAAAATATCTTAATATCTGTTGAAAAATCATGCAACAAGCGCTTGACAGTTTAAAGCGTTAAAAAAGATATTTCTTTATTAATGGGGTTAGTTTGTGAGAATTTTCAGTTTATATAATTTAGCATTTGTTTGTGTTACTTGAATATTCCATTCCGATAAGGATTCTAACATATTTAAACAGCTTGAAAACTTATTGAACACATTATGAATTCCGTTTGAAGATGACCAAAATTAGGAAAAATCGTGAAATTTTGCGAATCTAATGATAGGAAATTACTGTTTTTACCTCCACCATAAAAGAGCACATGTACAGATATTTTATAGTTTGTTTTCGTTTACTCAATGCTATTTCAATGTTACCCTCGAATTAATAGTTATTAGATTAAAATAGAGATCTTTCACATCCCATACCGCTGCTCTAACCACTAGCTATTCAAATGTTCTGTGTGTGGGTATTTGTTTATTAACAAAATGTACTTTCCTTGTAGGATCGTTCATTCACTTGTAAAAAATTATTTTATATTATTTTAAAATACCAACATTTTATTGAAAGCTTATCGACAGACATGTTTTATTACCACAACAAAGGGATAACAATGAAAAAGAATAAAATATACATGAATGTTAAAATGAAATACAAATTAGTAAACAACATGGTGCTTAATATTTGCAACTTTTACCAGGCTATTAGCCATAGACTTTATGACATGCATTTACCTGTTGGCAAGAGGTGTTCAATAACTCAGAAGTAAAGCTCAACAATAAGAACAATATGAAAATTCACGAACACTTTGTTTAAATTGAATATCAACTGAGCAGATTTGACTTCAGAGATTCTAATCACTTCGGGAAAAATTATACAATAATTTAGCATTAATTAGTTTACTTATAATTTTGAACGATTTACAGATTTCAAAATTTTGAATTTCTTAACAAATACAATGAACATGTTTGTATGCATCCATTTTTTATGTTATCAATAAGTTATTAAAAAATCGATTCTATTTATTATTAATTTTTGCAGGACCGGATTAACAATGAGACAAAATAAACACATACTTAGGACACTAAAAGAGACGGTGGCACCAAATTTTGTTTGTCTTTTGAATATATTATCATCACGTGAATAGATTACATTTGCAGTAAAACTTAGGCTAATGTAAAACTGATCTAAATAATAGCTGAAAAATATTTATCTCGTTTTGTTTATAATTTTTCCGTCCTAAAAAAGACAAAAGCACTCCTTTTTAGTTTCTTAATAGATTAACCAATGGCAAAGCTTTATTTTATATAAGTTCAAGAACATTCCTGGACTCCCACAACTCTCCGAAAAATTGTTTCCTGGCTTCCCACTCAGGAACTTTCAATATCAAAGAAATATGTCAATTTTAGCGTCTAAATTGTGCAAACTAACCTGTCACGAATCTATCGTTAATTAAGCTATAGTAACAATATAAAGAGATATATATTTTTTAGTCATTTCCCCCCTAAGCAAGGTGGTAATGCAACTAGTACGCCGCAAAGGGGCACAGGGAGTCAAAGTCAAAATCAAAGATAATGCTGAGACTACTTCTTTTATGTACCACGACCTTTTAGGAAGTAGGCGATCATGGCTTTCCACATCTCTCTGTCTCTGGTGGTTCTTAGCACGCTTTCTCCTGTTGCATCATGCAACCCTCGTTCCGTTATCCACCTGATCAGGTCCTTCAAGTATGTTATCCGATGCTTTCTCCTATCTCTTTTCCCCTCTACCTGGCCTGTTAATAACAGGTTCTCTAACTGAGGAGCATTGAAGAAAGGGCGAAAGATAAAACGAGCTTCAAAATGACAAAAGATGGCGATTCACGTAACATTTAAATTTTTGAAGATTGTAAAGCAGGTTGGGTGTGCGAGACAAAAAGCAATTGAAATAGAAGTGAAGGTTGCATTTAGCTATTTCAACAGTAAAAGGGTGGGACCTAGTTATCAATCTAGGAGAAAGCTTAAATTCATATATTCCAGGAAGCCCGCCAGAACAGTTGCCATGAAAATATTTGTAGAAAAGACTGAGGGAAGCCACGTCATGAGAAAGTGACTGAAGTAGATATGCCCGATCAGGTTAAAATTAAAATCCTTCTTTGCATTGTGTCAAGAATCCCATGATGTATAACAAAAGCACCAGACCAGATATTAACGCTATGAATACATTGAGTTACTAAATTAAAATAAGTAACAAGATCAGGCCGTTGTCAATGGTGTGCTACTCCCCAGAAAATAATCCTTTGCCTCAGTGAAAATGAGGTGAACAAATTTTCGTGTACAGGTTCTTACTGCCGTCTTAAAGGCTGCTTGAAAGATTCATACTCTAGTCAGTTTAAATGTTGCTCTCAAACTCAAAACTCTTGCTACAGACTTGAGTAGGGTTTAAAGGTGGATATCATTACTAAGCTGTGCTTACGGTGTTATTGTTTAATCTGGCCCTGACATTTTTTTAGTAATATTTTTTCCTCAAATTTCTGGGTTTTTTATGCAAACCCTCACGTCGATCAAGCCATTAATAAATAAAAAGCAACAGAACCAGGAAGAAATAAAATTTCGTAAAAAATGAACAATACTTAATACTGCTTCATCTAGAAAATTCGACGTCTCTCATATAAGATTTATGCAGATTGTGAATATATGTAAATACATACATTATGGTAACACCATTTTGTAATTTGTATGTAAAAAAATTAAAGTGCTTAGGCAGCAATTCCTCTCTAATACGTGTTTCATTAAAATGACTGACAAGGTACTTTAACTTTTACTGTTAAGTTTACAAAATAAACAATCATTTAGACAATTTAAACACATAGATAATATCTCGTTTGCACTCAAGAAAAATTAAAAAATAACCAAATTCCCTTGTTAGTAATATTTAATAATAATATCTAACAAAAATTTTAAAAAAAAGCAAAAACAAAAAATATTCTTGGATTTATTTTAATCCAATGTTTTTATTGCTTGAAAAGTTATTATAGAGGACAATTCTTATTTGAAATTGACGCCCAATTTTCATTTATTAAACAATGTTTATTACATTTAAATAGGGTAAAAAGAACGATCTTGCTTACTGTGAAGTCGTTCATAATCGAGTAGTAAAGCATAGCGGTAATCTCCTCTACAAAAGGAGGTTCATGTTCAATCCATGCTGGAGGACACGTTTTCTTCACATGGATTTCTCGAATACATAGGCCGATAGATGTAATACACACTGTTTGATACATACAAATGAGGAGAGTTCACTATAATAAACTATAACATATAATAAACATATTATTAACATATAATAAACTATAACATATAATAAAAATACCCATGTTTTTATTATGATTTTCCAAGCGTAGCTAAGGTGTGGCACAAGGCCTAAAGTATGCGGTACCCAGTGAGCATTGAAATCACTTAGTCGGAATTATGCAAGAAAAAC
Organism: Ascarosepion bandense; assembly: GCA_037127315.1. Classification (NCBI taxonomy): domain Eukaryota; kingdom Metazoa; phylum Mollusca; class Cephalopoda; order Sepiida; family Sepiidae; genus Ascarosepion; species Ascarosepion bandense. The sequence goes on from JBBBDQ010000511.1 coordinate 5,133,695, forward strand.
AAGCTTTCTAAACATTACACCAGGTCAAGGTGCTCTAGAATTATCTTTCAAGCGTAGCGTAAATGTGGCCCAAGGGCGAAAGTGTGAATCGCCAAGTAAGGATCGAACTCGAATCCATTGTAATGGATCTAGCGAGACAAGCTTGCTAACCATTACACTACCTCTAAGTGTAAATGTTTTACTAAGCGTAACTTATATGTGGCACAAGACTGAATGTGTGGAGCACTCAGTGAAGATCGAACTCACATTTCAGTCGTAACTGATCTAGAGAAATAAGCCTGCCAATCATTGCCGAAGAGCCCACACCCATGTTTGTATGAATTTGTATTTATTTATTTTAGCACCTCACTTGTACTACCGTTAAAAAAACTTTTGACTCGTCCTACTTCCCAAAATCCTACCAAATGGCCAAACATCAATTTTTTTTAAAGGCTTTTGAATGAGTCCGTGAGCATATTAATATCACACTAATACATTTTATGTCAATGCATCCCTTTCTTAGTTGAGAGGGCTTACGGCCATATCACGTTGAATACACCGCTCGATCACCGAAGTTTAAGCAACGGTTAGCCTAGTCAGTACTTAGGAATACCAGGTGCTGTAAGCGTTTTGTGACGGATGTGCGTTGTGGTGCAGTGGATATCTCCTTTCGGAAAGAGAAATCGGTGAGCCAAGTTCGAATTCCAGTTGAATACCCTGAATTCTCTTAAGCACTGGTACCCCTGGGAAAGGTATTAATCCGTCCCTTTCCTCCAGTTATGGGTTAAATAAGAAGGGTAGGACTTGGGGACCCTGCCCTTAAAAACAAATTCCAATGAAACTTGATACTCGAAAAGTAACAAGTATTACTAGACACAGAAACGTATATAAAAACAACAATAAATTGTTGAATGAAAAAGGTATTACCAGCAATAAATAAAAAAAATTTAGTTGGCAATAAATAACCCCCCGAGGTTGATATGCCATAAAAACAAAACAACCAACCAATCTTATTTGAGAGCGACGACTTGAACTAATAGTGCAATAAAATTATAGAAAAATGTGCTGAAGGAAAATTAAATTAATGAAGTTTTTAACAAACTGTATTGATTCATAAACAGACATATCATACATTTAAAAAAGCTTATTTGTTTTCAAATACTTATTCATATCAACTAAATAATGTTTTCATCTTCCTTTACATTTAAAATTAAAACATTATTCTCCTTGTCTTGTTTTTAATAGTTTTAACGTTTCCACTTATCAACATGCTTAACACTTATATTATGGAACTAGATTTCCTAAAACATTCAAAAGTTATCTCACGATTATCACACGAGATATCTCGAGATAACAACAGCGCCTTGAACGTTGAAGATCACCGGGTAGTGAAAAAATACCCATGTTTTTATTGTGATTTTCCAAGCGTAGTTAAGGTGTGGCACAAGGCCGAAAGTATGCGGTACCCAGTGAGCATTGAACTCACTTAGTCGGAATTGTGCGAGAAAAACAAGCTTTCTAAACATTACACCAGGTCAAGGTGCTCTAAAATGATATTTCAAGCGTAGCATAAATGTGGCCCAAGGGTGAAAGTGTGAATCGCCTAGTAAGAATCGAACTCACTATTCAATTGTAATGGATCTAGCGAGACAAGCTTGCTAACCATTACACTACCTCTAAGTGCAAATGTTTTTCTAAGCGTAACTTATATGTGGCACAAGACTGAATGTGTGGAGCACTCAGTGAAGATCGAACTCACATTTCAGTCGTAACTGATCTAGAGAAATAAGCCTGCCAATCATTGCCGAAGAGCCCACACCCATGTTTGTATGAATTTGTATTTATTTATTTTAGCACCTCACTTGTACTACCGTTAAAAAAACTTTTGACTCGTCCTACTTCCCAAATGATCGATCTAGACTGATAAAGTATGGAAGCTATGCGCTGCTTAGTTGACAAGGCTCTATTTCTAATTGTGATAATATTTTACAATGTTATTCATTTTTTTCTATCTAAAACGACAACTTCAAGTATATTGTTTCAGCCATCGTTCACAGATTATTATTATTATTATTATTATTATTATTATTAAATTTAAGGACAATTATCAGTATAATCAAAATCAGTGTTCTTTCAGACTGAATGCAAGTTAAAATTTGATTTGAAAGTGTAATTATGATCAAAAGTCAACAAAGAAATAATACGTATCTTCTTTCTTTTTCTTTTTCATTTTTTACCAAGATGAATTTTTTTCTTTTAACGTTCTCAAGTTGATACTTGCCTTTTAACTCTTTCCAGAAAAAAGGCGAGCAAGTTGCTCAGTTCTTTGAAATATTGACAATAAACAACTGGCTATAATTTACATATTTCTGTTTTTATTAATTTGACCTTTTATTTATTAACAAATTTTTCTACTCCTTCTCATGGCTTTCAGGAAAAGCTGATCAAATCTGCCAAAAATATAAAATAAATAACGATTCTATGAACTGTTTTTATCTAATATAAACGTATCTATATCAATTATTTCCAGAGCTCGAACTGTGTACATTAAAAGCGAATCAGCCATGAAGATCAAGTAATTCAAATGCTTTGTTAATATCTTAAGAAAATATTTGAGCAACTTATGAATAATTCGAATAAAATTAAGGTTATAATACAACTAACATCAACACATGCATTGACCTTTCTTCTTATTCTCTATCATACTCTCTTCCTATCTGTCTCTTTTTCTCTTTCTTCCTTTTTTATGCAAACTTGCCTTCCTCTCTCTCTCTCTCTCTCTCTCTCTCTCTCTCTCTCTCTCTCTCGCGGAGGAACATACATACACCAATATATACGCACGCTCTCCCTACCACCCTATTTTACAGTCTCCAATTTTCACCTCCATATATTTATAGATGTTTAAATAGCTTCTTAGAAAGATCTATTTAAAATGTTATGGTTATTTCCAAACTACAATAAGCAGACAATGGTTATTGTCAATAAATTAATTACTAAGCAATAAAAACAGTTCTACAAGAATGATTACGAGGATTCTTTTAGATCTTCGTCAGTCTGTCTAAAAAAAGAAAGCTTCATCTAGACAACTGGATAAGAGTAACGCGTTCACTCGTCGATGAGATTTTTCTCTAACAATTACCAGATAAAAATGTTCTAACACAGGCTAATATGTTTCTTTATACATATTACTTGATTCTGTTTGGTCTCTAATACCCTATGTATGCGAAGATGTTAAACCGATTATTAAAAGCCAGTAATTAAAATAAATAATAATAATAATAAAAAGAATGGTGCACAAAATGGTTCAGAATCAATTTTTAGGCATACACGCATGTAGAAGTCAAAATGTTGTACCGCTTAGCTAAAGTGTAGAATCAATATGTCAGCCATATTGCTGCAAAAATTATCTGCATGAGTTTCCCGCTTTTTATGACTAAAATGGCTAAATCAAATGTGTTTGCCTCATAAAAATTTACACCTGAGGAATCAATTCGCTTTGTTGATGTTTTTAGATGACATTTAATTTTTTTTAAAGGCTTAAAATTAAGAGAATATATTCCCCAGGAAGTAAAGAAGAAAACATATTTGTTCCACTACAGGAATGAACATCATTTGTTACCAACCGTTGCAAAAAGAGTGGATAGAAAAATATTAAAAGAATACAAATGGTGCTTTTTGATCAAAAACTGGTCTAAAGTTAGTAATTTAAAGATTTTGTTTTCATATTATAGAAAGTTATATAATTTTTTTTATAAAAAACACCGATAGTTGTATATACGCTTTTAAAGATATTTAAAGGTATTTAAAAGGTATTTAAAGATATTTAAAGGTATTTAAAAGGTATTTAAAGATATTTAAAGATATGAAATAAAAAGTAGAAAACAATTCAGCAACTGAAGAAGAATGCCCATGTATTACAAGCTTTTATTTTAAGATCAAAGTAATTTTTAAGATAAAAGTAATTTCGATTGTATTAAAAACAGTCATGGTTTTTTTCTACAGTGGGTGGACAAAATAATGGAAACACCTGATACCATAACTGCATAATTTTAAAAATTTGACTAAACTGTCTAAAACTTGTCCATTTATACGTTTGTTGATTTAATATTAGTAGCATTTCATTTTTGCTAAAATTGTTATTGTTTTTTTTTGTTTTTTGTTTTTTTGTTTTTATTTTATAGATATTATTAAAATAAGTTTATTAAAAATCAACAGTCAGGACTATGTAAGAATTTTAAGTGATTAACTTCATCCTATGGTTCAGAAACTGTTTCCGGAGGGAATGCCATCTTTCAGGGTGATAATGCATCCATTCATACTGCTAAACTTGTAGCTGAATGTCAAAAGGAACGTTCTAGTAAAGTAGAACATCATATATGGCCACCACAGTCGCCAGATCTCAACATCATCGAAGGTTTATGGTTCATTTAAAAAAAAAAAGGGAGGAGTAGATGTCATTCATCATCATTGAAAAAATTGAAGACTGTTTTAGCTAAAGAATGGATAAAAACATTCCTCTGGAAACAATTCAAACTCTGTACGAGTCGATCCCACGCAAAATTCAAGGTGTAATTTCTGCCAAAGGCGGTTCTGCCCAATATTGAAATAAATTTGCTTAAAATTTCAAGGAGTTTCCATCATTTTTTCCACTTTCCGTACTTCTTTTTTAATTTTATGATATGAATATCAAAACTTAAAAGATAAAACGCATAAGCAATATTTGATTTATATATATATATATGCTCAAAAACTGTTTATATATATATATATATATATATATATATATATATATATATATATAATACTTTCTTTATACAAATATCTTCCCTTATTTCTTTTATAAAATGATATAGAATTATTTTAAAGTTAAAATTTCTCTCAAAGAATAATTTGCTAACACACACATACACATACACATACACTCACAATATATATATCTCTGTGTGTGTGTGTGTGTGTGTGTGTGTGTGTGTGTGTGCGTGTGTGTGTGTTCAAAAAGTTTTGTGTGTGTGTGTTCAAAAAATTTTCAATTTTGTAAAAGGAAACATGAATAAAAACTTACGCGATTCGTCCTCTGAGGGACTTTATCAAGGCACATTTGATTTGATAAAGTACCTCAGAGATCGAAACGCGTCGGCTAAGTTAAGTTTTCCTTTTTGTCTTTATTCAAAAATATATACATATACACTTACACACACGCACGCACACGCACACATATAATGACATATATATATATACAGATATGTGTGTGTGTGTGTGTATATAATTTCTGATATAACTAAAAATCTGTTAAAGAAAAAATTATAAGATAAATTTTCCTTTTGTCCTTATTCATATGTGTGTATGTATTTGGGGGGGAAATGCTATATAATTTTTTGTATAACAAAACAATGTTCGAAAAATTAATTATTAGGAAAAAAGTTTTTGTCCGACGCGTTCCGTTCTTTAGGACTTCATCGAATCAGTCATGTATATGTGGACGTAACTACATGTGCGCACGAAGGAAAGGGCACACGGAAATTTTCTACATTTAATTTTATATATATATATATATATATATATATATATATACGAATTTTATATATATATATATATATATATATATATATATATATATATATATATGTTTTGGGTATATGGTCTAATGAATTTCATTTACTTTCTTTTTCTTTTAGTTTATATTTTTTATTACTTTTGTTATTAAATATCCCACATTGTGATAACTGGACGCAAATTTACTGATTAACTAGACTATATATCCAAACATATTTTTTAAAAAGTTTAAAATTCCTGTATTTTCTCTCCTTCAAGCGTATGTGTATTTGAATCAATATAAACATCACTTCAGTCCAATTATGTTTTAAAGGAAGCGCCTAACACAAAATTGTTTTCCACCTTGTCATAAATTTTCCTAATATATATAATGTGTCCCATAATGGTGAGACACGGTGTAAATGCAAGTATCTTGGATTATAATAATGACATGGAGTACCAAATTTATTTATTGCATAAATGATATGCAAAAGTTCAACATATTATCTAAGATTTTACAATTTCCTAAAGATGTCTGATATCTCTTTTGCAGACTGTGAACCCACATAATCGGGTGAACTCCAAAAGAAATTGCAAACGTAGAGGTTGCATGCCTTATTAGCCAAGAATTCAAAGAAAATTCTGACAGCATTTTGAAAAGCGATCTTTTGGATATCAGTTATGTAAAAAATATATTTGGTGCTCTATTTCATTTATATAATCCAAGATATCTGCATTTAAAATGCGGGCCATTATCATAAGACATCTCCTATAAATCTGAAATGCCTAAATACATGTTATATATATATATATATATATATATATATATATATATATATATATATATATATATATATTGTGTATTTAGGCAGCAAATTTTCATTAATACATGTCAGATTAAATTAATTGCAAACGTTGTGTCCGCTTATTTTTAATAAAATCCGGATAGTCTTTCGAGTATTATAATTGAAAGATGTCAAAAATGAGCTGTAACGTTAAAGTTATTATCATTCATTTCTCAATGTACCTAAGTACCTTCAATCTTCTTACGACATTACCTTCAAAGGTGTGAGTTATGGTAACAAAAAATAACCGGAAAAAATTTCTAAAAAATACTGTAATTTAAAAAAAAAATTAAGCGTGTACAATGTTTGCAATTTATTTAATCTGATATATATATATATATATATATATATACATAATGCGACAGGAAAACTATACTTTACTCGCCTATGCGTTTCGTCCTGTGATAGACTTTATCAAGGCAAAAAGACAAAAATGTTCGTCTTTTCTGATAAAGTCCATAGCAGGACAAAACGAGTATGTGAGTAAAATATAATTTTCCTCTTGTCTTTTTTATTTTACCATACTGTTCTTAATCTTGGACTATAACTGAGTATACGTTTATATATATATATATATATATATATATATATATAATCATAATCTGGCGTACACCCGGCTGACTATCTGTTGATAGGTCGTGTGTACGTCGGATTATGATAACAAATGCCATTTCATTGAGCACTTTCTCCGATGTGCTTTTTCAGTATACTCTCTTGGGAAATAAATTATATAGTTTGTGTGGGGGGTGCGTGTGTATGTTTGTATTAAATCTGATGGAATGGTTTAAACTAAGAACAAACTGGAAAAGCTTCATAAATTTAAGATGTTTTGCTATTCAATTGAGCTTCATCAGAAAGTGAAATAAAGCCGAGTTAGGCTACAATTTTTTAAAATTTTATATCGTTTTGAAAAAATGGAAATATAATCTAAAATTGAAATATAACTCCCAGTTATTTTACTTCTTAAAATTTCCGATGAAGCCACATAAATTTAAATTTATGAATGAAAATGTTAAATTTATAAAGATTCATAATCTTAAATTTCAAAACCGAATATTGAAATAATAGAGATTTTCCTACCTGCTCCTGATTGAATCAATTCGGATGTCATACACATCTACAAAATATATATATTACCTGATGATGAGAATCTATCTCGAAACATAGAAATTTCTGTGTCGCAATGTACAATTAATTCATAACTATATAATTATATTAAGCTCTATAATATTCATTATATTGAGCACTGTCCAAAATAATAAAACCTTGAGTCCTTTTCACCTGAAATTATATATATATATATATATATGAATTGAAATTAAATATAGATTAGAATCCAACACAATGATAGGATAAGGAACTAATTGGAAACGTTTATAAATTTAACATTATCTGCTTTTATTTAAACTTCATTAACATTTGTCTACATACAACTACAACCGGTGTAACTCTTTCACTCTCACACAAAACATTCTACAATCAACATATGGACAATACTAGACATAAACAAAAATCTCATCTAGACCCACAAAAGCACACATGCACACACATTATCACCCAAATGTTTTCATAGACCAACTAGAATTAGAATACATAAAAAACAATAATTCTACATACGAACGCTACCTGACAAAACAAATGCATGCCAGGTCTAATTTACCAACGTAAAATAAATATCACAAAAAAGAAAATAATGGCAGAATTTTCTTTTCTACTCCATATCTCATTTTCTGATGAAGCTAAAATAAAATCGAAACCTGTTATTTATATGTTTCTTATTTGTTCCTTATCCTATCATGTGTGTGTGTGTGTGTGTGTGTGTGTGTGTGTGTGAGCAAGCAATCAAGCAGACACGTGTGTAAAATATGTCTTTAGGATTTTAAAAATATGATTAATAGATTATTACATATAAAGATTTTTAAACTTTTATTTAATTATCATGAATTAAAATCTGAAGAATATACTTACATGTCTTTATTTCTTTTTAATTTCTGCCAAGTAAGTTCTTCAAAGTTCTTTTCTTATTTACATTTAATTGTAGGACGTAATAATATCAAAATTGATATACTTTATTATGACGAATCATTTATATACTTTATTATGACGATTTGGACGATATTTGAACGCGAATGTGCTGTCTGTTTGACTTGCTAAACCTCATCCAAATTCGTCCATATTGTTACATTTCTATTTATACTAGGTAGGTTTTAAAAACGATAATAGCGTTGTGATAAAAAAAATATCCAAAGCCTTTAAACTCTCATATGAAGAAATTTATGTCATTTATTTCTGATAAATTTCATTAACGTTTGTTATATTTTATTGTAAATATCGAATATTTTATATAGAAACAAGAATATTATGAAAAATGGTATGTTACTTGTACTTTTGCCAAAATTTTAATACAGTATATTTTGTCAAATATATACAAATATATATATATATATATATATATATATATATATATATATATATATATACACACACACACACACACACACACACAAGGCGCAATGAGAAAACTGTCGCTATTTTATATTTTTTAATTTTGCGCATGGGTGTTGTTTATTATCTTGTCAACTAACAGTATAGTAGGGTCAGTGGGGCACCGTCTGTGAGGGAAAGAGCACCATAACACAATTAGCCAGAAATTTGGAAAGGGCATGATGTACTGCTTGGTATTTGTTCCGGAAGTTTCAATACGAACAATTCAGTGTTTAGGTGTCAATCTGAGGACAATGCAGAGGATTTGGAAAGAGTTGGATGATATGTCCCGTCAATATATCTCCAGCGATTAGTAGTGGTGACAATGTTATGCCTCCACTCATCTTCACACAGTTCCCCAGACATAATAAGGAGGCCTACATCAAATAACTTGAAGAGGCAGTCCTGATTTGGGTCAAGAGGGTGACTGTTTGAAGACCCTATGTCTGAAAACAGTGCCACACAAGCAAAAGAACCAAGTCATGCTTGTCAAACAATATTTACGACTCCATCACCCACATCTAACCATCTTATTTCATCAGACTGCAATCCCCTTGATTATTTTTGGAGTGCAGTTGAGCAAGTGACCAACAAAACTCCTTGTTACACCAAAGCTGAACTGAAGCAAGGATTATGACAGCATTCACCAACTTAAACAACGAAACTATCCAAAAGTGTTGAAACCAACGGCGATTTTAACAAATAAATTCACTCATTAATATTTCAAGATATTTTAAGTGTAATTTTGGTAAATATATCTTTTAAAATGAGATGTCAGTAATATTTTTCAATCTGGAGTAATTTATATGACAATTTTAGCGTCTAATGTATATATATATATAATACAAAATGATATATTTTATTAAGGGACTGTTTCACAATATATTGAATATGATGAAGTGTATTATCAAACATTTTATGCGATGATATTTACTCAAATATATGTTATTATATTTTTAAATGTTTGTTTTAGAAATTATTTAGAATACTTTGTCAATTACATTAATATATTTATTAATACTATATGTATTGCCAATTTACAAAAAAACAGTTTTGTGCATGCATGTGTTTGTTAATGTATATATATATATATATATATATATATATATATATATATGTGTGTGTGTGTGTGTGTGTGTGTGTGTGTGTGTGTGTGTGTGTGTGTTTATATATATATATGAGATGCTAGCCAATGTTTTGTGTTATTTGAGCATAAAATAATTCATCATAAAATTATAATTTCAACCGTTTCCTTCAAAGAGGACGTTTATAGCAATACAAAATAATGTAGGATAAAAAAATCTATTAATCTCTTACGTGTGTGTGTGTGTGTGTGTGTGTGTGTGTGTGTGTGTGTGTGTGTGTGTGTGTGTGTGTGTGTGTGTTTAAAGATTCAAATATATATAAAATATATCTGTAAAAAACAATATGAATAAGGACAAAGCAAAAGTTTTTCTTTACCAGCACGTTTCGTCCTCTCATAGACTTTATCAAGGTATCACATCAGAGGACGAAATATATATATATATATATATTCGACATATTATATATATATATATATTCGACTTAATATATATATATATATATATATATATATATGCTTTTAAAGAGGGAAAACATGTTTTTGAAAAGCCCTGAATACCCTTAGGGCCAGCATTTCATCAGAAGGTACCGTTGGCAACACAGTAATTGACAATGATAAAATAAGTTATGGTATTTTCCTCTTATGAGGAGTTCCCAAAAAAGAAGTTTCAACGAGTAAACTTAGGAACTCATTTATTGTCTTAAAAAAAATCTTTCAGTCATGTTTTAACTTGCCCTCTCTTTTTCAGCTCTTCCTCATAAAAATCAAAAGAAAGCTCAATGACTTATTTTTTTTTTTTTTTTTTGTCAATGATCGTGTTGCCAACAGTACCCTTGGATGAATTGTTGGCTGAAAGGTTCCTCAAGCTTTTTGAAAAACATATATATATATATATATATATATATACTACCGGGCATAAATATTAGGTCACCCCACTTTTTAAAAAAATGAAGTATTTCATACTATTTTTATTGTTTATTGTCAAGTGGATAATTCTCAATGAAAATAGAATGGTTCTTTTGTTATTATTACTTAGCAAAATTTTACAAGGCAGCCAAGAAGCATTGCTTCGGCGAGCCAATAAGAAGAAGAGACTAGCATGAGGAAGAGACCGCAAAAACTGGGCACTAGAACAGTTCATTTGATGTACATATTATTGTACTGTATTAAAAGATAACAATTCTATTTTCATTTTGAATTATCCACTTGGCAATAAATCATAAAAATAGTATGAAATACATCATATCTCTTAAAACCTGGGGTGGCTTAATAATTATGGCCGGTAGTATATATATATATATATATATATATATATATATATATATATATACACGAGTAAAAACAGCTGATTCAAATTTATATCACAATATATATATATATATATATATATATATATATATATATATATATATATTGAGATATAAATTTTAATCAACTGTTTTTTACTCGTATAAAATAGTTTACAGTAAATTTATGTTCTAAAGATTAAACTTTTGCAAATGCGCTTAATAAATGTGATCATTTAATTTTCATTTCAATTTCTTTAACTGCAGACAAACTTCGGCTTGTAAATGGGCTAGGTACGCATTTGAATGTTCAACAATTTCTTTGCCATTTCTGCCAGAAATTATTTATTTATAAACTTATAGCTTATATTTATGCGTACATAATATCTCCAGTTGCCTCTCAACACCTATCAGTAATCGTGTAGAAAAACTGATCTATAAAAATGGAAGGGAAAAGACCAAGTAATGATCTAATTTTACTTGTTCTTTTGCTTGTGATTTATTTGCTAAATTGCATTTTCCATCTCGACCGCTTTCTTTTATTAAGTTTTTTTTTTTTTTTTTTATAGCAGTTCATTGCTTGAAATGGGTTTACGCATCGTCGTGTCGTAATTAAATGAATTAATGTCTTGTTCTAACGTTTAGAAGTCTGGTCTGCGCATATTTGCTATTCAATAAAATGGGTTTTGCTTTCTTTTTATTTTATTTTATTTTCTAAACAGTTCCATACATTAAATAATATTGATAATCATTAATCAGGGAAGAATCAGTGATACTCAACGGAAATCCAGAGCGTTAAATCAACGAAGATACTAAGAAAGTGCGAGAGATTTGAGATAGTTATAAATTCATTTTCACCAATTATTAGTTTAAAAAAAAAACAAGTCTACACACCGTAAGGATTTTATTGTTTGAGCAGCTGCGATTCAAATTGTAACTTTTTATTCCTTGAGCACTCACACCTGGTTGTTACACTGGATAGAAAATAACAAGTCTCAAACAATCCGCTAACCTTTTTATCTTTTTACTAGTTTTAAATAATCTAATTGGTTCCAGTTACTCCAGGTTTTTACACAGGCTCTTCCGAATCGTTAAAGTCAAACAAAAATGAAAGCACTATTTCTAATTATGATATTATTTCACCTAAAAAACTATTTCCTTGTATTTCTTGTTGTTCGTAAGTGTTTTGGTTAACCTAAAATATGTTTCAAGAGATTTTATTGTCAAAACCTTAACTGTTTAAAAGTCTTCGATTTGACAAACTAATTGAAGTAAACTGCATGTAGGAAAATATTACATCGGAAATCTGATCTCAGATATTATTGAAGACATTTTTAAGACTAAAATTTAATTTTAGATTTAAGATAAATATTATTATTTGGAAAATAATAAGAATTAACTGAAACTAGTCCATAATTTACCTTATCAGTTAGAATCAGTCACTGAAAATATTTAACAGTAAGACCTATTATTAAATTTCAGTAAAGGTTCATTCTGATAAAATTGAAAGAGTTTTAGAATATATGACGTCTGAGATAAAAGAAATAACACTTAGAATTTGATAAATTTAAAGTTCTTTAAAAATTGCATCGACTGAAATAGATACTTTGGTTCAATTTCGTAAAATAAACAAATTTTTTGATAGCTGTAAAAATTGCGAAATTGAAAAATATTCTTCCGATTTGGCAATCATTACTACTTGTAATAATTATTATTTTATTATATTTTCATTATTTCCTATCTTGATATTATATTTTGTGATTTGTCTGAATTACATAAATTTCAATCTACTAAGCAAGCATTCTTTTTTTATTATCCAAACGAACGTATACCACATTTAAAGCGGAAGGAATCCTATCTTGAAGGTAATCTGCTAATGGTCGAGTGCATGCAATACTAGAAATTTATAAGCGATAAAATTTCATAAGTTTTTTTTTTTTTACTAATTCTTAGTAAAAAGCTTTTCTTTTTTCAAAAGATTTTTTGGTTTCTTTAACTAAATATTTGCTCAACTTCCCCTTTGTGGGATGAAACAGACTTAAATATAACAACGGTTTGATATAATGCACAGGAAACTCTATCGATACTAAAATTGCAGCGAAATAATGTGTTTTTCTTCTTGGTTATTCATAGATATTTCGGCCTCAATTTCATCTCGACTTTTTTCGCCGAGTAGTACTCAGACTCCTTCATTGTGAACCAGACAATGCCGTCGGGGAAACTTGAACCTCGACTAGTATACCAGCCTTTATGGTAAACCCCGTTTAAATTGCTCGAGAAGCAGCCGTTGAACCACCATCCGGACTTCATCTCGGCCGCGCAGTGCTCGCGGTGAAGATCATTATCAGCATCCTTCGTGCTGAACGCCATGCCGTTGTGATAGCTTAATGAGTCGCCAGCGTTGCCTTGGTAGGCACTGACGCTCAATTTGTATTTGTCCCACTCTGATCCAACTTCGAAAAAGTCGTATTCGGCATATCGACGAGTGCCTTGCCAATCCCAGAGATCAATTCGAAGAATGTACTGTTTCTGTGACGTCATGAGATGAAGAAAATCGTTTCCCGCCCAGAATTCACCATAGGGGTTTCCAAATCCATAGCGATATTCCAGCCAGCCGCGGGTAAAGTTGGTGAGTCCCTCTAATCGGCGCTGAAAGACTGTCCACCCTGTACCGTTGATCATCTCACAATAGACATGGTCAAGTTGGGGGGCACTTTTTGGTTGGATTTGGTACAGTCCACTCAGGTACTGACCACTGGTGTATATGTCATGGCAATCTGCGGGAAAAAAGAGAAATATTTTTTAAGTAAAACAATGCATTGACGTCATTATAATATTAAGAATTCCATCATTCCCTGAAATAATAAATTGCTGGAATACCTATCTTTTTTACTAGTTATTCATCCAATACAATGCTTAAGAGCTCCTCGTTACTGAATGAGGTTGTTGTATGAATGTAAGAGGAGGTAAGAACGGTAGATTATGAGAATATGTAGAAAAAATAATGTTTGATCTTAGCCTTGAAGAGGTTAATATTGTAGTGATTTGGGGAGCACCGTCTCGGGAGTTCGTTCTAAAAAGTAGTGGTCCTTCAAAAGAAGCTATCCGAATGTAACTTTCTTGGAATGGGGGTGATACGTCGAAATGTAGGTGACATGGTAGATTTTGGATTTGAAAGTCTAAATTGGTAGAACTAATGAAAGTAGCTCATCAGAACATTTACCATTGAAATAACAATAGAGGAGTGCGATGTTTTTCGTCTGTGGAAAAGAGGTTGTAGAGTGGGAAATCATTCATAACCTAAAAGGTCGCGTAGAAGCTTTTGAACTTTTATCAAAACTGGAAATTGAAAACTGATCAATTTCAAGCGAGGATGTGCGTTGTGGTACAGTGGATATCGGCTCGGAACGAGAAACCGGGGAGCCGAGTTCGAATTCCAGTTGAATCCATTGCATTCACTTACGCGCAAATACCCTTGGGAAAGGTATTAATCCGTCTCTTCCTTCCAGTTATGGGGTAAATAACAGGACAGATTGGCAACCAGTCTACCGCAGAAAGCAATGGCAACTTACTGCGGGATAATCTTCTGCCCAGTCAGTCATGTCTCTTTCGAGACATGATCGCCCAAGCGTGTATCACGTATGGCACCTAAACTGACTGATGGCAGGAAAGAAGGAACCGGACATTTTCCAAGGCATGCTAATGAAGGTTTTATCGATATAATCAATCTTTTATAGAGAAACAGGGGAAAGACAACAAATCCGGTTACAGTTTTACATAAAAACAGGGATACTTAACTTTAAATTAAAACTTGTTAAATATTTAATTACGAGTATAGCCGTATCGTCAAAAATGACGGCAAAATATTTATATCAATATACAGTCTAAAATGAAGGTAACATATATATTGATGTACCTGCTATTGAGTATCTTACAATAAGACATGAGAAAAAAATTAAAATAATTCAAACCCCTGTGTGTGACAGGAGAGGCATATCGTTCATTCAGTAATCAATTAGAACATTCTCGCGACTGGCGTATGAATACATGGTATATCACACGCTAAAAGTCTTCCTCCAACCTTCTAGCTCAGAGGCCGAATCGCCGACTGACGCCAATCCGGTCGGGTTTCAATCCTGGGTAAAAAGCAATCGGATGTCTAACCGTACTGATGAGCTGTGATACAATGAAACAGATCTGTCTGCGGATGACTATATATATATATATATATATATATATATATATATATACACTGCTACGAGGATGAATGTATATATATAAATAATATTATTAATATCTAAAAAGTTGTAATAAGGGACTCTATTGAGTCCTACTTTTTATTACAAAAAAGTTTTTATTCATGAAGTAGTCGTAAAAATAGAGAAATTAGGAATAGAACGTTTTGGTAGATGCCAGAATATTACAATAGATTCGAGAGAATTCGAAAGAAATATGCAATTTAGGTGTTAGCCCCTATAAAAATATGTTTTGGACAGAGTGTAGTCAGTTGTTAACAGGATGAGTTGACCTTATCAACTCCGGCTTTGATTCAAGGATTTATATCCAGCCGAAAGAATCTATAAAAAAAGTTGCTGACCAACTAAAACCTGAAAGATAACCTCACGGAACTTACGGAGTAAATAGAAGTTTTTGACTCTTTCATTGACCATACTTGAAATTATTCTTGAAATTATTCTTTATATACACGTTTAAAGATTTCCAGAAAGTATAGCACTTAATTTCTTCGCCAACTTAACTGGGTAAAGATATTTGATACCTTACCTTCCCCTTATCTCCTCGTAACACTTGCCAGTAGCAAACTCCATGTTTTTTTTTGTTTTTTTTTTTAATGCAACAAAAGTTGTATATTTGTAAATATTTTGGTTGGTATGTTTTGTAAATTAAATATTTGTCTGTGATTTATCTCTGAGTTTTGGTCAATCATTTTTTTTTCCTTTGTTACAATTAACACGTTGCAAAATACACAAATAAAAACACAACAGCCTTTATTATAATAGAGAGGATATATATTCGTCACTACTTGACGACATAATTATTGCAAAAAAATAAAATAGCAAAGCATTTTTAAAGAGCAAACACGCGGCAAGAGCTTTCATAACTCGCAATAAAGTTTAATAACTGTTAGTAAAGAGAATGAACTGGGCCGATGCTGCCTCACTATTGTCTCTCTAATGAACTGACCTGACAGTGCCTCGCTATTGTTTCTCTTTCTTCATGGACGTGACAGGAGGTATATATATATATATATATATATATATATATATATATATATATATATATATATACAACGGTCTTTATTAGATTAATGCTTTTAAAATTTGGGATAATAAAAAAGTAATTGCTACAAAAATAAAAACAAATGTGATGAAAATTGAATGAGATCGGCTAAGTAAGATATATCGATACGCCGGACGTCAAAGATTTGCATTTAAAGTTGAGTGTTCTTTGTCTTTGAAATTTTCGATGTTAGATTGTAACTCATGATTGCCGGATTTCGTGTCGACGCTTCAAAATTCTTGCTGCCTTCTACCGATTTCACGCCGTTTCAGTCTTATCCAAAACCTAGATAAATACAATATATAAATGTCAGAATTCAACACCCAAGAAGTATTCTGACCGATTGCTCAGCCTCTACATGCTGAATCACTACCTCAAATGGATCTCCTGCCTTGTATTGATTGAATTCCGTTTATTCCATGAATCTTTATTAGATTAATGCTTTTAAAATTTGGGATAATAAAAAAAATAATTGCTACAAAAATGAGTAAATGGTATCATGGCTGAGACTAAGAACTACAATTATACCTACTTAGAGTCAAAGCCGAAGCAAAAACTAAAATAAAAAGGCTGAAAAAATATAGACATACAGGCAGATAAACAGACACACACACAAACATCTGGCCTTTTATATATATATATATATATATATATATATATATATATATTATCGATTTTCTGCACTATTGTAAGAACTGCAACCTTGAAACTTCTTAATATCGTTTCTTATGTCTTTGTCTGTGAGTGTATCAAATTTGATTAAAATCAGACCACTCCTTCTATAACCAGATTTTTTTTCGATTATCGATTTTCGATATTTATCGGGGGTACCTCGACACAAAACCAAGCTAAGAACACTCGAAGATGCTTATAGTACAACTGTGTAAATTTTCAAGAAAATCGGTTCAGCCGTTTCGGAGTCTAGGTAACGAACACAAACATACACACAGACAAAGTTCCATTTATAAATAAGTTTAGATAGATATCAATATACAAGTATTTTTGGTGAAAACTATAATTGTTACCACGGATTTCATTAGCACTAGAATAATTACCCATTGAATAAATCTTTCTTCTAAAGTTGGTCTTCCTCAAAGCCAATTGATCTTGTAAGCTGGGTGAACTTATCATATATGAATAAAAGTCAAGTTCCCTGAGTTCAGTATCTTATCGCCATACCCGCGAGTGCTTAATAATTTTTAGTGTAAGAAGAAATCGGGTTGAAAATGTGAAATGAGTTACAAGGAATCGACAAATATCTTTTTTTCTTTAAAATTGCTTTTGAGTGTTCTCCACTTGAGGCAATCGCGATGAAAATTTAATAAGAGATGGAGGAAAAGTTGCAAACTAAATTCTTTTCAGGAATTGTCTATTACACAGCGAATAACATCAGTGGTAGACTATTTGCAGGGAGGTTGAAATCACGAAAAAAGAGAAAAAATGCCAAACGAAGACCCGGCTGAGATCCGACCTTGCAGACACGGAGAGAAGTATAAATGTTTAAGTCTATAGCACAGCAGCTATTGACTCAGAAAGTGTAACGTAATGTTCAAATTCCGGATGAGTCCATTGCGCTAACTTGACAAAATTAAAATGAGTTCATTTACCTAGTGGCTGACCGACGGTAACATTGTAAAAGTACGGAAGAAAAATTACCACGTTTTTTATAGACACGGGGACTCTAGAACCTCTCTCCTCGTTAGCTACAAAAGACAAAACCACTTGACAATCTATAAGCGAGTGTTGTATGTTCTAGAGGAAGGCGCATTTACTCAATGGATACTGCTTCTGTCAGGGCCAAGACATTTTGTAAACTTTACGGTTGACTGTGTCTACTCGAATATAAGCCGCAACAATGGATTTTGTTGCAATTCTAAACTACCCTGGGGATCCAGTCGCTATCGTTGTTCGAACACGGATAACTTGTTACTAATAGTTGCGTAAAAAAGCAACACACATTCATACAAACAGAATCGGAAAAGCTATAAATCTCCCCAACTATGGTCTAAATAAAAGAGTGGACTAGAATATTTAGCCTTGGTTGGCGACCAGTCTAGTTGAAGAATAACTCTGAAATTTAAACCACTTCTCCGTGGTGCAGGCAATTTCTCCCTGTAAAAATCTACTTGGTACAAAACCATTGTAGTAATACCTTGCCTGGTGAGGCTTCGACTCTATACACCACAGGGCAGTTTCAGGAAGGAATTAAAAGTGTTTCATATTTAAAATCAAAGGCAACCTGATTGGATTCAGTCGATACGATGATCTTCTTCTATGTGCCCTGTTCTTTTAGGACGTAGGCGATCATGGCATTCCACGTCTCCCTCTCCCTCGTGGCACTTAGCACACTTTCTCGTATTACTCCACGCAACCCTCGTTCCGTCTTTCACCTGATCAGGTCCTTCAAATATGTTATCCACTGCTTCCCGCTGTCTCTTTTTCCCTCTATCTGACCTGTTAGTATCAGGTTCTCTAAGCCCTCTTTCCTCATTGCATGTCCCAGGAACTTTAGTTGTCTCTTTCTGATGCTCAATATTAATTTCCTTTTCGTTTTCATTCTTTCCAACACCTCATCATTGCTCACATGTTCGGTCCATGATATCCGCATCATCCTTCTGTAGAACCACATTTCAGCTGCTTCAAGTTTTTTCTTCATCTTTGTTGATATTGTCCAACATTCACTGCCATATTGAATAACTGACATCACATAACAATCTAGTACACTCTTCTTTGTTTCTCGTGAAAGTTTCCTGTGTCTTAATACTTTACTCAGCTTCTGGAACGCGTCCTTCACCATGCCGATTTGCCTTCGGATCTCTGTGTTGCTCTTCCTATCTTCTGTTAGAACACTTCCCAGGTAAAAGGCTTGCAAATGCTAATGCCTAATTAGACTAAATATATCAAATAATTTTTTTAAATTACAAAAATAATAATTACAGCTAAAGCAATAGTGAGAAGTAGCCAAAAATGTCTGAATGTCGCCTGCTTTAAAATTTTTCTTACTGTGTTTGACAAATTTCTTCAGATTTATAAGGAACACTTCTGATATTACTTTCCTTTCATTGTGAATAATCTTTATCTGGCAAGACTGACAATGGATAGAATAGCTATTTTGCTATCACTGCTCCGGAAAGGGAATATCATTTTAAAAGAGTTGATGTCTTGTGGGTTCATTTGTCTATTCTTTTCGATGTGCATTGTGATGCAGAGTATATGTGTTGTGGTGCAGTAGATATCGGTTCGGAACGAGAAATCGGAGAGGCTAGTTCGAATTCCAGTTTAAGTTGTTGCGTTCACTTACGCGCAAACACCTTTGGGAAAGATAGAAATCCATTTCTTTTTTATGAGGTAAATAGCAGAGCAGATTGGGTTCAATAGCCTTGATTGGCAACCAGTTTGCCGCAGAAATTAATGGCAGGAAAATCTTCTGCCCAGTCAGTCATGTCTCTTTCTAGACATGATCGCCAAAGCATTATCACGTATGGCACTTAACTGACTGATTCTTTTCGCCAGTGCATTGTGCCAACGACAGAATTACGTTTAAGATGACTGATAATGAAATAAAATATGGAAGTACCTTTTTTCAAAGGGGTTAATATGAAAGTTATACAAGTTGTATAAATTAGGATTTGAACTCAGTTTGTCGATATTTCCCAGGTTAGAAAGAATCATGTCACTTCTAAGTACATGTCTTTCATAATAATTACAAATGCTGAAAATATGAAAGACAAAAAATGCCTGGATGAAACAAAGACAGAAAAGGTTAAATCTTAAAGAAAGAAAAGCTTTAAATAAAAAGAAAAATGAAAGATCACCAGTCTATTAGCAGTGGCGATTCTCCGGAGATGGTGACCAGAATGGGTCAACCCCTCTCGAATTTTAGTTAGCCCCTCGGTTGCCCTCCCCGACTTTTCTAAATTTCAAAAATCTATGAAACTGATCAGTTTCAATTTTGATAAGATTTAATCTTTAACACTTTTTCGTCTGCGTTTTCTTTTTTATTCAGTTTTTTTAAGGACACATACAGAGACCAGTTTGAAAGAAAAACAAACAAAATAAATGAACTTAGGTTTTTTTTGTTTTTGTTTTTACATCTCTCTTAGTAGTAATTTCGTCAATATGCAAACGGGCATTTGCAGTTGGCCTAGTAAATGAATCACCCGTCTGTAAATTATCCAATTACCGACTATACCCCGAGTCCAACCATTCCATCAAGCTTACATTTTTGAGCTAGTAGTAACGTAAACTGAAAATCTTACTGAGAAGTGCGCAAGTCACCATCGCATGGTTGTGTATACGGTAGTGGTGTTGGGTGAAAATGAAGACGCTGCTTGATTTTGCCCCGTCCGCCTAAAATAAAGTATTGACTCCTAAGTGGTCCCTCCACTTTCAGAGTTCCAAAATCGCCACTGTCTATTAGAGTCGTAGTGAGGCACCACATGTACTGCAGTTGTAACTAGAGCAAGGTAGTCTGATGGAACCTATCCCACTTCGATCTGGATTTGAATTTCGAAGTCTTCCTCTTGAGCTGGTTATTCTATCAAGACTAAAGAACCCAGTTTTCCCTTTTACTTACAAAGCTTCATGAATATTTTTCTTTCCTTACGCCCTTTGCCGTCTAAGGTAAGATAGCGTAAGAAGATGGATTTATATCTTTACCAAGGGCGTTAGTGTAAAGTGAACGAAACAGACTTGATCAGAACTTGAACTCATCATGCTAATGTCACTTTCTGCACCAATAACCTTTATTCTACCGGCGCATATGTCGATAGAGACATTTAACTATTATAATTACACCCAGAAAGTAAAATCAAAATTAATTTGATGATGTAAACTGTCTACAGTAAACGTTAAAAGTAGTTTTATTATTATAAATTACCTCTTGGCACGGAGCGGTCGTCCACGTTGTCTGCAGCGGCTCTTTGGGTTGATGGATATGACATCTGGGCCGCTGACTTGCTGCTCATGTACTGGGTACGGATATTGGGCACGATCCCCTCGCTGCTGCTTCCGTTACTGTGAACGCCACCCTTCCTGTAGTTTTTGTCCGAACGAATCAAGTTGTTCATCTTCTTGTCTAGTTGGCTGTAAATAGCGTGTAAGTTACGTATCTTGTTCTCGAAAATAGCCAGTTCGGACTCGATGCGCGCCACTGAGTCGTTCGGGATGCCCTGACTGGCATTTTTGTACGAAAGGTCACGTGTACGAACCAATTTCCGGACCAGATCAAGGACTTCTTCTTGCTTCCGCTCCAGGCCTTCCAGATCAGATTGGAAACCTTTCACCGTTTTGCTGATGTCTTCTGTTGTTGTTCCCATTTCGAGTTGTTGCTGTAAAGTAGGAAATTTGAAATTTCATAAGATTAGGATACACATGTAAATATACATTTGCGCGGGTCTTTAGTACCGTATCGACAACACACACACACACATAGATAGATAGATAGATAGATAGATAGATAGATAGATAGATAGATAGATAGATAGATGTGTTTGAGTATACGGACATTCAATGAACGTACTCAGTGAAAATGGCTTGTCAGATTAGTATACTAAATATGGCAAGTATCCGATATCAACTCACTTTGTCCCACTTAAACACACGCACACGCACACGCACAGACATTCTCTCTCTCTCTCTCTCTCTCTCTCTCTCTCTATATATATATATATATATATATATATATATATATATATATATATTAACAGAAATAGGGTTGTTCCAACGAGAGAAATTGATATAGAATAAAAAGTGCGAGAGGCCGTGAACGTTATATTGTTTAATGGTATAGCATTATGGACACAATGAAAGAAAGTAATATAAATAATAATAACAACAATAAATCTACACTTTAAACAAAATGTTCACGGCATCACGCACTTTTTATTATATATATATATATATATATATATATATATATCATAGATTCAACTTAATATATATATATATATATATATATATATATATACATATATCATAGATTCAACCTAATATATATATATATATATATCATAGATTAAACTTAATATATATATATATATCTTAGATTAAACTTAATATATATATAGATATGTCGAATATATATATATATATATATATATATATATATATATATCTTAGATTAAACTTAATATATATATATATATTATGTCGAATATGTATATATATATATATATATATATATATACTTTAGAACATGTATAAACTACAATCTACTACAAAATTGTACATTTTGTTTCGACATTGAAAGAAAAATGTCGCATCACGTACTTAATGATGGTAATAAATGATGTTTTTTGAAAAGAAAATTTAAAAAACTCAGTTCCTTTTATATTTGGAAATCTATTCGTACGAGATAAGAGGATATTAAAGAAAGAACGAAAAAAAGAAAGTGGGTAGAAAAGAGAGAGAAACCCCAAATTTATATATATATCTAAACATATTTATAAATGAAACTTTGTCTCTGTGTGTGTGTGTGTGTGTGTGTGTGTGTGTGTGTGTGTGTGTGTGTGTGTGTGTCCGTTACCTATAGGCTCCGAAACGGCTGAACCGATTTTCTTGAAAATTTGCACAGTTGTACTATAATCGTCTGCGATTGTTCTTAGCTAGGTTTTGTGTCGAGGTACCCCAGATAAATATCGGAAATCGATAATCGAAAAAATCGGGTTATAGAAGGAGTGATCCGATTTTAATCAAATTTGATACACTCATAGAAAAAGACATATGAAACGATATTAAGAAGTTTCAAGGTTGCAGTTCTTAAAATAGTGCAGAAAATTGATTATATATATATATAAAAGGCAAGATGTTTGTGTTTTTTGTCTGTTTATCTGTCTGTATGTCCTTTATACAAATCCACAATTTTTATCCGATTCTCACCAAACTTCACACAAATAACCTTTAGGCTGAGTCTGAGCTCCAGGACCATAGATTAGTTTTAAAGCTTTCGTTACACCCGAGCAACGCCGGGCTATACTTCTAGTATATATATATATATATATATATATATATATATATATATATATAATTTGTTATATTTATGGGGTGGAGTGCTCAGGCGTTCATAGATTAATTGATGATCGCTTAACTCGTGAAACTGCCATTCACCTTGCAGTGTTGAATCTCTATCAAAAGAAATTTCAGCCGGGTGTAGCTTACCGTCATGCCCAGGACAAAAATTCATAGACAGAAAGATTCAATGAACTGTCTCAGAGTCTCAAAAAATTATTAATCAATTGACACACTATTTCAATATTTGGTTGACGATCATTTACAGAAAAAGTATGCCATTTAAACCAAAGCTGGATGGAGAAGAGGCAGATTAATACCTTTTCCAAGGTTATTTGCGTGTAAGTTAATGAAACGAATTCAAGTAGTATTCGAACTCGCCTCTTCAAATTTTCATTCCGAGCCGATATGCACTGTACCAAAAGAGGGTCAAAGATTTTGTTCATAAGAACCTTTTTTTTTGGGGGGGGGGGGGGCTCCTTTCATGTTGCGTTATGGGCAACACTTATTTGTTTTCGGTTTCTTACTGCATTTGCGTAGGATGTTCGTTGTGGTGCAGTGGATATCGACTCAGAATGACAAATCGGGGAGCCGAGTTCGAATTTCAGTTGAATTCCTTGCGTTCACTTACGCGCAAATACCTTTGAGATAATCCGTACCTTTGAGATAATCCGTATCTTTCCTTCAGTTATCAGTTAAATAATAGAGCAGATTGTGTTCTATAGCCTTGGCTGGCAACCACTCTACCGCAGAAAGCTATGGCAACCTACTACGGGATAATCTTCTGTGCAGTCAGTCATGTCTCTTTCGAGATATGATTGCCCAAAGCGTGTATCACGTATGGCACTTAAATGACTGCTTCTGCTGGTTAAAATGTTTTTTGACCTCGTGAGTTGCGACAAATAGCATCAGTATTAAGATAGAATAACAACAGATCCTATTTTATTGATTTAATTTATATCACGCGCACGGATCCCATTAGGGTCATAGGAGCATTATATGAAAAATTGTTGTATCAGCACTGCGTTTGTCTTCTACGGTAAGATCGTCTAACAGAACACATTCCCCTGCAGGATTATATGGAATGCGGAGTTGTTGTTCTCATAGACGTTCAAGCTGTTCAATCCATAGCTAGGGGGAAACGGATTCACACTTCTCCCTAAGATACTTGTGCAAAGTGAAAGAAATTTGGAAGAAATTCGAATTCAGTATGTTGATTTTATTTTACACGTTGATACCGTTACGGTAGAAACATCCAAAATTTCTATGGGTCACCGGTTTAAAAATAGTTAAAGATGCGATATTTTACCGTCGCACCAAGAGACTACCAAAATTGTTTTTTATTTTGATATGAATATTCTTTAGTGTTTCTTTATCTTAATCTAATTTGCCTTTTATGGCAACGACTCTGATCGTCGTTCTTTGGCCATTATCCAACAGCGCGGATCGTAATTAATGATCTTTCGATGAGACTCGAACTAGCTTCTTTTATTCGTTTTTCTCTAGGGAAGCTTGCTTTAACCCACCAGTTGCTTTAACGCCAGTCAGTCAGTGAAGTACCATACGCAATACATGCTTGGGCGATCATATCATACCCTCTCGAGACATGATTGACTGGGCAGAAGATTTTACTGCAGTAGGTTGCCATTACTTTCTGCGGTAGACTGGTTGCCGACTAAGGCTAAAGAACCTAATCTGTCCTGTTATTTAACCCATAACTGGGGGAAAGAGGCGGATTAATACCTTTCTCAATGTTATTTGCGCGTAAGTGAATGCAAGAAATTCAACTGGAGTTCGAACTTTTCTTGTTCCGAGCCAATATCCACTGCACCACAACCGAGTTACGAAAACCAACAACTGTCGAAGAGCAAATCTAAACATGTAGCTTTTTTTTCTTATTCTTCTCCCGAACATCTGACGATGCTATTTTGTTGCCCAATTTCTTTACTGATTTGGTCACGGTAACCAACCATCTTGTCGAAGTTAAATCTACTGATGTTGCTACATTTTTTCATTCAATTTAATGAGATACTTCTTCTTCTTCTTCTTCTTCTTCTTCTTCTTCTTCTATGTGCTCTGTCCCTTCAGGATGTAGGCGATCATGGCTTTCCACGTTTCCCTATCCCTGGTGGCTCTGAGCACGCCTTCTCCTGTTACACCATGCAATCCTCGTTCCGTCATCCACCTGATTAGGTTCTTCAAATATGTTATCCGTTGCTTTCCCCTGTCTCTTTTTCCCCTCTTTCTGACCTGTTAGTATCAGATTCTCCAAGCCCTCCTTCCTCATCGCGTGTCCAAGGAACTTCAGCTGTCTCTTCCTGATGCTCAGTATTAATTTCCTTTTAGTTTTCATAATTTCCAAGACCCCATCATTGCTCACATGCTTGATCCATGATATTCGCAGCATTCTTCTGTAGAACCACATTTCAGTTGCTTCAAGTTTTTCCTTCATGTTTGATGATATTGTCCAGCATTCACTGCCATATTGAAGGACAGACAGCACATAGTAATCCAGTACTCTCTTCCTTGTTTCTAACGAAATTGTCCTGTTTCTCAATACCTTACTCAACTTCTGGAATGCTTCCTTCGCTATGCCAATTTGCCTGCGGATCTCTGTGTCGCACTTTCCGTCTTCTGAAGAAATTCAAAAAATTATACATTGTTCAGCCTATGTAGTAAACAAACAATACAGCATGGATTAGAGTTAAGAACTGGGATAAAAGTATCAATAAGATGAATGACAAATTAGATAAAATTACATACGAACATTTACCTGATAAGATAAACGTCAACACTAAACTCGGTTGTCTTTGTTATGTTATAGATAACAAAAAGTACATCTAGTTTAAATTAATTTGCACCTGCTACTGTAATTTTTTTCTCTTCCCTAATTACTATGCACCACCCTTGGCTGGCTATTTAATCTTTAACGATCACTGAGCGACCCGTCAGTGAGTCAAGAGAGTAGATGCTTCTTTGCCACGTGGATAAAGCATAGTCAGTCAGTTAAGTGCCATACGTGATACACGCTTGGGCGATCATGTCTCGAAAGAGACATTACTGACTGGGCAGAAGATTATCCCGCAGTAGGTTGCCATTGCTTTCTGCGGTAGACTGGTTGCCAACCAAGGCTACAGAACCCAAACTTTCCTGCTATTTAACCCATAACTGGAAGGAAGAGATGGATTAATACCTTTCCCAATGGTATTTACGCGTAAGCGAATACAATAGATTCAACTGGAATTCGAACTCGGCTCCCCGGTTTCTCGTTCCGAGCCGATATCCACTGTACCACAACGCACATCCACTGAGCGACGCGTTAGTGAGTCAAGAGTTAAGTCAAAAGAATAGATGCTTCTTTGCCACGAGGATAAAGCATAGACTTTTACAAAATGACATACTGGGATATTAAATAGAGATATTTTTATAACTTTCTGTAGGTCTTTGTTTTCAGAGTTTAAGGGAAAGAATGTCACATTTTAAAACATCATTGGCATGTTTCCTCTATTTATGTTCTTCAGTATTCCCCCTATCCTTTCTTTGTTTTAATTTTTAAGTAAAACAAAAATAAAATAAATTTTAATCTTGACCATTTCATCTGATTTTAGGAACTGAGTCCATCAGAAAATGGGATAAATTTAAATCTTGACCATTTCATCTGATTTTAGGAACTGAGTCGATCGGATAATGGGATAAATTTTAATCTTGACCATTTCATCTGATTTTAGGAACTGAATCGATCGGATAATGGGATAAATTTTAATCTTGACCATTTCATCTGATTTTAGGAACTGAATCGATCGGATAATGGGATAAATTTTAATCTTGACCATTTCATCTGATTTTAGGAACTGAATCGATCGGATAATGGGATAAATTTTAATCTTGACCATTTCATCTGATTTTAGGAACTGAGTCGATCGGATAATGGGATAAATTTTAATCTTGACCATTTCATCTGATTTTAGGAACTGAATCGATCGGATAATGGGATAAATTTTAATCTTGACCATTTCATCTGATTTTAGGAACTGAATCGATCGGATAATGGGATAAATTTTAATCTTGACCATTTCATCTGATTTTAGGAACTGAATCGATCGGATAATGGGATAAATTTTAATCTTGACCATTTCATCTGATTTTAGGAACTGAATCGATCGGATAATGGGATAAATTTTAATCTTGACCATTTCATCTGATTTTAGGAACTGAATCGATCGGATAATGGGATAAATTTTAATCTTGACCATTTCATCTGATTTTAGGAACTGAATCGATCGGATAATGGGATAAATTTTAATCTTGACCATTTCATCTGATTTTAGGAACTGAATCGATCGGATAATGGGATAAATTTTAATCTTGACCATTTCATCTGATTTTAGAAACTGAGTCGATCGGAAAATGGGAGTTCAAACGTTGACAAGATTTTATTTCCTTCATTTTATACGAATGCAGTTAAAAAAGGCGAGAATCTATCTTTCTCTAGCAGTGAATACATCTCTTCCTTTGCCCCACCGACCTAGCTAGAGTTAATATATGCGTTGTGGTGCAGTGGATATCGGCTCGGAACGAGAAATCGGCGAGCCGAGTTAGAATTCTGGTTGAATTCCTTGCATTCACTTCCGCGCAAATACCTTTGGAAAAAGTTATTAATTCGTCTCTTTCCGTTAGTAATGGATGAAATAACACGATGGATTGGGTTCTATAGCCTTGGCTGGCAACCAGTCTACCGCAGAAAGTAATGGCAACCTACTGCAGGATAATCTTCTGCTCTCTGTCATGTCTCTTTCGAAACATGATCGCCCCAGCGTGTATCACGTATGGCATTTAACTGACTGAGACTTGGTTGTCTAGCAGAAGGACAAATCTGAATACAAACCCGGATGAACAGGAGCTAGCAACTCCACCCCGTAAAAAACCTTCTTTGGGACGGAAACTACAGCAGAAATTGTGGCGCAATACTTTGACAGAGGAGTCTACAGAAAATAAAAGCCCCATCATACTTTTAAAAAAAAAATCAGGCGTTCTAATTTACAGAAGGATGTGCGTTGTGCTGAAAGGATATTGGCTCGGAACGAGAAATTGGAGAGCCGAGTTCGAATTCCCGTTAAATTCCTTGCATTCACTTACGCGCAAATACCCTTGGGAAAGGTATTAATCCGTCTCTTCCCTCCAGTTATGGGTTAAATAACAGGAGAGGTTGAGTTCTATAGCCTTGGCTGGCAACCAGTCTACCGCAAAAATACTGACAACCTCCTGCGGGATAATTTTCTGCCCAGTCATTCATGTCTCTTTCGAGACATGATCGCCCAAGCGTGTACTGTATTTATAGAAAATCTCTTCTCTAGAGATTTTCTATAAATCTAAATAATCATTTTCAAAATCTGGATTTTAATACTATTTATTGATAACATTTCATGGCACAAACATATTTTTCAAAACTTAAGATTCAGTATAATACTACTAAAAGAAAAAATAATTAAAATAATAAATAACATCTATTAATATTTTATAAAGGAAAAAGGAGTAAGAAAGTGAGGAAGGAGGAAAGAGAAAAGAAGGTAGGAAGGGAGAAAGCGAGAAAGGAAGGAAAAAAATATGATTGCTCATTTCCTTATATTTTAAGAACTGAGTGGAGTTGAAAAAAATAATTACTTCCTTGCGGAGATAGATAGATAGATAGATAGATAGATAGATAGATAGATAGATAGATAGATAGATAGATAGATAGATATGGTATTTAGCCATGTCGTCAGTTTTTAGGAACTGAGCCGAGTTGAAAAAAATTCAATGATATATAGATATTGAATTTCTTGATGTTCTTGGATAGAAATAAATAAATAAAGGAGATACATCCCTTAATAAATTTAATTTTTGGTCATTTCGTTAGATTTTACGAGCCGAGTCGAGATGAGAAAAAGAAAGCAAAAATAGCAGCATTTTGATGTCAGCTTCTAAACGCACAACTGAAGCAATATTTTTCTATTTCCTCTCCATTTATCAACTTTGAAAATCTTACTGACAAGAAGTGTGCAAGTCACCATAGCAACAACACCCGGTTGTCTCTTCTGGTTTTCGTCATTAGTTTCAAGCAGCGGCAAAAGTGCCAGTCGCCATTTTGTTTATTAACTCCCTTGCTACTGAACAGGTCAAGCGTCAGATTCGCAGACAACCAGAAAAAGCAAAAAGTAAGAATAAAAAAAAATCATAATTGGATAGTAAGCCAAACATCAACATCGCGTGCGCTTGCTGCAGAGCGATGACTTGCAGATTATTTTTATTTCGCTACTGCAACTGAATTCGATCTTCAATAGGTGCTCTACCGTTACGGCTTTGTAGCCGTATTAATATATCCTTAGTAGATGCCATTGTGGGTAACTAATATAGAAAGATGGCTGACATGATATTCACTAGTTGTTTTAAGTTAGAGATTCATATTTTTTTTAATCGTATCATCCCGAGCAAGGCGATAATGCAACTGATGTGTAGGGGGCTACATAAGTGTAAAAAGATTAATTAGAAGAGAGTGAAAATGAAGACAAACCAGTTAGAAAGGAGCAAGAGAAGGATGGTAATACAGGTGTGATGACAGTTGCAAAGGTGGAGAGAAAGGAAAGGATATACGGGGTGGTGAAAGAACTAGAGTTAAGTGGTTAATAGATGAGTATTGACATTGCATTTAAATTCCTGGAGGTTGTAGCCGTCAGGAAAGCAAGAATATGGAAGCGAGTTCCACAGGCGGGAAGTGCGAGAGAAGAAGCTGCAGGAGTAGAATTGTCGTCTGCATTTGGTTAATCTAACTGTGAATGGGTGGGACCCAGTTGCCAGTCTGGTTGTACGAGTAAACACCTGTTGCAGAGGCACCAGTGACTTAAGTTCGTTGGAGCAAAAGACATGAAAGTATTTATAGAACAGACAAAGGGAGACCACATCTCGTCGGTGGGGAAGTGGCTGTAGTCGAGCCGCCAAGTCGGTACCTATCACATTACTGATTCTCCTTTGGAGCCTGTCGAGAACACTGACATGAACAGCAGGGGCGCCTGACCATATATGACAGCAGTATTCCATGCACGGCCGAATGGTTGATTTGTATATATGCAGGATGGATTCAGGCGGGAAAAACATCCTGACCCGACACATATGTCTACTACTGTGATTTTGTTCAATTACGATATAGTAATTGAGTGATTAACAAAAAACATTGGTGTTTTTAACACGATGGTGTCGTATCAACCGATTAACTGTCATTGATATATCTTTCATATTAATTGAGACATTTATCAGAAGCCCTCATCAGCGGGTATGTCAGGTTATTCTCCACTGAGAATTGAACTACAGCACAATAATCCAGTGGATTAAAACGTTGTTTCAGGAATTTGGTGAAATAGTAATTGTGAGTTCAATATTTAAGCCGGGCAGTGTGTACTTAGACTCAGCGGTACGAACAATGTTGAACAGTACAAAAAAAAGAACTTGACGTGATATTCCTAGATATCAGCGTTGCAACATGAACAGTCTACCTTCGTAGATTAAATAAAGGGTTCAATTCGGAAATACTTGTAGTTTACCCAGATCGACATACATTCGCTTGATAAAGGCCGGAAAGCAAAACGGCTAAAACGCCGTGATAGCATAGATGAGGATAATTGTCCAAATGTAAATAATTTAAATGATGATAACTCCTCATTCCAGAACTATAGGCAGAAAATAATGAAAATAATATTTCCCCTCATTATCGATAACCTAATCCAATCTATTTGGCAAATGATTGATCATTCAGGTGTAAAAAATCATTAAATTTCGATGCACAGAAATACTCAATATCACTTTTAACCTCTTCAAAATCAATACAATTCTTTCCCGTTAAAAATATGTTCTGAAAAGTTGATAGATTTAGCAATGTCAGGAGAGTAAAGAGGAAAATGCTAAACTTCCATATTTATAATTTATTTATATTTATAATCTTTTCCTAAATGACTTGGCCGTATATGGTCTTAAATTATTCTGTAAGAGCTACAGGTCTCTGAGATTAACCAACAATGGGAGCGTCTGTGACTAAATTTTTATGCTCTACTTTCAATTGGTGACAGTACTTCTCCACATTAACTGTTCTTACGTGGGAACACACGTTCTCATTCGATCACCAAAGTTAAGCAAACTGGTCATTACTTGAACTGGTGATTGCTCGGGAATACCAAGTGCTATAAGCGTGGGTGTCCGTGTGGTGTAACGTATAAAGGCTGGAAATGAAATATCAACCTTGGATGTGCGAGTGCTGTAACGATAATGGATCGGGATGAGAAATCGGAGAGCCGATACTAATTTTACATTCACTTATGCACAAATACGCTCGGAAACAGTAGGAGTCCATTTCTCCCAGTCACATATGTTAGAAATGTAACCCTATATATATATATATATATATATATATATATATATATATATATATATATGTTCCACAACTTTCGACTTTCCAAGCGCTTTCAGCCACTTCTGGCCACTGGCATTCGAGGATACCCGTCTACCAGGGCGGCTAGCTAATGCCCTTTGCAGACACTTACTCAGGCACACTTGTGTTTGTTCAACGCCCACAGAGCCCACCTGTTGTTTATACCGCAACTATGCTGAGCGAATCTTAGTTACCTTTCTGCATGAGGGTGCGTTATCCGGTCTGAACAACAGTCTGAACAAGGCCAGGACTTTTAAACCCTTAGTCACAATGACAGTTGATATATATATATATATATATATATATATATATATATATATATATATATATATTGTAACTAAGTTGTTGAACTCGTAGGTTTATTTACCTTTTTGTTTATATACAGTATATATATATATATATATATATATATATATATAATCGCCCGGTTCACACTCCACCCACATTTATTGAACAGGTGAAGAGGCTCATCCCTTGTTTCCTGTTTAGGATGTGGTTTCCGGTTTTTCTCTTTTCCAATCTTTTCACTCTTACGTAGCCCCCTGCGCATCAGTGGCGTTTTCACCTTGCTTGGGGTGATATGATTAAATATATATATATATATATATATATATATATATATATATATATATATATATATATAAGCTGCCCAGAACAATATGTTTTTTTACAATGCTTTATATCCTGTACAAAGCTCAAGAGTCACTCAAAATAAAAGGTTAGACAGTAAGAAGCACAATTTCTGTGAATATGTGAGGAAATTAACTGTTGTGTCCGGACTTGAATAGATTAGGATTGTAATGATTAGGAACGCATCCTATTTGGATATGGTTTCAGTGCCTTACATGATACATGCTTTGGGCGATCATGTTTCGAAAGAGACATGACTGACTGGGCAGAAAATTATCCTGCAGTACATTGTCATTGCTTTCTGCGGTAGAGTGGTTGCCAGCCAAGGCTATAGTAGCCAATCTGTTCTGTTATTTAACCCATAACCCATATAGATTATGTAAGTTAACAATGCTGTGCTTTGTGAACTTTACCAAACAATAAAGATTCCAGTATTTGTTCACCACGTTTCAATTGGTTTGATTAAGTCAACATATCAGATTTTTAAAATCGCTTATTCTTCCTAGAAAATACCGCATTTTTATTGTTAATGACGTTTTTAACACCCACCAACAAAGCACATACAATAAAGACACAAAGAACAACTGAAAGTGAATGAGAACGAAAAGGTTTTAGAAGGAACCATTCACTCAATTCTAAAGCGGACACAACGGATAAAACTCTACTCTTGTTAAAATGACCGGAAAGGAGTGTGAATCGAACGACAGACGAACTTATCTACTCCAGATGAGTAAAAAATAAATAGTAAATATAGTTTAAGAGTTTTGGCGGATACGTCAAAAGTAAAGAGTTGGAGAGGACTTAAGAAGTAACCGGAAACCCAATCCTAAACAAGAAACAAGAGATAAATCTCTACTCTTGTTCAAAATAACAGTGAGGAGTGTGAACCCAGTGATAGGCGAAATATTAAAAAAAATAATTGACTGCTAGAATTAAAGGTTTTTTCGTATTATCAGAAACCTCAATATTCTAAAGCAATAACTCCTTTATAGAAGCGTGGTGCGTCTCTTGAGCTCGATAATAAACAATAAGTTTGTTTGTTTGTTCAGCGGCATATCAACTTCTTATGGGTCATTTAATTTTCTTGGAAGCATTAGTAATTTCATTTACAAAAATGTATTGATAGTAATTATTTTAACAAAATATATTACTCGTATTTTGATTATATTTTTTATGGTTTTATAGCATTTTGACCCTAGTTTGAAGGTTAACTATTTGCCCATAACTTGGGCCCTAACAGGTGCTACCACCTGGGTCAGAGTAGACCTGAAAATAGCAATTAAGAGGCGGTTCCACGCTGATCAAAAACTTCCGATCAGAGGCCATGCTGCCGGATGTAGTTTATCGTCATTCCCAGGATGATAAAAAATAAAGCTGTGTTTTCCAAATATTCGAATTGAAAGTTGAGGGATAGCTGAAATATCATAAACTGTTTCATTAAAAAGTTTTCTGTTTTCTTTTTTTCATTCGCAAATTTTATTACCCTTTTAGGCAATAAAATCGGCCTTTGTTGAACACATGACCCACCCGTAATAATACATTTTTATTGCGTGAAAGTGACAACTCTGTCAGAGAAAATTGCGATCAGTGTCGCAGATTTTTTATTTGATGTGTGCCTATGAACGAACAGAAATGACATTTGGGGTTCATAAACAAGTAAAATAATTCAAAATAATTGCTGGGCTTTTGTTGGCATCGCATGGAAGTTTTAATTAAATGAGGCAAGTACATTTTTTCGTGGCACATTTTATGAACATTCGCTAATAGCCTGTGAAAAACAGACGTGTACATCACGTGTTTTTCTATCATGCATGTCGCCAGTGGACACTAGCTGCTTTTAGAATTAATTTACGACAGCTTTACACAAATATAGGTGTGTACATAGTAATGTGTGCATGCACACACATTTTGACTTCACTCTCTTTCTCATCAATGTGGCTTCATTCTATTATTCTACAAATATTTACATGGCAACTGCTCTGATGAGCTTTTTCCCTACATGAATTTAAGTGTGGTGCAGTGGATATCGGCTCGGAACGACTAATTGGGGAGCAGAGTTCGAATTCCAGTTGAATTTCCTTCGATTCACTTACGCACAGATACTGTTGGGAAAGGTATTAATCCATCTCTTCTCTCCAGTTATGGGTTAAATAATAGAACAGAATGGGTTCTATAGCCTTGGTTGGCAACCAGTCTACCACAGAATGCAATGGCAACCTACTGCAAGAAAGTCTTCTGCCCAGTCAGTCATGTCTCCTTCAAGACATGATCACCCAAAGCGTGTATCGCGTATGGCACTAAACTGACTGACTGAATATAATAGTTGAAAACATGATTAAGGCTTCTACTGGGTATAAATTGAGGGATCAGTTTTATATTGTTATGAAGTAATAAACGGATCCCGCACTAATTACTACTTAATAATATAATACATCTCCTCCCCCTTTACCTATGAGTCAAATAATAGGACAGATTGAGTTCTATAGCCTTGGTTGGCAACCAGTCTACCACAGAAAGCAATGGCAACCTACTGCGGGAAAGTCTTCTGCCCAGTCAGTCATGTCTCCTTCAAGCCATGATCACCCAAAGCATGTATCACGTATGGCACTAAACTGACTGAATATAATAGTTGTAATCATATATATTAATGATTATTCCACCCCCAAGCAATCCAGAAATACTACTGATGTGGTGGAGCTTCCAGTGAGAGAGGTGCACGAGATGTAGAAAAACAAGTATCTTACATCTATATATATATATCTTTGTACAAATATATATATATATATATATATATATATATATATATATTCAAATGAATAAGGAACGAAGAAAAAATTGACAACGTTCAAACCATTAATTTAAAACAGTGCTCAATATAGAAATAGAGCTATGAATATTTATTATAAATTATAATTTAGAACAAGTTCAAATTATACTCTACTACAAAGTGTACATTTTGTTTCGACATCGAAGGGACCATGCCTCATCAGGTAGTAAACGCCATTAACTAATATATATATATATATATATATATATATATATATATATATATATATATATATATATTTGTAATGAATTATTTTGAACATTATTTTTACCGGTAAAAATAATGTTCAAAATAATTCATTACAAATTGTCGGTTGCTTATAACCAAGTTTCGTTAAAATATATATATATTTTAAAATATATGCCCATTCAGAGATTGCATCTCTGATACTACTCAAAAACCTAGTACATATATTGGTTTTACCACAACCACGCTCTCCCGTAGACTTACATGTCATCTTTCTGATCAGAGTACTATTAAACAACATTTCTCTGAAAAACATAAACATGTAGGTAATATCAGACAGATTTTGGTCAACAATACGGTGATCCTTACTCATACACACAGTAAGAGGAACCTGCAGATATTGGAGGCCATGTACATCAAATCAAAACAACCAACACTCAATAAAATCAACTTTAAAACAGGAAATAACATATTACATTGCATTTGACTAGATGGTTTTGTTGTCATTTCGTGCTATCCCGCGGTGTGACGTCATAAAACCGCATCGCAAACTTAAGAACTGCGTTTATTATTTTTGGTAACTATTGCCGTTGCCAAGCGGAGTTTTATGTCAACACAAAATAAAATCGTCGGTGATGGTGGATTTTATAATATTTCAGTTTAAACTACCTCTCTGAAGATGGCTCATGTGAGCCGAAAGCTTAGAAGAAAACCAATAAATAATTATCCAAATGTTGGAGAATTTTTGTCTTTATTTTCAACTGATATTAAAGCAAAAATACGACGTTTAGAACGGCTCATGATTAAACATAATAGACATTCATTGTCTCTTATATTTAATAGAATATGTCTAGAAAATTACTTGCTGCCTCGATATACTAAATATATATATATATATATATATATATATAAAATAATGTGTAAGACTTATGCATGACATGAGTCTTAACTGTTATTTAAAACCTTTACACCTGCGTTTGATTGATCAAAACACCACTTAAACAGGAAATGTAAATAAAACCTAAAGATCTTGAGAAACTGAAGCCATTGTTTTTGTTTCTCGTGTGCGTGTAAACTGAAATGTCAAATCCTCTAGTTTTAATCAATGTTGCCTCTCCGTGCTAATGATATGCGGGTGGTATAATGGTTAGTGACTCAAAAATGAAAAATTCGAATTCTAGGTGGGTTCGTTACATTTACTCACACGCAAATACTCGTAGAAAGAGTAGGAATCCATCTACTCAGTCCCCGGTTATAGGCTAAAGAATACAAGTTTTATGTCGAAATGTCATCGTCTTTTCTGAAAAAAATAAATTGATGATGCGATATTCGCTCAAAAAAGAAAATTCTTATAATCCTAAATGTATCAGCTTTAAATAATCCACAAAGACTTGATAAGCGGTAAAAAAATATATATATCAATCAATATGCTTGCTAAATTATCATCATTAATCGCTTGGTTGAAATATGAGATAGTGGTTTCTGATTAAACTCAGCTTGATTACCGAGTTAGTCTGGTTGGCCAATAGTAGTAAGTTCGATCCTCACTAAGTGACACATATTTGCAATTTTGCGCCAAATCTTAGGAAATATTAACAAATTATAATTTTTATATTGATCAATATAAGCAGCTGCCCTATTTGTTTTTAAATAATAGATGATTTTTACTTACGTTTAGCAAAAATAAAACTCGAGTGCCACTCAATGTAAATGCATATTGAATGAGATACTTGATCAGTAGCGTCCAAAATTTAAGTGCTAGTAAGAACAAGTGAATTTAAATATCTATTAAAAGAACTACTAAACATTAAATCGTAATTTTTAGTAAACATTTAGGCATGCACAATATCTGTGATGAAAATTTTATTGAAGTACAAGAATTATTTGGCAAGTTATTACCAATTTATGAAATATTCTGAAAAATCAAGGTGTCCAAAAGTTAAGGGATATCTTGAAAAACAATACAAAACATAACATTAAGAAAATACAAACAAGTTTTTTTAATGCTTGGTGAACAGCCCTTTACTATTGATGACCTCTTGGCATCTTTTGCTACAAGAATTCATCAATTTCTTGCAAAATGATGGGTTTATCTTGTTCTATTCATTTTCCAATGATTCCCAAAGTTCAGTCTTGGTTTTGGGGATTTTGACGTTGCGCTCGATCACCAATCTTCTTCTTCTTCTATGTACCCTGTCCTTTCAAGACGTAGGCGATCATGGTTCTCTGCGTCTCCCTATCCCTTGTGGCTCCTAGTATGTTTGTTCCCGTTACTCCTGTCAACCCCCGTTCCGTCAACCTCCCGATCAGGCCCTGCAAATATGTTATCCGCTGTTTTCTTCTGTCTCTCTTTCCTTCTATCTGGCCAGTCAGTATCAGGTTCTCCAGGCTCTCCTTCCTCATTGCGTGTCTCAGGAACTTCAGTTGTCTCTTCCTGATGTTCAGTATCAATTTCCTCTTTGTTGCCATTCTTTCCAACACCTTATCATTGCTTGCATGCTCAGTCCATGATATCCGCAGCATCCTTCTGTAGAACCACATTTCCGCTGCTTCCAGTTTTGTCCTCATTTTCGATGATATTGTCCAGCATTCGCTTCCGTATTGAAGAACTGACATCACGTAACAGTCCAGCACTCTTTTCTTTGTTTCCAGTGAGATTTTCCTGTGTGTTCGTATTTTGCTCAGCTTCTGGAACGCATCCTTTGCCATGCCAATTCGCCTTCGGATCTCCGTGTCGCACTTTCCATCTTCAGTTTGGACACTTCCTAGGTATTTAAAATTTTGTACTTGCTTGATTCTGGTATCTCCCACATTTATTTGGCATTTTGGGTTGTACCTTTTGCTGATGACCATGCACTCAGTTTTCTTAAAGTTTATTTGTAGTCCTTTTTTTTTGTCGCTCTCCACCGCTACCTTCTGTATGAGGTCTTGTAGTTTACTTTCCGTGTCCGCGATCAGCACTGTATCGTCTGCGTACCTTATGTTGTTCAAGTTGTGTTCTCCAACAACAGATCCTGGCGTGTCATCTAGGGTCCTCAAGATATTCTCGCTGTACAGGTTGAACAAATCCGGTGAAAAGACACATTCTTGTCTTACGCCGCCTCTTTCTATCTTTGTGAATCTACTGAAATCGTTGCCTGTCCGTATGCAGGCCGTTTGCTGCCAGTAGAAATTCTTAATTACTCTTATGTCTTTGCCGAAAATGTCTAGGCTGCCGAGCATCTCCATCAGTTCTTTGTGTCGTATCTTGTCGAATGCCTTCGCATAGTCAGTGAAACATAGGTACAAATCTTTCTTCATTTGAATTACCCTTTCGAAGCGCATCCTAATCATAAATATGGCGTTCTGTGTTCCTGTGTCTTTGACGAACCCGCATTGTTCCTGCCCTATCTCTGGCTTGATTTTGCTTCTCGCTCTGTTCATCAGGATTCTGACCATCAGTTTGGTAATGTGGCTCATTAAACTGATAGTTCTGTGTAGTTCACACTCGTTTGCGCCTGGTTTCTTCGGCAGTGCTATAAATATCGACTTGCATAGGTCGTCTGGTATTATTCCGCTGCTATAAATTTCGTTTATTATGTCGGTAATTTTTTCTATGCCATATTCTTCTAAGGCTGTCAGCAGCTCTATCACTATGCCGTCTGGACCAGCTGCTTTGTTTCTGTTCATTTTGGCCATTGTAGCTTCCACTTCGGATTTTAGTATTTCCGGTCCATCTATCTCCTTGTGTATTCTCGGTTGTTCTCGCTTGTCGCAAAAAAGATCCTTTATATATTCTTCCCATCGCTGGAGTATTTCCTCTTTCTTTAGTATGATTGTTCCATCCTTGGATTTTATGCATCCTGTTGAGGAGCAGGTTTTTTGTCCTGTTAGTTCTCTTATCTCTTTATGCATCTCTGCTTTGTTGGTCCTGCTCAGTCTCTCTACTTCTTCGCATTTGTTGTTGAGCCATTCCTCTTTGGCTTGTCTGCATTTGTTCCTTATCTCCCTGTGGAGTTTCTTGTAATCTGCTCCATGTCTTGGCCTTATTTTTTGTCTCCTTTGCATCATGTGGAGGATCTCTTCGGTCATCCACTCGTTTTTTCTTCTGCGTCTAATTTCCTTTGGGGCTATGTTATTCGTTGAGGTCACCATCGCTTCTTTTAGTGACTCCCATTCTGAGTGCCCTTTTCCAATATGTTCTTCATATTTCTTTCTCGCACTGTTATTGTATTCTTTCTGCAGGGTGAGGTCATTCTCTAGCGTGTCGTATTGTAGCCTTGGTGATGTGCTGGGCTTCTTCAGTCTTCGGAGTTTCACCCTTAGTTTGCAGATGACTGGGACGTGGTCACTTCCGCAGTTGGCACATGTTTTGTATTGGACCACCGCGTTCACTAATAATCTTCCAAATGTTCTCTTTAGGGTTGAGGTCCGGACTCTAGGGTGGCCAGTCCATCACTTCAATTCCTTCATCAACCAAAAAAGACT
Organism: Ascarosepion bandense; assembly: GCA_037127315.1. Lineage (NCBI taxonomy): Eukaryota > Metazoa > Mollusca > Cephalopoda > Sepiida > Sepiidae > Ascarosepion > Ascarosepion bandense. Next base: position 5,173,776 of record JBBBDQ010000511.1, read on the forward strand.
TCACTTTCTTTGCAGTGTGACAGGGAGCGTTGTCATGCATGAATATTGAAGGCTGGAATGGCGAAGATCGGAGTTGCGGAATGCCATATTGTCGAAGAATTTGTAAGTTTCTGCATTGACAGTCCCTTGTTTGGCGTGATACTTTGACATCAAACGTCGAACTTACTTGACGGGATATTTCGGCAGCACTCTTAAACCTGTCTTGAAGTGACATTTTGATAATGACATGGTCCTGCCGAGATGATGTTTTACGAGATCAACCTGATCTAAGGGTTGATTCTATTAATCCAGTACACTTAAATTTTGCAACAATGCGTTTCACAACACTGGCAGACCTTCCTACAATACTTGAAATCTCAGAAGTTGACTTTACATCTTTGTGAAGATCAACAATACTTTGCTTTTCATCAGAAGAAACCGGGCGGTGTTTACAAGCAGCCGTGTTGACGAATAGATGTTCCTATAATTCCTATAATATTTAGAAAAGATAAATAAATTTATTATAGTGTATATAGTATAAATTTATTGTGTCATAAATTTTTATATTTCTTACTGTTATGTTTTGTATTGTTTTTCAAAGTAGCCCTTAACTTTTGGACGCCTTGATTTGTCAGAATATTTCATATTTCACCGAAGTTAAGCAACGTTGAATCTCCTCAGTACTTAGTTGGGTGACCGCTTGGGAATACTAGGCGCTGTTAGCGTTTAGTGATGGATGTGCGTTGTGCTGCAGTGGATATTGGTGAGCCGAGTTCGAATTCCAGTTGAATACCCTGCATTCACTTAAGCACTGGTACCCTTGGGAAAGGTATTAATCCGTCCCTTTCCTCCAGTTATGGGTTAAATAACAGGGTAACACTTGGGGACCCTGCCCTTAAAAAACAAATCCCAATGAATCTTGGTACTCGAAAAGAAAAAAGTATTACTAGACACAAAAACTTATATAAAGACAATAATAAATTGTTGAAAGAAAAAGGTATTACCAGCAATAAATAAATAAAATTTAGTTGGCAATAAATGACCCGCCGAGATTGATATGCCATAAAACAAAACAACCAACCAACATAAAATGTTGACGTTCTACACTACTTTAAAAATATTTTTTTTAAAAATTCATTAATACTTGAAAAAGAGATAATATTTAATGGCCTAGAGAAATCTATTTTCCTGACAAATTGTTTTTATATAAAAATTACAGAAATATCACAGGTAGAGATATCTGGAAATGTTAAATTATTCTGTTTCATATTATCCATTTTATTATCTGAGAAGATAGAATTGTTATGAATAGAAAGAATTTTGAATAATGAAGACGAAGACTTTTGCATGTTCCAAATTTTTTCAAACGGCTTAATTATTTCCTTTGTCTTGGGATTTTTAAATCGCACCTGGAAGCAATTCGTTTTCCTAAGATAATTAAAAAGTTCTTATTCTTCAATGTTTGGAATCGTGAACCATGATATGTAAAAGGATTAATGAACAAGGCTTTCTCTATCTTAACCATAACGATTTTCACCTTTACCTCTACAAACAAGGGTGTTTAATGTTATCTATGCTACATATTCCCATAATACACTACATACTTTGTCAATTTACGTCCTCACCACAGAATATATATATATATATATATATATATATATATATATATATATTGTGTGTGTATTTTGGAAGCATTTTTTCATTAATGCAGGTTTCATTGAATAATATAGACAAGTTTTGTCTATTAATTTTGTGTAGGATCCGTTCATACCGTCTGATATACTTGATGGTGATGTCGTTGAAAGACAACAAAAAATCACAGTATTTGTTGAATTTTTTATCGGGTCTAAGCTTTCGGCTCACATAAGCCATTATCAAAGAGTAAATATTAACACACAGTAAACATAGAACATTTAAGCTATTAACAATAAAGATAATTGAATTGAAAATATAAGTCCATCCCTACCGTGGCGGATGGCCGAAGACAGTGACAAAATAGTGGTGTTGTGGTCCCTGGTCTGATTACAGACATTTGAGTACGTTGTTGGAAATATCGAAATTGATTGTATTCAAACCAGGTTTAAATTGTTTAATGTAGAGTGCTTCGAGGATTTTTAGTTTCTGCTTATTATTTTCTTGTTTGAGTATGTACGTGTTATCAACAAGCGTTTTTCTCAGAAGTGTGCGTTGATAACCGTGTTGTTCTAAATGACGGAATATATTTGAATTTTTATTTAAGTGCAACGTCAGACGCCGTGAGAGCAAATTTGTGGTGTGGCCGATGTAGATATTATTGAGGTTGTTAGAGATACATTCTCTAAATGGACATATGAATTTATATACTATATTGGTTTTTTGCAAATCACTAACGGTGGGGGAAGAGTCGTTGCGGACAAATGAATTAGATGTAGTGGATTTAGTATAATATATAATGAACTTAATTCTTTTGTTAGAGTCTGTCGGAGCAATATTAGTATTTATGAGTTTTTTTAGAATGTTTTCATCTAGTTGGTAGTTGGAGTGCATCTGGCTACGGTATAAGAGAGTGATATGTTTAGGATTGGTTGGGTTAGTATCATGTGTTGTTTTTTCCATGTTAAGCTTTTTAAGAAAATAACGTATTTGTTCATCAACTATGTAGTATATATATATTGAGAATCTCGTTGGATCATTTCAATTATTTTTCCTTTCTAATTTCGCATATGTTGCTATTGTTTATTTTAAATAAAGATGTTATCTTTTTTTTATCTTTCCCGATAAACATATGTTCAGAATATTTATTTAAGTGGAGCGTTTTATCTCTTCAGAAGTCAAAACTATCGAAAATCTTTAGAAAATTACCCGGAAGAATATTATGTAAGATTTCTTTTTTAAGTGGAAAACATTCCTATGTGTACATTTGTATTGTTTGGGTTGATTTATTCCTGACTTCTTGTTTTGTTAAATTGTTCTATTATAATCATATGATCGATTATGTTATTCAAGTTCCGTGTTGTTTTCAAAACTTACAGTATTTGACAAAAAGGGAAAACATTTTATCTCATTTTTAACGAAACGTATCGTTACTCTTAAACCTTTTGAGCCAAGGAACTCGCCATTTTGGATTTCAGGCAACAGTTATCATAATAGTAATGGTTAGATTAGCCGATTCCATAAAGAAAACTATCGGCATTCATTGGCTGAACCCTTTTTTTTACTTCTTGTCCAGTAAATACATTGCTTAGCCCAGAGATTGAACTTAAAATTACCAAATTCGCGAGCCATCACTTTAATCCACTAGGCCGGGCAATGTGCACTTGGACTCGATGAAACAATAACATATCAGTAATAAAGATAAGAACTAAACAAGATATCCGTAGATATGAACAATTGGACGAGAACAATGTACCCGCGAAGATGAAATGAAAAGTTCAGTTTTGAATTTCCTGATGAAGGCCAGAAGGTACAACGACCGAAACATTGTGATAACAACAAAAAGTTGAGGAAAATAGTTAATATTGAAAGATTTTTATTTATTTCTTTTGTTAAGTTTCATACCTGTCAGCCCTGATTGTTGTTTATGCTCTGAAAGTAATTTTGTGACTTTAATATTTTTTTTAATTTTTTACTTTCAGTTACTTGGCTTTTCATAGTTCAAAAGCATTTAGGCAGCTTTGTGGGAGATGAATAACTTTGCAACATACAATTCTCTCCCTCATTTCTCTCTCGCTATTTTATCGCTGTGTTTATGGCAAATGTTCGGACGAGTTGCATTCCTTCGTTCCATGAATTCGGAATCTCACAGCGAGGCCACGCAATGTCACTTAACCAAAGTTGAATTATTCTCATTCAGTTTGTATTACATTGGTAATAAGGAAGTTCTACTGAGACAACTTCTCGCCAATACCCATTACGGTATGTAACAGGATTAAAGAAGAACGCTTTCTCTATCTTAACCTTAACGATTTTAACCTTAACCTCTTCAAACCTGGTGTCAAATGTTATCTATGCTATATATCCTCATAATGCACTGCTTCAATCATTTAAGTACCATACGTGATACACGCTTGGGCGATCATGTTTCAAAAGAGTCATGACTGACTGGGCAGAAGATTATCCCGCACTAGGTTGCCAAGGCTACAGAAGCCAATCTATCCTGTTATTTAACCTATAACTTGAGGAAAGATACGGATTAATACCTTACCGAATGGTATTTGCGCGTTACGTCCTCAGGACAGAACATATATTTTATCTTTTCTAAAAAATGCTTCTACATTTAAACAGGAACAAACATTTCATCTGTTGTACACAAATACAATCAAATTCAAACAGCAAAAGACATTTTATCTGTTATAAGCAAATACAATCAAATTTAAACTGGGACAGATATTTTTTATCTCTAACTCTTTGCTACCACAGGTGATAACTATTTTTATTGGGCTGATTTTGGCAAAAAAGCCAAATTTATTAACTGTCCTGAACAACATTGTAGCCATGATTTGCTGTGGGTGAACTTTAAATAAGTACGGTAGGTATTTCATCTGATATGAAAACTATCGATAGAATGTTTTTAAAATATGTAAATATATGATTGTACTTTATTTTGTAAAGTTGATACAAAGATGGAAATTAATTATGACACAACCTAGCAGATTGCATGATATAAACAAAATTAAATATAACTATAATTTTTTCCTATAAAAATTTGTCACGAGAAACCTTTTAAACTCGGTAATTCTGATTTCATTTACAATTTCTCTATTAAGAAAACTTTTACATAGTTCGCGCCGTTGTTACTTTATTTTTAAAATAGAAAATTGAATTTACGTTGTGAAATTAATCATGGCGACTACAGCAAACGAAAATGGCGACGAAAAGAAAGATTTCCTTTTAAAACGAGAATTAATCGAACAAATTCTGACCTTATTAAAATAACGGAAAGAAAGAAACTGAAATGAAAGTTTAATCGAAAGAAAAGATCGTACGATAATAGTTTAGGCCGGTGGAATTAATTCGCCCATCATGACTGCTTCCAACATTTTCGCCGATATTGATTTTCTTTATAAATGTATATATTCTATTCTGACGTTAATGTTGAAAGATTTTTTTTCTACACCATTTAAAAGTGACCTCGGGCTTCTACTTCTTAAATAGTCTGTGAATGGATAGACTGTTTATTATTGGCTGAATTTTAGACGAGAAGTTAAAATACCTGAAAACCTTTATCAGATATATTTCTTGCTTATTCATTAAATTATTCTGCACATAACCATTCCAAAGTTGACCCGAACATAGTTAGTGAAATTGGTTAGACGGAACTGTTCGAAAGCTGTCGACGATTGTGCTGTTAACATTGCTAACATATTAATAGTTCAATAATGTTAATAGTTAGTTAATATGTTAATATTAATATTTTAATATGTTAATAGTTAATATGTTAATAGTTAGTTAATAGTTTTGCACTTGGCTTGATCTTTTGCACAGTTTTAGTTTTAATATGTTAGCTTAGTTTTAATATTTTTTAGTTTTAGTTTTAATATGTAAAACTTTTCAACTTCTCTCAAGCAACTGTCATCCTGATATAAGTTTACAAACTCATGTTAAAAGGTCCTCATATCTATAATTAACATTCAAACTAAAATGTTGATCTTTGTTGCTATTATCACAAAATGTGCGGTTAAATAACAGGGTATATATTCTGTAATCTTGAGTGGCAACCAATCTACCACAGCAAGTAATGGCAACCTACTGCAAAAAATTTTCTGCCCAGTCAGCGATGTCGCTTTCGAGACATGATCGCCAAAATGTGTATTACGTATGGCACTTAACTGAGTGAATTCGATCTTTAGTAAATACTCTACAGTTTATTATTATTATTATTATTATTGTTGTTGTTGTTGTTGTTGTTAATTTTGCTTTCATGTGTATGGAGACAATTTTCCCTTTTTATTTTGAATTGGTGCGGGTATGCTTTTATTCACATTCACATACACGCAAATATTCTTGGGAAAGTTATGAATCCGTCGCTTCCCCCCCCCCCAGCTATGTGTTAAATAGCAGGACAGATTGGATTCTATAGCCTTGGTTGGTAATCAGTCTACCGTAGAACGTAATAAAAATGTACAGCAGGAAAATCTTTTGCCCAGTTAATCATGTCTCTCTCGAGATATGATCGCTTAAGCGTGCATCAGATACTATATTGTGTATGAATTTAAAATTTTAAAAAAACTTCTTCAACAATAGAAGCAGCAACAAATATTTCTTCTAAGGCAATAATTAATTCCCAAAAAGTGTGCAATGTGCAATGGAAGAAGATAGATGCAGAATTAGTGAAACACAATTAAAGAGTTCGAACTGTTTCAAAAAATTCATATGCTAAAAATTAATACGATTTCAAAATGGATTACTTGTAATTGCATGAATGAGTTCCCAAATAAATAGTTATTATTGAACGATTTTATCATTGTGATATTTTTTGCATTTACTTCTTTTCCGGTAAATACTGAACAATTTCCAGTAAGCACTTACACCAACTGAGCTTGCAGAACATTTTTATTACAAATGCCTGTAATTTCTACAAGCACTTTAAGGTGCACAAAAATATTCAGTATTAAGAATATAGTAACTAGGGTCCGCAAATTGGAGGAGAGAGTTATCAATGAGAATGTTCTGACTTTGAATCTGCGGTTATCTCCCTTTAACCTGTTTTGTTAATTTCGGTTTTGTTTTGTTTTTTCCCCTATTTTTTATTTTTAAACGTACTCTTTATCGCATAAAGTTTAGTAAGACGGAAAAAAATTTTATTCCGAAAATCTGACCCAGAGAAAAAAAAATTAAGAGCCACTAGTCTAAAGAAATGAAGCTTTAATTCCAGGACATAGCAGTTTAGCCAGTCTCGCTCGGAAAATATTTCTCTCGGAGATTCCCTTCGATCAATATGAGTACATTCCTCAGCTTACGTTTTGGTTGCATTCCATTCACGCTGGCTGTGTTTCATTCGCTCTTTCGCGTTGATTATCGGTAAATCCGTTCTTCTCAAGACAACCAACGTTTGTACAAAGATTTTTTTCTTAATATTTTTATACTTGTATGCATTCTTTAACACAGCTGGAATAAGACAGACATACTATTGAGATATTGTTTAATATTGTTAAACGCTGATTATTTCATTTTTATTTTCATTTTCTTAAACTGCTCTCTTCTGTAAGTTTTGCAAAATATTGAAAGAGTTGCGTCAATCATTTTGTTTAACAATAATAATAATAAAGATAAGAATACAGTTTAACAAAAGAAAAAGAAAACAAAATACAGTGTTTGACAATGCTAAACAATATTTCGACAGAATGCCTGTCTTCAAGTTATATTAATAAAGAAACTAGCAGTTTAGCCCGGTTTCACTCGGGTAGTTTAAGGAATAATAAGAATAAAAAATATATGATGAATTTACATAGCAAATACTTACACAACGTCCACCCTCGTCACTTTTATAGATATAGTTAACAATGTAGAATGTCTCTATTGGATTAGGTTGGGAAGAGGAGTGGCAACATATACAGATATAGATAATATAAGATGGGGTGATCGATTCTATATTATAATCAATACATAAACTGATGCCTGACTTTGTGGGGTGATAATGTATATTTTTTTACCCCTAATTTTGCCTTTCTGAAAAATTTCAAGGTGTCGTTAGCGATCAAAGATTTTGATCTTCATCTGAGCGCAACTTTTCGTCGAGCTAGACCGCAAAATGCAGACGGTAAGTCGAACCTATCAAACAAACAGATATTTACACATCGTCCACCCTTGTCACTTTTATAGGTATAGATTAAGTATAAAAATATATAAATCTACAAAAACAATTTGTACAAAGCTTGCTTGTCTTGTAATAAAAACATGGCTGTACTGGTCATGAGCACGTCAAAAAGAATGAAACTCACAGAAACGCACATGAAAGAGGAAAACACTGTGCGTTGTGCAACATGAGTCAAGTTCATTTTTATCATAAACTAGCAGTATAGCCCGGCGTTGCTCGGGTGTAATTAAAGCTTTAAAACAAATCCATGGTCCTGGAGCTCAGACTCTTTGGACGTTGGCACAAAAGACTAAAAAGCAAAAGTTGTTTCCAGTTAAAGTGAAACTGTAGACTGAAAGAAAAATGAATCGATGTAAGTCAAATATTGATTTCCTGGTATCAATATCAAATAAGTTTTTTTCGTCGTAAACTGAATTTTGAAGGCTAAATAAGTCCTCTGAGTAAATGGTATCATGGCTGAGACTAAGAACTACAATTATACCTACTTAGAGCCAAACCCGAAGCAAAAACTAAAATAAAAGGGCTGAAAAAATACAGACATACAGGCAGATAAACAGACACACACACAAACATCTTGCCTTTTATATGTGTATATATTATTGATTTTCTGCACTATTGTAAGAACTGCAACCTTGAAACTTCTGAATATCGTTTCTCATGTCTTTGTCTATGAGTGTATCAAATTTGATTAAAATCGGACCACTCCTTCTATAACCCGATTTTTTCGATTATCGACTTTCGATATTTATCGGGGGTACCTCGACACAAAAGCTAGCTAAGAACACTCGCAGACGCTTATAGCACAACTGTGTAAATTTTCAAGAAAATCGGTTCAGCCGTTTCGGAGTCTATAGGTAAAGGACACACATACACACACACACACACACACACACAGACAAAGTTCCATTTATAAATAAGTTTAGATTCAACGAGAAATATCCCGATTTCTACAAAGGGTGATAATTGTACTAATTTTGATTTATGTGGTTTGCACAACGGAAAAATTAAATAAAAGATTCAACGGACAAAAATATGATATCAGATGCAACAAAATGACATCAACGGAGCTTGCAGAACATTTTATTACAAATGCCTGTAATTTGGACAAGCATCTTTAGGGGCGCATTCTGAAAAAAATATATGAATATACCGACCATTCGACCCTTAAAACGTATGTGGATGGTTACATAAGCAAATTACTAACTTTCTGACCAGGAAGAATTAACAGAATGACAGGAGAGTTCCATAAGAGTTATACCAATCTATCTAATTCCGCTTAGTAACTAATCAACTAACGGAAAATTACAAAGATCAGCATCATATTACGCACGTTTCAGTTTCATGCCTTCACGCAGACGTCGTTTCATTCGTTTTGACGCGTTGATTACCACTACAGCCGTGTTTTTTCTTCTTTTTTTTTTCATTACAAGACACGCAACGTTTGTACAAAGACAGTTTTGTAGATTTGTCTTTATACTTGAAATTTTTAAAAGTATAACCTGATGAAATATTGTTTAACGTTGACAAACACTGTGTTTTTTCTTTTCTTTTTCTGTTCTTAAATCACGCTCTTCTCGTAACTGTTCAGAAATGTTGGAAGAATTACGTCAATCATTTTGTTCAATAATAATAATAATCATAATAATTGAGAGAAACGTGATATGAACCGCAGCCTTTCTAGTAGTGAGAAAAGTCATCAAATAAATGTCTCTGTGTTTCATGCTAAAGTAGATATGATCATTTCTTATAGGAACAAATCTTAATCATATCATACGAATAGCAGATGCACTGAAACTGAGGGATTTTGCCTGCGCAAACATTAAAAGCATGAAAAAAATATTTAAAAATAGTATAATCGAGAATCTAACAGATTTTAGACCAAATTGGAAAAGAATCGAGTTTGCTTCAATAAAAGCGTTTGGCATATTTCCAAGAATTGCCATCCTCAAAAGTACATTTATTTAAAAAAAATGACAATACTCTAAGAGGGTAAATTGATTGACATGTGCAATATATATATATATATATATATATATATATGAATCAATTGTAAGGAAAAGAATGGATTTTTTTTTTTTATGAAACGGACATTTATTACTGTCAGGAGAGAAAGTTTTTTCTCGACAGAATCTATTTTGCACATTAATAAATCTACCACTCGTCCGCGCATTTTTTTAATCATCCCCCAAGCATGGCGGTAACGCCACTGATGTGCAGGGGGCTACATAAAAGTGAGAAGATTAGAAAAGAGAAAACCGGAAACCGCACCCTAAACAATGGGTTATTGTTGCTATATCTGGTCAGGTGTTCCTGCTATTCACCTCGCAGTTCTCGACAAAATTCACAGGAGAATTTGTAATATCAGAGATGAAGAAAAAACCTGAAGCAACTGAAATGTGATTCTACAGAAGGATACTGCGAATATCATGAATCGAGCATGTGAGCAATGATGAGGTCTTTGAAATGATGGAAACAAAAAGGAAATTAATACTGAGCATCAGGAAGAGACAGCTGAAGTTCCTGGGACATGCAATGAGGAAAGAGGCCTTGGAGAACCTGATACTAACAGGCCAGATAGATGGGAAAAGAGACATGGGAAAGCAACGGATAACATATTTGAAGGACCTAAGCAGGTGGATGATGGAACGAGAGTTGCGTGGTGTAACAGGAGAAGGCGGGCTAAGAACCACCAGGGATAGGTAGACGTGGTAAGCCATCATCGCCTACGTCCTGAAAGGACAAGGCACATAGAAGAAGAAGTTGATCGTGAACTCACCTTTAGTCACTTCCTCACCGACGCATTGTGACTTTCCTCTGTTTTTTCTACAAATATTTTTACGGTTTCTGCTCTGACGAGCTTGTGGTGCAGTGGATATCGGCTCGGAACGAGAGATCGAGGAGCCGAGTTCGAATTACAGTTGAATTCCTCGAATTCACTTACGCACAAATAAGCTTGGGAAAGGTATTAATCCGTCTCTTCCCTCCAGTTATGGGTTAAATAACAGGACAGATTGGGCTCTATAGCCTTGGCTGGCAACCAGTCTACCGCAGAAAACAATGGCAACCTACTGCAGGATAATCATCTGCCCAGTCAATCATGTCTCAAGGCGTGTATCATGTATAGCACTTAATTGACTGACTTGATTGTCATCTAGGTCCCACTATTTTTCCGTTGAAATAGTTAAATGCAACCACCGCTTCTACTCCAACAGTTTCTCTTCTTACACTTCCCATTTGTCGTTTAATTTCTTCCCTGATAGCTACAATATCCAAACATTTAAACGCAACGTCAAATGCCATCTTCTATATTCTTCAATCCTGTTCATCTTTTATTCTTTCTTTAATACTCACTGTACTCATCTCTCTCTCTCTCTCTCTCTCTCTCTCTCTCTCTCTCTCTCTCTCTCTAACCTACTGCGCACTAGTAGCGGTCCTGCCTTCCGTGGGGTGAAAAATACTCGTATTTGAGTTGAAGCTCTGTTTATTTATTAAACAGTATATTTTTCCGTCTACCTAAATACTCGATATATTTTTTATCTGCTTTTCACTAGGATTTGAATCTGCGTTCGCATCGGGGAAATTGTCATTAGATTTGACTGCGGCTACGGAGTGCGTCGATTATTAAATAAACGAAGCGTCTACTCAAGTACGTGTATTCACTTAAAATTACGTTTAAGCAATAAAATAATTCTTCTTCTTCTTCTTCTTCTTCTTCTTCTTCTTCTTCTTCTTCTTCTTCTTCTTCTTGTGCCGTGTTTCTTTAGAACATAGTCCATTCATGGACCTCCACTTACCCGCACCCCTTGTCGCTCTTAACACTCTTTCCCTTGGTATCTCCTCCAAATCCTGCTCCACAATCCACTTGCTTAACCTCTTCAAGTATGTCGCGTGTTGCTTTCCCCTGTCTTTCTTTCCCTCTGTCTTTTCCGTGAGTATTAGATTCTCTAAGCCTCCTTTCTCATTATATGCCCCAGAATCTTCAGCTGTCTCTAACTGATGTTAAGTATAAATTTTCTTTTCGTCTACTCTCCAAAACCTTTTTTGTCCATTTTTATTCTCAGTATCCTCCTGTGGAACTACATTTCTGTTGCTTCAAGTCTCTCCATTTTTTAGATTATCTAGCATTCACTGCCATATAGGAGAACAGCTATCACATAACAGTCTAGTACTCTTTTCTTTCTTTCCAGAGAAATCTTTCTGTCTCTCAATACACTACTTATCTTGTCCTTGGCTATGACAAAGTGCGACACTGAGAGGAACGATTGCCTGTGGTGATTATTAGATAGCAGCTTCATTTTGGTAGCATTAAATTTAACGAGCCATTTCTTACCCCAGTTCACCACGGATTGGAGGTCCTTTTCAAGCTCTGCAGCGAGGTTTGATTTGTCAGCCTCGGTAGATTTTTGATCGAGACGAGAGTAAACCGTAGTGTCGTCAGCATATATGTCCACTTGGGATCTTATTACATCAGGGAGATCGTTAATATAGATAATGAAAAGCGTAGGACCTAGAATAGAGCCTTGAGGGACACCCGCATTGATGTGATAATATTGGGGGGCTTGTCCGTTCAAATACTACCCTCATTGTTCGGTTTGAAAGGAAGGACTGGATTAGGTCAAACAATTGTCCAGCTAAACCATAGCCCTTTAGCTTGCATAAAAGGCCAGCATGCCAGACTCTGTCAAACGCTTTGGAGATGTCAAGGGCAGCAGTTCGGCTTCGCCATTTTTGTCTAGGGCCTGGTGTATATACTCAGTGATGGTCGTAATCATATCAGCAGTAGACCTGGTGAAGCGGAAACCATACTGTTTGTCCGAGAAGAGTCTATGGTCTGTGAGATGTTGTACCACTTCGGCATTGATGATGGCTTCGAACACTTTGCCAAAGATCGGTAGGAGGCTGATAGGGCGATAATTAGCAGAGTCAGAGGGTTCTCCAATATTTCTATATATAGGAACCACGGAGGAGGATTTACAGCAGGCAGGAAAGTAGGAAGCAGAAAGGCAGTAGTTAAAGAGTTTGGAGAGAACAGAGAAGAGTTCGGGAGCATATTTCTTTAGGATAATGATGGGTATTCCGTCGCCACCGCTCGCCTTATGGGGTTCAAGCTTAGAAATTATTTTGGAGACCACCGAGTGAGTAATTAGTATGTCAGTCAGTTGGGCCTGGATTTGGAGAGGGAAGTCGGCTACAGATACTCCAGACGAGTCCAGTGTCGAGTTAGTGGAGAATCTGCGAGCGACGCACTCAGCATTGTCTGATAAAAAGGTGAGGACCTCAAATTCGTTGATTAGAGGTGGGGTTGAGTGCTTACTGCTGTTTAGCGTACTTTTACAGAGTCTCCAGTAGTTTTTGGAGCCGAACTTACGGGATGCTATGCGCTGCTTCATTCCGGCCGCAAACATCAGCTTAGCTCCTTTAAGAATCTTCTTGCATTCATTGCGAGCCGAGGCAAAAAGGCGTCTGTTATCGTCTGACGCATAACTCGAGTAAAGCCGAAAGAAGTGATTCCGGTGGGTGATGGCAGCTGAGCAGTCAGGGGAGAACCACGGGGATGAGTGAGATTTAAGTCTCAACTTTCTGGCAGGGATGAAAGCATCGATGCCAGCCTTAACCCAAGAGGCGACCTCAGCCGCAGTCTTCTATAGAAGGCTTTATTCCAATGGACGTCACTCAGGAAATCGCGGAACGAGTCCCAATCGGCTCTTTCGTATCAGTAAGATATTCTGCTGATTTGAGGTTCTTGGGTGGGGTGAAAGCGGAAGGAGATATTGACAGAAAATAACGCATGGTCAGAGTTTCCGAGAGGGCAGAGTTGCTTGACATTGCAAGAGTCAGGGGTGGAGGTAAAGCACAGATCTAATAGTGAGTCGTGTCTGTTAGGGTTATTACAGAAACGCGTGGGGAACTCCAGCACATGCGTATGGGACTGAGTGATAGAAAAATTCATGGTGTGTACACCAGCAAGATCTGTGACGAAGTTATCCAGCCACTCAGCATGAAGTCGCCAAACACAAATATATGGGCAAACGGGCGGGAGGAAATGGCCTTGTCGATATTGTTGAAGATGCTGTCAAGAACGGAGCAGTCGGGAGATTATGGGGACCGGTAGAGGAAAAAGACGTAGCTTACTGAGGCTAGAAAGGAGAGACGGAAACACATATAAGAATGATGTAAGGATTCAAGAGAAATCATCCTAGCTAGAAGAAGGCGTTCACTGAAGTAAACCCCAAGCCCATGCATGTGGACATTGGTGTCCTTTCTGAAGAGGGGAAGGTAGCCACGGATAAAAATGTCAGAAGAGGGAATTAAGGGGTTGAGATTAGTCTCACAGAGAGCTAGGATGTCAGGGGACTTTTAATGGAGAAAAGATTCAATGCTACTGAAATTGGTTCGGATACCGCGGATGTTAGTAAAGAAAATGTTAAGTGGTTTAAGTGATTTTAATTTGCCTGGTTTAGCTTTTTTAGCGGAGATATAGATGTTCATGTTTAATGTTGTTGTTGTAGAGAGACCTCGAGTAGAGGAGGCAAACGGTCATTAGCTACGATATGCACTGGAAGGGAACTGTCGCGGGCTGCAGCAAAGTGTGGCCTCGGGGTTGTCCACCGAAAGCGCCTGCAGGAACACCTATCCATGCGCGTCATAGCACTGCAAGAACCCCGATATTCTACAACTGTTGATCAGAGCGGCCGCTCTTGACGCTACGCAAGAGGTAGGGCTCCTAAGTACCAGTCGGAAGCAACAACCAAAAAACTGCCAACCCGGTACTCTCACAATCAAGAGACGTTGCCACCGACCACGCACATCGAAGGAAAATCGCAGAAGCACCATTACTGAAGTCTGAGGAGAAAAAGAGAGCCGGAGACTACTTCCTGAACAGGGAACAAGGGATGAACCTCTACACCTGTTCAATAGACATGGGTGGAGTGTGAACCGGGCGATAGAAGGGTCTATCTACTGCAATTTAAAAAAGATAATAAAAAAATATAATAAACGTTTCAACTTAGTTAAAGTCCAACAAAAATTACCTGCAACAAAAATTTCTGACAAGTTAATTTTTGCAAATCGCAGAACGTTCAATTAAGCAAAGAAAAATAGTCATAGAGAAACACAACAAATAACTTACATTAAAGAAATTCAACTCTAAATAGAATCTACCCATTGGACATGAGAAAAAGTGTCGAATTTTTTAGGGGTAGGGAGGAGTAGTAAAATAATATTCAACTCACAGCCCACAGAACTGGAACGGCTAGTTAGATAAAAGTGCTTTGCGAATAGACAATTTTAACTTTTTAGCAGATGCCAATAATCGGACAGAACTGAGGAATCAGATATCTTACTACACCACTAACCTAACTAGAGGAGTGACCAACTAGAAGAGAGGTGTTTTCATTCGGGTGATAAAGGGAAAAAAAATGGAATTAAAGTTCAAACTAACTGCAACAAAAATTTCGGACAAGTTAATTGTTGTAAATAGCAGAACGTTATATATATTTAGAAATTCTTGATAAAAATCCGAAGAAGAATTTGCAATGTTATTGGTCTGACCTGGCATCATCAGTCACTTTCCCACTGCCGTAATGTAACTTCCCTGTGCCGTTTCTATAAATACTTTCCTGGCAATTGTTCAAACGGTCTTTTCTCTGTAGTATTTAGAATTTATGAATTTAAGAGAACTAGATAGGTCATCCTTAATAGTGTTTTTGTTTTGTTTTGTTTTGTTTTTGTTTTGTTTTTGTTTTTGTTTTTGTTTTTGTTTTTATTTTTTGTTTTTTTTTGTGTTTTTTTTCATATTCTTTCACACCTATGCATTTTAGTGGCTTTATTGCTTTGCTTGGGGTGAAATGATTAAAAATAAAAATAAAACTGCACTCGGTCAGTGAATTTCAAATGTTTTCTTATAAGGAAATGGTTAATATTGTCAATATAATATGGTTGTGCTCGTTTTTTTCTGTCTATTAATTTTTTATTACTCACAAAATTACATTAACTAATTAAGTACTTAAGAAAGTTGACATGCAGTACTATAGTACATTGTCATGGCAATAGCCTCGTATGATTTTCAAAAAGATCCATTTATAATATTATAGATATATATCTTAGTTCTTACTTTTTTATATATATTGTCCTATGAGTGTTCTTTGTTCTTTGTGTTTCGTTGTAGATTTCCCAGTGCAGATATTGGCCCATTCTGTCATACCAAGTTTATATTCGGTAGATGCTAATACCGTTTTTCTGACTCCCATAACATCACGGGCGTTTTTAATTCTCTTAAGATGGGATTTCCAGGGATTTTTTAATTTTCTGTTTTGTTTCTTTTTTTATCACTCCAAGCGCATCTACTATGATTGGTACGTTTCATGTTTTCAATTTCTTCTTCTTTTTTTTTTGTTTCTTATTTCGATTTCATTACATCGATAGTTTTCAAATTTCTTGGTTGCTATGTTACGGTCTACTGGGCAACCCATATCAATTAGTAGTCAAGTGTTCAGCTTATTAGCTTTAATCTTGTTTGTAAAGATGGTGTAATCCCATAGAATTGTGATGTCTTATATTTCTGTAACCAATGATTGGTGATCTTCATTATTATTATTATTATGTCATTTTTCATCATATTTCGATTTCTGCTTTGGTCTCACTACCAACCAAGTCTGTGGGGAGACCTAAGGCAGGTCGTGGCGTGTTGTTATACTCCATTTCATGTTTTTCTATCTTCCCAATCATCCCTAGCATTACATAGATAAAGTTTTCCCTAGTGTGTGGGCTGTACGTAATAAGACAATTTTTTGTATATCTCTTAAGCTGGGGTTTCCAGGGATTCTTTCAATGTGTTGTTTTGTTCCATTTTTTATCATTCCAAGTGCACCTACTATCACTGGCACAACTCTTGTTTTCAATTTCCACATTTTTTCTATTTCAATTTCCAGGTCTTTATATTTTGACAGTTTTTCAAATTCCTTGATTGCTATGTTACAATCCGCTGGACAAGCCATATCAATTAATAGACAAGTTTCTCCTTCTGGTTTTTAACAATAATGTCTGGCCTGTTTGCTTCAATTTTTCTGTCTGTGTAGATGGTGTAATCCCATAGAATGGTTACATCTTCTATTTCTGTAACCGGTGCTGGGTGATGTTCATACCAGTGTTTGCCTACAGCTTTTCCATAATGTTTGCATATTGCCCAATGTAAATATTGCCCAACTCTATCGTGGCGATTTTTATATTAATTTGGGGCAAGCACAGGACAGCCTGAGATTAGGTGGTCTATTGTTTCTTGGTGTTTATCAAAAACCTGCATTTTGGATCCATATTATTATGCATAATATTTGCCTGAAAGTTTCTCGTGAAAAGACTTTGGTCTTGTGCTGCAAGAATAAAGCCTTCAGTTTCAGACTTTAATCCAGATGCACGTAACCATCGATGAGTATTAACTTTGTCAACATTGGATTTATTGGCACGTACTGGATATTGGCCATGCAGAGGTTTGTCTTGCCAGCGCTGTTTCATCTGTTCAAGAGCTTTATCTTTGGCTTTCATTTTCATATTCTTTGCCGCAATAGCCGGCTCTTGGCTTCCGTTCTGCTTTTCTACAGAATCTACTAACTGTAAATCTTGTTTGAATTTACTGCCTTCTTTTATTATTGAATATTTTTTCTTTCTTTCTTCATGTTGCCTTACTAATTGTATCATCCAATCCTTTGTTGTTTCTATGTATGTTAGTAAGCCAATAGTTGTTGTCTTGTATGACAATTCCAGCTGAATAAGACCTCTTCCACCTTCTTTACGGGGTCTACATCAGCCTTTGGATGATGCATCTTATGCTTAGAAAGAAGCTTTCTTGTTTTAGCATCCATTCGCCTGATGTCGTTTAGAGTCCAGTTTAAGACGTTAAAGCTATATTGGACAACTGGGATTGCAAGGCTATTAATGGCCATAACTCTGTTCTGTGAATTTAATTCAGTTTTTAATATCATTCGTAACCTTCTATAGTACTCTTTACGCACTATTTCTTTCATTTTTTTATGGTGAATGTTTTCGCTCTCATTTACACCTAGGTATTTATAAGCTTCTTCTGGTTTCAATTCTATTATTGTTACAGCAGGGTCTAGGCTAATTGAGGATGTTTCTTGTATTGATCCACGTAAAACTGTAGCTTTAGCACATTTATTCAAATTAAATTTCATTCCAATGTCTTCGCTGAAGCATTTTACAGTTTGCAGAAGACCTTCCAGCTCATTATCATTCTTAGCATATAACTTCAAGTCATCCATGCAAAATAGATGGCTTATTTTCTTTTGTCCTATTTTATAACCACATTCTGTCTTATTAAGTTGACTGGTTAGTGCTATTAATGATATGCAGAATAGTAAGGGAGATAAAGAATCACCTTGAAATATACCTCTTTTGATGTTTATTTCATCAGACTTATAGGTTCCATTTATATGATTGAGGTAAAGGGTTGTTTTCCATATAGACATGCACTGTTTGATGAAATTGATGATGACGGGCGATATCTTGTATATATTTAAAGTCTTTAAAATCCAGTCATGTGGCACACTATCGAATGCCTTTCGATAATCTATCCAGGCTGTACTAAGATTTTTCTTTGTACTGTAGCAGTTTTCCAGGATCATTTTGTTAATCAGCAATTGGTCTTTACAACCATAACAGCCACGTTTGCACCCTTTTTGTTCAAGCGGTATCATGTCATTTCTTTCTAAGAATAAATATGTCTGTTTTGTTAAAATAGATGTTAATAATTTATATGTTGTCGGAAGACATGTAATTGGTCTGTAGTTTTTCGGGTTGTTTGTGTCACCATTCTTGGGTAGAAGAAATGTAATTCCTTTGGTCATCCATGCAGGAATTTTAGTGGGATCGTCAACCATTTCTTGAAGTTCTTTGGCTAGTTTTTTATGTGCTGCATTTAAATAATATAGCCAAAAGTTAGGAATTTTATCTATACCTGGGAATTTCCAATTATGTGCTTTTTTTAGTGCATATTTAACATCATCTTCTGTAATTCCAGACCATGTCTGTTCGGGTTTATTTTTCATTCGTTCTATCTCTTGCGTAATCCAATGTACTTCCTTGCTAAGTTCTTTAGGGCAAGCCCATATCTGTTCCCAGAACTGTGTGACTTCTTCCATTCTGGGGGGTACTGTCACTTCAATTCTTTTTTTACCTATTTCCCTGTAAAATCTCTTTGTATCAGTCTGAAAAATCTTGTTTTGTCTGTAAAATCTTGCTCTTTTCTCATAGCGTCTTATTCTTTGAGCCTTCAGTTGGATTTTTTGCTTTATTTTTTCTTTATTTGATAAGACGTCATTTTCATTCCTGATGTTATATTTTCTTTCGGCTCTTCTGCTTTTCCTAGTTCTTACATTTATTCCTCTACTCAGTTCATCCAGTATTGATAATTCACTTCTAAGTTGTTCGATTTCTTTTTCTATTTTTCTTTTCCAAGGTGGATCTTCATGTCTGCGAGACTTATTATTATTATTATTATTATTATTATTATTATTATTATTATGTCATTTTTCATCATATTTGGATTTCTGCCATGGTCGCACTACCAACCAAGTCTGCGGGAAGACCTAAGGCAGGTCGTGGCGTGTTGTTATGGCTCCATTTCATGTTTTTGCTATCTCCCCTATCATCCCTAGCGTTACATAGACAAAGTTCTCCTTAGTGTGTGGACTGTACTTAATAAGACAATTTTTTGCATATCTCTTAAGCTGGGGTTTCCAGGAATTCTTTCAATGTGTTGTTTTGTTCCATTTTTTATCATTCCAAGTGCACCTACTATCATTGGCACAACTCTTGTTTTCCATTTCCGCATTTTTTCTATTTCAATTTCCAGGTCTTTATATTTTGACAGTTTTTCGAATTCCTTGGTTGCTATGTTACAATCCGCTGGACAAGCCATATCAATTAATAGACAAGTTTTTTCTTTCTGGTTTTTAACAATAATGTCCCGCTTATTTGTTTCAATTTTTCTGTCTGTGTAGATGGTGTAATCCCATAGAATGGTGACATCTTCTATTTCTGTAACTGGTGCTGGGTGATGTTCATACCAGTGTTTGTTTACAGATTTTCCATAGTGTTTGCACATTGTTCAATGTAAATATTGCTCCACTCTATCGTGGCGATTTTTATATTCATTTGGGGCAAGTACAGAACAGCCTGATATTAGATAGTCTATTGCTTCTTGGTGTTTATCACAAAACCTGTATTTTGGATCCACATTATTATGTATAATATTTGCCTGAAAGTTTCTAGTGAAAAGACTTTGGTCTTGCGCTGCAAGAATAAAGCCTTCAGTCTCAGACTTTAATCCAGATGCACGTAACCATCGATGAGTATTAACTTTATCAACATTAGATTTATTATTATGTCATTTTTCATCATATTTCGATTTCTGCTTTGGTCTCACTACCAACCAAGTCTGTGGGGAGACCTAAGGCAGGTCGTGGCGTGTTGTTATACTCCATTTCATGTTTTTCTATCTTCCCAATCATCCCTAGCATTACATAGATAAAGTTTTCCCTAGTGTGTGGGCTGTACGTAATAAGACAATTTTTTGTATATCTCTTAAGCTGGGGTTTCCAGGGATTCTTTCAATGTGTTGTTTTGTTCCATTTTTTATCATTCCAAGTGCACCTACTATCACTGGCACAACTCTTGTTTTCAATTTCCACATTTTTTCTATTTCAATTTCCAGGTCTTTATATTTTGACAGTTTTTCAAATTCCTTGATTGCTATGTTACAATCCGCTGGACAAGCCATATCAATTAATAGACAAGTTATTATTATTATTATTATTATTATTATTATTATTATTATTTCCTTGATTTCTGTTATATACCCATGTCTATACGGGTTCTAACCTAAAGTAAAAATGGCATCATGATATTTTCACTGAACAGTTTAAAAAAAAAGAAAAAAGAACAAACAAAACAACAACCTAAGAACACAGATATTTTGCATAGATGAAGTTCTTCCTAAAATGTAAGCTGTACATTGTGAGAACAATATTTTGTATTTCTTTGGGCAATGGTCCGCCAGGTATCCATTAGACTAGACTATGAAAAGCTATCCCCATCAAACCCAGGGCCCCAACCACAACTGAAATTATTGATGTCTTCATGTGGCACATTTTTCTTTTAGATTTTTACTTCAATATCCTTGTATCTTGATAATTTTTAAAGGTCTTTAAATGTCATTTACAGTCTGCAGAAATTGCTATGTCAATAAGAAAGCATGTTCTGCTTTAGTGGTCTTTGATTACTATATCTGATCGGTTGTTCTGGCTGTGTGCATCGTAAACACTCATAAAATTGTTACAGGTCCTATGTCTTATGCCCTGACATTACATCAGATACATAATGGACCAATTGACTATTCATTATTGATTGTGAAAAAAGATGGAAGAAAATGATATATCGGAGACACAGTTTTTGGTTTTAAAGAGAAAAGGAAAGCGTGCATAATAAAAAAAAATTGCCGTCTGCTTCAGTGGAATGGAAAACTTTATCAGCTTTTAATGTTTTTTTTAATTTTTTATTTCTTAAAATAATAAACTTATTCATACTTATGATTGTTCGTGAAATATTTTATTGAAGTTGTTAATCTCAACTATTTAATGACACAAAAGGGAAATCTCCAGGGGTATTTTATAGTCGTGTAGCTTGCAAGGAGCTTATTCAATCATTAACTTAAGAATTAGGATTCTGCAGAAAATTCAAATAGCGAAATCGTGACATTTTCAAGAGTACTGTCAGTTCAAATAAATTTTATTTGTATTCCTGTTTGTTTTATTCAAAAGAGAGAAAGAAAAGAGTAATATCACAAATAGAAACAAAAGAAAGAAAGAAAGAAAGAAAGGACGCAGGAAGTTCACAAGCAGAAATAAAAAAGAAAGAAAAGTGTAAGATCACCAGAAAGAAAACATTATTATCACGAATAGAAAGAAAGAAAGAAAGAAAGAAAGAACACTGTAAAATTACAAAAAGAAAGGAGGAAAAATATCACAAATAGAAAGAAAAACACGGCAAGATCACAAATAGAAAGAAAGAAAAATTGTAAGATCCTCAATAGAAAAAGAAGAAAAAATGTCACAATTAAAAAGAAAGGAGGAAAGAATGAGAAAAAGTGTAAGATCGATAATAAAATCATAGAAAGAAAGAAAAAAAAGATTAATAGAAAGAAAGAAAAAAGATAGAAAGAAAGAAAGAACACAGTAAGAGTACACATAGAAAGAAAGAAATTATCACAAATAGAAAGAAAATACAGCAAGATCACAAATAAAAAGAAAGAAGAATGAAAGAAAAGTGTAAAATCTTCAAAAGAAAGAAAGAACGAAAAATTGAGATCACAAATAGAAAGAAAGAACACAGTAAGATCACAAATAGAAAGCGATAAAAAGAAAGAAAAGTGAAAAAATAGGAGAAAAAGAAAGAAAGCCAAGTGTGTATTATTTTAAATTTTTAATACATTTTCTTTTGATTTTTTGCCAAGTACAAATCAACTGAGAAAAGAAAAGGTCCACTGATTTTTCATTTTTATGTTAAAAGAAAATTGAAGGGATGTTTCCTATTTTGGTTCTTATAAAATGCACCAAATTGAATAGCAGAAAATCCTTTTGTTCGAAATGATTTGTCGATAACCGCCGGATATTTGAGAAAAATTGGTGGAAATAGCCTAAAAGATATGTTAGCTATTTCGGTTTTCGAATTTTTAAAATTCAATTTATGTTTTACGCCATTATATCCTAAGTCTATCTTCTTTTTCTATTGTACTGTGGTGCCTTAAAATGTGAGAGTTCAACGCTCTCCACTACTTTCTATCTTTTGTAAGTTAGCCAGACGACCGCTAGGTCGAGAGCGACCCGCAGGCTCCCTTTTCTTTTGCTGCTACGGTACGGTAGGTGTGGGCTCGATTCCTATTCCTGAACTTCTCCACGGAGTAGATAGACTAAACTATCGCCCGGTTCACACTCCACCCACGTCTATTGAACAGGTGAAGAGGCTCATCCCTTGTTCCCTGTTTAGGATGTGGTTTCCGGATTTCTCTTTTCCAATCTTTTCACTTTTACGTAGCCCCCTGTGCATCAGTGGCGTTACCGCCTTGCTCGGGGTGATATGATTTTAAAAAAACTTACCCTCGACCATTATCTTTATCGCTAATTGCTTAACAGAGAGGCGGCGAGTGCCATTTTTAAGTTCTTTGGCAAGACCCGGCTGGGGATCATTTTTAAAGTTTTTGGTATGACCCAGCTGGGGATCGAACCCACAACCTCCAACGCTACTGCCGGTTATCAATTGTAGATCTTAGTAAAGTTTAATTTTTACCATCCCTCTCACTTTCTGTTCAGCCATACATAAGCTTGTGTGGTGAACCGCATCCTCCCACTCTCTTTGCCTTAGAGATATTCACTGTGAGTGTCAAATTTTTCATACCCTTCTTTGTAACCATGCGTCCATGAAATTCCAGATGTTTGTTTCTGATTTTAGAAGAACAAAATGGACCATAGCATCTTAAAAGTCAAAGCTCAACCAAAATCACCTAAACCACTCAAAAAAATTTCCTTCACGAACATACGTGGTAAACGTTCAATTTCTGCAGCGTGGAATCTTTCCTCCACGAAAAGTACCCTGACATCCTCGCACTTTATGAAACTAATCTTAATCTCTCAATCCCTCCACTGTCTTCTCGATTCCTAGCTACCTTCTCTTAAGGAAGGACTTTACTGTCCATAGTCATGGTCTGGAAATTCCTGTCGTTTCGATTTGTATTTCTTACTCCCACTCCTCCCAGGAACCTTTTACCAACAGAATTTCTTACTGGTAACAAAGAGCAGACTGGCATTCGTTCAGCGATTTCCTCTGTGACGTCCCTTCGGAAAAAGTGTTTAGCTTTCCCGTTGAGGACTGCGCTTCTGAGGTCGCCTCCTTTTTTGTCCAATATCTGACACCTCCTGTAACGGGTTCCTCTTTGTCTTCGCTCTTCTATGTAACCCTTCACTTTCCTCTTATATAGACCATGCACCCCAGTGGCAGTACTGCCTCGCTTGGGGTGAAATGGTTAAAAAGATCTTTTTGTTTCCATTTTTCCTTAAAACTTCATCTGTACTGGTATTCTTAACATTTTTCTGTAGGATCAGATTTTTATTTCTTGAAATTTTCTCTTCATTTTTGCGCAAATTTACTGCCATATAGACGAATTGATATTACATAGTATATTATGATCATGCCATTACTTAATGCAAACGTTTGGCAAAAAGCCACTCGTATAGATGGAGAAGGCCACAAGTATTGAACACCTGGTGAGAACCGAATTTACTGCTAATAGTCTATATAGGAGATTGTTTACCATTAAATGAGGATGAGGCCTCCAAGTCGCCTTATATGCTAGCTGATAAATAATAAAAAGGAAAACAAAAATATAGTTTAAAGTGCTGTTCAATGTTTTTGCAGCATTTTACTGAGGAATCCATGAATAATCAATATGTTTTTGAAGAATGACCGATTGAAAAGATTCAGTCATGAATCAACGTTAGGAAGTGTTCACACACCTCAACTGATATTCTTCTTCTTCTTCTTCTTCTCTTACCCCACCTCCTCTTCTTCTTCTTCTCTTACTCCACCTCCTCTTCTTCTTCTTCTCTTACTCCACCTCCTCATCTTCTTCTTCGTCGTCATTTTCCCTCTCCTCCACCCCTTCCTTCTTTTATTTTTCTTTCTCCTCTTCTTCTACTTCTTCATTTTCCTTCTCCTCCTCCACACTTTCTTCTTCTTCTTTATTCTCTTCTCTCCATCCTCCTTTTCATTCCCCTCCTCCTCCACCTTCTCTTCTTCTTCATCCAACTACTCCTCCCCCTTCTCTTCTTCTTTATTCTCCTCATCTTCCACCTTCCTTCTTCTTCAAGCATTCATTTTCTTTTGAAATTATTTATCTACCCAATTTAAATATCGTCCACTACCCCTCATCCTACTTTTGCAATATATTTTGTCTCTGGTGTCCACTTTTTACTTTCTCTGTCTCTCTCTCTCTCTGTCTCTCTCTCTCTCTCTCTCTCTATATATATATATATATATATATATTAACTTTTTTCTCACATATTTTTATTTCTTCTTCGGTAATCATCAAACACACATTATTCATCATCGTTCTTTGTTCAGCCATCTTATTCAGCCTACTTATTTTCCTATTCTCCGTTTTTGTTCTTTCCGTCACTTTCATATTTTCGTATTTTGGTTTTTTTTTTTTTTTTTTTTTTTTTCGTTCATTCCTTTTTCTATTGTTTTTGTCTGACTTCCTCTTTTTTCTCGCTTGCCTTTCTTCCCCTTAATCGTTTTATTCTCGTTTTTCCTTTTCCTAATTTCTTTCTAATTTCTTCTTCCCTCTTCCCATTCTCCCTCGATTCCGACTTTTGTAACCTTTCCTTATCCTTCTTTAAACATAACCGGAATGGAAAAAAGCTGATTTAGTTTTAAATTTTTTTCTTCTCAATTATCCTTCATTTTTTTTTCTTTATTTCCTCCCACTCCTCCTTCATTTTTTTCACGATCCGGTATCAGGTCACACTCTAACCTGGGAATCAGTACAGAGGCTTTAACCACAAATCACAAAATCAAAAACATTAAAAATAGCAAAACGAATACAGCGAAACTCTATTTTAAGTCCAACTTTAATTTGCCACTAAATGCAACAAGAAATGCCGAAATAATTCTCCCTTCGAATAATTCTTTCACTGATAATTCCTTTCTTAAATTGCCAGCCAATGATTATTAACTGAACGCTTCATGTTTTTCTTGCTGCGTAAATTCCAATATTAATATTTCTCACCATGACTGAAAAAGCCGTGTAAATTGAATCAGAACAGATTATGAATAATGCAGTTGTTTAAATTAACCAATTTTGTATCAAGTGTTTTTTTTCTCCAAGATTCATTCGATTGTTGGTTCTTCGCAGCGTCTTGCGTCACAAGCGATTTTTAAATATCAAATTCAGAAACAAGAAACCAAAGATAAAAGTGCTCAATGTTATATCAGTCCTCCTATATGGCAGTGAATGTTTTCAAGAAAATGGAAATAAAAAGAACGCTTATACGTAGAATCACAAAGAGAAGGTAAAAGTTTCTAGGAAACATCTAACAAGGAATGAAAGCTTGGAGAATATCTAAACTTATTTATAAATGGAACTGTGTGTGTGTGTGTGTGTGTGTGTGTGTGTGTGTGTGTGTGTGTCCGTCCGTTACCTATAGTTCTGAAAGGGCTGAACCGATTTTCTTGAAAATTTATGCAGTTGTACTATAAGCGTCTGCAAGTGTCCTTAGCTAGGTTTTGTGTCGAGGTACCCCCGATAAATATCGAAAATCGATAATCGAAAAAATTGGGTTATAGAAGGAGTGATCGATTTTAATCAAATTTGATGCACTCATAGACAAAGACATAAGAAACGATATTCAGATGTTTCACAGTTGCAGTTCTTACAATAGTGCAGAAAATCCGTAATATATTTATATAAAAGGCAATGTGTGTGTGTGTGTGTGTGTGTGTGTGTGTGTGTGTGTGTGTGTGTGTGTGTGTTTTTATCTGCCTGTATGTCTGTATCTTTTTCAGCCCTTTTTATTTTAGTTTTTGCTTCGGGTTTGGCTCTAAGTAGGTATAATTGTAGTTTTTGGTCTCAGCCATGATGCTATTTACTCAGAGGACTTATTTAGCCTTCGAAATTCAATTTACGACGAAAATACTTATTTGATATCGATACCAGGAAATCAAAATTTGACTTACATTCATTCATTTTTCTTTCAGTCTACGGTTTCGCTTTAACTGGAAACAACTATTGCTTTTTAGTCTTTTGTGCCAACGCCCAAAGAGTCTGAACTCCAGGACCATGGATTAGTTTTAAAGCTTTCATTACACCCGAGCAACGCCGGGCTATACTGCTAGTGATACATAGAACATACGGAAGGCGAAAGGGACAAAGAATAACAGTTTATAAGCTACCTAACGGTCTTGGGTAGGTGGCAAAAAACATACTATGCGCTACAAAGTACTGGAAGTTGTTGAAAGCCATGTTCGCCTACGTTTAAAGGGATACGGTAGAGATAAGGTACAACATGCAATTTCTATCTTTCAAAATATATTAAGTACAGGCCGCATCATACGCTTCACGAATTCTTATATATAAAAGCTAATTTTGCTTAAATATGTTTGTTCCGAATACCAACATCAGGACATTTTTTAAGTTTGGAATTTAGAACTTTTACTGGGCTACTGAATTTTCAAGTGTTATCTCTCCTCCTATCTGGCTGCGAATGCTGAACAATCCCCCAAAAGATGAAGGAAAGACCCGAAGCAACAGAAATGGGGCTCTACAGAAGGATGCTGAGTATACTATGGACCGAACATGGACCAACGACAAGGTTTTGAAGAGGATACAAACAAAAAGAAAACTTATACTTAACATCAGGTAGAGACAGCTGTGATTTTTGGGACACGTAATGAGGAAGGGGATGTGTGTTGTGATGCAGTGGATATCGACTCGGAATGACAAATCGGGGAGCAGAGTTCGAATTCCAGTTGAATTCCTTGCATTCACTTACGCACAAATACCCTTAGGAAATGTATTAATCCGTCTTTTCCCTCCAGTTATGGGTTAAATAATAGTACAGATTGGGTTCTATAACCTTGGCTGGCAACCAGCCTAGTGCAGAAAGCAATGACAACCTTGCAATTCTTGATAAAATCCAAAGAGAGATCTGTAATGTTAACGATCATAAACGGGCATCTCGACTTCCGTCACTTTCTCGTCGATGTGACATGGCTTCTCTCTGTCTGTCTTTTCAACAAATATTTTCATGTGAACGATTCTGATGAACTTTTGGCACTGGTGATCCGAATAAATAGATTTAAACGTGCTACTATATCAGAAACTAGGTCTCACCATTTTACTGTTCAATTAGCTAGACGCAACCGACACTTCTATTCTCATAGTTGCTTTTCTCGCACTTCCCACCTGTGGAATTCTTTTCCGTTTCCTTCTTTCCCTGATAAATACAAACTTTAAAAATGTAAATGCAACGTCCAATGCCATCTTCTGTTTTCTTGAATACTGTTCCTTTTTGTCCTTTCCTCAATTTTCAATCCATTCATTCTCATTCACTTTCACTCCATGTAACCCTCTGCGTTATAGTGATATTACCGTTCTGCTTGTAAAGAAACGCTTTAAAAAAATTAAAAATAGAGGACTCGTAGGCTTTTTGTAACGTAGCATTCATGGAATGCATAATGTTTCAGTTGTGTGGGCGGTTTGAACACGTACTCACAGAATTTGCCTTCCCGTTGAAGATAAATCAGTTCATACTCATATAATAACATTAATCAGGAGTAAAAATATTTTTCAGTCAGGTTGGTTAGCTTTCATTAAGAACAAAAAAAAAATACT
This sequence comes from Ascarosepion bandense, assembly GCA_037127315.1. Lineage (NCBI taxonomy): Eukaryota > Metazoa > Mollusca > Cephalopoda > Sepiida > Sepiidae > Ascarosepion > Ascarosepion bandense. The sequence goes on from JBBBDQ010000511.1 coordinate 5,202,008, forward strand.
AAATGAAAAATCGGAAGTAATGTCCAGATGTAATCCCACCTATAGATACATATTAGGATCATACAAACTTGGATTAAAGTGTTTTAAGATTTTTAAGATCCTTAAGTAACTCCTTCTTAATTTTGAAAATTTTCAGTTGTTTAAAATTTCCAGTCTCTCGTTCGTAAATCCCTGCTGCACATTTGAAAAACGTTGGAAAATCATACATCGCCTAAAGATACCGAAAGGTTAAAACCTAGGCTGCGGAAACAACTCATTTTTTTTTTTTTTTAATCATATCACCCCAAGGAAGAGGCTACGTAAGAGTGAAAAGATTTGGAAAAGAGAAAGCCTGAAACCACATCCTAAACAGGGAACAAGGGATGAGCCTCTACACCTGTACAATAGACGTGGGTGGAGTGTGAACCGGGCGATAGTTTAGTCTATCTACTCCAATTGAAGAAAAAAAAGAAAAAGAAAAGTGAAAAGATTGGAAAAGAGAAAGCCGGAAACCACATCCTGAACAGGGAACAAGGGATGAGCCTCTACACCTGTACAATAGACGTGGGTGGAGTGTGAACCGGGCGATAGTTTAGTCTATCTACTCCAATTGAAGAAAAAAAAAAGAAAAAGAAAAAGAAAAGTGAAAAGATTGGAAAAGAGAAAGCCGGAAACCACATCCTAAACAGGGAACATGGGATGAGCCTCTACACCTGTACAATAGACGAGAGTGGAGTGTGAACCAGGCGATAGTTTACTCTATCTACTCCAATTGGAGAAAAAAAAGTAAAGAGAAAGCCGGAAACCACATCCTAAAGGGGTTTTTTTTTAAATGAATTTTTTTTTCTTTTTTTTTTTTTATGAGAAAAATCTATTTTAAGCCAAACTGGACCAAATGTGACAATTTTGCAATTGTTTTATTATAAAAAAAACAATGCTGGATATTTCCTTACAGATAAAGAAAAGACTTGAAGCGACAGATATGAAGTTCTACTGAATAAAGCTAAAAATCTCTGTATATTCAGGACAAGGAAGATGTCTTGAAGAGAATAGATCTTCAAGGAAACTCCTTCTTAAAATAAAGAAATAGACATTTCATAAAATGAGGAATGAGGAACTGAAGAATTTAATCTTCACAGAACTTTGTGAAAACAAGAGAAACAGAGGAAAATAGCGGGCAACGAAGAATGTTAAGAATATCACAGAGATAACATGTAATTAACAAGGAAGTCTTAATGAAGATAGTAAGAAAATTACGCTTACACTCCCGAAGAGACAGCCGAAATCTCTGGGACATATAATGAAGAACGAAGGTATAGATAATTTAACATCCACAAGACATATTGAAGTCAGGTGAAGCAAAGAAAAACAGTGAGTTATTTTTGGGCGGGAGAATACCCCAAGTATTCAGTGGGGTTACAGAGAGTGAAAATGATAGAAAAGTACAAGGAGGATTGAGAAAAAAACAAACGATGAACGGGATTCAAGCAGATAAGAGATGGCGATTGATGTTGCATTTAATTTTGAAGATTTTAGTTATCGAAGAAGTAAGTAAACGGAAGAGAGTTCCACAGGCGAGAAGTGCGGGAAAATAAGCTTTTGGAATAGAAATTCGATTGCATTTAGCTTTTTCAACAGTAAATGGGTGGGACCTAAATGGCAATTTAGTAGCACTTTTAAATTCATGCAGTCGGCGCACAAATGGAAAAAGCTCGTCTGAGCAGTTATCATGATAATATTAGTAGAAAAGACAGAGGAAAGACAGATCATGTCGGTGAAAAATTACAGAAATCAAGAAGCCCAATCAGGATCGAGTATATTACCGACTTTTCTTTAGTTATTGTTAAGAACATCGAGGTGAATAGCAGCAGCAGCAAACCAGCTGACCAATTGTGTAAATGGCTGACATAACAGGGACAAAGATGAATGGTAAAGGGTCAGAAGTTATTTAAACAACAAAAATCAGAAATATTTGGAAAGCCATCACCGCCCACATCCTGAAGGGGTGTGATAAATGCACCTTATTCTTCTTTAAGTAACTTCACTAGGGACTACAGACATAAACCGCAGCCTTCACACGACTTTTCAACGACTGAATAAATCACCTCACGTTGCGTTTCAGTGGTTGCTGGAACGCATCAAATCTGCACAATCAGTTCTGAATATGTTTAAAATGGCTGAATATGTCCAGAGAAAATTTCATATCGACAAAAGCGTTGATTTCAAATTCAAAAAGATAGCTAATTACAAACTTTCACTTTGGTGCAAGCTCACAAATTCGATGCAACCGTTTAAAATAGAATATATATCCGCAATTTTCCACACATTTACAAATCACTACAAGGCAGAAAGAAAGAAAGAATAAACCGAAATAAATATGAGAATTTTCTAAGCGTAACTTAAATAAGGCACAAGCACCCGATGAGGATCGAAATCACAAAAGGATTTTCAAGTATATCTAAGACGTGGTACAAGGCTGAAAATATGGAGCACCCAGTTGGAATTGAACGCACTTTTCAATATTAATTTATCTAGAGTGACAATCTTGCTAACTACTAAACGACATTGTATTGCCCAAACTGAGATTGATATGAATAGACTGTGATAGATAGATATGGGTTATTCAGAGCACTGTCAGTTTTAAGGAGATAGATAGATAGATAGATAGATAGATAGATAGATAGATAGTAAACAGACTGGGATAGATAGATAGATAGATAGATAGATAGATAGATAGATAGATAGATAGATAGAAACAGAAGATAGATAGATAGATAGATAGATAGATAGATAGATAGATAGATAGAGAGATAGATAGATAGATAGATAGATAGAAACAGAAGACATTATATGGAGATAGATAGATAGATAGATAGATAGATAGATAGATAGATAGATAGAAACAGAAGACATTATATGGAGATAGATAGATAGATAGATAGATAGATAATGAATTTGACTAGATAGATAGATAGATAGATAGATAGATAGATAGATAGATAGATAGATAGATAGATAGATAGTGCTCCACAAAATTGAACTCATATTCATTTCATTTTTTCGCGTTTGCTCCCCATCCAAACTGGCACCTAATTGACAAATTGCAGTTCTTCAGGAATAGCAATTAATGGCTCTATTTTCTTTTTTCTTGCGATCACACCAATTACAATGAATGTATTTAGTGGAACATAATAAAAAACGTTCTTCTCATTCTACCAATTCATTAAGTTCATTGTTGATTGCAATTCCTAAAGAAACTAGTCTTTTTTAGCTTCTTGTATGCACAATCATTTTCTTCTTTTGTACATTTTCTAAACGAGGAAAGTCTTTTATTTTTCACCCCCTTTCGACAAAGTGTGCATAGTGCAGTTTCCCATTTCTTTTATGTAGCGGTATTCGAGTATGCCTGTCTACTAAGGCTGCCAGCCAATCCCTGTTTCAGATGCCTGCTCAGGTACATTTGTATTTGTTCAACGTTTCCAAAGCTTATCTATTGTTTATACTGTAAATACGCCGAACGGACTTTAGTTACAATTTCCGGAAGAAAGCAAATTATCTGGCGTGATCAACAGTCCGAACATGGCCAGTAAGTCCGAACATGGCCAGTAAGTTCGAACCTTTGGTTATGAGGACTTGTGACTTGCACATCCATCGATGACTCTCAAATAACCACCGTCGGCTTCAATTTTACTGACAAGGCTTGAGTCGAGCCATGATATGATTTCCTCTGGCCGATAACAATTCACCTGAAAAATCGACCATTATGAGATTCGAACATGTGTCTCGTGATCGAAAGCGAACGTTTTAACCACCTGCTAACATTTTTTTATAATCTTGCCTCCCCAAGCAAGGCATTTTACCGCCACTGTTGAGCAGGGAGTGCTGTGGAGTAGTTTTCGCAATGAAGGTTATAATCGTGCTATATCGGTGACTAATCGACTTAACGTACCCAAAATGTTAAAAACTTGGTAATCTTCCACTGAAAGCTGACTCCTTAGTATTCGGCTAACTTCCGACTAATATAAACTGCCTAGTAGTTCTACTGAACTCAAATAGAAGTCTAAAGAACTCCTATGAACTTCCTGTTAACTCTTATTAATATAGGAAGGAGAGTCCATTATCTGAGGAATATGTGTGTTTCCCCATAACAGGGGGTTACATAGGAGGTAAGTTATGAGAAAGAGTGACAGGTTACAAGGAGTGTCGTGAAGAGGGTAGGAGAAGGTTGAGAACACTGGTGGGAGTGGAGTGGATGAAGAAAGGAGCATGAGAGTGAGAGGGGGGATGCAAGCTAGTGAGATAGGAGATGACTATTGACTTTACATTTGAATGTAAGTACAAAATGGCGTAAGGCTTATTAGCTCGGAATATGGACTCGGTGAACTGAGATCATAATTTGCTTTGGTACTTTGTCTTCACTTCGGTCTTGGGAAAGATAAGAATCCATCTCTCCCAGTAGGTTGAATCGGGGATTATTCCGTCTTGTTCGCCTTTCACTTATGTGCTATGTGCTGTGTCAATTGAAAACGTGAGCGATCATAGTAATGCTTTTTACCATCTCTCCCAGTCTCTGTTTTGCCATCCATACACACAAGCGCGTTAGGTAAGTTACTGTTTTCTTTCTGTCCTTCATTATGTTCTGTGGGTGTCAAATTCTCCAAACACGCTTTCGTCATTATGTGACCTCAAAATTTCAATTATATCTTTCTTATTCTACGTATGTGTCATTTTTGTTGACATTTTCCTTAAAATTTCGTCTTGACTCATTCTTTGTTAAGTTCATGGCATTCTCATCATCTTTTTGTGAAACCACATCTTTGCTATCTCATCTCTGAAAATAATGTTGCCACGTAGAAGGACAGATATTGCATAACAGTACAACACTCTTTCCTTTGCTTCTAACAAAAAGTTCTTCCTTCTTGATCATCATCAACATCCTTCGACCAACCGATCGAAAATCCATCAACAATCCCACACAACACGTACTCATATCCTGGTGCTGTTTTTGATAGCTAATATAGAAATGGATCGCCGGTCCTACATCCGGGTGTCTTATATACGAGACACAGGTAACAGGTTCTCCAATCCCTCCTTCCTCATTGCATAGTTGTCTCTTCCTGATGCTCAGTATTCATTTCCTTTTCGTTTCCATCCATTCCAAAACCTCGTTATTGCTCACATGCTCGGTCCATGATATCCGCAGTATCCTTCTGTAGAACTACAGCTAACCAAGGTTCAAAACTTCTTCCATGCCATAAGGTGATTAACCGATTTTCCCGCAGCAGGTTGCGAATTCTTACTGCAGTAGCTTGGCTGACAACCCAGGCTGTCCTGCTATTTATCCATAGCTGGTGGGGAGTAACGATATGGATTCATAAATTTCCCAAGGGTATTAGCGTGTAAGTGAATGTAATAAATTCGACTGGAATTCGAACTCTGTTCTCCGATTCCTCAATTCATTACTCCGCCGTGTTTCTTAATATTTTGCTTAGCTTTTGAAAGGCCTTTCCTTATCCTAATGCACCTTTTATTATCTATTTAAACAATTCCCAATTCGATACTTGCCTGATTTTGACATCTTCAATTCGTAACTCGCATCCTAGACTGTTCATCTTGCCGAAGTAGAGTTCCAGTTCCAGTCGGGTTTGTTATATTCACTTATACACAAATAACCTTAGGAAAGGTATGAATCCTCCTCTACTCTTCTTTAGCTATGGGTTAATTAGTAATACTTGTATTGCTAAATCATTTTTATCTCAAAAAATGTTCTAGTAATCTAAAAATATTTTCTGTCTTTAAATAAGCTGAAAAAGATTAAATAAGCTGCAAAAGATTAATTATCCGTAAAAAACAAATCAATCCTCTCGCTGACAACTGTACATTGTCATCTTATAAGTGATGTTTGGTCATTTCTTCTATCTTTTTCTCGAAGAATCCAGTATTACAAATTGACCCCTTCAATCCTGTAAATCAATTCAGCTAAGAGAAGTCTGTAGTAGTAGGCCTTCGTCGGTCAGAGTTGACCATGAGTAGCATCCTAGTTGCCTGCTTGGTTGGAGCATCGGCGAAGTCAACTATGACAAAAACGAAACAGCTTGGTGATCGTCTCGGCCATCTGAGCTACCGAGTAATGTCACCAAGACATTATAGAACCCACTTTAGACAATCAGCGCCGGCCGAGTAATTAGTTTCAGATTAACCATATTCACTTGATCATCGCCAGCAAAGAAATAAGGAAACTGCAAGATGTTTGAAACGCAAAATATCTCTGATTTTACTCGTGCCGGCCTGCTACAGAAATAATTTTAAAAGCACAAAAGGTTTCAATGTTTACTTTCAATATCACGTTTGCACTGATATGTCGATACGAACTCAAAGAATCGATATCTACATAATATATGACGACAATAGAATGCATGTGCAAAGAATGTATTGGGTACAAAAGTCCTGTTTCGTTTGTTATTTTTTTACATGAAAGGGGACTTTTTCTATGCATACGGTAAAATAACATTTTTTACTTTCATATTTCCTTTACAGATTACTTTATATCTGGGTAGGTAAATTTTATATCGATTTTACCGTTTGTTATGTGTTTAGACCTAATCCATATCATATACTGTATTCTATATAATTTTTTACGAAAACGGCTTTTAAGCAATGAAAAAATTAAATATTCGTTCTCTCTATGGAAATGAAACTAAGTGTCGAATAACGCCAACCATGACTTGGTTAGTTTTGATCGGTAATTTTTTCTCTCGAATATTCCGTTCCATCAACGGGACCAAGTTCTGTCAATATTAAGCTTCTGCAAAATTGGAATTGCAGAAAATCCTCAGCAAATTGCCCGGGTCGCATTTAGATTATATAACAATTTCATGAACTTGGAAAAGTATCTAAACTTGGTCAATGGTTCTCAAATCATCTGGTTCTCAGCTTAATTAAAAGTTGTCCTCTGCTAGTGATTGAATAGCAGACATGTTACCGAACATTTACTGAGTAGAATCATGGTGAAAATTAGATCTTTATAATCATTCTCATTGAAAACAACAATGATTACCACCGAGTAAAAAAGTAAAACCAGGACTACGCTCGAAAAAAATGTTTATGCACTGTGTTTAGTGGGATATGATGGTGGTTGTATATTACGAACATTTATAGAAAATGCAGCAGCAATTCAATAATCTGAAGACGTGTTGCTCTTACATGCTAATGTAATACCACATATTGCCTGAATCACTCAAGAAAAGGGTAAAGCAAAGTTCTACCCACCCTTCTTAATCTCCTGATCTTGCTTTATCTTTTCAGATCATTGCAATGCTTCTTTATAGAAAGGATTTTGAACAGGTTAAAACTGAAACTGAACCTTTCTTTACATAGAGACTCAGAGGATTTTACCTGCGAGGAAACAACGATTTTCCAAATAGATGCGATTATCTTATCGATAACGAAGGTAAGGAAGATTATCTTGATTAAATATATATATATATTAAGACCAAAAGATAATTTGTATCTTTTACATCTTCAAATGTGGCAAGACTTTCTTTTCGATCTTAAAGTTTTGAACATTGAGATTTTTGTGTTCATACCATCAAGTTATTTTCTACCGATAATGGCGGTTTAAAAACATGTGACTATTCACAATTAGTAAGTCCAGCTTGTTGCTGTTTAAAACCGGTTTCCATTCTTTTGCGTGAATGATTTGGAAGGAGATTTAAGACGCCAGAAGATATAGAATTTTTATTTTACATGCTAGCCAGCCCCAACGCCCAACCCGGCGGGTAAGCAATCGCCCATGCAGGCATCTTCAAAAGTGGAAGTGCCAAGTGGTATTGAGCAATTTTCCCACTACTGCTGATAAATCCTCTTTAAACTGACCTTGTGTCACATTCGGTCGTGACGTGGGCGCACTGATAAATTCCTTCATCTTGAATGCCAATAGAGTAGATACATTTTATTTACCTTAAGGCGTTGTGGTACAGTGGATATCGGCTCGGAACGGGGAGCCGAGTTCGAATTCCAGTAGAATCCATTGTATTCACTTACGCGCAAATACCCTTAGGAAAGGTATTAATCCGTCTCTTCCTTCCAGTTATGGGTTAAATAGCAGGACAGATTGGGTTCTATAGCCTTGGTCGGCAACCAGTCTACCGCAGAAAGCAATGACAATCTACTGCGGGATAATCTTCTGCCCAGTCAGTCATGTCTCTTTCGAGACATGATCGCCCAAGCGTGTATCACGTATGGCACTTAACTGATATAATCAGTTCTCTTCAGCTGCATTCAAATCAGAAATAAATGTATAAAAAGAGTTTGAACCCAACAACAGAGAGAGTCATTCCATAGAGCTAACTTGTGACAATTTATTTACGTAAATGAATATTTTTCCTCTTTTAGGCATTGTGCACTTTACAGGCTGTTCCCAAGGGTTTCATATTAAACCTGAACTGTTTTATATCTAAAGCATTTCTTTGAAGTTGACTCGGTAATTTTTATAACAATTTGTCGTCAACACAATAATGCTCCGCAGATATTGTTTTTCAGAATTTTCACAAACTATTTCAAAGGGATTTAGCTTTGGGTTCTGGTAACGGGAGACAGTTATTCTATTATTTCAACGTCCATTTAGTTTATGATATCAAAGGCGATGGTGCACCATTCCTTTTTTCAAGTCACAAAAAATGAAAGAAGAAAAGAAAAAAAATAATGATTAAGAACGAAGGAAAGAAAAATACATTTTGTTGCCACTCAAAAGAAGAAAGAGAATGTTAAATACGTAAATTTAAACTTATTCGAAATATGAAAGAAAATGTCAAATAAAAATGTGTTTTCAATACGAAAGAATTTTCTCTCGAATATTTTTTACGTCTATCTGTATTTGTTCTATTTGTCTGTTCTTTGACGGACTTGCAAGAATCGATCGATTATTGAAGAGACCGATGCCGGCAGGATGCATCTTTCAACTCAAACCCAGTCAACACCATTCGCTTCAAGCTTGCTGAAATTCCCATTTTACACTTGACAGAGAATCAAATAATCGACCTAGAAATGCATGAACATTGCTGATTTGTTTTGCCTGACAACTGATTGGTTGGCTAGTTCAAAGCATCGACCAATAAGAACGGCTATTTTGTCTGGAAATGCCACAAGCTGTGAAAAGAGGAAAATTTGATGACTGCGTAGAACTTTACGTTAGATGCAATTATCTAAAGAGCTTCCGAAGGCGTTTTCGACGAAGAAAAATTATTGAAAATTTTACTTTCCTAAAGTTTTGCTAGATAAATGATTCTGTAGATGTTTAAATATAAACTAGCATAGAACCCGTCAAAAGTAACGTATGGATTGATATTTCTATCTAGGGTCAGAGTACCCGTGAGCTTTGTGTCGAATCAAAATGTCACTAGTCGGTGCAATTTATATTCACCGCTTTTTCTCTGAGATCAAAGTGTAGTCTCTGTTTTCTCATTTTATTTATTTCACCCCAAGTAAGACAAAAAGTCACTAACACGCAAGGTGGTTACTGATTGGGAAGGAATAAGAGAAAAATAAAAACATTATTAAGGAGATAGAAGAATAAAAGAACAGGTGTTGAGAAGATAAAAAATAAATTTAAATTTTTGAAAATTAATTTCATCATCATTTGAAAATTATAAAGGAAGCCTCATATCTGAGATTACAGCCGTGAAGCAGCACCTTCCTCATTCCTCTAAAGAGGGAGGTTTGGTGGACACCGACGCCATCAGACAGTAATTTTGGTCCTCGGTCTTTATGTAAGACAACCTGCGGATATTAAAAGTATTTGTGTCAGTGGGATGTTTAGTAAATAGTTTCAGCACTTCTTTATTCCCGTTTTCGAGTTATGATCAAAGTGTTGTATCTGTCATCTGGTGGATAAACTACATTTTTATCTCTTAATTATGTCTCTGTTTTCGAATGGAGCGCAAATCAGTTGTGCCTCTGTCTTGCGGACAGAGCGCCACTGAAAATATTGAAGAAGGGTGCACGGTCTCGGGGAAGAACTGGCCGCGGCATTAACACCCTCACTGCATTAAAGAGAGAGGGAATCGGTAGTAATGACGATGCCAGCGCTACCGACAGTAGCTGAAACTCAAAAAGAAATTATTGGGGGAAATTCTCGCGCTCGAGCTGTCCCCATTAAATTCACCTTGTGTCATAGTCTGCCAGCGTGAGACGGCATGTTTCGGGCATAAACATTAAAAATCAATGCAGTAACAGTTTTCTCATTACCCTCAAGAAAAGCTCGAAGTATATCGACGCCCGTGTAAAATGGGTCACGATTATTGGTCAATTTTGGCCCATGGGCACCCTCTGTTAAGTCGACCATCCTATCACCATTTGCATTTAATTAAATAATCAAACCAGGTCTAATGGAACTACAAACTGGAATGAGTATCTTTTCTCTTCTGTTTTTCAAGACTTTGCAATGGGGGAAGCGTAGTCCTGAGGAGTCAATACGCTGAAGCAGCAACAAACCCTCATTGCGCCAAAGTGGGTGGACCGCAGTACTCAAAATTTTCTCCAGTGAACAGTGATTTTCTAAACATAGCTTAGATTGTGGCCCATGGCCGAAATTATGCGGCACCCAGTGAAGATCGAACTCACTACTCAGTTGTAATTTTTCTAGCGTGACAAGCTTGCTAACCATTACACTACGCAGAGAAGCCCTTCTCTCTAATGTGAATACGAAGAATGGAAACTGTTTGCTCATGACCCTGAAATAGACTGAGTGCATCCTACCAGCGTAAAAGAACAAATGTAGAACCCTCTGCGCAATCTGAAAAGTGTGGCACATACATAAACACACGATACATGTTAGATTAAATATCAACAAAAATTCGTTTTTTTTTTTGTTTGTTTGTTTTTTGTTTTTTTTTGTTTTTTGTTTTTTTTGTTTTGTTTTTTTTTTCTCTCATTTAATTATTTCTACGATGTGGACCATTTTTCTATTTTCTAGAATTTGAACATAAATTGTCCAATATCTTCTGAACACTTTCGTCTTTCATTAGTCATTTACTTTTGTTTCTATAATGGTTTATAAAACCCAAAAGCACTCAGTAGCCATTGAACGATTTATGTTTAAATTTACCTTGAAACCAGATAGGTCATCCAGGGACTCAAATAAAGTTAAAGAGAAAACGTTAAAGAAATTTCAGTATTTTTGCTGGTGAGAAGTGTGGTATGTCATCTCACAGGACAAAAAACAAAACCCATCAAAGCGCGGATAAGATTTTTATAGGACCCAAAGGTCAACATGCAGCTACAATATGGAAAATTTCTATTTAAAAAGCCAGTGATTGTAGAATAACCTAACATTTGGTAAACAGTGTACCATTACAGGACAGGAAGCTATAATGGAGACATTGTGCATTGTGAACACATGCAATTGACCATTTTGAACAATTCACTTTTGCAGGTTATTCAGTAAAACGTAAAACTAAGAATTCTTATAACCTTATAGTGCCTTCAAATTCTCTGGTGATAAAGCTGTTGTGAGGGGACAGGGGTTGGGTGCTACTGTGGGCCGCTTGTATGAACATTGCACATAGCTGGTATAGTAAACATCAATAAACTAAAAAAGAGGAAGAAATCAAGCAATCCTTTATGTGTTGTTTGAAGAAAAATCTCCATTGATTGATATCAGTGATGAAAGCGGGGTTTTTGGAGAAGTTCGACGGATGTGCTATAGGAGTAGGCAAAAATCCTTTGGTTATGTTCATCGTAAACACGAAGATTAGTTCACTGACAATGATCCACAAAGTTCTTCCATGCTTGATCAAATGCACAAAGCTGATCAAGTTCGGTTGTTTGATCAGAAACCAGCCATAAAATGCCATGGTTTTAAGCTGCCAAAAAATTATGCTCGGGCCTCATTTCGTGAAATGAACCAAAATTGGTGGAAACAGAATGCAAGTGCACTTCAGGAGGCGGCTGACAAGATAGACTGAAAATCCTTTTAACAAAACAGTAAAGATACTTTTATCCTAATCTCAAAGGTTCCATCTCGGATTATTTCTTCAAAAATGACTTACAGACAAAGATGATACCGTAAAAAGATAGGCAGAATACCTTTCTAGTGTGTTAAGCAGAGTTTAGAACGTTATAATCAATATTTCTCAGTGATGTGTCCTGCGTGATCTTTTATTAAATCTGTCCCTTCTCGAAATCTTCTTCTTCTTCTTCTTCTGTGTGCCGTTCAGGACGTAGGCGATCATGGCCTTCCACGTCTTCCTATTCCTGGTGGCTCTTAGCACGCTTTCTCCTGTAACACCACGCAAACCCCATTCTGTCATCCACATGCTCAGGCCCTTCAAATATGTTATCCGCTGCTTTCCTCTGTTTTCTTTCCCACTATCTGGCCTGTTAGTATCAGGTTCACCAAGCCCTTCTTCCTCATTGCATGTCCCAGGAACTTGAGTTGTCTCTTCCTGATGCTCAGTATTAATTTCCTTTTCGTTTACATACTTTCCAAAACTTCATCATTGCTCACATGCTCGATCTATGATATCCTCAGCATCCTTCTGTAGAACCACATTTCAGTGACTTCAAGTTTTTCCTTCATCTCTGATGATATTGTCCAGCATTCACTACCTTATTGAAGAACTGACATTATATAGCAATCCAGTGCTCTGTTCTTTGTTTCTAATGAAAGTTTCTTGTCTCTTAATACTTTACTCAGCTTCTGGAACGCGTCTTTCGCCATACCAATTCGCATTCAGGTCTCTGTGTTGCACTTTCCGTCTTCTGTTAGAACACTTCCCAGGTATTTAAATTTTTGTACTTGCTTGATTTTAGTATCGCCCACCTGTAATTGGCATTTTGCTGATGAGCATTAGGTTTTCTTTCTCGAAATCAGAAAGGCTATAAAAAGGCTATAAAAAGGCTATAAAAAGGCTATAAAAAGGCTATAAAAAGGCACTTGACAATAAAATCATCTCGAGAATAAACGTTCCACTCTGACAGCTTCTTTCTCAGAACTGTTACTTTGTGGAACGAACTGCCGAGAGTGTGCTTCCTTGACCACTACATTGTTGGTCTCTTCAAGTCTAGCAACAATCGATATCTTACACGGCCTCATGACGTGGACCTATTACTTCCTCCTTTCTTTTTCCTTACAACAACCCCGCTCAGTAATCTTTTACCGTGACTGACCGTTGAGCATTATATTGAGTGAACTAACAGCATAAAAAAAGTGCATCGGTTTGGTTGTGTTTAAAAATCATATACTATTATTCAGTCGAAGAATGAAACAAGCGACACAAAGATGAATAAAACTATTGAGTATTAATATTACGACATATTTCCAAAGCCTTGTGAGTAACACGAAAATTATCTTCACCTGGATATTTAATAAAGTGTTAGGTTCAAAATTCTGAAATTCTTAAAAAAGGCTGGTGAATACAGCTGAGGTTCTTGGGACATGTAGTGAGGAAGCTTGGATAATCTGATACTCACAGGTTAGATAGAGGGGAAAATAGGCAGAGGAAATCAGTGGATAACATATTTGAAGAGCCTGAGCAGGTGGATGGCAGAGCGGGGTTTGGGTGGGATAACAGGAGAAAGCGTGCTAAGAGCCACCAGGGATAGGGAAAGGTGGAGGGCCATGATAGCTTACGTCCTGAAGGGACATGGCACATAGAAGAAAAAGAAAGACAAAAAAGCCTCTCAACTAACAAAACAGATATGTGCTGTTTACGGTGAAAGTGCTTTAGCTGACAGAACAGTACGGAAGAACTTCACTAAGTTTAGAGTTGGAGATTCTAGCTTTATTGATGAAGAACGCTCAGGCAGACCACCCACCACAGAAGACGACTAAATCAAGTCATTGAAAATAACACTCTTTACATAACGCCGGAATTGACAGAAACACTAAATTTATCAAAATCCGCCATCCATGAGCACTTTGTGAAGCCTGGATACTCAAACCGCTACAGTGTTTGGTCACATAATCCGAGTGGAAAGAATCTTTTGGATCACATTTTCGTCTGGGATTTGCAGTATAAACACAATGTAAGTTCACCTTTTTAAGAAAATTATATGTGCGCTGTGGTGGATATTGGCTCTGAACCACAAATCGGAGAGCCGAGTTCGAATTCCAGTTTAATTCCTTACATTCACTTACGCGCAAATACTCTTGAGAAATGTATTAATCCGTCTCTTCCCTCCAGTTATGGGTTAAATAAGAAGACATATTGGATTCTATAGCCTTGGTCGGTAACCAGTCTACCGCAGAAAGTAATGGCAACCTATTGCGGGATACTCTTCTTCCCAGTCAGTCATGATCGCCTAAGCGTGTATCACGTATGGCAAATAATTGACTGAATGAGGAAATGGACCGTTTACAACAATGTTCAGAGAAAAAGATCCTGATGTAAACTGACATTCTAATAAAGTAACACTGTACATCTGGTGGAATTGGAAAGGAAACTGGATGAATTAAAGGCAGCAGTTAAAGGAGAATGCCCAGAATTAATGAACAAAGAAGGTGTTGTTTTTCATCAGGATAATGCCAGATTACACGCTTCTTTGGTGACCAGGCAAAAATTGTTGCGGTTTGGCTGAGATATGTTACCCTACCACTATATTCACGAGACATTGCTCCTTCGGATTTTCATTTATTCAGGTCCTTGCAAAATAATCTAAGAAAGGTAAAAATATCAATCGTATGGATGATATAAAGAACTACCTTAATATGTTCTTGACCGAGAAACCAACAAAATTCTAGGTAAACGGAATCTTTAAGTTTAAGAAAAAAATGAAGAAAGGTTGTGCAACAAAATCATTCATATTTGGTGGAATAAATATTTAATGGCATAATTTTGTTTTGTGTTTTAATTTCCCTTAAAAAATGGCATGAACATTCCGGACAACCTAATACAAAATACAAACTTGGCATAAAGAAGTTTTCTGCTCGGTAGGTGTCACGTATTCTCACGCCTGATCCAAAGCGCACTAGGCTGATACTTGGAAAATCTGACAATGTTTGAGATAGATCTAGCTGGTTTACTTGAACATTACTAACCCAAAATGAGTTTTTGGTTCATCACTTTGAGCCAAAGATAATTCCTGCAGTGGGAACACCCCTCCTCACCTGTTCCAAAGAGGACCAAGGTCGTTTCACCTGCAAGAAAAGTAATGGCCTCAGATTTTTTGGATACAAAAAAAATTGTGCTTATTGACTATCTTCAAAAGGGCTACACCATCAATGGCGAGTACAGTGCCAACTTGCTGAGCCAGTGACAAAAGTATAGCATGGTTAAGCACCCAAGAAAAATCGCGAAATGAATCTTGTTTCATCAGGACAACGTTTCAGCAAACAACTTTTTGGTTTCAATGGTTGTTGTGCGTGACTTTGGCTTTAATCTCTCTTCTCTTCTATGTGCCGTGTCCTTTCAGGATGTAGGCGATCATGGTTTTCCACATTTACCTATCCCTTGTCGCTCTTAACACCCCTTCTCCTGTTATCCCACTCAATCTCTGCTACACAATCCATATGCTCAAGTCCATCAAGTATGCTATACGTTGCTTTCTCTTGTCTCTCTTTGCCTCTATCCGTCCCGTGAGTATCAGATTCTCCAAGCCCCTTTTCCTCATTTCGGTTGCTTCTGGTCTTTCCTTCATTTTTGATGAAATTGTACAGAATTCACTGCTATATTGAAGAACAAACATCACATAGAAATCTAGTGCTATCTTATTTGTTTTCAGCGAAATTTTCCTGCCTCTTGATATTTTACTCAGCTTCTGATATGGATCCTTAGTCATGCCAATTTATCTTTGGATCTCTGTATCGCGCTTTCTCTCTTCTATTAGAACGCTTCCCAGGTATTTAGATTTCTGCACCAGTTTGATTTTAGTATCTCCAACTTGTAATTAACATTTTGGGCTCCTCTTTTTACTGATTACAATGCATTCTGTTTTCTTGTAGTTTATGTCTAGTCTTCTTTCCTCTTTCTTTAACTACTTCTTGTAGGAAGTCTTGTAGTTTCTTTTCTGTATCTGCTATCAGCACTGGGTCATTTTTATATTGTTCAGATTGTGGCAACCAATAATGAATTCTGGCAGGACTTCTAGGGCTCTCAGAATTACTGATTTAGACCCATCTGATTATCATCTTTTCCACGAATGTGGGGTAAAAAAAAAGAACACATTTGGCGTCATATCTATTGTTGTTGACTTTTTTAACCTGCAGGATGAAAGCTTCTTCATCAATGGGATCCAAGCACTGCAACACCGTTGAACGAAACGTGTGGGCAGCACCGGAATTTCCTGGCGTGAATCACATACAACATAAGAATTATAATACTTCAGATCTCACAGATTATCGTAACACCTGATTATGTTAACTGAAACTTAATTTGGTCACATTTCATAAGGGTAATTTAGTCAGCCTATCAACATTTTAGACGCCTCTCTGAGACTACCAGGAACTTCCTGGCGTGAATCACATGCAACATAAGAATTAAAATACTTCTGATCTCACGGATTATCGTAACACCTGATTATGTTAAGTTTCAATTAATATAACAATGAAAAAATATCATGGAGTATGACTACCGACTGCTGCGAACACTTTCGATGTCAAATATATTTACAATATTACTTAGTTTTTTCTTAAACATATTAAGTTAAACAAACCAAAGTAGAACTTACATTTAGTCATTCTTTCATACCCTGCAGATTGTTTCATCAAATTAATGTTTTTAAATATTTCTTCTTTTTATCTGATATTCCAATATCATAATATAACAAAATTGAAATCGTGACGAAAAGGCAAAATCTTAATGTTTTCTTTTCAGCTACAGTGGAGTTTATTTTTTTTTAAACTTGATGAATTTCGAAAATTCTATTCATGACTCAGAATTTAATTAACCCATTCATATTTTACAAATACTCATACAGGGTAATTAAAAAGTAACTCCCTATTTTGTGCATTATAGACTCTCTCATCTTTTGAAAATTATAGTTAGACAGAATTCATCATACATAAAATAGGGAGTTCTATTTCAATCACCATGAAAGTAATGTAACGGTTATCTGAGCAGAGAATAGAATCTAGAAACCGGGTTCATGTTCCAGCCTCGTCTATTGAGTTTACTTAGAAAAGTTATTAATCATTTTTTTTCCACCTCAGTGGGAGTTTAAGTAACGAAATAAATTGGACTACACTATTTTCCAAAAAAAGTCATTGCAATTTTTTTTATTATTGTTCACCCAATACAACACTCAAAAACCACTCAATG
Source organism: Ascarosepion bandense (assembly GCA_037127315.1). Taxonomy (NCBI): domain Eukaryota; kingdom Metazoa; phylum Mollusca; class Cephalopoda; order Sepiida; family Sepiidae; genus Ascarosepion; species Ascarosepion bandense. The sequence continues at coordinate 5,219,242 of JBBBDQ010000511.1, forward strand.
TAGAGAATTACTGTGTGGGCTTATATTAGGGTAGAAATAGACACGCGTTAGGAGTATGGCGCTGAAGAAGACTTTAGATGAACCGAAAACTTAATCGTAAACCGAAAAAAATAACGGATAAACCTCTAATCCTGTTAAAAAAAAAGGGGGGCGAAATGTAAACCAGACGATAGGCTGACATATATATTCCTATTTCCGTGCATTGAATACTGCTGTGATATATGGTCGGGTGCTCCTGCTATCCATCTAGGGATTCTTGACAAAATCAAACGGAGAATCTGTGTTGTGGTCGATCCCTACTTGGCAGCTCAGATACAGTCATTTTCTCACCGGCGCAATGTGGCTTCCGTGTGTCTCTTCTACAAATACTTTCACGGCTTCTGCTCCGATGAACTTAGCTCACTAGTGCCCCCTGTATATGAATTTACTCGAGCCACAAGACTAGCAACTAGGTCCTGCTTTTTTACTGGGAAACCAATAAATTGTAAACGCAAATTCTACTTCATCAGCTTCTTTTCTCGCATTTCCCGCCTGTGGAATTCCCTTTCGTTTACTTTCTTCCCCGACAGCTACAATCTCCGAGAATTTAGATGTAAAGTCAATAGCCATCTCCTATCTATCCTATCTGCATTCTCTCTCTCTCTCTCTCTCTCTCTTTCTCTCTCTCTCTCTCTCTCTCTGATGCTCTTTCTCCGTCCACTCCACTTTTATCAGTATTCTCATGCTTTTGTTATCCACTTCTTGACACCCCTATAACCTGTCACTCTTTCTCATAACTTTCTTCCTATGTAACCCCCTGCACAACAATAAAATGTCTTGCTTGGTGCGATATGATTATTTTAAAAAAAGAAAAATGTTAGAAGTACAGAGCTGAAGTTAACTTCAGAATGAACCTGAAGTATAATCCTAAACAAGAAACGAGGGATAAATTTCTACTGCTGTTCAAAATACCGGGGAGGGGTGTGAACCGTACGACAGGTGAACCTATCTACACCTATTAAATTTGCATAGTTTAAAAAAACAGACTCTACAGAAAGCCCTAATCGTTTACATATTGAATCGACATAGCCTTTAAAAATATTTTAAAAGCGATTTAAAACAGACTAACATACATAATAAAAAGTCAAAGGAAAACGGTTCAATTCCCCTCATTTTAACATCTCGTGACATTGCACTACACATGAAGGAGTTCTAAAACTAAAATATTCTGTTAATCTTTTTGAATGATTTGTAAGCGTTTTTTTTTTTTTTTTAGTTACCAATACTGTTTGTTTATAGATACGTAACTTGGAATAAAGATCATTTCGTCTTATTACTTTGATAAATTCCATCACAAGACAAAACGCGTAGGTGAGTCAAATACAGTTTTCCTCTTTTTTATTTAACCATATATATATATATATATATATATATATTAAAGCAGTTTCTATTATATTCTAAATCAGCCCACTCCGTGTAGATCTTTTTATGTATTTTTTTGTTTTGTTTTGTTTTTTTTTGTTTTTGTTTTTTTCTTGACTAGCTTGTATACTGCATCGTGTTATTATTCCGGTAATGATCGGTGATATTATCAAGTAAGTTTAACATGGCGCAAAGATTAAATGGTGAGGGGAAGATTGTGTTTCGCCTAATATATCAGTTGGAAGTATCTTGACAAGTCTGGAAATAAGCAGCTGAAATCCTGTTTTGTTTTGCTTTTTCCAAGGATCGAACACCGACCAGTTTCATCAATATGATATATACTCAAGTACACAATGTCCCGCTTCTGTATCTCTCTATATATAAAGCAAGATGTTTGTGTGTGTGTGTACGTGTGTGTGTGTGTGTGTGTGTCTGTCTGTCTGTCTGTATGTATGTATGTATGTATGTCCTTTATACAAATCCACAATTTTTATCCGATTCTCTCCAAACTTCACACAAATATTCTTTAGATTTTCGGTCAGGTCATGGGCTACTTATTTTCCCGATTTCTCCCCGATATCGGAAATCGATACCCCAATATCCGATCAGGTCTGATCAAGATCAGGATTTCAGCCCTTTTATCGTGGTTCTTGTTGCAAAACTTGCTTTAACTTGATAAAATTATAGTTTTTAGTCTCAAACATTAGTAGATCTCAGACGACTCATTCTATCGAATCTGATCAAAAACCGATATTCAGCCATCAATATGACTCATTTCTCCAATCTTACTTTAAGTAGGTATGATTGTAGTTCTTAGTCTCAGCCATGGTACCATTTACTCAGAAGACTTATTTAGCCTTCAAAATTCAGTTTGCCACGGAAAACTTATTTGACATCTATACCGGAAATCAAAATTTGACTGACATCCATTCAATTTTCTTTCAATCTACGGTTTCGCTTTGACTGGAAACAACTTTTGCTTTTTAGTCTTTCGTGCCAACGTCCAAAGAGTCTAAGCTCCAGGACCATGGATTAGTTTTAAAGCTTTCATTACACCCGAGCAACACCGGGCTATACTGCTAGTCTATTCATACAATTAGGAATGAATTTTCATGTTGGTTTTGTTTGGTTCTATTTACAGTTCATTTTCTTTTCTTATTTCTACATAGATTGAAGTTGATTAAGAAATGCATTAATTTATACTAGTTTATCATTTCAGATAGGGGAACGGCATAAACATATTAAATTCAGTCAAGATCATCTGATAGTATAGCGCCAATAATTGATGATGGTTTGATTTGCATGTCAAGAAAATCAACACTTGAAATTTCCCTTTTACAGAAATTTAAAAAAGAACTATTGCATCAAAAGTAAACCCTGTAATAGACGAGACAATTTTCCCAAATAACCTGACTTTTTCGGGTAGCACCTCGGATATGCATAGTCGTTCTAGTCGTCTGAATATCGCGAGAGTTTGAAACTTGAGTAACGACTTGAGCTGCCATTTTTTAAGTTCTGACGTTGTGAAGCGATTTTGCTCTGCCTGGAAAGCGTTTTGAATGAAATTCAGTAGACAGACCTGTTTAGAAGTTACAAAGTGACCAAGGATTTGAGTCAGCTGACGTTGTTCAAACTGCTGATCATGCCACATTATTTGGTCTTTCCAAAAAACAAGTTACTAAGTTCCGCTCAGTATAGACTCAGCATAAACTCCAGGCAGGTTCTGTGAGTGTTGAACTGAGATTTGCCTGAGCAGAAGTTTCTAACAGGGATTGGCTAACTGCATTAGCAGACGAGTGAGCTCGGAAAAATGAGTAGCCTGCCATTCAGTCAGTCAGTTAAGTGCCATACGTGATACACGCTTGGGCGGTCATGTCTCGAAAGAGACATGACTGACTGGGCAGAAGATTATCCCGCAGTAGGTTGCCATTGCTTTCTGTGGTAGACTGGTTGCCAACCAAGGCTATAGAACCCAATCTGTCCTGCTATTTAACCCATAACTGGAAGGAATAAACGGATTAATACCTTTCCCAAGGGTATTTGCGCGCAAGTGAATGCAATGAATTCAGCTGGAATTCGAACTTGGCTCCCCGATTTCTCGTTCCGAGCCGATATCCAGTGCACCACCATATGTATCTAATTAGTTCACACATATTTAGATGGGCCTGAGTTAACTGAATATATATTTGTGCTTTCTATTGGAAAAAATGGTCGAGAACAAAGGCTCAATTAATTGCTGAGAGTATTTTATCATTTTCGGATTCGAGTTAATGATGTCGAGCATTAATTTAATAGTGATTCACCTTCTACTTCAAAGCTGTATGAATTTGCAATTTATCAAGCATTCAATTAAGCATATTTTTTCAGAATTTTCTGAATATGTCCCAGTAACATACCGATGAAAATGACCAGAAAGGAATTAGCATCCCATCAAATAACTGAAAAGAGTAATACAGTCAATGTCTGAGACACCTCTCACTCTTTCTCTCCCTCCCTCTCTTTCTTTCTCTCTCTCTCTCTCTCTTTCTCTCTCTGTGAACGCTACGTATCTTCAGTAGGTTGCGGTTCTCCACAACTTCATTTTGTTTGCATTCATCAACCGCTCTTCTTATGGATGCCTATAAATGCACAGTGAGTACTTGTTCAAAATATTTCCTCTATTAAAACAACAGCTATATATATAAAAAAAAGAGAGCAACTTTTCGAACAAATTAACGTATAGTTAAAATCTTAATTTTGTCCATCACGATATGCAGCTTTTTGCCTAACTGAAATTTCATATTTTAACTTTTCGATTATCCCAATAAATAAATGTGTATTTATTATGTATGTGCAACATTTTACAAAGTTTTTTTTTTCTTTAATAAAAAAAAAAGCTTTTTACTACCTATTCCGACTGTGGCTTTCAAAAAAGAATCAACTTCTGCACACTCGATATTAACCTTCTATATGACTTTAAGTTTGACATATTTAACTCTTGGGATGTGTGAGTGGTGTAATAAAAAATGGCTTGGAATTGTTCACCAGTGAAACGATTTCAATTCCCGTCAGATTCATTATATTCACTTACAAGCAAATACCCTTGGGAAAGGCATGAATCCACCTCCTCACTCTCCATCTATGAGTTAATTAGTAATAATTTGCATTCGTATACCATTATCACCAAAGCAAAATTCTTACAATATAAAAATATTTTCTGGTTTTAAATAACCTGCAAATGTTTGATAAGCTGTAGATAACAAATTAATCAATCAATCGATATATTTGTGATGTACTTTGTGGTGCAATGGATATCGGCTCTGAACGAGAAATCGGGAAGCTATACCGCTATAGTAAGTACCTGACCGCTCATGTTAACTTCTACCTTTACAAAAGCCAGATCAGGTCCTATATGATACAGTCTCGATAGAGTTCAAAAGTGTCTAAGAGTCATTTTGGGCGACGAATTATTTTTCACCCACCAAACCCTCTCTCACAGGCGAGATGTGGTGAATCTCTTACTGCTCTATCGTTACTACTATGGAAAGCGCCCGGAAAAACTACATTCCTTGGTTTCACCAGGTTTAAGCTTCACGGTTAAAACTAGTAATGCCACTTACATTGCTGTAAGCCAACTACATTCCCTCCGTATTTCATAAATGCGAAATAAGTTTTACTCGAACAGCTTCTTCCCGCGAATCACGACTCTATGAAACAGTATAAAGATGACGTTTCTCCGCTCACTACAATCTTAACCTATTCAAGACTAGGGGTGACCGTTATCTCTCCCACCTTTCTGTGTAAACTCTCTCTTACCGTAACCCTCTACCACAAGTGCCCCCGAGCCTTGTACAGCGTGAACATTACTGTAAAAAATTAGGAATAAAAACAGGTTTTCATATATTAAATTGGTTTTATTTGAGATTCAATTTGCTAAAAATATATTCTTATCTTATCAAAACTTATTTATAAATAGAAATTTGTCTGTGTGTGCGTCTGTTTGTGTGTGTCCGTTACTTATAGACTCCGAAACGGCTGAACCGATTTTCTTGAAAATTTACACAGTTGTACTATAAGCGTCTGCGAGTGTTCTTAGCTAGGTTTGATGTCGAGGTACCCCCAATAAATATCGAAAATCGATAATCGAAAAAATCGGGTTATAGAAGGAGTGGTCCGATTTTAATCAAATTTGATACACTCATAGACAAAGACATAAGAAACGATATTCAGAAGTTTCAAGGTTTCAGTTCTTACAATAGTGCAGAAAATCGATAATATACATATAAAAGCTTTTATTACATCCTAGCAATGCCGGGCTATACTGCTAGTTTTATCATAAAAGAAGGTTTTTTATAGATTTTGATGAACGTTTTCATTATTGATTTCGACCGAATCTGTTATGACAAGTTTTATGCCTACCTATTATTGATCTTTCATTGTGGGGCAATAGATATCGGCTCAAAATGAAAAATTGAAGAGCCATGTTCGAATTCCAGTTGAACTTACGTGCAAATAACCCATGGGAAACGTATTAATTCATCTCTTCACTCTCTCCAGTTATCGGTTGAATAGCAGGACAGATTGCAATCAGTCTACAGTAGAAATATAGATCAAGCGAGAAAATCATCTACCGAGTCAGTCATGGAAGGAAAGAGACATGATCGCCAAAACATGTATCACTTATGGCACTTCACTTCCTGGCTGATTATTTAACAGAACACGGAAAGTGAGACACGCCAATCTGAAGGTACGTTAGAATATGGAAAGTTATCTTCGAAAAGTTAAGTATTAATAAACAAGAAAATTTCGGTAGAAACAAAGAAAATGCTACTGAAATGTTACATAATATAAGTACTGGCTGTGAACCTCCTCACAGATGAAGAAAGAATTTGACTAACAGAAATATGGTTCTACAGAAGGATGCTGAGAATACTATAGACCGAACATGTGAGCTACGACGAAGTTTTAAAGTAAATGGAAACAAAATGAAAGCTTACACTTTATATCAGACAGAGAGTGCTGAAATATATATAATGAGGAAAGATGGCTCGGTATATTTATCAAACACAGGATAGAATGAAGGTATAAGGGAGAGAAGAAAATAACGCATCCCCTACATTGTGAGCTTGCGTAAATGGATGGCGGAGCAAGGTTTAGGAGAGATAATAAAAAGAAAAAATTGTTAAGAGCTACAAACAACCAGAATTTGTGCAGAACCATGATCGCCAACACCCTGAAAGAACCCAGCAGATAGAATAAGAAGATTATTTAAATAAGCGTTACTGGATCATAGTCGAATTGTTTTGTGCCTACATAATGACATATACTTAAGTCACTCGATTAGAAAGTAACTGGTTCTTCCTTTGCGTCTTTTAACGAGCGTTTTGCAATTACCGATTGTCAATAACCCACTTTAATAATATCTAGTTAAATTCCCAAGGTTGTTCCTGAATTAATTTCCAACTTTCTTCCCTTTCCCCTTTTCTTTACAACAAGTGCGTTCGTTCTATTCTTTAAATATTTGCTAGACGTTTGTGGATATTATTGTTTATCATTAATATTTACTGGCTCGAACATTTGGTAAGGATAATTTACTTAATGATTTCGTTGATATGGTGCGATTATTAACAAACTAGCAGTATATCCCGGCGTTGCTCGGGTGTAATGAAAGCTCTAAAACTAATCCATGGTCCTGGAGCTCAGACTCAGCCTAAAAGATATTTGTGTGAAGTTTGGTGAGAATCGGATAAAAATTGTGGATTTGTATAAAAGACATACAGACAGATAAACAGACACACACACAAACATATTGCCTTTTATTTATATATATTATCGATTTTCTGCAGTATTGTAAGAACTGCAACCTTGAAACTTCTGAATATCGTTTCTTATGTCTTTGTCTATGAGTGTATCAAATTTGATTAAAATCGGATCACTCCTTCTATAACCCGATTTTTTCGATTATCGATTTTTGATATTTATCGGAGGTACCTCGACACAAAACCTCGCTAAGAACACTCGCAGATGCTTATAGTACAACTGTGTAAATTTTCAAGAAAATCGGTTCAGCCGTTTCGGAATCTATAGGTAACGGACACACACACAGACACACACACACAGACAAATTTCCATTTATAAATAAGTTTAGATTTTCCGTGAGAACCAACTTCCTACTTCAGTAACTTCTATTCTTTACTGAATGTACATTACTATGAATATGTGTTAGATTAAACCAATCTTACTAAATAACAATATTATTTTTAAAACAATTTTTCTAATAACGGATGTTTCACATGTTTATTGCCTTTTGTGATATTAATTTTAGATACAGGTAGCGTCACAGTTATCGGTGCCAATGAAAACTAATACATCTCAACCGCTTCCTTTACCTAAGCTAACCTCGGGGCTTAGAAGTTTTCCTCATTCTCTGTTTATAATGGGTCGAAGAATGCATTCCTTAAAATGACATGTTGAAAATGTCTATTCCCCCACTAAGTTTTATCTGAATTTATATATATATATATATATATATATATATATATATATAGTCATCCGCAGACAGATCTGTTCCGATGTATCACAGCTCATCAGCACGGTTAGACAACCGATTGCTTTTTAACCAGGATTAGTAGTCGGCAATTCTACCTCTGAGCTATGGGTGCTCTGTAGAAGAAGGTAGACAGTGGCTGTGAGTGTTCTAATTCATTACTGAATGAATGATGCGTAGATTCTAGAGTAGCCACTGTTTTTTTCAAAGCCTAACATTCTTCCAGAGTGCTCAGTCAGGGTGTGAGAGCATATCTAAAACAGAATAACTCGACACGCTTTTTAACTAGATGTAGAGGCGTTTACAGATTAAATGTACCTTAACTTGTTCCATAATGGCCATCCGCCTATTTAAAGCACTTCTGTCTATCGTATTTTCGCCGGCGTATGCAGGTTTAAAACGGCTTTATATTCGAAGCCTTGCACTGCCATTTAAGCTACTTTAGTGTCACCTTTATTCACTTACATTAAGACTAAAAGATCACTCCTCGATTTAAATGAAATCCTGCTGCATATGTCGCTTACATCATATGTTATTTGTGCTTGACACATTTGGCAAGTGAAAAGGGACAGATCTTTAATGCAAAACGGAATGACGTTTCTAGAATTTCTGTAAGTTGCTTTGAAAACAATTGTTTATCATCAAAAATCATTGATAACATATGATATTGAATTTATCGATTTAGCAACCATTATCTCTTATAAGTTCACTTGAATATAATAAAAACGAAAGCTAAGAAACTGAAATATATTCAAAACATTCAGTCATTTAAGTACCATGCGTAAAACACGCTTAGGCGATCGTCTCTTTTTTTTTTAATCATCTCACCCCAAGCAAGGCATTCCACTGCCACTATTGCGCATGGGGCTACATATGGGGAAGGTAAAGAGAAGGAGTGGTTAGACATAGGGAATGTCAGGAGGAAGGTGACAGATGAGTAAGGATAGCGAGGATGAGGGTTGGGCAGATGGGAAGAGTGTTTGATAGAATGGGAGCAGGTTAGTGTGTTAGGAGGTGTCTATTGACCTTACATTTAAACTCCTGGTGATTGTATCCGTCGGGGAAGCAATCGTGTGGAAGGGAATTCCACAGTCGGGAAGTGCGAGGAAAGAAACTGTTGGAGTAGAAGTTACGGTTGCATTTTATCGGTTTCACTGTAAAAGAGTGGGATCTAGTTGCTAATCTAGTATCTCGTTCAAATTCGTATTTAGGGGGCACTAGTGATCTAAGTTCATCGGAGCAGAAGCCGTGAAAGTATTTATAGAAGAGACACAGGGAAGCCACGTCGCGCCGGTGGGAGGGAGACTGCAGGCGGTCTGCCAAGTCGGTATCTATCACATTACAGACCCTCCTCTGAACCTTATCGAGAAGCCCGAGGAGAACAGCAGAGGCACCCGACCAGATATGGCAGCAGTATTCAATGCACGGGCGGATGGTAGATTTATAAATGTGCAGGATAGATTTAGACGGAAAAAACTTCCGGGCCCTACACAGAGAACCGACTTTCATAGCAGCGGATTTAGCAATGGATTCGATATAGTCATTCCATTTGAGGTCCGCTGAAAGTGTGAGATTAAGGAGGCGCAGTGTTTTACTCTCTGGGAGGCAAGCCTGGTCCATGCTAATGGGAGGTAGGTGACTTTCGAGACATGACTGACTGGGCAGAAGATTATCCCGCAGTAGGTTGTCATTACTTTCTGTGGTAGACTGGTTGCCACTCATTGCTATAGAAGCCAATCTGTTCTGTTATTTAACCAATAACTGGAGGGAAGGGACGGATTAATACTTTTCCCAATGGCATTTGCTCGAAAATGAATGCAATGAATTCAACTGGAATTTGAACTCGACTTCCCGATTTGTCGTTCCGAGCCGATATTCATTGCACCACAACACACATTCATTCAGAACATTACTGAATAGGAAAAAAAAGTTCAAAGTTCCTTTTCTTCATGTGCCCTGTCTCTTGTCGCCCTTAATACCTTTCTTCTTGTTACCCCCTCCCAAACCCCGCTCTGCCATCCATTTGATACCTAACTCCTCAAACTTGATTATTATTTGTGGGACCCAGTTGAGTGGGAGGCCAACAAAACTCCATGTAACACCAAAAATGAACTGTAGGCAAAGATATGGCAGAATTCACCAACTTAAACAAGGAGACAGTCCAGAAAAGTTGCAGAAAATTCTAAAATCGTCTGAAGCCATTGGCGTTTTCATTGAATAAATTTACTTTTTGGTATTTCAAGATACATCTGGTAAATGTATCTGCTAAAATGAGATGTAAGTTTATTTTCATTTTTCCATGATTTAAACGAAAATTCATCCATCTCACTATATATATATATATATATATATACATCATCTTTTCTTTTAAATACGTTGCATTATGGGATCACATATTTTTACGCTTGCACGTGATCACACTTTTACTTCCCTTGAACATTTTTAAAAACAGTTTTAGCGTTTATTTAATTATTCAAAATGTCGTAACACGTTTTCTGCTACAAGGCAATTGTTGATGTTTAAAATTGTAAAACCGTAAAATTGACCCTGATGATGAACGATGACCTTCGAAAGTACTCGGTTAACCTATGCACAATATTTGCATAAATATAATTTGGAAATAAAAAGCCTCATTCGAAAATATGAGAAAATACAAAAGAAAATCTAAAAGACTGAGTTGTCTCTATCGTTTAATAGAACGTGTTTAAATGTATGTATGTATGTATGTATGTATGTATGTATGTATGTATGTATGTATGTATGTATTTTATTTCTCTTCTCTTATTGCGAGCGTTGTGTTTTTACTCCCAACATTAAATTTGCATTATATCTAAGTATATTGTTACTTAAACGTTATAATACTCGGCACACGATATCTCAGTTTCTTTACCAACATAAATTTTCGTCTGTTGACCTGTGCATTGTTAATAAAGCAATTACGCCTTCCGACTGGTTTCGAACATGAATCCCACTTGTAAGGGAATCAATTGTTAAACCCGGCGTGCTTTTAGATAAACTTGTCAGGCCGTTAGATCAAAATAAATAAATATACTGTTTAATAAATTACTGGAGCGTCTTCTCAAACATGAATATTCAGTAAAAATAATGTTTAATGGACTAAAAATAGCCGCCTAGGAATCTTGTCAATTGATTTAACCAGGAACTCTTGTCGTATAGAAGTCATAACTTCTTGTAATCAGCCAGTCTTAGTTCGGTATAACAGACTTGCTCTTTTAGCTAACCCCAAAGAAAAAATGTTCCAGTCAGGATTCATCGCTGGCCACTCATACATAAAATAGGTTGGTAAATTTTTATATAGGCGGCATCAGTGAGCTAGGTTCATCGGAGCAGAAGCCATGGAAGTATTTGTAGAAGAGACACAGGGAAGCCACATTGCGCCGGTGAGAAAGTGACTGTATTCGTATATATATATATATATATACACGCTCTCTCTCTCCCCCTCTGTGTGTGTGTGTGTGTGTGTGTGTAGCCGAGCGGTCTAACGGTGGTGTAGCCTTTTTTTTAAATGTTTCCTCTAGTCTGCAGGCCAGTAAATTTAATACACACTGTTTAAAATAAATTAAAAAATGTGACGTCTATTTCAAACACACGTTTTCACTAAGAATAACGTTTAAAGCTCTATATAAAAATATATATATGACTATATGTGTGTGTGTGCGTGTGTGTGTGTATCATATGTCTAACTGTACTGATGAGCTGTGATACAGCGAAACAGATCTGTCTGCGGATGACTATTTACGCTCTCACACCCTGATTGAGCACTCTGGAAGAATGGCAGACTGAAAAACAGTAGCAACTCTAGCATCTACGCATCGTTCATTCAGCAATGAATTAGAACACTCTCAGCTACTGGGCGTGTATAATGATAATATACACGCTAAAAAATCTTTCTACCGAGCGCCCATAGAATCGCCGACTGACGCCAATTCAATCGGATTTCAATCCTGGGTAAAAAGCAATCGGATGTCTAACCGTACTTATGAGCTGTGATATAGCGAAACAGATCTGTCTGCGGATGACTAGAATATATATATATATTGTGTGTGTGTGTGTGTGTGTGTGTGTGTGTGGACATAGGAATCAACATCGAATGTTGACTGTCTTTATGATCCTCAGACATCACTCTGAAAACTTGTTTCGAACATACAACTGAGGCGTGGTACCGACATGGAATTATTACTACTCTCTTCCTGTACGGCTTAGAATCACTACTGTTTATACAGTTTAGAACATAAATACAGAAAGAAAAGTATACTAACAACGAACCCCACTGAAAATGGCTAATAAATTGAGCGAACGTATTTGGGACATTAATCACTACGGACACTCTCTACACGCTTTTTAGGGTACCTTGACGTGGTGTAATGCTTAGCAAGCTTGTCTCGCTAGAATCAACACAATTGAGTATTGAGTTTGATCCTGACAGAATGGCCCATACTTTCAGCTTTGTGCCACATCTAAGAATCACCTTTCTGAACTCACTTAGTCTTTATAAACGAACAAAAGAATAAGAGAACTTATCAAATTTTTCTTGTGTGTTACATTTAACGAAACATGTATAAAAGAAAGATTGTTGCCCAAATATACAATATTTAAATATATTTGAACTACGTTATAATTTACGTTCATAAATGTGGGTGATAGCAAGTGTGCACAGAGATGTACATCCAGATGAGAAAGAGTTCAGATTAGCGTGCTTTTATAAACATACGGGCTTGTTGTGTGAAGTTCCTTTAAATCTGCATAGTTTACCAGGAAAGATCAACTGACTGCGGTCAGATCAATTTGTTAGCATTAATGTCAAGACTTGAGGATCATGCAATCAACTCTTGGCCTATCTTGCGAGAAGGTCAATTCATTAACGTCTTAAGAGAATAGAAATCGATTCATTAGACCGGAATCAATTATTCGCGGATATAACATAGACTCGATTCATCAATGTCAACACAGCTTGAGTTCTAATACAAGGCAATAACTCTCGTTGTGAAGAAAAGGTGCTAAAAAAGTCAGTTTACTGTGTCAGTGAGACAGTTTTTTTTCTCCATTTTACATATCGATAATTATAATATTCGTCCATGCTTAGAATATTGCTGCTACATATGGCCCGGTGCCCCTGCTATTTACGTTGAGCTCCTTGATAGGATCCAAAGAAGAATCAGCAATATTGTTGGTCCCGACCTGGCGGCTCGGCTTCAGTCCAGAAAATTGCCTCTCTGTGCCTTTTTTGATAAATATTTTCATTGTAATTGTCCGGATCAGGTATTCGCTCAGGGACGTAGACTTTTGTTGTGAATATCCAGGAATGGGTATGGCCCGGGTTTATAAAAGACCGGGACTAGAACGAACTACATGAGTGTTCGTGACTATACGAGAGTCTTCGTCATTACTCGGGAGTGATCGGGAGTCTTCGTCATTATACGAGAGTGATCTAGAGTGTTCGTGATTATACGGGAGTTTTCGTCATTATACGAGAGTAATCGTGATTATACGAGAGTCATCGTCATTACACGGGAGTGATTGAGAGTCGAGAGCCATCGGCCTTAGACGAGAGTTAGACGTCACTAGATGGAAGCCTTCTTCTCAAGACGGACACATACGTCCTATACAGAGACATTGCCTTCTTGGATGTTATTCTTGTTAACTGTTCGTTGGTGTACTTGTATTTGGTTTATTGTACTTAGGTATAATAAATCTCTATTTATATATCCTCAGTATTAAGAGTTATTTCTTGCATTATACTTTCTCTAGGGATAAAACAACTTTAAACGCAATTCTAGGCTAGCGTCGATACCCCATAAATTTACAACTGAGCTGAATAAATGTAGCCTAAGTTCTATGTTAACAGTTTCTTTTTCCGCAGGTCTCGCTGGTGGAACACCCTTCCGAATTTCACGTTTTCCAGCCAATTTTAATCAGAAAAAATTTAAAATGCAACGTTAATCGCTATCTACTGTCCCCCTGATTAGTCTATTCTCTTTCTGCTCACTATGTCAGTCAGTTAAGTGCCATACGTGATACACGCTTGGGAGATCATGTCTCGAAAGAGACATGATTGACTGGGCAGAAGATTATCCCGCAGTAGGTTGCTATTGCTTTCCGCGGTAGACTGGTTGCCAACCAAGGCTATAGAACTCAATCTGTCTTATTATTTAACCAATAACTGGAGGGAAGAGACGGATTAATACCTTTCCCAAGGGTATTTGTGCGTAAGTGACTGCAAGGAATTCGACTGGAATTCGAACTCGGCTTCCCGATTTCTCGTTCCGAGCCTATATCCAGTGCACCACAACGCACATCACTAGGTATCTGTTCCTAATTATTTCACATCCAGTGACTCCTCGTGTCTTAGTGGTTTTACTACTTTGCTTGGGTTGATACTGAAAATTTTTTTATCGTTTCACTCCAAGCACTGATACGCAGGGGGCTACATAAATGTAAAAGTTTAGATAGCAGAAGAGTGAATAGAAAGACGAACCAGTTACAGGAAGTGTCAATGAAGGGAGCAAGAGAAGGATGGGAATACAGGTGTGATGACAGTTGCAAAGGTAGAGAGAAAGGAAAAGAACAAGATATACGGGGTGATGTAGAAAGAACTGGAGTCAATTGGATAAGAGATGGGTATTGACATTGCATTTAAATTCCTGGAGATTGTAGCCGTCAGGAACGCAAGTATATGGAAGGGAGTTCCACAGGCGAGAAATGGGAGAAAAGAAGTTGATGGAGTAGAATTTTCGGCTGCATTTGGTTGATGTAATTGTAAATGGGTGGGGGATCTTGTTGCCAGACTGGTTGTACAAGTAAATTCCGTCGGAGCAGAAACCATGAAAATATTTGTAGAATAGACAGAGGGGAGACACATCCCGCCGGTGATAAAGTGGCTGCAGTCGAGCTGCCAAGTCAGTACCTATCACATTAGAGATTCTCCTTTGGAGCCTGTCGAGAACACTGAGATGAATAGTAGGAGTACCTGACCATATGTGACAGCAGTATTCTATGTAGGGATAGAAAGAAATGGGATAAAGAAATATTATTAACACCTATTTATTTATCCTTGCAAAATAATCTCAGTAATAACATTTTAATTCTTTGGATGACATAAAAAACACCTTAATTAGTTCTTTGCTGAGAAACCCTAGAAATTCAGGGAAGACGGAATCTTTAAGTTGAAGGGAAAATGGAACAAGTTTGTTCAAAAAATGGTTCATGTTTAGTTTAATAAATATTTAATTATTTGTTTTGTGCTTACGTTTCCTTTTAAAATAAGCATGAACCTTCTGAACAACCCAATACGAATTGGAAGAGAAGATAGAGGTGAAGATGATACTCTCGCGAAATTCAAACCCTTGTCAATTTTAAATCATTTCATTTGTAACTTTCTACCTCTTTCAATAAGGATTTTCATTCATTCTAATGGTTGTTATTTCAATATTTTGTTAAAATTGTTAAGCCCAAATATTTAACGAGGCAATAGGGGAGTTCCCAAGGGTATGTTATAGTCGTAGAACTCACAAGGGACTTATTCATTCACCAACTTAAGAATTAAGGAACGAAGGAAGGATGAAAAAGCAATAAATAGGAGGTGATGTCTTTAACGTCTTCTCTAGTGAAATAAAAAGACTATAAATTTCAAAACTTTTCATGTCAATCCTCTTGCTTCTTTAAATAATAACCAGCATCCATGCTGGTTATAACTTCAATATTTTGTTAAAGTTGTTAAACTCAAATATTTAAGGATGCTAATGGGAGGTTAGCACATATATTTTGTAGTCGTAAAACTCGTGATAAACTTATTTTATTTATTGAGTAAATTTTACGATACATCAGAAAATTCAAATAAGAAAACTGTAAAATTTACACTATTACTGGTTAATGTTACTGCCACAGTAAATTAAAAAAAAACTTTTCAGTCTTTACCCAGGCGCGTTACCGTGCCTGTGAACTTTGAACATTGGCCATCTTTGACAAGCAATGGCCAGCTAAGACTAGCTATGACCAGCTAAGATCAGCTTTGTACCCAGTTACCGCGTTAGCGGAGGCTGGGTAATTTATTACCAATGGCCTAAGCGTACACGCTCAGGTTCCCCACGTTAAAAACCGATCTTGTGTCACAACTCACTCCAGTGCGGGAGTAGGGCAACTCACGACTAGCTTTGTACCCATTTACCGCGTAAGCGTGGGCTGGGTAATCTTTGATCCGTAACCCGACTATTCGCGCCCGGGGTCCCCACTTTAAAAGCCCGACCTTGTTTCACACATCGCCTCAGTGGAGGAAGAGGGTAAATAATGTCTTTGCCGGACTTTTTAATAATTAAACATTTATTTGATTCTGCTATATCAGCTGCAATTTAAAGTTTTTCCTTTTTGATGGGTGGGGTCCAAAGTGTCCGTCTCCAAGATTAGGTGGTATCGATTGTACCACGAAATACGATAATTGACCTAGATACAAATTCAGTTGCAATTAGTTGCTAACCCGAATGACTAAAAACTTTTAAGTTTGATTGTTGAGTTTAACATGGTGATTTTCTAAGCATAGATGAGGTGTGACACAAGACCAAAACTATGGGGCACCTATTGAAGATCGAAATGACTACTCAGTCGTAATTGTTCTAGCGAGACAGCTTGCTAACAATTACACCACGTTGAGGTTCCATTTTCACTTATGACAGGCAATCTCTTTTCTTCGTCTAATTGCGAAAATTATTTTCGAAAACAATTAAAACGGAAAATCTGTTTCGTTTTTTTTTTTTTTTAGGGAAACTGTACCAGAGTGTACTGAAAAGTTCATAGGTTCTCTATGAAAGAGAGACAGACATTTTTTGGCCGGGCCATATAGCCCGGAAAGCCCAGATATAAACTGACCATGTGTCATATGTTTCCCTTACTGGGAGGGACAGCTAAATAATGAGTCATGCTAGCATTATGAAATTTTGTATTCATTAATTTTAACACTTCTTATTAATAAGGTCCTGGGTATGACGGTAAACTGCATCCAGCAGCAAGGCCTTTAATTGGGAGGTTGTGAGGAGCATGGAACCACCTTTTAATTGCTGTTGTTCCCAGGTCCACCCTGACCCGGAGGGGTAGCACCTGTTAGGTTCCCAGATATGGGCAAATAGTTGTCCCCACAAACTGGTGTCAAAACACTATGAAAGTATGAAAATAGACTTTTACAGAAAATGGACTTTGATAGAAAAATACACATTTTTGAAGGAAAAATATTACCAACAATGTATTTTTAAAGAAAAAAATTATTACCATAGCACATTTTTGAAGGAAAAAATTATTGCCATAATACATTTTGGAAGGAGAATTTATTACCAGCAATACCTTTTTAAAACTAAAAGACATCTTCAGTTTTCTAAAAAAAAATTATAAATAAATAATTTTTAAAATTTTTCATCAAAATCTGACTAAATCACTATAACCGGAAATTTAAAAAATACCTAAAAACCCCACCTTTTTTGCATTAAATAACTCACAGAGGTTGATATGCTGTTAAACAAAACTCAAACTCAAAACTTCAAAAACTTAATAACTGCATTGTATCTTTCCAGATAAACTGACATATTACTGTTAACAGAAGGCATAAGAGATAAGAAGTATCGACTTCTTTTGACAATGGACAAAGTTTCGCATCGTGTTGTTATCAAGTGCCTGCAAAGAAAAGGAGGTTACCCATCAAGGATGTTCATGCTGAAACGATAGCTACATTAGGGGATAACGCTCCAGATTTATCAACAGTGCAGAAGTGAACAGTTAAATTTAGGATGGGAAGGGAGAGTCTTGGATATGACTCAAGATCTGGACGTCCTGCAACTACGACCACCGAGGCAAAGACTGATCGTGTTCCCTACTTGGTGATGGATGACAAGCGATTGAGTATAGACCAAATAGCCAATGATGTTAGCATATCTCGTGAGAGAGTTGAGGATATTATGCACAATGAACTTGGCATGAAGACGCTTTCTAACTGAGTGGGTGCCACGTTTTATAATACCAGATTAAAAGCGCACAAGATTGATCACATAACGGGAAAATCTGGCCTTGTTTGAGGTAAATCCAGCCAATTTTCTTGAGTGTTTCGTAACCTATGATTAGTGTTGGTGGGGTCATGACTTTGAGTCAGGGACAAAGAGACAGTTTATGCGGCAAAACACTCTTCATCACCTATTCCAGAGAAGAGCAAGTCTGTTTTATCTGCTGGGAAGGTGATATCCTCATTTTAGGGGAATGTAAAAGGCATTGTGTTTATAGACTATCTTCAAAATAGTCACACCATCACTGGAGAGTGAGTCAGTCAGTTAAATGCCATACGTGATACACGCTTGGGCGATCATGTCTCGAAAGAGACATGACAAACTGTGCAGAAGATTATCCCGCACTAGGTTTTCATTGCTTTTTGCGGTAGACTGGTTGCCAGCCAAGGCTATAGAACCCAATCTTTCTTGTTATTTAACCCATAACTAGAGGAAAGGGACGGATTAATACCTTTCCCAAGGGTATTTGCACGTAAGTGAATGCAGGAAATTCAGCTGGAATTCGAACTCGGCTCCCCGATTTCTCGTTCAGAGCCGATATCAACTGCAGCACAACACGCATCCTCACAGCAGAGAGTACTATGCCAATTTGCTTCAGTAGTTTTTTTTTTTTTTTTTTTTCATCAGGGCATTTCTTCAGCACATGTTTTTGGTTTCAATCGCTGCTGTGGATGACTGTAACTTTGAAATGGTTGATCACCCTCACAATTCTCCATTTTCGGCCCCAACTCTCATCTGTTCCCCAACATGAAAAACAATCCTTGACTGGGAACCAGTATCGCAATGGTGATAACGTCATATCAACTGTTGATGATCAGCAAGATGAAAGTTTCTTCAAATATGGAATCCAAGCATTGCAACAGCGATGGAAGAAGTGTGTGAACCGCAAGGAGGGAGTATTTTGAAAAATAAAAGTCATTTAGTCTTATTCCATGAGGATATCCTGACCAACTTCTGAAATTTTCAGCTGTTATATTAAAAATTATGCTATGTTAAAAATTATTTAACGAGATCTATTTTTGTGGGAATTAAAGATAACCAACAATGCACTACTTTGCACGCCAAAGTTTCAGAAGATTTATTCTAAAAGCACAAAATATCGTTTTGTTTTCTTTTTTCTTTTTAATTTCTTTAGCATTTTTTATTTTGTTTTTATTTTTTTCATAAATTTTCTAACAGGTGTGATTCCAATAATAATTTCAGTTTGAAATTCTGATCACCTGAAGAAAGCCGGGGCGTACAACGAACGAAACGTCGTGAATATGGCAACAAAGATCAGGATACCAATCAATGTAAATAGTGTAAACAATTACAATACCTCATCTTTTTAAGGGAAATGGAAAATAAATTCCGACAATGTGAGATAAAAAGTAAAATAAATATTTGAGAAACAACAAATATGGATTTATTGTGGAGTAGCCAACATTATAATGTTTCGGTTGTTATAACCATCATCAGGGCTTATATTTTAGTATATTTTTAGTAGTGTGAAGTTTTTTAGTGTTACAGCCTGTGAATGAATTTAGAAATGAGATAAAAAGTTACAACTTTTAGGTCGTTAGAAATAATTTCAGTTCGTGACTGACGTCATAGTTTTCTGAAACTCTTTCTAATGGCCTAAAAATGTTAAGATTTGTTATCACATTTCTAAATTCATTCACAGGCCGTAACACCCAAAAACTTCACTTTTAAAAATATAAGCCCTGATGGTGGTTATAACAACCGAAACATTATAATGTTGGCTACTCCACAATAAATCCATATTTTGTTGTTTTTCAAATATTTATTCTATTTTTATCTCACAATACCTCATCTTAAAAATATATTTCAGTTCTCTGTTAAAAACTTATAAAAATTGGGTACGTGAACTCATTCTTCTGTGAGAATATGTCATCAGTATTTAGCAGTTCATATCCCATGTATTAGTTGAAACATGAAAGTCGTCAGGATAATTATATAATATTTCTGGTTGTTATTTCCTTACTTAGTTACTTAGTTCCTCCGTCCGTTACGCCACTGAAGAAAGATAACACACTTACTCTCTACACGAGCTTTTCCTTCCCCTCTATCTTTTTATAATCTACAAATGCTACTGTCCTCAGCCTGTCACTCACCTTTGCCAAACGGAAAGGTAGTAAAGAGTGAGAGAGTAAGAGAGACCTTATAGCATTACCGTAGCAGTAGCAGGTTAAGCTGGTGGTTGTAACAGTAATTGTGTGTGTGTGTGTGTGTGTGTGCTGTACAATATAGTAAAATAGGTAGATTTGTTGTTGTATCCCGCGACCTAATAACGAAATTTCTGGCCTCTACACCCTTGGCCATTATTCAGTTGGTCTTTTCTGTTTACAACAGACACAGGAAATTGGAATTAAAAAGAACAAAATGGAAGCTCTCGTCTAAAATCACAAAACAATCTAAACAGGGGCAACATAGCACTAACAAAAGTTGAAACCGTTAAACATTCACTATAACTTTTGTTCCGCTTCTTCTCGAATTGCGCTTAGCTAATACATGATCTTTAATAATATTTGCTAATAGTGGGTAAACGATGAAAATAAAGAAATGACAACGTAGCAAGACTGGGTTGAGCCAACCTCTCAAGTCGAGTTGGTTGCTTGCTTGGTTGATTTTGTTTAGCGGTATATCAACCTCTATGGGTTATTTAATGTCGAAATTTAAATATTTTGGTTGGTTGATTTTGTTTAGCGGCATATCAACCTCTGTGGGTTATTTAATGTCGAAATTTAAATATTTTCGTGAGCTGATTTTGTTTAGTTGCATATCAACCTCTATGGGTTATTTAATGTCGAAATTTAAATATTTTCATAAGTGGATTTTGTTCAGCGGTATATCAACCCCTGTGGGTTATTTAATGTCAAAATTTAAATATTTTGGTTGGTTGATTTTGTTTAGCGGTATATCAACCTCTATGGGTTATTTAATGTCGAAATTTAAATATTTTGGTTGGTTGATTTTGTTTAGCGGCATATCAACCTCTGTGGGTTATTTAATGTCGAAATTTAAATATTTTCGTGAGCTGATTTTGTTTAGTTGCATATCAACCTCTATGGGTTATTTAATGTCGAAATTTAAATATTTTCATAAGTGGATTTTGTTCAGCGGTATATCAACCCCTGTGGGTTATTTAATGTCAAAATTTAAATATTTTGGTCGGTTGATTTTGTTTAGCGGCATATCAACCTCTGTGGGTTATTTAATGTCGAAATTTAAATATTTTGGTTGGTTGATTTTGTTTAGCGTCATATCAACCTCTATGGTTTACTTAATGCTGAAATTTAAGTATTTTATGGATTCAACTAAATATATTTCTAACACAATTTTATGACTTCAATATATATTTTACCGATAAAATGTATTGTTGGTCATTTTGCAATAAATGTGTTGTTGGTCATTTTACAACAAATACGCATTCTTAGTATTTTTTACATAAAAATATATTGCCATTAATTTTATATCAAATCGTATTTTTCATACTTTTGCAGTGTTTTGTTTTGTTTGAGGTTCACTGTTTCCCCTTAGCTGGGGACGAAGTAGGCGGTACCACCCGAATCAGGATGGACCTGGAAACAACAACAATTAAGAGGTGGTTCCACGCTCCTCAAAATCTCTAATCTCCAGATTAAATGCCTTGCTGCCGGTTTATTAGTTGTTTGGTTGAATTTGTTTAGCTGCATATCAACATTAATGCTGATGGACCTGAGGATAATTCAGAAGTGTTTTGATCCTCCTCAAAACCTCCAATCTCCCGATCAGAAACCTTGCTACCGGTTAGAAATGTAATATTGGTGGCCGCAATCTGAACAATATAAGATACGCAGATGATCCAATGCTGATAGCAGATACAATAAAGAAACTGCAACGCCTCCTAGAAAGCGGAAAGAAAGGACTAAAAATAAACTACAAAAAACTGAATGCGTGGTCATCAGTAAAAAGGAATGCCAAAAATCAAACAGGTGCAGAAATTTAGATACCTGGGAAGTGTGATACGGAGATCCGAAGGCGTACTGGCATGACCAAGGATGCATTCAAGAAGGTGAGTAGAGTGTTAAGCGACAGGAAAATTTTGCTGGAAACAAAGAAGTGAGTACTGAATTGTGATGTCTTTCCTTCAATATGGCAGCGAATGCTAGACAATTTCATCAAAGACGAAGTCAAGGTTTGAAGCAACCAGAATGTCTTTCTACACAAGGATGCTGAGAATGTCATGAACGAAGAACGCGAGCATTGACGAGGTTTTGGAGAGGATGAACACAAAAGGAAACTGATACTTGACATCAGGAAAAGACAGCCGAAGTTTTGGGGACATGTGATGAGGAAGACGGGCTTGGAGAACTTGATGCTCAAGGGGCGGATAGAGGGGAAGAGGAACAAGGAAAAGCAGTGCACGACACACCAACGATGTTCTTGAATGGGGGAGCGGGGATTGAATGGAATAACAGGAGAAGGGGTATTAAGAGCGACAAGAGATAGGGAGAAAGGACACAACACATAGAAGAATAAAAAGAAGTTTATCGTCATCCCCAGGACTATACCTGCTTGGAAAATCAACATTTGAAATTAGATATTTTTAACTGACCTCGCGTAACGACCTCCGACATGAGTTGAATAATGCAAGGTTATCTCAGCCACAAGACACTTCCTCAGCACTTTTTCATCACTTAAACCCATTCCCACTCTGCATCTCTCCAAAAACATCATCTTCTAAGAAGCCATGCATTTCTGACACACCAACATTCTATTGTCCACCCACAAATCCTGCAACTGTCTTTTTTGTTTTCTTTTTTCCTCTCGCTCTCTCTCTCTCCCTCTCTCTCTCTCCCTCTCTCTCTCTCTCTCTCTCTCTCTCTCTCGCTCTCGCTCTCTCTCCTTATCAGTATCACTTACTCACCTTTTACTCCTCCCCGGCCATCCATTAGTCCCATATCCATCTTCTTCACTATTCGCCCTGCAATAATAACATCCGCGGTGGACAATGAAGACAATTAAGCAGAATTATGATTATTGCTTTTTAGACAATCATGGCAGCTGAGACAACAATGAAGACGGACTCATTTCTCTTACAAATTAAAGAATAGCAACTGTGACAATAATGATCCGGAATTTCAGTGAAACAAATGAAATAGTAAAAGCTGCTTACTACGACGCGGCATTGTAATTACTTTAATAAAGTTAGAACGTAATCAATCATGCCATACATCGGTACTGGCGTGTGAACAGAACAGGCATATGCTTTCTAATTTTCCCACTATATAAGTACCATGATACTTCCACAGATAGATAGATAGATAGATAGATAGATAGATAGATAGATAGATAGTAACAGATGAAAATAGTGAAAGAGAAGCAAGATAGATAGATAGATAGATAGATAGATAGATAGATAGATAAATAGATAGATAGGAAGGAAGGAAGGAAAAGAGAAAAATAGACTGAGAGAGAAGGAGAAAGAGAGGAAAAAAGAGAGAGAACAGACAAAGACAAACCATTCAGAAACTAAAATAGATAGATAGAGAGAGAGAGAGAGAGAGAGAGAGAGAAAGAGATAGGGAGGATGTGGAAACAGAGGATAGATAGATAGATAGATAGATAGATAGAAAGGAAGGAAGGAAGGAAGGAAGGAAGGAAGGAAGGAAGGAAGGAAGGAAGGAAGGAAAAAAGAAAAATAGACTGAGAGAGAAGGAGAAAGAGAGGAAAAAAGAGAGAGAACAGACAAAGACAAACCATTCAGAAACTAAAATAGATAGAGAGAGAGAGAGAGAGAGAGAGAGAGAGAAAGAGATAGGGAGGATGTGGAAACAGAGGATAGATAGATAGATAGATAGATAGATAGATAGATAGATAGATAGATAGATAGATTATCTGGTCATTCCAAATGTTCTATATACTAATTTGGGCACGTCAATGACGTAGGAGGTGGTCTTTTGTGTCATGGCAGTAGAGGTTTTAGTTTTATTTAAGAGCATATCAACCTCTGTAGGTTATTAAATGCCAAAAAGGTAGGGTTTTAAGGTATTTTTTATTGTTTGGTTGATTTAGTCAAATTTTAATTTTTTTTTTTTATTTTAGAAAACTGAGGATATCTTCTAGCTTTATATTAAAAAATGCATTGCTGGTAATAAAGTTTTTCCTTCAAAAGTGTATTATGGCAATAATTTTTTCCTTCGAAAATGTATTGTTGGTAATATTTTTTCCTTCGAAAATGTATATTTTTCTATAAAACTCTATTTTTATGTATATATTTCTATAAAAATCTATTTTTATACTTTCAGTGTTTTGATCCCAGTTTTGGAATCCCACTAATAGGTGCTACCACTCCGGGTCAGGGTGGACCTGGGAACAGTAACAATTAAGAGGTGGTTCCATGCTCCTTACAACCTCCCAAAAAGAGGCTTTGCTGCCGGATGCAGTTTACCGTCATGCCCAGGACTTCATGGCAGTCGAAGCTGAACTTTTCTGCCAATAACCCATATTGTTGCCTTGTGTACAGATAGCAACTGAATGGTAGTCTAGCAAAATGATGTCTAACATGATAGCACGTATGAAAAAGAGATGTGTCATAGAATTTGTACATGCCGAAAAATGTGTTTATATTAACATTCATGGACACGAGTTGAACGTTTCAGTCAATTAAGAAGTGACATACGCAATACACGCTTATGCAGTCCTCTCTCTTTCGATCCATGACTGACTAGACAGAAGATTTTCTCGTGCTAGGTTGCCTTTTCTTTCAGCAGTAGACTGCTTGCAAGTCAAGGATATAGAACCCAATCTGTCCTACTATTCGATACATGACTGAAGGGAGAAGTGGTTGATTAATATCTTTCCTAAGGGTATTTGCGCGTAAGTGAATGCCACGAATTCGAACTCAGCTCTCCAATTTCTCGTTACGAGCCGATATCCATTACACCACAACAAAATAGCAACCTATTGCAAGAAAAAATTCTGCCTAGTCAGTCATGGATCAAAACAGACATGATTGCCCAAGCGTGCATCACGTATAGCACTTAAATGACTGGCTGACGGACACGCGTTAGACGTTTACGGAAACGGAAATTGTGTATGTGAGCACAATTAGTCGGAGGAACGTGCATTTCAGCCGGACACTAAGTGATAAGCAATGTTTCAGACAGTCATAAAATAAAAAGCAACCCCAAAATGCATAACCAACAGTAGCAGCTATGTGAAAATATAGTGTTTTGTAACTGAAAATATGCTCTGTCTAACGGGGTTATCTGTTAAATTTTACCTCTAAAACAAACAGCAGTCATTCATTTCGGAGCGTCTCTCGAATATGTCAGCACATACAGCAGGTATTAACACAGAAACATACAGAATGTAGACAAGGAGAAAATTTCAAACAGAAACCGTAATTAATGTCGTTTAATATTCATGAGGTAAAGTCACGAAAAGTAAAAGCCCTCATAGATATATCTAATAGCTGGATATGCGTTTCCGAATACACCTTTCTGCTAGGGTAACTAGTTAATCCCTAATGCCGATACCAACTTAGGCAATTATGTGTTTCTTCAAAAACTGAAGAGCTAACCAGTAGCTTACACTGCAACTATATTAAGCGGGTCTTACTTACAACTTCTGGGAAGAGACCAAATAATCTAGAATGATCATCAGTATTTGAACAAGGTCAGTCCGCTCAAACTCTCGGTCACGATGACTTGTAATCATCGACAGTTTACGACTAGTTTCTTCAACCCAATTTTCCTCACATACCTTAGGCCAAGCCCTTCAGTGATTTTCTAACAGCTTGGATCGTTTCTGCAAGACACTTATATCAAGGAGTTATCTCCCTGACTAGTTATCCATCCTTTGATTTTCGCACGGCTCTCATAATCAGAACATAAACGTTCTAAAAACTCCACCACAGAATGGTGGCTATTTACAATTTGAACCTAAGAATCAATACTATATCTTGTGACTGTCACTTTCTTTATGAAACTGAAACCATATATTGTTGGTTTCTATGTCTACACTTTATATAGAAACACATATTTTTAAATAAACAACACATGAATTCGATACATGCGTTTCCATTTAACCATGACGACCAAAAAACGCCAGGATTTAGTCAAAGAATTTTGTTGACTATACTGACAACACTCAGTTATTAATAATGACTAAGATAGTCATAAGTACTTGAACAAATCAGAAAAAGACCAGAACTTTGGACAGTTTATTCACCCTCCATATATATCTAGGCTAAGGGCGCCATTATTACGCCGCCATGTCATGTGTTTGGGATCAAACGTGCTGTCATCCATGACTCAAGACAGATTAAATTCTTTGGTTATTTTGTCAATAGAAAATAACCTTGTAAAGAAGACAATGTAGAAAGTGCATGAAAATATTTGCAAATCTAAAGACTATAAAAATGTTTTAGGTAGAATAATGAACGTTTTCCAGTTGAATTCATTGCATTCACTTACGCGCAAATACCCTTAGGAAAGGTATTAATCCGTCTCTTCCTTCCAGTTATGGTTTAAATAACAGGAGAGATTGGGTTCTATAGCCTTGGCTGGCAACCAGTCTACCGTAGTAAACAATGGTAACCTACTGCGGGATAATCTTCTGCCCAGTCAGTCATTTTTTTTAATCATATCACCCCAAGCAAGGCGGTAACGCCACTGATGTGCAGGGGGCTACGTAAAAATGAAAAGATTGGAAAAGAGAAAGCCGGAAACCACATCCTAAACAGGGAACAAGGGATGAGCCTCTTCACCTGTTCAATAGACGTGGGTGGAGTGTGATGTCTCTTCCAAGACATGATCGCCCAACCGTGTATCACGTATGGCACTTAACTGACTGAATGAATGTTTTCTTTAGCTTGTATGAAGTTGTATATTGTAATAAATTCGTTATTTTACATTTTCCTTCTTTTTTCTGCTTTTGAAAATTTTTTAAATTATACGTCCAATTATGTCCAATTTTGTCCAATTTTTAACTCCTCTTTCCTCAGTATGTGCCCTAGAAATTTTAACTATTTAATTATAAGTCTCTTTTTGGTTTCTCCTTTCTTTAAAACTTCGTTGTTGCTCTCATGTTCAGTCTAGGGTATATTTCTATTGCTTCAAGTCTCTTCTCCATCTGTGAGGAGATTGTCCAGTATTCACTGCTATATAGGAGGATTGATATTACATATCAGTTCAGTAAACTTTTGTTTCTAACGAAATTTTCCTGTTTTGTGTATTTGCTGCTGCGTGTCCACTTTTATATTTACGTACACTCTATCTCCTTTATTGAGCACTTTAATCCATAAATATAGAATACATCAAAACTATATTTTATTCTATATATATGTGTGTGTGTGAGAGAGAGAGAGAGAGAGAGTGTGTGTGTGTGTGTGTGTGTGTGTGTGTGTGTGTGTGTGTGTGTGTGTGTGTGAACGACGAGAAATCAACGGGAAGCGACTCTAAAAACTTAAATATTACAATGATCGCGTAAAATTTACAGATAATTCAACAGAGTAAGATGGTCAATCCTGAAAGTTTTTCACACCATAGTTAGTCAAACAAGAACTACTTGTGAAAGCCATAAATAACACACACACACACACACACACACACACACACACACACACATATATATATATATATATATATATATATATATATATATATATACTAACAAAGGAAAAACCATAAATTAAAGCATATATATATATATATATATATATATATATATATATATATATATATATGCTTTAATTTATGGTTTTTCCTTTGTTATACCAAAGGCATTGTGATATCCTTCAAATACCTACCCATACAAGATAGATATATAGATAGATAGATAGATAGATAGATAGATAGATAGATAGATAGATGTGAGTTTGTAAACAAAGGTTTGTCTGACGATCGCAAGAGCGTGAAACCCAGGGTTACAAACTCACACCTATCTATATGAATATGTCAGTTCTATCACTGATATTGAGCGCTTTCAAATAAGTACCACGCATATATAATATATAAATAATATAATATATATATAACAAATCTAAAATTATTTATAAATGGAACTTTGTGTGTGTGTGTGTGTGTGTGTGTGTGTGTGTGTGTGTGTGTGTGTGTGTGTGTGTGTGTAGACTCCGAAACGGCTGAATTGATTTTCTTCAAAATTTGCACAGTTGTACTATAAGCGTCTGCGAGTGTTCTTAGCTATGTTTTGCGTTGAGGTACCACCGATAAATATCGAAAATCGATAATCGAAAAGATCGGGTTATAGAAGGAGTGGTCCAATTTTAATCAAATTTGATACACTCATAGACAATGACATAAGAAACGATATTCAGAAGTTTCAAGGTTGCAGTTCTTACAATAGTGCAGAGAATCGATAATATATATATATATATATATATATATATATATATATATATATAAAAAGCAAGATGTTTTTGTGTGTGTCTTTATCTGTCTGTATGTCCTTTATACAAATCCACAATTTTTATCCGATTCTCACCAAACTTCACACAAATATTCGTTAAGCTGAGTCTGAGCTCCAGGACCATGGATTGGTTTTAAAACTTTCATTACACCCGAGCAACGCCGGGATATATTGCTTGTTGCATATATATATATATAATTATATACATACACTTTTCACACACACACACACACCACACACGCACACACACACACGCACGCACACGCACACACACACACACACACACACACACATATATATATATATATTCTTAACTTGCTAGACATTATTCCTCATCAGGATGTTGCAAATTTACAACTCTGCCATCCGGCTATGCATCGAATATTGCTGCTACATCGGGTTCGGCGCTTCTTCCACGTCTAGAGATTTTTTTACAAAATCCAAATAAGAATCTTCAAATTTATCGTGGCATCTCGGCTTCAGTTACGTTCCCACCGCCGTAACGTAGCTTCTCCCTACCTCTTCTATAAATATTTTAACGCTGATTGTTTGGATGAGCTTTCCTCGTTAGTACCTCGACTTTAGGAATTAATCACAGTACGAGATGGCAGATTGTTTTTATCACTAAGCGGTTACATGGAGTGAAAGAGAATGAGAACAGTAAAAAGAAATGAGGAAAAGGACGATAAAATAAAAAAAAAGGACAGATGGATATTGACATTGCGCTTAATTTTTTTAAGATTGTAGGTAGCTCTAACAATTGTAATAAAATTAGTAGTTGTAACCGTAAGTTCTATGCTAATTGTTTCTTCTCTCGCACTTCTTGTTTATGGAACCCTCTTCCAGCTTCCTGCTTTCCTGCCAACTGCAACTCTTAAAAACTTAAACGCAATAGCAGTCACCATCTTCTGTCTTCTTAAAACCTGTTCTTTTATTATCCTCTAGTTTTTCATTCTCCTTAACCCTTTTTAATCCTAATGACTTTTATTACCTTTCTTGAGTAGGAATGGTTAGAAAATGTATATTTCTTATATCAACTACGTTTAAGAGAAAATAGAAAAAATGGAAACTTATATTTAACATCAGGAAGAGACAGTTGAAATTCCCAAGGCACTTAATGAGGAAAGTAGGATTGGAAAATCTGATACCCACAAGGCAAATTAAATTCAAGAGAGACAGGTGAAAAAAAACATAGCATATTTAGTGAACTTGATTAAATAGACAGTAAAACAGAGTTTGGGAGAAATAAGAAAATGACAAAATTTATTAAGATCTACAAAGAACAGGAAATATTTGAGAGCCACAATCGCTTACGTCTTAAAGGGTCAGGGCACATAGAAAAAGAGTTGGTTGTTGCAAACCTGGACAAAACAGCTTAATGCATGTTTTTTTACTTAATAACCTAATACTTTATAGAATTTAATATAATTTTTTTAAACTACGCAAAAGTGTGCGTTCATCTGAAATAATTTAGAATAGCTGAAATGCAAATTCTAAATATGCAAGTCTGGTATGAAACAAAAATCACTTTAAATGTTTATTTATTGGTTGAGAATCTCAACGTAGATGAAGCAATGCATTAATCTAACCACAAAATCAGCTTAATCACAAAATTCTGCTAAAATATTATGGGTGTGACGGCCAATTTCTACCGTCGTCTCTTCATAAAAACATGAAAGTCGAAAGCCATTAAAATGTACGACAGGATAAGGCTTTCAGTTAAAAAAAAATCTTTGCATGTTCATGCTTACTGCTCATGCGTGTCTGTGTGTTTATGTGCAATCATACTGAATTGATGGGAGCCTGTCTCTATTAATCTTATCATATAAAAACTGACGATAAAAGATCCTGGGAGGTAAGAAAAGATAAGGGCAAGATAACTGAACATTGTGGTTGAAAAATGCCTCAAAACCTTCATCCAGATAACCTACAGTAAACTTTATATCGACTGAAATCATTTAAAGGTAACTGGCAAGAATAAATGACTTCCATTTAAATTAAATGAGGAACGAAGAAGCCTCCATTAATTTTGCTCAAGCATAAAAAATTTATCTGGTTTTGTATCGCGTCATTATAAACGTATAAGCAGGAAACATTTACATAACGGTTAGATGCTGATTAGAAACCGAAACATCAATGCAAACCAAATTATCAACATTTAAAATTTATAGTGGAACAGAAGTGATTAGCAATAACATAGCTTCTGTCAGAGTAACCAAACAACCAATATATTAGTGATTTACTAAGCGTGGCTTAGATATGGCACAAGGCACTCAGTGAGGATCAAATTCACCCAGATATCACCAGGGGGGATCAAACTTATTATTCAGTCCTAATTACACCACGTTGATATATTAATATACGTAGATGTGATTGATTTGTCTAATGGCATATCAATTTCTGATGGGTCATTTAATGCCGAAATGTAATTTTCTTAGGAGCCTGGAAGTAATAAAAATATCATATGTTATTCTGCTTTAACCATTGACTATGTAATAGATGATACTCAGCTTTTGTGCATTTACATGATTACTAGACGCGGCATTGTGGGTTTTGTGGTTTTGTTGAAGCTATATTTTGAAATGTTTGATTTAAGAAATTGTCGGATATTCTATGGCTTAATGTCATAAAAGTTGTTTTATGTTGGTTGTTTGGTAATATTTTAAAGAGATTTTGGTGTAGTAGCTACAATTTTTGAGTAGGCGCGTATTATTGGTAATTTTACTATAAACAGATGGTAATTTTTTATGTAAATGCATTGCTAGTATTTTCATATTTTGATAGTGTTTTGTTTTTGTTTAGAGATTCGCTATTTCCCAATAGCTGGCACCCTAACAGGCGTACCCTCCTATGGGTCAGAATGGAACTGGGAACAACTTCAATTAAAAAAAAAGCTAAAATCTCTTGATCAGAGGCCTTGCTACCGGATGTGGTATATTGATTGGTTGATTTTGTTTAGCGGCATATCAACCTCTATCGGTTATTTAATGCCGAAGTTTAAATATTTTAAACACAATTTTATGGCTTCAACTAAATATATTTTGAACGTAATTATATGCCTCCAACTACAGATAAAATGTATCGTTGGTCATTTCACTATAAATAGGTATTGTCGGTATATATATATATATATATATATATATATATATATATATATATATATATATATAAACGTTTTTCTAGTATGTTTATATAAAAATGTATACTAAGATAGAAGTGGATAGAGGGCAGCTTGCCTGAGGGCTCAAGAATAGCTGGTAGGAATAAAGTTAAGCGTATCACGTGTATAAAATAAAATTCTCACCGGTATCGATAAATTTAGGCTAAAAATTAATGTAATGATTAAATGGGAAGGAAGGAAATAGGTTAATACCTTATTAAGGAATCTTAAATCTACTTTTATCACGACACTTGCTAATCAACTCGTTACGTTGATTAACATACTCAGAACATCAAATCACGTTTAATATACTCAGAACACCAAATCACGTTTTTTCATCATGTGGTTTGCTAAAATCATCTACCGAAGAACTACAAGTGTTGAAAAAACTAACCATCCAAAAATCCAGAACTGCTGGAATCAAACTCCACAAAAAGAACGTTGCAACAAAACCGGAAAATGACTCAACAACACCAAACTATCAAACAAATGAGTAGTAATTAAATCAACAAACTGAGAGAAAACAACAAGAAAAATATGTTGGAAAACCGAAGTTAATAGAATCTAATATAAAGCTTTCCAATGCAGAACGAGAAACCTTAAGATTCGGTTTAAAATTTGCCACCGTAATCCACAAAGGCGGATATGCATTGTGGTGCAGTGGATATCGGCTCGGAACGAGAAATCGGGGCGCTGAGTTCGAATTCCAGTTGAATTCCTTGCCTTCACTTACGCACAAATACCCTTGGAAAAGGTATTAATCCGTCTCTTCCTTCCAGTTATGGGTTAAATAACAGGACAGATTGGGTTCTATAGCCTTGGCTGGCAACCAGTCTATCGCAGAAAGCAATGGCAACCTGCAGGATTAAATTCTGTCCAGTCATGTCTCTTTCGAGACATGATCGCACAAACATGCTTCACGTATGGCCCTTAACTGAATCCACAAAAAAGACAAAGTAGGCACTATAGTAAAAATCACAAGCAAACGACTCCGAATTCAGCAATGGTTTCAATCAAGGCATACCCACATCTACTGTAGAAACCAACAACGAAAATGCATTACCATTGAGACACCTAAATAAACGTAATAAACAAACAGGAAATTTACATCAATCCCTTTGACCATGTGATTCTAAACAGTAGTGCATACATAAAAAAAAATAACTCACTACTCAAAGATACCGACACATGAAAAATAAAGAAACAAAAAAGAACTACTGAAACACAAAAATTTTACAAGGAAATCAGGAAAAATATTTAAAAATGAAAACAACGCCTAAGAACACCCAAACGTTACGTTCCTCCTAAGACCCACAAAACCCCTATTCATCCCATCATTCCAGGAATGGGCAACGCCCCCTCCCCCATAAATTAGATAGATCCATCGCAAAAATGTTAACCCCTCTCTTTGGAACAATAAGCTTATCACATATTAAAAAGAAAATAATCAGCCAATCTTGCTGAAAATCTAATGGGAAAAACTATGACTGAAAGACTCATGGCCAGTCTAGATATAAAACCACTTTACACTAATGCCTCCGCTGCTTAAATCTCTTTAAAAAAAAAAAAAAAAAAAAAACACAACGATAAACCTCTCCCTTAAAATAAGGAAAATAAGGAAAATTTGCCACCTCATCACCAATCATTGCCATTTCATATTTAATAACAACTTTAAAAATAAAAATTTGGATTAACAATTGGAACGCCTCTCGGTGGAGTGATGGCATGTACAAGATGCGATGGATAAATTGTCGTCTAAGTTATGCAAAAAAAAAAAAAAAAAAAAAAAAAAAAAATGAAAAAAACATTGACATCTCATTTAGCTGATACCAAAATTTAGCAGAAATATATTTTAATAAATGAGGAAACATTCAATAAAATCGTTATCGCCTTCAACCACGGCCTCCAGAAAACTTTGGAATCTCCTGCAACTCTTCTGGGCGTTTTCCTTATTTAAGTTCGTGTATGCTGCCGTAATCCTTGCGATCAGTTCATCTTTGATATTACAAGAAGTTTTGTTGGTCAACTGCACGCCACACACATAATAATCAAGGGGATTACAGTCTGGGTAGTTAGGTGGTCATATCTAAGGGGTGATGTGGTTGCAGAAATTGTCTGACACACATGACTTAATGCTCCTGCTTCTCAGGCGTGCTGCGGAGATCTGTTGCCAAACATAAGGTCTTCCACTCTCAGGAACCAGAACAGCCTTTCCTCCTGAAGGCACTTGATGTTGGCTACCGTGTTGAGTCTGAAGCTCTCATCAACAAGTTCAGGAGTTGCTTTCTTAGAACGATAAGAGTGGGTTTTCCAAGCTCACATGTCTTCGTAATTACCAGTAGACTCCTTCCGAATCCTCTAAACTCTCTGAAATGTATAAATTAGAGTTTTCCGCGCGAATGTCGTTTCCAAATTCCTGACTAAAAGAATTGTGTCATGGTACTCTTTTTCTCTCAGACAGTGCCCAACTGACCCTAATATACTGTGCAGTCGACAAAATCAAAAACAAACAACGTCCATGCGCGAAATTAAAAA
The DNA here is from genome assembly GCA_037127315.1 of Ascarosepion bandense. Taxonomy (NCBI): domain Eukaryota; kingdom Metazoa; phylum Mollusca; class Cephalopoda; order Sepiida; family Sepiidae; genus Ascarosepion; species Ascarosepion bandense. The sequence continues at coordinate 5,253,338 of JBBBDQ010000511.1, forward strand.
TATATAATGGCGACAATTTACCCATCGCACTCTCGAACTTCAAAGTTCTCGAACCTGGTTTTTTCCAAAATATTTTACTGCTTAGGTAAAAAAAAGTTAGCTATTTAATCCACTTACTAACGATATGCGTTGTGGTGCAGTGGATATCGACTCGAACTTTTTTCATCATGTGGTTTGCTAAAATCATCTACCGAAGAACTACAAGTGTTGAAAAAACTAACCATCCAAAAATCCAGAACTGCTGGAATCAAACTCCACAAAAAGAACGTTGCAACAAAACCGGAAAATGACTCAACAACACCAAACTATCAAACAAATGAGTAGTAATTAAATCAACAAACTGAGAGAAAACAACAAGAAAAATATGTTGGAAAACCTAAGTTAATAGAATCGAATATAAAGCTTTCCAATGCAGAACGAGAAACCTTAAGATTCGGTTTAAAATTTGCCACCGTAATCCACAAAGGCGGATATGCATTGTGGTGCAGTGGATATCGGCTCGGAACGAGAAATCGGGGCGCTGAGTTCGAATTCCAGTTGAATTCCTTGCCTTCACTTACGCACAAATACCCTTGGAAAAGGTATTAATCCGTCTATTCCCTCCAGTTATAGGTTAAATAATAGGACAGATTGGGTTCTATCGCCTTGGTCGGCAACCAGTCTACCGCAGAAAGCAATGGCAACCTACTGCGGGATAATCTTCTGCCCAGTCAGTCATGCCTCTTTCGAGACATGATCGCCCAAGCCTTTCACGTATGGCACTTAACTGACTGACTTCCGATATGTTCATGATATTCGAATTTTTATATCATAGTGCTACTGACTAACCGGATTTAAACAGATCTCGGTATAGAAGAATCCAAAGGAGTATCCTGTACATACAGTGGTAGGATAACTCTCTAAGAGAGCTCTAAACATATATGCATATAAATACAAATATAAGAAAATTAAGGCAGACACGTTATCTCATGGTGAATCGGAAGTTAGGCCTATTTCAGGCGAACCATCATCAGCTTCCGTCTTTATTTAACAAAGGATTTTACACAAAATATATGTGATGCTCTCACTCGGCAGGGCTAGTTTGCTCTCCTAACGAGTGAGAACATCATAACTGTGTTCTTATAAAACTTTGAAGTCGGCATGAGCCAGCTCAGATAAAGTAACAAACTCTATGTGCTTCTCAATGCGCTATCTCCACCTCGAGCACTTTACGATAAAAACCTGCTTGCCAGAATACATTTTATCAGTAAAAGACACTAAAAAAACAACAACCTTGGCGCTAAATATTACCACAACTCAACACTATACATATATAATGTATCGAGGCAGCAGATAATTTTCTAAACATATATTATTAAATATAAGCGACAATGAATGTCTATTATGTTTAATCATGAGTCGTTCTAAACATCGTATTTTGGTTTTAATTTCAGGTGAAAATAATGACAAGAATTGTCCAACATTTGGATATTTTTTTATTATGCTGGTTCTAAGCTTTCGGCTTATGATGATATTGTCTTGTTTTGACATAAAACAATAATACTCACACATACAAACAGTAAAACGAGCTTTCTGATATTGGAGGCCATCTACATTAAATCAAAACAAACCACACTTAATAAAATTACATTTCAATCTGGTCACAACACATTACGTTGCATTTAGACATATGGTTCTCTTAACATTTCGGTCTCTCACGGAGAGCTACGTCATAGAACCGCATTGCAAATTTACGAACTGCGTCTGCTATTCAGTGACTGTTATCGTTGCATAACAATGTTTCACGTCAACACAAGATAAAATCATCTTTGATGGTGGCTGTCTTTATGTTAACGTCCCTGTAACCTCTCTGAAGCTTAGAACCAGCATAATAAAAAGATATCCAAATGTTGAACATTTTTTGTCTTTATTTTCACCTGAAGTGAAACCCAAAATACGATGTTTAGAAAGGCTAACATAATAGACATACATTGTTTTATTTAACAATATATATATATATAGGATGCGAAGTGTAAATTGTCATAAGTTTAGATCTTTCATTTCGCGCATGTGCGTTGTTATTTGTTTTTTGTCGACTGGGCAGTATAGCAGAGTCATTTGCGTACTGTCTGTGAGAAAAATAAAGAACTGTGGTGCAATTCACTTTGCCAGAAATTTCGAAACGGCATGTTGTACGGCATGACAGAGCTTCCAGCAGTTACCCTCTTGACCGGGAGCAGCACTACCTCCTCAACTCATTTGTTATAGGCCTGGACTGTCCTCATATTGACACCCAAAACTATAAAATATTTGTATTCGAGCTTTTGGGTGTGAATGCCAAGCAGTACAGCATGTCATTTCGTTTCTAAATTTCTGGCGGAAGGAATTGCGTCATGAGAAATTACATAGTTAATTGGCAAACCATATCTAGGCTGACACAAAGTGACTTTAGTGACGTATTTTTCAAGGTTCATAAACTGACTACGAGGCTAACTTAATAACCATTGCTCCACGGTGAGGATCATCCGGGGTGTGTGTACAGTACCATAACTGCTATTTACGTATGTGAACAGTTAATGTGACGCGCACTAGCCGTATTTCGAAACATCATTGACTATTGAGAAATTCTGCTCTCTCATAACTACTTGCGAAATAGCTGGAGAAAAAACATAAAAAGCTACATATATTTCTGCCTCTAGCTCACCATTATAATCTTCTTCTTCTTCTTCTTCTTCTTCTTCTTCTTCTTTTATGTGCCCTGTCCCTTCAGGTCGTAGGCGATCATGGTTCTCCACGTTTCCCTATCCCTTGTGGCTCTTAATATGTTTGCTCCTGTTACTCCTGGCAACCCCCGTTCCGTCATCCACCTAATCAGACCCTGCAAATATGTTATCCGCTGCCTTCCTCTATCTCTCTTTCCTTCTATCTGGCTAGTCAGTATCAGGTTCTCCAGGCTCTCCTTCCTCATTGCATGTCCCAGGAACTTCAGTTGTCTCTTCTTGATGCTCAGCATCAATTTCCTTTTGTTGCCATTCTTTCCAACACCTCGTCGTTGCTTGCATGCTCAGTCCACAACCTCAAACTCACTGCTCAATTGTAATGATTCAAGCAAAACACGCTTATTAGTCATTAGTTGGTTTTCTAAGCACCACTTAGATGCAACTTAAGGCCGAAGGTATGGGGTACCCAGTGAGGATTGAACTCAGTTGTAATAGATTCTAGCAAGACAAGGTTGCTAACCATTACACCACGTTGAAATGCGCCTTGCTAACCATTAGTGATTTTCTAAGCGCAGAATAGATGTGGCATAAGGCCGAAAGTACAGGGTATCCAGTGAGGATCGGACTCACTACTCAGGTTCTAGCGAGTCAAGCTTGTTAACCATTACATTACGGCAAACTGCCCCTATTTAAGTATATATGCCTGTCTGCGTGTAGAAGTGTGGTGAATTTATATTTGCATTCGTCTATGATCATAATTTTAAGTATGTATAGGGTGTGCCAAGAAAATGTACTCACGTTTGACTTCGTCTTCAGTTTTAATACTTATAACCATGCATTTAATTCCATTTAATATTGAATTTAAACTGTTAATCTTCTTTGTTCGTCAATAAATACTGTATTTATTGTCATTTAAAGAATGAGTACATTCTGCATGTGTGTGCGTGTGCGTGTGTTTGAACATATATATACGCATATATTGATATCAAGTTGACCAGGTGTTTGAATAACTGTTAAAACACATTTCAACTGTTCTAATATATATGTGTGTGTGTGTGTTTGTGTGTGTGTGAAACGTATATATATATATATATATATATATATATATATATATGCAACTTGTTATATATATTATATTATTTATACATTAATTGGAGTAGATAGACTGAACTATCGCCCGGTTCACACTCCACCCACGTCTATTGAACAGATGTAGAGGCTCATCCCTTGTTCCCTGTTTAGGATGTGGTTTCCGGCTTTCTCTTTTCCAATCTTTTCACTTTCTTTTTTGTTTATTTTTTTTTTAATTGGAGTAGATAAACTGAACTATCGCCTGGTTCACACTCCACCCACGTCTATTGAACAGGTGTAGAGGCTCATCCCTTGTTCCCTACTTAGGACGTGGTTTCCGGCTTTCTCTTTTCCAATCTATTCTCTCTTACGTAGCCCTGCACACCAGTGGCCTTACCGCCTTGCTTGGGGTGATGTGATTAAAAAAAAAATTATATATGCGCGGTACTTATTTGAAAGCGCTCAATACCAGTGATAGAGCTAACATATTCAGTTAGATAGGTATGAGTTTATGACCCTGTATTTCACGCTTTTGCGATCGTCAGACAAACTCATGATCGCAAAAGCGTGAAACCCAGGGTTACAAACCCAAACCTATCTAATTATATATATATATATATATATATATATATATATATATATATATATTCAAACAGAAATTTTCTGGGTTTTGGGATCTGATAAAGTAATTTAATTCATTGCCCCTCTTATCCTCAAAAATCCCACTCCTTTCACACTGTTTTGTCTTTCATTACGACCTGAAGAAGCCGAGACCAATACATGCTGGTAAAACGCGTCGTTTATAAACTTTTCCACCTTGTCTCATCATCTCAAAGTATCAATACTAATGAGAAATGAGTCCAGCGTTCATTGAGTATTCCATACCTGCAGCAAGACTAAAACAATGTAAATGGTAACGAGTAATGGTAATATTGGCCGTTTCCATATAAGGTAACATTCGGGATTCATTGACCAAACGGCCAGTACCACTGTTGGTTTAAAATATTTTTTTCATGAAAATGGGTTTCTCAAGTCTAGTAGTTGTTATCATTGTTTCCACTATTGAGAGGCGTTTCCTTCTTAACCTTTTATTTGTAGTATGAAATGTTAGCTTCATGATTATGCTATCATTTTTTCTTCGAGTTACATTTTAGTTGGCGTGACTGCTGTTGAATGTCCTCAAGTGATGTGGCTTCTGTTATTTAGTACAATTCTTTGTCTGTGATTCTGTAGCGCCTGTCCTCAAAGCAGTGTTCAAGATGACCCAGAGGCTCCACTCGCGCAAAGCCATTTTTAAACATTGCTCTTAGAAAGTCGTTTGTATAAAACAGACAGTTTCATGATGCTCACAAATATATATATATATATATATATATATATATATATATATTTGTGAGCATCATGAAACTGTCTGTTTTATACAAACGACTGTCTGTTTTATACAAACGACTATATATATATATATATATATATATATATATATATATATATATATATAATGTTAAATCGTGATGATGCTTAGTGCCTACATTGCTGTTTTTATTGGTTTACTGGTAGAAAGATATTTTGGAAAGCAGGTTTTTTTGTCATAAACCGCTCGATATCGAGATAGAGATATTACGTTAACAAGATTAATGTAATAATCTTATTAACGTAATAATTAATTGGACTGTGCTTGTATGTGCTAACGTAGGGACGTCTTTTCAATTTTTCCTTGATTTAAAAATAAAATAAATCACCAAACTGACCAGTTAACTAACGAACCAAATAATCAAGCAAGCCAGTCAATCAATGAATGAAATATAAAAGAAATGAAGAAAAAAATTAAAAAGACAACAACAAAACAACAAAATCTTTCAAGAACTTCTTCAAAATGAAAAATAAGATGTATTAGAAGTTAAGGCATATACACGTACACACATACGCCCGCACACAGTATCTATATTTCAATTTCTATAATCCTAAAGCTATTTTTCTTTGTTTATTTTTAGCATTGCTTTTCAGGTTATTTAGTTATTTAGATATTTTCATGGCTTATTCATAATAAGACATACAATTGAAAAGACGTCCCTACGTTAGCACATACAAGCACAGTCCAAGTGTAATTGAAACGGGCGTACCTAAGTTTGCTTCCCAAATACACAATATTTTACCTTTTATTCTAATAATTTGTCACTTAACTGAGTAGGTATATTTCGACTTCAAAATTTCATGAAAGCATTATTATGACGTCTTCATTCTTTAGCAATATATATTCAGTATATCCCGGATATAAAAAAAAACTTATATAAGAGAAACTCGGATATAAGAGATATTTTCTCTGGTCCCAAATTAGAGCATGTGGTAATGTATATAAAATAGACCAAACCCGGATATAAGATGACTTTTATCCGGTCCCGACAACTTTCTTATATCAGGGTTACACTGTATATGTAATGTTTGCTAATAATTTTTATTTGAAGTTTCGCTTATTCTAAAATCCACACGTCAGCCGAAAAAAATATTTTTGAATTATTTTCCTATATGATATTTTTTAAAGTTATGTCGCAAAATTATTTGAATTTGTTTTTTCTTCTTAAAGATATTCGTTTATGAGATAAGCTTATTTGAATTCATTGGACAGTTGATTATTAATTCGACTTTTATGCCGCCTTTTTTATGTGAAGAACTTGTTAATTTTTATTGGGGTTTTTTTTACGGAATATCAACATTTTCGCGGGTTATTTAAAGCCAGAATATATTTGGGGATGGTAGGAACTTTTTCGAGATAATAGTGATTTGCAGATACAAGTCCTCCTGTTTAATCTATAGCTGGGAGTAGATGTGGATTCAAACTTTTCCCAGGAGCATTTACGCGTAAGTAAATGTACCGAACCCGACTGTAATTGGAACTTTATTCTTCGATTTTCAATTACCAGCATTACACCAATCGCATACCCAACCTTACAGTACCTGGTATTTCTAAGCGGTCACTCATCTAGGTACTGACAAGTCTCGACGTTGCTTGATTTTTGTGATCATACGAGAATGCGTGTACGTGTATATGCCTTAACTTCTAATACATCTTATTTTTCATTTTGAAGAAGTTCTTGAAAGTTTTTTGTTGTTTTGTTGTTGTTTTTATAATTTTTTTCTTCGTTTCTTTTATATTTCATTCATTGATTGACTGGCTTGCTTGATTATTTGGTTCGTTAGTTAATTGGTCAGTTTGGTGTTTTGTTTTGTTTTTTAAATCAAGGAAAAATTGAAAAGACGTCCCTACGTTAGCACATACAAGCACAGTCCAAGTGTAATTGAAACGGGCGTACCTAAGTTTGCTTCCCAAATACACAATATTTTACCTTTTATTATGATAAGTCATATTGGGAAAAGCAAATTAATAACTTCAAATCCCAGGTCTGTGCCGTCAGTTTAAAATTTACACTACCGGCCATAATTATTATACCACCCCAGTTTTTAAAAAGAAATGATGTATTTCATACTATTTTTAGTATTTATTTGCCAAGTGGATAATTCTAAATGAAAGTAGAATGGTTCTTTCGTTATTATTACTTTGCAAAATTTTACATGGCAAAGAATCAAAGGTGAACTCGACCGAATCACCCTAAATTTTCTTCATTCTTTCATCGATGAAACTGTAATATAGGTAATTATTAAATATTCATAAATTCATTTGATGCACATGTTATTGTGCAGTATTAACAAAAGAACCATTCAATTTTCGTTTACAATTATTCACTTGGCAATAAATACTAAAAATTAGTATGAAATACATCATTTTTTTTAAACACTGGGGTGGCCTAATAATTATGGCCGGTAGTGTATAAACCCAAAATATCTGATATTTACATGTGCCAGTAGTTTTTAATCGTGATGCGAAATTCGTGCCTACGGGGGAAATTTATACTTTCACGGAAAATAGCTACCACAATAGATACGAACTACAATTCTATAATGCATTTTTCAATGCAAGCATAGACGAAAGTAATTACATTGCAAAATATTTTGAAACAGGTTATCTTAAAAGAAGGCTTGGGAATTACTTTTATTTTTAATGGGATATATAACATTGAAAATAACATTTCAATTTCTATAATCCAAAAGCTATTTTTCTTTGTTTATTTTTAGCTTTGCTTTTCAGGTTATTTAGTTATTTAGATATTTTCATGGCTTATTCATAATCAGACATACAGAACACTACAGAAAAAATACTTTCCAAAAGTTATTTAGTATTAATGACTAAGTAGGAAAATGCATGACTGCAATGAAAATCAATAACCAAGATTTGATAGATACCCTGGCATTCAAAATTAATGGAATTAAGCATTGTTGTAGGTAAAAATATATCTATTGTAATTCCAAAAAACTCATGACGCGAATGGTCGGTAACCACGAGAATATAATCAAGACATTAAAGTCTCTAAACATGAGCAGATGACTACTCACCTTTCTCAGTTGATTGCCATTACCGCGCAAGTCTTGTAATTCCCTCTTCATTACAATCCATTCGGCCCTCAAATCGCCGACCCTCGCTCTCAAGTCGTCCAACCCATCCTCGCTTTTGCCTTTGAGCTGACTCGAAATCTTTTCCAGTTTGCTGGTCAATGCGGCGATGCTATTCCAAATGCTATCCAGTTCGGACTTCTTCGGGATGTATTTAATGTTCGACTGGCTGTGACGCACGCGGTGGTGACCCTGCAGATTATTGACATGGCTCTCCAGGTGCGAGGTGACGTTGTCAAGGTGCTCGATTTGGGAAATTACCTGGACACGTAATCTGGCCAGGTCCCGGCCCATGGTCGCATTCATCAGTTCCATGCCTCCCTCTAGTTTGGTGATGCGGTCGAGGACATCCTCGCCGGGTTTCCACACGTCGAAGTTGTATGTACATGTTCCCGCCGGAGTGACCGACTCTGCAGTTAGCAGCTTGACGCAGGACAAAAAGTAGATGACGGCCACAAGCGCTGAGGCTAACCAAGCGCTCGACATACTGCACAAAATAATGAGATAAATAGAATTACAAAGCGAGGGTGTATGTCGTCTGCTTGTTTCTTTTGGCCTGTACGTAAGTTCCGTATCTCACTATGAATTTTTTCCGTACATCTATAAAGGTCTATAAATAGAAATATGTGTATGTATTTACATATACATCAGTGTAATATTAACGCCTGTTTTCTGTATATGCGTATGACTTTGTCTATAAAGTGTGCGTGCGTGTGTGTATTATTTTTTGCTGCATATCGAGGTGTAAATTTGTGTGTGTTTAGATGCACATTCATTTGTATAGATGTATATAAGTATATGTATAAATATTTATATATATATGTATGTGTGTGCGTATCTATGTGTATGTGTGAAGACACAATGTGCAAGCGTGTATATGTGCATGTACGTTATTTTCGCCACATATCCCTCTTAACGGGAGGAAAAATGTGCGTGCGTTGTTTACGATTCGATCAACAGGAATTGGCAGGCTGCGTACGCTTCCCGCTGCTTCCCAGCTTTCTCTCACTACTTCGAAAGGCTACTTTGTTGTACGCTCTATGCTGCTTCTATGCCAATCCCTTTCCCGCCGTGTCACTTTTTCTCTCTTCTGCACTGCTTCCTATATATTTGCTAACATCTCTCTTTCTCTTTGCCCTTTTCCTCATTACACCCTCTCTGAATATTCTATCTTTTCATCCTTTGTTTTTTTTATCATCACAAGTGTCTCTGGTTCTGTTCCAATGCTTAAGAAAGGCTGTTCTGGATTTAAAACGAACTCCCTCTGCATAATGCATAACAGCATCACTAAATCAGGTGAACAAAATTAAATAGAGACAAGACAGAGCCAAAGTAAGTGTCTATAATAAATCAGATAAGCATACGAATAAATTAAATGTAAATTATTTTCACTTTTTTGTCCGTGTTGAAGTAATTAGAAGACATTAGATAGAGAAAACAGAAGACATTAAAAAACAAATACTTAATATCAGGAAGAAACAGCTGAAATTTCTAGGACATAAAATGAGGGCTTGGAAAATCGAATACTCACAGGACAGATTGAATGCAGTAGGGACAGAGGAAAACAATAGGGACTCGACTAAATATATGGCGAAACAGGGTTTAGGGAAATAACAAAAACAAAACAACATTTTAAAGACCTAAAAAGCACAGGAAAATGTGGAAAGTCATCATCGCCTACATCCTGCGACAACACAACACATAAGAAAGAAGAATACTTAATCTAATAACATTAAATTCGGTTATAAAACATAAATAAATCTTCTAATCGTTCTCTAACCTTAAAACTAATAATTCAGATTTATTTCATAAAGATTCCCCCAGCATCAACGAGATGTCTAAAGAGGTAATCCTTTGTGGCGTATGGTTTTTCAAGAAAAAACCACAGATTTAACAAAACAAAAAAAAAAAGGGCGCTAGCTCTCCACAATTTACTATCCTTTGTAGCTCTTAATAAATATTGCCTTTTTGTTATATTTCCCTAAATCTATTTACTCAAGTAGTTTATGCGCTGTTTCCCTCTGTCCCTCTTATCCAACCTGTCCTGCGGGTATCAGATTTTCCAAGCCCTCTTTCCTCATTATATGCTCTAGAAATTTCAACTGTCTCTTATTGATGTTAAATATCAGTCAGTTAAGTACCATAAGTGATACACGCTTTGGGCGATCATGCCTCGAAAGAGACATAACTGACTAGGCAGAAGATTATCTCGCAGTAAGTTGCCATTGCTTTCTACGGTAGACTGGTTGCCAGCCAAGGCTATATAACCCAATCTGCCTTATTATTTAACCCATAACTGGAGGGAAAATGCGGATTAATACCTTTGCTAAGGGTATTTGTGCATAAGTGAATGCAAGGAATTCAACTGGAATTCGAACTCGGCACCCCGATTTATCGTTCCGAGTCGATATCTATTGCACCACAAGTATAAGTTTCCTTTTTGTTTATATTTTCTCTAAAACTTTGTAGTTGCTCACATATTCGGTGCATGGCATCCTCAGCATCCTTCTGTAGAACCGAATTTGTCATCTTTGGGGAGATTGTTCTGCATTCACTGACATGTACAAGGACAGATATCACGTAACTGTTCAGCACTCCTATTTGTTTCTAAGAGATAGCTGAAGTTCCTGGGACATGCAAGGAGGAAGGAAGGCTTGGAGAACCTGATACTAGCAGGCCAGATAGAGGGGAAAATGAGACAGAGGAAAGCAGCGGATAACATATTTGAAGGGCCTGAGCAGGTGGATGACAGAACGGGAGTTGCGTGGTGTTACAGGAAAAAGTGTGCTAAGAGCCACCAGGAATAGGGAGACGTGGAAGGCTATGATCTCCAACGTCCTGAAAGGCACGTAGAAGAAGAAGAAGAAGAAGAAGAAGAAGAAGAAGAAGAAGAAGAAGTAAGGGAATCGATTCGAAATTTTGATTACATAAATCTGATTCCACATTTGGTTACAAGTAAGATCAGTATTCTAAAACCCACAACCCCTAATAGCAGCTATATCAAACAATATGAAAACAACAGTTTCAAATAATAAAATTATATTGACAGTCACACATCATCAAAAAATGAAATACAAAATTATCGAAAAGCGTAACGAACCCGGCATGATAAACAAATGTCGAAACCATCTACCATTAAATAAAATGTCTCCAAAAATAAACCACAGATGTCCTTGTAGTTGATATAGAAATTGGTTAAATAAATGTGCTGTTGTCATATCGAGAACGTGGTTTAATGCTTGTATAGCGTTGTGGTGCAGTGAATATCAACTCGGAACGACAAATCGGGAAGCCGAGTTCGAATTCCAGTTGAATTCATTACATTCACTTACGCACAAATACCCATGGGAAAGGTATTCATCCGTCTCTTGCCTTCGTCTCTTTATGGGTTAAATAACAGGACAGATTAGGTTCTATAGTCTTGACTGGCAACCAGTCTACCGCAGAAAGTAATGGCAACCTACTGCAGGATAATCTTCTGCCTAGTCAATCATGTCTCTTTCGAGACATGATTGGCTAAGCGTGTATAACGTATGGCACTTTACTGACTGATATCTCTACTGTTTCCACTGTCTAGAATTCCTGACAGTTCTCAGATGATAAAAAGAAAAGATATCTGCGGTGATCTATAATCGTCTACGTCCTAATAAACATTAAATAAGCTCACTGGTGCCCCTATATATAAATTTACTCGAGCCACAAGATTAGCAACTAGGTCCCACCCTTTTACTGCGAAACCAATAAATTGTAAACGCAAATTCTACTCCTGCGACTTTTTTTCTCGCACTTGTCGCCTGTGGAATTCTCTTTAATTAACTTGCTTTCCCGACAGCTACAATCTCCAAGAATTTAAATGTAAAGTCAATAGTCATCTCCTATCTCACTAACCTGCATCCTCTCTCTCTCTCTCTCTCTCTCTCTCTCTCTCTCTCTCTCATGTTCCCTCCTCCGTCCACTCTACTCTTATCAGTATTCTCATGATTCTCTTACCCACTTCCTGACACCCCCTATAACCTGTCACTCTTTCTCATAACTTCTTTCCTATGTAACCCCCCTGCAAAACAGTGACAATAAAATGCCTTGCTTAGGGCGATATGGTTTTAAAAAAGAGAGATAGATAGATAGATAGATAGATAGATAGACCGACAGCTACAATCTCCAAGAATTTAAATGTAAAGTCAATAGTCATCTCCTGTCTCACTAACCTGCATCCTCTCTCTCTCTCTCATGCTCCCTTCTCCGTCCACTCTACTCTCATCAATATTCTCATCTTTCTCTTACCCACTTCCTGACACCCCCTATAACCTGTCACTTTTTCTCACAACTTCTTTCCTATGTAACCCCCTGCAAAACAATGGCGGTAAAATGCCTTGCTTGGGGCGATATGATTATTTTTTAAAAAATAACTCTGTCTTTCGTTGTATCCGTTTTTCAAGTAAACCCACTATTCCTATATCAAGTGCAATTGTAGATTGAATGATAAGTAAGGTGTAGCCATTGGGTTACACGGCATAGATTGTAGTCTAAATGAAAAAGTGATTTCTACCTGAAATGTGCGTTCTGGTGTAATGGATATCGCTTCGGAATGAGAAATCGGTGAGCCGAATTCCAATTCCAGTCGAATTCGTTTCATCCATTTACGCACAAATACTTTTGGGGAAGGTATTAATCCATCTCTCCTCCCTCCAGCTACGGGTTGAATAGCAGGACATTGGGTTCTATAGCCTTGGTTGACAGCCGGTCTGCCGCAGAAAGTAATGGCAACCAACTGCTGGAAAATATTCTGCCTAGTCATTCACTTCTCGAAAGAAACATGATCGTCCAATCGGGTATCACGTAGAGCAATTAACTGATAGACTGACCTGAGATTAGTCTCAGTAATATATTTTCTTTAAGAATAAATAAAAGTGTTTAATTCATCAACAACTGAGAGCAAATAACCGCCTCATTGTGGTTTAAGTTATTTTAGCAAGACTTGAGTCTCGTTTGTTTTCCCCTACCGCTCATCTCCACTTCTTAAATAAAAAGGAAAGGAACGAATTGGAACACTAAGAACAAGTTTAACTCGGGATTAATGACAACGAATTAAAGATGAATCAGTTTAATTGTAATTAATTAAGCCTAGTTATTAATTAGAATAAAACTAATCTTTTTTAAAAACTATAATCTTTAAATAAAAGAATTTTCTAAAAATAGAAACTATACAGTTAATCAATAACAATACTATTAATTAATAATATCCAACAGAAATTAAAAGTGATAGGAAATTTTTACGGTTCACTTTCGTATTAATCCGGATTTGCTGGTATAGAGAAAAAAGGTTAAAATATTTTGAGTTTATTTTGCTTACCCTTTAATGTTTTTATTTCGTTCTTGATTTCTTTTTGCTAACTTCAGCCAATACTCAAACAAGACTTTTTTGGTTGATTTTCTTTACCGCCATATCTCTATCCATGCCGAAATCTGAATATATTTAACGAAATTGTATGCCTTCGTGGTACAGTAGATATCGACTCGGAACGAGAAACCGGGGAACTGAGTTCGAATTCCAGTTGAATCCATTGTATTCACTTACGCGCAAATACCATTGGGAAAGGTATTAATCCGTCTCTTCCTTCCAGTTATGGGTTAAATAACAGGACAGATTGGGTTCTATAGCCTTGGTCGGCAACCAGTCTACCGCAGAAAGCAATGGCAACCAACTGCGGGATAATCTTCTGCCCAGTCAGTCATGTCTCTTTCGAGAGATGATCGCCCAAGCGTGTATCACGTATGGCACTTAAGTGACTGACTGTATGCCTTCGATTACAGATAAAATTAATTGTTGGTCATTTTATTATACCTTTTTATTGCTGGTAATTTTTTTTTATAGAAATATATACTGCTGGTATTTTTACTATAAAAATGTATTTTTATGCTTTCATGGTGTTTTTCATTTGTTTGTGGGGTTCATTATTTTCCCTAACAGGTGCTACCACTCTGGGTCAGCGTGGACCTGGAAACTATAGCAATTAAGATGTGGTTCCACACTCCTCAAAATCTCCAATCTCCCAATCAGAGGCCTTGCTGCCGGATGTAGTTTATCGTCATACCCAGGATTACTCAAACAAGAAACATACAAAACGATAAAACTTTGACATTACCAAGCTTTGTTGTTAGAAGGTGTGAATTTAGTAGATGTCGAAAATTAGCATGATATATATAATCGAAAGAGTAATGTTTATAATATACTCCTGAGAAGGCATCGGCCAAAACATTATAAGAAAAACTATCCAAGATAGAGATTCTTAAAAATGCCATGCCCTTTTAGAACGTAGACGATCATGGCTCTCCGTAGTGTCTTGTTATTTATTATCTGCGAAATGTGACGCATTCTTGGGAAAGATAGTAAAGTGATTTCTCCTTACCGTCTCCATGTTTTTGAATTCAGAGTTTTCCTTTTCTTGGAGCTGTTGTCATCCAAGGCAAGTCTATTTAACCCATAACTGGGGTGTGTATGAGAAGAGACGGATTCACGACTTACCAAACTATGTTAGTGCGAAAGTAAATGCAACAGGAATTTGAAATCGGCTCGCTGATTCCACTTTTGGCATCAATATCCGTTACCCTACCCACACCTCAAAGATAGAAATACTAGTCCAAACCGTAGCTCGCGAGCCACATGAGGCCCTTTGACCTTTCACGGTAATTATTCGGATTAACTATTCGCTACGGTGCCTAGACTTTATGAATTTAAGCGCTGTATTGGTTGTGCGTTATAGTGCAACGGATACCGGCTCGGAATTAGAAATCGAAGAGTCGAGTTCAAATTTCAGTTGAATTCGTTGCACTCACTTACGCGCATAATGCCCCCTTGGGAAAGGTATCAATCCTTCTTTTCTTCCTTCAGCTATGAGTTGAATAGCAGAACAAATTGGGTTCATCTATTTCAACCAGCATGAAAACAGCCTCATCATTTATCCATCACACCCAATGGTGCATAGGGCAGCAACTTTTTGTTACTGTAACGAACTGCTTCTTTACGGAGCTGGGGTGTTAGCCCTGCACCCAACCCCCAAAACCTGGAGGACCGGTGGACCATTCTTGGTCCTTACGTTTAACAGCACCTGGTATTCCCAAATGGTCACCCATTTAAGTACTGACCAGGCTGGATGTTGCTTAATTTTGGTGACCGTACGGGAACCGGTGCATTCAACACGATATAGCCGTAGACTAGCAGTTCCAAATAATAAAGATATGTTGACAATTAAACATAATCAAAATATGAAATACAAAATTATCGCAATGCAATATGAATTCGGAATAATAAATGTTGAAACCATCTAATATCTCAAAAAGAAAACCACGGATATTTATGTAGTTGATATAGAAGTTGCTTACATCTTTCATCCTAGTTTTAAACACTTCCTAGAAATTTAAATTGTTGTGCTTGTTTATTTCTGGTATCTCCAATTTGTAATTAGCGTGTTGGGTTGTTTCTTTTGCTAACAACCATAAATTGTCTTCTTACAGTTGATGTTTAGACATTTGGTCTCACTTTCCTTTACTATCCGTGAGAGTTTCTGTAGTTTCGGGTCTGCTAGCAACAATGGGTCATTTGTATATCTAATGTTTTAAAACTGTGAAAGTCAATAATGAATCCTGGTAGGACTTCTAATGCTCTCAGTATTGCTCACTGTAAAAGTTAAAACTTCTACATCACTGTAACTAATCTAAACTTATTTATAAATGGAACTTTGTGTGTGTGTCCGTTACCTATAGACTCCGAAACGGCTGAACTGATTTTCTTGAAAATTTACACAGTTGTACTATAAGCGTCTGCGAATGTTCTTAGCTAGGTTTTGTGTCGAGGTACCTCCGATAAATATCGAAAATCGATATCGAAAAGATCTGGTTATAGAAGGAGTGGTCCGATTTTAATCAAATTTGATATACTCATAGACAAAGACATAAGAAACGATATTCAGAAGTTTCAAGGTTGCGGTTCTTACAATAGTGCAGAAAATTGATAATATATATATAAGTGTGTGCGTTTGTTTATCTGCCTGTATGTCTGTATTTTTTCCAGCCCTTTTATTTTAGTTTTTGCTTTGGGCTTGGCTCTAAGTAGGTATAATTGTAGTTCTTAGCAATCATGATAACATTTACTCAGAGAACTTATTTAGCCTTCAAAATTCAGTTTACGACAAAAAAAACTTATTTGATATCGATACCAGGAAATCAAAATTTGATTTTCATCTATTCATTTTTCTTTCAGTCTAAGGTTTAGCTTTAACTGGAAACAACTATTACTTTTTAGTCTTTCGTGCCAACGTCCAAAGAGTCTGAGCTCCAGGACCATGGATTAGTTTTAAAGCTTTCATTATACCCGAGCAACGCCGGGTATAATGCTAGTAATACCTAAAGTCGGTCTTCAGAAGAACAGATGACACTTTTAGCCAGTGGTCAACTAAACACCTGACTCAAACTGAGAAATTTTCAGAAATAATCGAACTTTTAAATCACACATTTGAAAACCTGGATCGCTATAGATAGCAAATCTTTAACTGGACATAGCAACTGTAATACATTTTCAGTATTCTATTTATTGAGTCAAAGACGCGCAATTTTCTCATCTGTGCGCAGACGATAGCCTCAAGGCAAAAATAATTCACTGCAGTGTATGCATTTAAATCCAAGTTTATTCCAACGCAATTTCGAAGACTAGCACTGCAACCAGACTTCCAGAGAAGTTTTCTTGACTTTAAATTGACAACTCTAAACTCAGTATCTATGCTGATAACACAACTATCCATTTCTGTTTTAACAGTAAATCGGATTAGTTTGATGAGATCAAACTGGCAGTAGATCTTAAAAGTGACCTACAATCTGCTGTTAATTGGGGCAAGGAATAGCTTATTATTGTTAACGCTTCCAAAATAATAACCTGAAAGACATTTTCCTCCTTCCATCAGCATGGCTGATGCTAACCTCCAGGTGAGGGAGTTAGCATCTCAGGCTAATGTTCTCTGCGTATATTAAGCAGAAGGATTATAGTGAATTATTTACGATGTCTGCTGCTAGAAAAGTTAGTTCACGCTTTTGTGCTAAACAATCTTTCTCTTCAGAAACTATCTTATATACACACATATTTGTGTGTGTGTGTGTGTGTGTGTGTGTGTGTGTGTGTTTGTGTGTGTGTGTGCCATTCATCTATGCTTCAAATATTTTCGAATTACTTTTGAGATTATTGATAAAAATTATTATTTAGAGATTATTGATAAAGAATAATTTGCAATGTTATTGGTCTTGACTTAGTATCCCGGCTTCACTCACTTTCCCAGCCCCATAATGAACCTTCTCTATCCCATTTATATAAACACTTTCATGGTAATTGCTTGAGTTTGAGTTTTGTTTAACGGCATATCAACCTCTTTGGGTTATGTAATGCCAAAAAGGTGATGTTTTAAGGGGTTTTTTTTTTAATGTTTGGTTATAGTGAGAAAGTTGATTTAGCCAGATTTTGTAGAATTTTTTTTTTTTTATTTTTTTTTTAGAAAACTGAAGATGTCTTTTAGTTTTGTATTCAAAAATGTATTGCTGGTAATCATTTCTTTCCTTCAAAAATGTGTTATGGCAATATTTTTCCCCTTCAAAAATGTACTATGGTGATAATTTTTTCCATAAAAATGTATTGTTAGTAATATTTTTCTTTCAAAGATGTATATTTTTCTATAAAAGTCTATTTTTATAGTTTCATTTTGACTTCAGTGTGGGGCTTAACTATTTGCCCATAGCTGGGACCCTAACAAGTGCTACCAATCCGGGTTAGGTTGGATTTGTGAACAACAGCAATTAAGAGGTGGCTCTTCACAACCTCCCAATCAGAGGCCTAACTGCTGGATGCAGTTTACCGTCATACCCAGTGCCAATGGTAATTGTTGTAATTAACTCTACTCTATGGTCACTAAAATTTATGAATATAAGTGTTGTACTAGATTTGCAACAAGGTCTCATCATTTTATAGTTGAGGTGTGTAGATGTAACCGTAAGTTCTTTGATAACAGTTTCTTTTCTCGCACTTCTTTCAAGTGGAACTCTCTTCCGTTTTCTTTCTTTCCAGTCAACTTTCATTTTTCAAAATTTAAATGAAATAACTACTGTCTTTTTATCCGTTTTCTTTTTATTGTTCTCGCTTCTTAATTTTTTTTTTATTCTTCTACACTCAGTAACCTCTTGCGTCTTTGTATTTTTATTGCTCGGGGTGAAATGAATAAAAAAATAAATCGATGTTCAATCTCATTAATCGAGTCTAGCTCGATTAGTTAAGTGTAGCAACAATTTTTCTTTTTGTCTGTTCTTTATAAAAACATTTTACCTTTTTAAGTATAATTGAAATAGGAAAATCTCTTGCAACTGATTTCTTGTTTTTATTGAAAAAAAAGAAAAGACCAGGGTTTGATTAAAAAGAAAATAACGATAAAAATCATGATTCAATTAACAAAGGAGATTTTGGTCATTTTGAAGTCAATTTTAGGTATTAAATTAACAATATTCAACTTAATTTGGCTTAAATAATTTTCGTTGGGTAAAACACGCAGATTAAAAAAAGAATTAAAACAATTAAATTATTGTTGTAATTAAATTTTCAGTATCTATCTTAAAAAACGAAGGCTTTTCTACAGAAAAATGCTGAAAAAATCTATGGATGCAACATGTGAGTCATAAAGAAGTTTTACGGAATCTGAGAACAAAAAGGTGACTTGAAACTTCTAGAACACTCAGAAAACTTCTAGAATACTCAGAAAATCTGACACTCACTGAATGTATTGAAATCAAGAGGGCCAGAGGTAAGCAGAGGTTAACTTGCCCACCTAGTTTATTATGGAAATGAATGGTAGAACGTGGGTGAAAGTAATAATATAAATATTTCTGAGAGATACAAAGGATAAGCTGTGAAGAATCATGATCGCACACTCTGAACTTACCTGTCACAGTTTGTGTCTGGTAGGGACCAAAAATCATCTCTCAGTTGCGTCTCTGTCCTCGAAAACATAGTGCAGCTCAGTTATAGCTCTGTCCGAGGACAGAGTTGCATCTGAAAAAATTATACTGTGTAGATGCCCGGTCCCGGGGAACAGTGTCCCGAGGCCGCGCCACACAATTGTACCAGAGGAATGGACCAGGTGCTTGTCACCGGGGTCAACGCAACAGGCGGTTGCGGGGACTGGGGAATTTTTGTTACTTGTGCGTTAAAAACTGACCTTGTGTCACATCTCGCTCCAGTGGGGGAGTAGGATGAATAAACTTACATGACACGTCAAAGAAGAAGAATCTTAAACTTAACAAATGCATCATTGCTTCATACAATATATATATATATATATATGATCTAATAGCTAAATGCAGGCAATGGCCACCTAACTCGAGAGACTCTATCAATGCCTTCAGTATTTTTTATTATTCTTACCACGATCCTTAAAGTAGATCAGTCAATAAGTGCCATACGTGAAACACGCTTGGGCGATCATGTCTCGAAACAGACATGACTGACTGGGAAGAAGATTATTCCGCAGTAGGTTGCCATTGCTTTCTGCGGTAGACTGGTTGCCAGCTAAGGCTATAGAAACCCAATCTGTACTGTTATTTTATCCATAACTGGAAGGAAGAGACGGATTAATACCTTTCCCAAGAGTATTTGCGCGTAAGTGAATGCAACGAATTCAACTGGAATTCGAACTCGACTCCCTGATTTCTCGCTCCGAGTCGATATCCCCTACACCACAACGCACATCATTAAAGTAGATACGTGTATTTAAAAACTGTTTCCCTCGGTAATAATATGATCTCTTACAGTATTGATGAATTTAGTGAGAGTAATAATAATGTTTTTTACAGTGATTTTCACATTGTACAAGGCCCAAGAGCCAATCGAGTTAGATTTGCAGAGAAAGAGGTATAATTTATGTAGATATGTTAGGAGGATAACATTAGATTTGAAGAGGTTAAAAAGAGCAGCCCAAAATGCCAAAGACAGGTAGGGGATATTAAATCAAGCAGTTACAAAAATTTAAATACCTGCAAAGTGTGCTAACAGAAGACGGAAAATGTGACACAGAGATCCGAAGGCGAATTGGCATAGCGAAGGATGCGTTCCAGAAACTGAATAAAGTATTAAGAGACAGGAAACTTTCACTAGAAACAAAGAAGAGAGTACTGGATTGCTATGTGAATACCGTTCTTCAATATGGCAGTGAATGCTGGACAATATCATCAAAGATGAAGGAAAAACTTGAAGCAGCTGAAGTGTGGTTCTACAGAAGGATGCTGCGGATATTGTGGACCGAGCATGTGAGCAATGATGACGTTTTGGAAAGAATGGAAACAAAAAGGAAATTAATACTGAGCATCAGGAAGAGACGACTAAAGCCCCTGGAACATGCAATAAGGAAGTAGCGCTTGAAGAACCTGATGCTAACAGGCCAGATAGAGGGAAAATATAATAGAGGAAAGTAGTGGCTAACATATTTGAAGGGCCTGAGCAGGTTAATGACAGAACAGGGGTTGTGTGGCGTTACAGGAGAAAATGTGCTAAGAGGCACCAGGAATAAGGAGACGTGAAAGGCCATGTTCGCCTACGTCCTGAAAGGACAATGCACATAGAAAATTGTAATGATCGGGAAATGTTCACGAAAGTTAAGAAAACTGAATTTAGTATACAGATTGATAAATCAAGCTTACGGGTCAATAAAACTTTATTAGTGTCTTATATGTTTTTTTTTATGAAAAGAAAATGGAGACTGTTTAGAGAAACGCCTTTACTATGAATCCGAATATATATATAAAGTGAGAAACAATTTTTGATCATTTAAAAATACTTTGAAAATAATAAATTGATTCCTTCAAAAATATGTTAGAATAGTTGGAGGAGCATACGACAGTAATATTTTCATACGAAAAATAATTGCTTATTCATGTCTGGGTTCCTAACCAAAGAAAAGAAAAAGAAAAGATAATCCGAAGATCTACTGGGCATTTTTAAAACGTGTGCATATTTACCATTTTCATGAAAAGATTTAATGACTTGATTAAACTGAGGATTCCTGACTGAGTAAATAATAATAATAATAATAATAATAATAATAATAACTGGTGCACAAAGCAAAACCAAAATTGATTTACAGGAGACCATCATTGATTTATAAAAGAGCGAAGAAGTTAAGATGATTTTTTTTAAATCAAAGCTTATGTGAAATGCAGCTACAATGTCAGTCAGTTAAGTGCCATACGTGATACACGGTTGGGCGATCATGTCTCTTTCGAGACATGACTGACTGGGCAGAAGATTATCCCGCAGTAGGTTGCCATTGTTTTCTGCGGTAGACTGGTTGCCGACCAAGGTTATAGAACCCAGTCTGTCCTGTTATTTAACCCATAACTGGAAGGAAGAGACGGATTAATACCTTCCCCAATGGTATTTGCGCGTAAGTGAATACAATGGATTCAACTGGAATTCGAACTCGGGTCCCCGTTCCGAGCTGATATCCACTGTACCACAACGCACATAGCCTGAATTAATCTTCTTTTTTCTATTTCGATTTTGTCGACTGAAACCAAGTTATTTTTATTCCTTTTCTATCCTCTTAAATGGTGGGAAAAAGCTTTCAGCTCAGTAAATCAAATTTTGACCAAGAATAGAAACGAATGGAAATAGTGCAGCGTGAACATTGAAGATTTACGACTTCTTTTTATCAAATTTGGAACCAAATATTGCAAATTTTGCTACTTGTCATCAGTGACAGGGTTTACATTAACAAACAACGTGTGTTATTATAATCACTCCTTTCTAATTTACGTTAATAAGTAAAATAATGAAAATGTTTACAACTAATTTTAAATTCAATTAGGACCAGTTTATTACATGAAAATAAAATGTTAAAGATCGATAGTAAACATTAAAGTGTTGGAGGGGCATTTAGAAAAAAATTTTTGGTGGGAGGAATTTAAAACCATGGTTGAGAAACACTTCTATAAACTATTCGACAAATTGGATTCTTCGTGCCCGAAAAAAAAAAACAATGTTAAAAGCACAGTTTTTCTCTGTCACTTATATAATTTTAACTACCTTCACTCATCGGCAATGACTAGAACTGTAACAGAACATAATGTTGATTTAAATCCGTGGAAATGACTGAAAAACGCTTGCCTCTCCATTTTTATAGGCAGAAGCACACAAATGCATGCTGGGATTGTTTTGTTTTGTTTTTTTTGTTTTTTTTGTTTTGTTTTTTTAGCTAATAAAATAGGCCGGTCTGCAGTTTAATATGATTCAGACCTGATCTTAAAATGAGAATGCTACGTTTGCTTGTCTGAACCAGCTTTTGTGCGTCAACCCCAGTTCTTAGTTTATGAACATTTTTCCATATTACTGTTGTTTAGTATTGTATATATTGTTTGCTTTCTTTATATTCTTTTGATCCTGGGCATGACGGTAAACTGCATCCGGCAGCAATGCCTCTGATTAGGAGGTTGGTCGGAGCATGGAACCACCTCTTAATTGCTGTTGTCCACAAGTCCATCCTGACCCGGAGTGGCAGCACCTGTTAGGGTCTCAGCTAGGGGTAAATAGTTAACTCCCCACAAAACTGGGGTCAAAACATGAAAGTATGCAAAATACACTTTTATAGAAATATAAACATAAACATAGACTTTTATAGAAAAATATATTTTTTGAAGGAAAAATATTACCAACAATATATTTTTGAAGGAAAAATATTACCAACATTATATTTTTGAAGGAAATATATTACCAACAATATAATTTTTGAAGAAAAAAAAATATTTTCAGCAAAATATTTTTCAATACAAAACCAGAAGACATTTTCAGTTTTCTAAAATAAAAAAGATTAAAACAAAAATATTAATTAAAATCAGACTAAATCAACCTTCTCACTATAAGCGAACATTGAATACCCCACAAAGGTTGAATTGCCGTTAAACAAAACTCAAACTTCTTTCTATTCTTTTTGTTTTGTTTCTTTCTTTTCTTTCTCTTGTCATACCTTTTGGAAAACTTTGTCAATTCTGTTTGTTTGACAGTTCTGTTATTCATTGTTGACCATGGTTACTCACTCCACACCTCAGTATATGATGAAAGTGAATTTATACACTCCTGATCAAAAATTTAAGACCACTTAAAAATCTTTTAAAATAATTTGTTTCTTACGGATAGATTTTAAACGCCTCCCACTTAAGGTTACCAATACTACAATCTAAAAGGTTATGGAAACAAAAAACTACATTCCAAACATTTTATTTAGAAATTTACATTTTTATAAAATGAGGCGATTTACACATGATCAAAATTATAAGACCAGAGACAAAAATTCTACGAAATTGTACAAAAAGTGTATGAAAATATTTAACAACCAAATTTAATAATGAAGTCTACCTCCACTGCTTTTGATGACTTCAAAAATTCGAAAAATTGGTAAGTTTGCTTGCGTTAGGCATGGTAACACCTTTACGCAGTGATTGCTAATCTCTAACTGAACTAAAAACATTGGAATTGCCATAAATCTAACAATTTATACCCTGGTTTTATAATTTTGATCATGCGTAAATCGCCTCATTTTATAAAAATGTAAATTTCTAAATAAAATGTTTTGAATGTAACTTTTTGTTTCCATAACCTTTTAGATTGTAGTATTGGTAACCTTAAGTGAGAAGAGTTTAAAATCTATCCATAAAAAAAAATTCTTTTTAAAGATTTTTAAGTGGTCTTAAATTTTTGATCAGCAGTGTACATTTTTTGCTCTTGAAAATTTACAACAAAAATATTAAAGACTATTTCTTTATTAGACTGTTTATTTAGTAAAATCTAAACTTATTTATAAATGGAACTTTGTCTGTGTGTGTATGTGTCTCTGTGTGTGTCCGTTACCTCTAGACTCCGAAACGGCTGAACCGATTTTCTTGAAAATTTACACAGTTGTACTATAAGCGTCTGCGAGTGTTCTTAGCAAGGTTTTGTGTCGAGGTATCCCTGATAAATATTGAAAATCGATAATCGAAAAAATCGGGTTATACAAGAAGTGGTCGATTTTAATCAAATACTCTCATAGACAAAGACATAAGAAACGATATTCAGAAGTTTCAAGGTTGCAGTTCTTACAATAGTGCAGAAAATCAATAATATATATATAAGGCAAGATGTTTGCGTTTGTGTCTGTTTATCTGTCTGTATGTCCGTTATACAAATCCACAATTTTTATCCGATTCTCACCAAACTTCACACAAATATTCTTTAGGCTGAATCTGAGCTCCAGGACCAAGGATTAGTTTTAAAGCTTTCATTACACCCGAACAATGCCGGGCTATACTGCTAGCAATTTTTTTATTTTCAACATCCTAAAACTAATACAATTAAAACTAATACGATCCAATATTTATCAGTTATCAATTTATAAAGAAATAAATATGAAAACACATTTTTAACACTATTTACATTGTTCGAACTATTGTCCTCATCTTTACTTCCATTTTTACAATGTTTCAGCCGTTGTACGCTCCGGCCTTCATCAGATGCTAGGAATTTTAAACCGAACCCTTTAATACGATGACTGGAGTAAATCATTCTCATTTTATGTGCGATGACACTTCTGATAGCCATGTAGTTATCTCCCTTTCACTTAGCTTTCTCAGTTACTTGCTCACTTTGCTATAGACTAGTATTGAACTCACAATTCTTTGGGTCAATTCACTGGAACTAAACAACGTCTATATCCACTTAGCCATGTGTCCACAAGGACTATAGCAATGGTGAACAAATGACAGAGAGCTAAGTGAACGGGAATGAGAATGATATAAGCCCGTGATCGTAATAAAAGGTTCGGTTCGAAATTTCTAGCACCTGAAGAAGGCCGGAGCGTACAACGGCTGAAAAGTCGTAAATATTGCAGTAAAGATGAGGACAACAATCAGAAGAAGGTAAATATTGTAAATACTACCTAATCTCAAAAGAATAAACAAAACATTTTTTATTCATAAATTTATAAACATTTACTAAATTATTAAAATATGCGAACGAACTGTAAGGAAATTCATATCATTTACTATTTTATAAAGTTCGAATCAGTTCGTAATTGGTCTATGTTTTGCTAACTATTCTAATAAACTATATAATAAATAAGTAGTTTACTCCACCCA
The DNA here is from genome assembly GCA_037127315.1 of Ascarosepion bandense. Taxonomy (NCBI): domain Eukaryota; kingdom Metazoa; phylum Mollusca; class Cephalopoda; order Sepiida; family Sepiidae; genus Ascarosepion; species Ascarosepion bandense. The sequence goes on from JBBBDQ010000511.1 coordinate 5,278,798, forward strand.
TGTCTATTGAACAGGTGTAGAGGCTCATCCTTTGTTCCCTGTTTAGGATGTGGTTTCCGGCTTTTTTTTTTTTTTCGAATCTTTTCACTATTTTCTTTTTCTTTTTTCTTTTTTTTTTTCAATTGGAGTAGATAGGCTAAACTATCGCCCGGTTCACACTCCACCCATGTCTATTGAACAGGTGTAGAGGCTCATCCTTTGTTCCCTGTTTAGGATGTGGTTTCCGGCTTCTTTTTTTTTTCGAATCTTTTCACTGTTTTCTTTTTCTTTTTTCTTTTTTTTCAATTGGAGTATATAGACTAAACTGTCGCCCGGTTCACACTCCACCCACGTCTATTGAACAGGTATAGAGGCTCATCCCTTGTTCCCTGTTTAGGATGTGGTTTCCGGCTTCTTTTTTCCAATCTTTTCACTGTTTTCTTTTTCTTTTTTCTTTTTTTTCAATTGGAGTAGATAGACTAAACTATCGCCCGGTTCACACTCCACCCATGTCTATTGAACAGGTGTAGAGGCTCATCCCTTGTTCCCTGTTTAGGATATGGTTCCGGCTTTCTTTTTTCCAATCTTTTCACTTTTATGTAGCCCCCTGCACATCAGTGGCGTTACCGCCTTGCTCGAGGTGATATGATTAAAAATAAAAATAAAAAATAAACAACCTAATAAATAAACGGTTTTTATTATTTTGTTGTCATTTTTCAAGAACAAAAAAATAGACCTTCCCGAAGAGTGAAGTTAGTTAAAATAATACCGGAGTCAACGGAAAAACTGTTGGTTTTTTTTTTTTGTTTTTTTGTTTTTGTTTTGTTTTTTTTTTGCACCACTTTTTTGCAGGCACGAAAACCCAAGTCTGCCAACCATTCTCCTCGCTTAAAAATAACATCGGAATTTTCTGCCTTTAATAATATCCTCCTCGAAAGCAATGAGGATAAACAATTTAACATGACATTCGGATTATTTTAGAATCCATGTCAGATACGAAATAAGCTCACTGAACGTTTTCTTGCTTTGAGAATAGATTTTGTTTGAACGAGCATACAGTGTATTAAGGCACTTCTCATTAGCATTTTAAAAAAGTACGTATACAAAACGTAGTAAAAAGAAAATAATCTGATTCAAGATGAAACATCTAATTATCTCCCTTTATTTTATCTCATTCGAGACGCACAAATAGATAAGCCTATTTGCAATGTGCTTTATTTAATCGGATTAAAGAACTACAGCTGTATTGTAATCGAAAAATAGAATTGAGGCAATGAAAAAAAACCTTCTAAAGCTTGTCAACTAAAGAAATTTCTACCACAAATTATCTTTTATTCTGTTTAATAAGCTTAGGTCCATTTCAAGAAGAAACGGATTAAGACTTTTTTATACCAATGTACCAATCTATAATTCCGTCCTGTCTTCAGAATCAGGACTCAAAACTTTGGCCCTTACATGATTTTCCACAGTCGAACCTTAGAAAATAAAACGTATGAAAATTGCACTTATTTCACCCCAAACAAAGCAGAACTTCGACTGGTGCGCAAGGGGTTACATAAGGGGAGAGTGATGAGAAAGAGGAACAAGTTACAGGGGGTGTCAGAGAACGGATAAGAAAAGAATGAGAACTCGTGTGAAGGAAGCTGCATGAGAATAGAGTGGAAAGGAAGAAAAAAAATAATACAAGACTTGTCAGGGAAAGGATGCTAGTCAAGAAGAGATGGCAATCGACATTGCATTTAAATTTTTGGAAATTGTAGCTGTCAGGGAAGCAAGTATACAGAAGGGAATTCCATAGGCGGGAAGTGCGAGCAAAGAAGCTGGTAAAGTAGAAGTTGCGATTAAATTTGATCGGTTTTACTGTAAAAGGGTGGGACCTAGTCGCCCGTCTAGTATCTCGACTAAATTCATGCAGAGGGAGCACCAGGGAGCTAAGCACATCGGAGCAGAAACCGTGAAAGTATTTTTAGAAGAGACAGAGATAATTACGTCGGAGAGAAAGTGACTGGAGTTGAGCTACCAGGTAGGGTTCAATGACATTGCAGATTCTCCGTTGCGTTTTGTCAAGAACACCGAGATGAATAGCAAGGGCACCGACCAGATGTGACAACAATACTCAATGCCCAGGCGAATGGTAGATTTATATATGTGCAAGATGGATTCAGACGAGAAGAACTACACATAGAACCAATCTTCCTAGCAGCAGATTTTGCTATGGATTCAATATAGTCATTCCATTTAAGGTCGGCTAATAGAGTTGGGCCGAGGAAGCGCAATATTTTTGCTTTCAGGGGGGAATAGCCTGATCCATGCTGATGAGAGGATAGGAGTGATTGTCTATGGTGATTAAAGGATAGCAGTTTCGTTTTGAAAGCATTAAAATTTACGTGCCATTTCTTACCTCAGTCCAATACAAATTGGAGGTCCTTTTCAAGATCAGTAGCGAGGTTTGCTTTGTCAGCCTCGAAACTGATATTTTGGTGTTATTATTGGGGGGGTTGTTTTTTTGTTTTTTTGTTTTTTTGCACCACTTTTTTGCAGGCACGAAGACCCAAGTCTGCCAACCATTCTCCTCGCTTAAAAATTTTCTGCCTTTAATAATATCCTATGGCGGATGCATCGTTTGTGTAATGGATAGCGGTTCGAAATGAGAAATCGGAGAGTCGAGTTCGAATTCCAGTCGGATTCGTTACATTCACTTAGGCGCAAATGACATAGGGGAAGTAAAAATAATCTCCTCAACTATAGGTTAAATATATGATGTTTCCAGACGTATCTGGAAAAATCATTGTTATTTCCAAAATATTGTTAATGCAAGCTGTTCTTAGCTGATGTAAAATCATAATCTTGACCAACAAAATAATGAAGACACAATTGAAAAGTGAAACAACACATGAATGGTAATGATAAGATTAGTCGTTGCCTTATAAAGAAACATTCATTGTCAGAGCAGCCAGTAATATTTTCGGTTGAAACAGATATAATCTTTCTCTTAAAACAACTGTTCAAGAAAAAAGGTTTCACAACTTCACTGTTATCGTTCTTTCCACTATTGATGGGGGTTTCCTTCCTAACCTTTTGTTTGAAGTAGTGTGAAACATCAACATCTTTATTATGTTATTATTTTCTGTTCAGGTTTCATGTACTATTTGCTGTTGTTGTTGTTGTTGTTGAAAGTCCTCAAGCGACGTGCTTTCCATTATTTGGTAGATTTCTTCGTTTGTGATTATGTAGCGCCAGCCCATGATGTTTTAATAATTGATCTAAGACATTTTTCAACGCATGATATCCATTAAAAAAGTCTCGATCTGACGAACTTATTTAAGGGCTTGACTTTAAGGTCAATATTTAAATAAATATTAAATTTGCTGTGTAAAAAATGTAAATAAATAACAACGCAATAAATATATGCACAATATGACGTAATAAACACCGACATATTAAAATATAATAGACGCCATTGCAAAACAATGTAGAAAATTTATGCACATCTATCCATAATGCAGGCGCCCTTCAAGGTGTGCTCTCTCTCTCTCTCTCTCTCTCTCTCTCTCTCTCTCTCTCTCTCTCTCTCTCTGACTACACGCTTTCTGTTTTTTTATATTATTAACCATCTACCTAGGAACATTTCAAATATGATCCGAGCCTTGTAGCAGATTTCTCTGATCAAGCTGTAACATCTCAAAAGGGAATCAACTGAATCAATACCTCAAAAATCAAGCCAATGTTATTACATCAACGTTTTCTTCTGTTTCTATTCTTATATTGTTCTCACTTCTTAATAATGATTTACTTTTTCTCATATTATTTCCCTCTCCCCTTGCGTTTAGTGGCTTTATTGCCTTCCTTATAGTAAAATGATTAAAACATAAAAACAAAAAAAAGCTGAGTTTTTTCCAAACCTAATGAACAATCGCATTTGCAATGAGTCTCTAAGCTTTGGACGTCATTTGGGTTTCAAGTTCACTTCAAATCTCAAGTGGACCTCATATATTTCCAATCCATTATGGTACTTCAAACGTTATTATAGTGGACACATCGTATTCAAAATAGACACCCCATTTTTATTTATTAAACAGTATGTATTACGTCTATCAGTATTTGTCTATATTTATGAGACGAGGTATTGTAATTATTTACATTATCTACATTGTCCGAACTGTTGTCCTCATCTCTATTGCGATGTTCACAACGTTTCAGCCGTTGTATGTTCTGACCTTCTTAGGGGATTGGACAAATGGCCCAGTGGATAAAGGCGTTGGTTAGATCCATGGCAACAAAGATGAGGACAATAGTCCGAATAATGTAAATACTGTAAATACTACCTCATCTCATAAATATAGACAAATACAATGATCTATTATTAAACGTCGTACAAATGGCAACAAAGATGAGGACAATAGTCCGAATAATGTAAATACTGTAAGCACTACCTCATTTCAGAAATATAGACAAATGCAATGATCTATTATTAAACGTCGTATAAATGGCAACAAAGATAAAGACAATAGTCCGAATAATGTAAATACTGTAAACACTACCTCATCTCAGAAATATAGACAAATAGAATGATCTATTATTAAACGTCATACAAATGGCAACAAAGATAAAGACAATAGTCCGAATAATGTAAATACTGTAAACACTACCTCATCTCAGAAATATAGACAATTAGAATGATCTATTATTAAACGTCATACAAATGGCAACAAAGATGAGGACAATAGTCCGAATAATGTAAATACTGTAAACACTACCTCATCTGATAAATATAGACAAAGAGAATGATCTATTATTAAACGTCATAAAAATGGCAACAAAGAGAAGGACAATAGTCCGAATAATGTAAATACTGTGAATACTACCTCATCTCAGAAATATAGACAAATAGAATGATCTATTATTAAACGTCGTACAAATGGCAACAAAGATGAGGACAATAGTCCGAATAATGTAAATACTGTAAACACTACCTCATCTCATAAATATAGACAAATACAATGATCTATTATTAAACGTCGTATAAATGGCAACAAAGATAAAGACAATAGTTTGAATAATGTAAATACTGCAAACACTACCTCATCTCAGAAATATAGAATAATAGAATGATCTATTATTAAACGTCATACAAATGGCAACAAAGATAAGGACAATAGTCCGAATAATGTAAATACTGTAAATACTATCTCATCTCAGAAATATAGACAAATACAATGATCTATTATTAAACGTCGTACAAATGGCAAAAAGATGAAGACAATAGTCCGAATAATATAAATACTGTAAATACTACCTCATCACAGAAATATAGACAAATAGAATGATCTATTATTAAACGTCGTACAAATGGCAACAAAGATGAGGACAATAGTCCGAATAATGTAAATACTGTAAACACTACCTCATCTGATAAATATAGACAAATAGAATGATCTATTATTAAACGTCATACAAATGGCAACAAAGAGAAGGACAATTGTCCGAATAATGTAAATACTGTAAATATTACCTCATCACAGAAATGTAGACAAATAGAATGATCTATTATTAAACGTCGTACAAATGGCAACAAAAATGAGGACAATTGTCCGAATAATCTAAATACTGTAAATACTACCTCATTACAGAAATATAGACAAAGACTAGAGGAAAACAGTCTATCGAAGTGTTCACACTAATAACGTTTGAAGTTATATAAATGTCGGATTAAAAATAAATCCATTAATTCTTTAGATACAATCCAATTCTAAAGAAAATTTTGAAAGTGATCGGTTCACTATATCGCTCTAGGATTTATCTGATGTATTCTGCCTGTTGTGTGTTAACAAGAAAGAGTGAGCCTCGGCCAGAAAATAAAATATTTCTGTCATATCTGGGATGGACTTACTATATCAGGTGGGGATCCGAATCATCTCTCAGTTGCGTCTCTGTCCTCGAAGACAGAGTGCGGCTCAGTTGTAGCTCCGTCCGCGAGGATAGAGGCGCCACTGAGAAAAATTATATTGTGCAGATGCCCGGTCCCGAGGAACAGTGTTCCGCAGCCGCGCCACCCCATTGTACCAGAGGTGCTTGTCACCAGGGCCAGCTCAACCGGCGGTTGAGGGGACTGGGGAATTTTTGTTCCTTCGCCCGTCTGTACGCGGTCGGGCTCCCCATGCTAAAAAAGACCTTGTGTCACATTTCGCCCCAGTGGGGGAGTAGGGTAAATATACCCCTTTCCAACCTTGTTTCTAAAATTGTTTACGCGGTCTTGTTAGTAGTTAATTTATTTTCCACATTACATTCTACAAACGCATCATTACAAGCTACTCATTACTGTGTTGTTATTTCCATGGCATATGTTCAGAAAAGTTCCACTCTTTAGTTTTAACAGTTCTGACTGCTAGGATACCCCACGCTAATTCTACAGAGTCGAATTACTCTTGTTTCTTCCTTATTCTAAGTGTCAGAAGAAAGTTCTAATCTGAGAACTTTTCCCCAAAACGCCAGCGTGAGTGATTCCCTGAAAACTTTCATTTCAACCTCTTTAAGTCAAGGCCCAATTGTTTTCTAGCCACCTTATTCGTTATAATTCCCATTTCCTACCACCTTCTCTACTAGTCATGTCATGTTCCTCACTCATTATTACCGTTTCGTCTCTAACCCTTTACTCTATGTCTTTCAAACCTTGAATTTGGTAAAATTCAGTAAAAAATATTATGAATGTACAAAATAATGTAATAAACTCATACGCAATGCAATATAATGCACACTCTAAGCAATGTAATAAATTCACACATAACAATATAATAACCTATGCAGAAAATGCATAAACTAAAAAGTTCAAGTTGAAACGATACGTAGATTCAGACTTCATGCTATATTAGAATGTTTTTGTTGACTCTCATTCGAGTATTTACAATGCTATGGTAGATATTTATTCTAATTATATTCAGTATGCTAGGCAAGAGGCCCTCCCCACGTTAAAAACCGACCTTGTGTCACATCTCGCGCCAGTGGGGGAGTAGCGTAAATAAATACTAGGCAAGAGACCACTGCAACTGCCTATAAAGAGGTTGATATTTCTTATAACAGACTACTGAGCAGAAACAGTTTTGTATGAATTAAGCGAAGTACTAAAAATCATTTATCAGTTTATCTTTTTAATCTTCAACTACTTATCTCTTCTATAGATACAAAATTAACGCGGGTTTTTTTCACTAATATTTTTCCAACCACTGATCAATGTTAGCATCCAAATATCAAGATCTTCATCCTCTCTCCATATTTCTTTTCTCCCCTCTTGTAGCGGTGACAAAAATGGCTGTGAAGGCACAGCCTACTCCTGAAGAGTAGTGCGAAAAGATCACAGAGAAGTGTGTTGTGTGGTGAACGTGGTTGGGCGAGTTGTGCGCTCCTGACACAATGTCGAAGATTCTCTTCATGATTTGAAGCTAAGGTTTCCAAGGTCTCAGGGTCGGTTGGCTTGCGTCAGAGATATTTTCAACTGATTACTGAAGCGTCGTTTTTGGGAATCCGCGTAGCCTATTGTCTCTGGTAAGTCTTCCTAACAGAGTAATAGATGGGAGTCGAGTGGGACTCATTCTGGACTCGTGACTAGCCCAGCGGAGGTAAAGCTGAAGAATGGTAGAAACTTGAGATTGTCAGATAACTGTTCAAAAGAAGACCATGTACAGTGCATTTAATCTGGTTAAAAAGTAAATATATGATGTAAATATGCACACAAATAGGAGGAGATGATGAGACAGTGGAAAAGCACATAAACGATGTGTGTTGTTCTCGGCTACTTCAGGTTCCGAAAAGTGCCTTTGTAGTTTTGAAGATAAGGAATTCAATTTAAGTAATAGGTATCTAAATATACAATTTGATATTTATTGAAAGAAAAATAATTCCGTTGTTACAAGGGCAAAATTTCTTGGAGTCCATGGTGAGGAACTAATTTATCAGGAATAGTTTTCGAGAACAATCTGTAAACCATATCCCTACAGCAATTGTATAAATTCACACACGCACACACACAAATATATAAGTCATCTACATACAAGACTATTTCAGTCACCGAGAGAACGCAATTCATTACCGAAGAGTAATGCGTAAATTGCAGAAGTGGTACCTGTTTTTAACATTTTTCTCTCTAGAGAGCTTAATCGTAATGAGAGCATAATATATATATATATATATATATATATATATATATATATATTAGTCATCCACATACAATCCTGTTTCGTTGTATCACAGCTGGCCAGTGTGGCTAGACATCCACTTGCTTCCAGCCAGGATCGAAACTAGACCGATTTGGTGTCAGTCGGAGTCCTTACTCCCTAATCCATCGGCGCATGAAGAGAGAGAGGGAAAATTTTAGCGTGTTATATATGTGCGGTGTATACGCCAGCCAGTCACCGAGAGAACCCAATTCATTACTGAAGAGTAACGCGTAAATCGCGCAAGTAGTAACTGTTTTTAAAATTTTCCTCTCTATAGAGCTCAATCGTAATGAGAGCATAATATATATATATATATATATATATATATATATATATATATATGCCAACATCATTATTTGCACGATTGTTACAACGACTGGAAGACTGGGGAAATTGGGGAATACAGATCCCATGAGTAACGCACTGGAAAATGGAATAAGAGGTTATTAGTCAGTCGTGGAAATAAGTGGCAAGGAATAACCTGAAAGAAAATTCTGGAAAATAATTTATTTTGTGTTGGGGCGCTCTCCAACCTTTCCACGGAAATGGACTATTCGAATCACTATATAAAATAGTAGTGATTATACCTCGAGGAAGGAAGTCAATAATTAAGTCGAGTGATCGATTCAGTCGGGTATTTCCGGTATTGCACCGGAAGTGTTCTACTAGTCAATCTATCACGTCTCTACGACGGTACTGTATACTAATTACCTTGTTCTGTATTCTACTAATCCTCACCTCTTGTAAATACTTCTCTTTCCTGTCAATACACCTACTTTTATACTATTACGTTGTTTTGTATTATTTCACGTAATTCTGTTACCCGTCGTAACATTTTGAAACAGGAAATTTCACATGTTTAGGGTAAGAATGTTACTTGGAAGAGGTTTAAAGAGAGTTTAGGATCCGGCAAGTCAGCGAAAGGTTCGCCGAAAGTGGTACGCAAGGAAAACTATTTTAGTTACTGTTCATGCTTAAAAAAAAAACTAGAAAGTACTAACAAAAACAGCTGAGAAAACGGTGCTGAAAATTATTGGCTAAGAAAACCATTTACGACTAAAAGATTTAAGAGCAATCATGATATAGCATTAAATTAAACCTTGTTCTACAGAAGGATGCTGAGAATACCATAGGTTGAACATGTAAATAACAATGAAATTTTAGAAAAAATAGAAACATAAAAGAAACTTATAATCAGAATCATAAGAATATAGTTCAAACTTCTCGGGCACATAACGAAGAAAGAGAGTTTAAAAAATTTGATGCTCCCGGGACTTATTGAAGACAAGATGGTCAAGGGAAAACAGCGCATAGCCTAACAAATGGGATCGTGTATATGTTTGGCAGAACAAGGATTAGGACAGATAGCAACAACAAAAAAACTTTAAATCTACAATGGACTAGATAGTTATACTTAGAATCATAAAAATACAGCTGAAGCTTCTAGAGCCCATAACAAAGAAAGAGGACTTGGAAAAGTTGGCACTCAAAGAACGTACTGAAGGCTAAAAGTCCAGTCCATAGCCTACCTAATGAGTTAGTGTAAATGATTGGCAGAACACGGATTAGGCGAGATAGCAACAAAAAAGACTTTATTTAAGTTACAACGGACATGATATTGATACTTAGAATCATAAAAATACAGTTCAAACCACTAGGCACATTACGAAGAAAGAGGGCTGAGAAAATTTGATACTCACATGACATATTGAAAGCAAGAAGTCCAGAAGAAAGCAGTGCATAGCCTACCTAGCAAGTTTGTGTGAATTGTTGACAAAACAAGGATTAAAAGAGATAAAAAAAATTATTAAAAATACAACAGACAGGAAGTTGTGGAGAGGAAGGAATTATGAAGAAACACGACACAGAAGAACAATTTGTCAAACACGTTTTCTTTCGAGATGTTTACTTAAAGCTGGTTGTTTGCTTTCGTGTCTTTTGCCAATGTTCATCATATTATGCATCTTTGTTCTTTGTTTGCATTCACAACTCCAAACATTTTCTCCAAATATTTTCTTCTGCTGAATCCCCTTTTCTTGCTTTTTGTCCTATTATTTTTTTCTCGAAACTCCTCTTGTGACACTCTAAGCCTGTGTTTTTCCACTTCGTCTTATCTTACCATTGCAATTTCTTTTTCTACAGTAGCGATTTCTCTCCAACTTTTTTTATTCTAATTTCTAGCATTTTATTCCCATCAGCCCCGATAACTCTACAAGATCTTGTTCCTCTTTTCAGATTATATCTTTCTTACAATTCATGGTAATATTTATATATCTGAAACGTAGAATTGAATAACAATACGATTATTATTCATACTCCTCCCCTGTCTTTTGGGGCACCTCGACGTGGTGTAAGAGTTACCAAGCCTGTCTCGCTAGAATTATTACAGTTGAGTAGTGAGTTCGATCCTCAGTGGGTGCACAAAACTTTCAACCTTGTGCCACATCTAAGTTGTGCTTAGAAAATCACCTCCACCACTTTTTTTTGAACAGGAGTAAATGTTAATATCTTGTTCTCTGTGTAGGATCTGGTTTTAAGTTCTTTCGAAAATCCTTTCAATCACATTCACTCCCAGTAGTCTTAGCGGCATTATCACCTTGCTTTGTGCGAATTGATATATATATATATTATAAATTATATTTTAGAACATGCACATAATTTCTCTATATATAATCGCGACGAAGGCATTGGAGCCCCAATGCTTCATCAGGCGATCCTTATATAATCGCGACGAAGGCACGTTCGTTTCGGCATTGGAGCCCCAATGCCTCAACGAACGTTCCTTCGTCGCGATTATATATATATATATATATATATATATATCAGATTAAATAAATTGCAAACATTGTGTTTGATTATTTTTAATAAAAATAAAATCCGTTCATACTTACGGATAATCGTTACATTTGAAGCAAGAAGAAAACTCACAGTAATTTTTAGCAACACAGTTTTGCGGTTATTTTTTGTTACCACAACTCACACACTTGAAGATGATCTCAGAAGGAGATTGAAAGTACTTGGAAACATCGAGAAATGAATAATAACATCAACTGTCAAATTTACTGCTCATTTCTCATATAATTCAATTATAATACGCGAAAGATTATCCGATACAGATTTATCGCCCTCTCACTAAAGGTTAATACCGAAATATACAGTAATAAAAGAACCTTCAGATATTGGAGGCCATCTACAAAATCTAAGCAACAGAAATGTGATTTTACAGAAAGATACAGAGAATATCATGGACCGAACATGAGACCAACAACGTTTTACAGAAAATGGAAACAGAAAGCAAACTTATACTCATCATCAGTAGGGAAAAGTTGAAGTTTCTAAAGCCCCTAATGATATAAGAGGGTTTAGAAAATTTGACACTCACAGGATAAATTGAAGGCAAGTGAGACAGAGGAAAACAACACATGAACTACCTTGCAATCTTGAATAAATGGAAGGCGGTACAAATTTCAGTAGAGATAGCAAAACTTCAAAATTAATTACGAGCTACAAAGAGCAGAAGCCCTGAAAGTATTTATAGAAGAGACACAGGGAAGCCACGTCGCGCCGATGAGAGAGAGGCTGCGGGCGAAATTGTAGAACGCCGTGATTCCCAACGTCCTGAAAAGAAAAAATATAAAAATATCCCCAAAATTATGCCAACAGTGATTGGTTGATACCAAATCTGTTGTGAAAACACAGACTTTCATAATAAAATTTGAAATAGAATAATAAAAATAACTATGCAATAGTTTTACTAAAAAACAAAGTTGACTATGATTAAGGTTTCCAGATGCCAAACTCTTTGTGGATTTTAACAGAGAACACAATTGTTATCAATAAGCAAATGCCTAACTCACTTTTCGTGCATCGAGGCGTGCTTCTTTGCATAACCAGACCAGCATTAGGGACATAATCTCTAACCTGTCAATGTTCAGTTGAATCTTCTTCTTCCTACGCACATTTCGTAGTAACAGTCATCATTTATCTTTTATTATTGCAGTGGGAAAAACGGTTACATGGAAGGGAAAAAGAATCGATTTTTGCGTGTGTTCATTTTACACTTATAGATGCGAAAAAGGCATGACACTATTTTCCTTGCACTTTCCCATAAATAACTTATCTTCCCAAACAGTACAATTTGCTAGCCCCATAATTAACGTTAATAGATTTTACTTACATAGTGCGTCCTTAAATCTGGACACATCGGCAAATATGCATAGTTTCAAGAAATTGCATTTTCAACATTTTATTGAATTTGATTAACAAACAATATCTTCAATAAGATTTCTATCATTTGTGAAGCAAAATTTGATGCGCTTTGCAAGATTCACGTGAACTCTATGCAATAATTCTATATTGATGTCGTTTTAGCACATTTACTTTTTATGCGTACAATCAAATGTGTTGCATCTGTGATTTAATTGAGTATACCCTCTCCTTTAGCATATTTCAGAAAAAGAAGCTAATTTTTTTCTTCTTTCAATAAAACCATGTTTAATTTGTGGAGGTAAAAAATATATAGTTAATGATGTGTTCAGACTATAGGGACACTGTATATTATTATATGGTCGGCTTACTTATTCAGCTATTAAGACTTGCAATAAGGTTCCCGCTGTACAAAACTGGGGAACCACCCAAGGTATAGGGTTATGTTAAGGGATAATATACAGGCGGGAAAGATAACAGCTAACTCTAGATTAAGATTATAGTGATCGGGAAAACATTGTCTTCGGAGTCGGCTACACAGATCAGTGGTTCGCAGGAGTGGAAGTTTCTTCTCACCTAATGGAAGACGAAGAGAATGTAGGTGATTTCCTTTTTAGATTCATTATAAAGCAAATTATCGATAGAAAACTAAAAAAAAAAAAATCATTCGAATATCTTATCACTCCAGAATGTAGACGGTCATAACTTTCACACATCACTTTTCTTTATTATCCGTATATTTCCAATGTGTCCGCGGAAGTATTTCTCCGCTGTTTCGAATTCAGGCTAGTCTTTCTTTTAAACTGATTGATATCCAAGACTAGAACGTCTGACATGTTTTTTAATCCATCTCTAGGGTTACAAAAAATGGATGCATTTCTTTCACAAGAGGCTTAATGCAAAGTACACACAAACTAACTCAGCTGAATATGAACTCACGTAGACGAGTCCATTTTTCTACCGTTAACCCTTAGGTCTAAGTCGGACCCTTTGAATAAAGGATTCAAGTTTTAATTATAAAGATTTTTCAGTACAACTTATTTCTTTGAAACCTAATTTCAAATAATACTGATAATGATAGCTCATATGAAATTATCTTAAATCAGTGTATATATAACCATATATTATTAGACAGTTAATTCTTATGCGTGATACACGCTTGGTCGATCATGTCTCTTTCGAGACAAGAGGCAGAAAATGTTTCCGCTGTAGGTTGTCATTACTTTCTGCAGTAAACCGGTTGCCAACCAAGGCTTTAGAATGTAATCTGTTCTGCTAGTCAACCCATAGGTGGAGAAGGAAGAGATGGATTTGTAAATTTCCCAAGGGTATTTGTGCGTAAGTGAATGAAACGAATTCGAACTCGGCTCTCCGATTTCTCATCCTGAGCCGATATTCATTGCAATACAACGCACACACTACTATATACTTTAATTGGAGTAGATAGGCTAAACTATCGCCCGGTTCACACTCCACCCACGTCTATTGAACAGGTGTAGAGGCTCATCCCTTGTTCCCTGTTTAGGGTGTGGTTTCCGGCTTTCTCTTTTCCAATCTGTTCACTCTTACGTAGCCCCTGCACATCAGTGTCGTTACCGCCTTGCTCGAGGTGATATGATTAAAAAAATATGTATATATATTATTACGAGCTTGAAAATCTCAGCTCGAGGATGACAGTTGCCTAGTTTACATATTGACGTTCATACTGCTCAAATACGATAACAAAAGGAAATTAAAGATACTCAGTGAAGAATTCCGCTATGCATCAACCATAATTGAAATGATAATTTAACTGGAAATCGGCATCCATCTTGCTCCACGGTCGTGACATGTTACTTTTATTGCAAGTTGAATCGTTAAACAACCGGGACAGTTTACAGTATTTACATTATTCGGACTTTTGTCCTCGTCATTGTTGTCATTTGTACGACGTTTTGGTCATTGCATGCTCCGGCCTTCTTCAGGTGCTAGAAATTTCGAACCGAATTCTTTATTTCAATCACTGGTGTATATCATCCTCATTCCTTACACAAAGCAGCGATTGGAAGTCATGAGTTATTTCCCTCTAACCCTGCAACTCACTTGTTTACCACTGAACAAAGGGTTCGGTTCGAAATCTCTAGCACCTGAAAAAAGCCGGAGTGTACAACGGCCAAAGATGAGGACAATAGTGCGAATAATATCAATACTGTAAATACTACCTGAACAGTTGTTAACCATCATTTAAAGCAGGTTAAAATTTACTTTTGTGTACTGTCTCCTTTTAAGTTTGGACGATCATGGCTCTTCACAACTTCTTGTTTTTCCTTGATCTGCGTAACTATTGAAATTTTACCATCCCTCTTTGTTACTGTCCTGTTATTCATTCAAAAAAAGCTTAAGGAAGTTATGTTGAATATTCTTTACTACAGTATATAATTTCGCCCAGATGTATATTCTCATTGTTGTTGCAAGATTTGAAAAAAATGGATGTTATTTGAAATGTCAGAGAGTGTGAAGAAAGACCCACGTGCAGGCTAGATTTTGTTTTGACAACAGAGGTCAAAGAATTCAGTACTCGAGATATGTGCGGGACGCACCTTTGTGTTCCAGGTGTCAAATGAGGTTCTCCTATTTAGGTCAAATAACAGCCGTCAGTAGCTTAGCAGTTGAATTCAGAGAGATAACTATCTGTCGTCAACTCGTGAGCATGCCCACCGCTGACCAAACTCCCACACCACACAACGCGTCACTGAAGAAAAAAGAATAAAAAAATAATACTGTATATTTTTATATATCTATGTCGGCGTTTCTCTCTGACAGATATAACAAACACTGGCTTTTTAATTATATTTCAAGTCCGTTGCATATATTTTTACTACTACATTAAGTTTTTTTTACATTTCTCCCAAAACAAGGCAATAAAGCTACTAAGATGCAAGAGTGGTTGCTGATTGTATAAGAATATAAGAAAAAATATATTAATGAAAAAGAACAATAAAAGAACAGAAATTAAGACGACAGAAAATAACGATTGACGTTTCCTTTACATTTTTAAAGATCAAAGGTGACTGAAAAGCATGAAAGAAAGAAGTGCCAGAGAAGAAACTGTTAGCATAGAACTTACACTTACACCTATTCATTTCAATTACGATGATGCCACTTTACCGGCAATATAGTAGTGAGCTTCAAGTCATCAAGTCAATGTACCAAAGAGAAGAGCTTATCAGAACAATTAACATGAAAGAGAAAATACACAGGGAAGATCATGAAAATTCCTTTTCGACTAATAGGTTAATTAAATCTTCGCTTTTAGCTAGCGATTAGGAGTATAGGATTTTTTTTTTTTTCAGATAAATCTTTAGAGGTATGTTTGTTCGTAGTCCGGCTGCTAAAAAACGATTCCCAAAAGTCAGTGTTGACGTTCATTTGCACTGTAGACACTGTATGGTCTACTGCTTGGTTTACAATGCATGGATTTTGGCAAGCAATACGCGGCCACCCAGAACCTGTGTAGGAATCTTCATTGGAACCACTGTTTTTTTTTTTGTTGTTGTTTTTTTTTTTAATCATTTCACTCCGAGCAAGGCGGAAACGCCACTGATGTGCAGGGGGTTACATAAATGTAAAAAGATTAATTAGAAAAGAGTGAGGAGTACAAACTAGTTAGAAAGGAACAACAGAAAGCTGAGAAAGCAGGTGCGATGACAGATACATAGGTGGAGAGAAAGGGAAGGTTATACAGGGGAGGGGAGAGAGCTAGAGTCCAGTGGTTAGTAGATGAGTATTGACTTTGCATTTAAATTTCTGGAGGTTGTAGCCGTCAGAAAAACAAGAATACGGGAGCGAGTTCCACAGGCGGGAAGTGCGAGATCGAATTACCACCGACAGGTTGTATGCAACATGCGCGACAATAAATTATGGTTGCCTTAAGTCATTTTAACTGTAAAAGGACGAGACCTTTCCGCCAATCTAGTACTGCGCTTAAGTTCATAAAGTTTAAGTACCAAAATTTATTTGCTTTTCAAACTACAGAACGGGCTCCATATTCTCATACGTTAGCAAAGAGACTGCAAGCGACGGTTGTTTATATAGCCTCGAGTATTACAAAATCGTTCCGGCACTTGCAAACCGGATACAGGTGCGAGGTCAAGTGCTTCCCCACTCGGCGGCTTGACTGGCTTCAAGTCAACGCCCTTCCTTGATGTAGTGTGGGAACTGCATTCAGTATATATTCCTGCATAATACCACAGCTTGTAGTGATCCATGACTGGGAAACCTTATCGAATAAAAATGCTCGTCTTTACAAGGCCAGCTAAACTAAGTCGAGACAACCCCACTAACACAGAACCAACTACAAACATGTTTACACTAGACAGAGTTGTTCTGGGTATAACAATAAACTGCATCCAGCAGCAAAGTCTCTCATCGGAAGATTGGAGATTTTGAGGAGCGTCCAACTACCTCCTAAATGCTATTGTTTCCAGATCCACCTTGACCCAGTGTGGTAATACCTGTTAGGGCCCCAACTATGAGCAAATAATAAACTCACAAAAAAAATCAAGAGTATATTTTTATAACAAAATGACTAACGATACATTTTTATAGGAATGAAAATCAATGCAACACTAAAAAGTATAAAAATACATTTTTTAGTAAAAGTAACATCAATACATTTTATAATCTACAAATTAAAAATCTAAAAACAAATTATATATTTAAAAAAACATACCTTTACACTGGAAGTACAAAATATGTAGAAAATATCTCTAGGAAAATCGCAAAATTTATCTACAAAATATTTAAATTTCGGCATTAAATAACCCATATATGTTAGTATGTCGCTAAACAAAATTAACTAACCAACACTAGACAGAGAAATTAGTCTTAATATAATTTAGATATATGGTGTTTTCGAAAACGGCAATTCGCAAAAAGCCGTCTACACGAAGCCAGTGTTTCTTAGTAAAACAAAAAATAGCTCATCATAGAATTACAAAATTATACATGTTAATTGTTGGACATGAATATGAATATTACGAACCTTAATATGGATAAACATTTTTCTTGTTTACAGTGCACTAATCTTGCAAAGGATAGAGTTGTGTTACTATCTGAATAAAAAAAACTTTACCTAGCATGACATCCATAAAATTTTCACTGGCTTATTCATGGTCAGAGATATGTTAACGGAACAAGAGAAAGTCTTTTGCCTGATCCATAGATTACACAAATACAATTGATAACAATGAGGAATTTCTGGGAACGTTAAGAAAACCTGGTCTACGTGAAAATATGAATAATCCATAATTTGTACTGGGAGCAAACAGCTTTTATGTGAACAGAAAATGAGTTGTGTGTGAACATTGAAATAGAAGAAAAAGAGTTAGACAAAAATATATTTTCTCACTGGATTTATTTAACTTGTACAACGAAGCGATTCTAATAGAACAAGGCTCTACCGGAAATTATTATCGGTGGCTATATATGATCTTAAGGATGTGCGTTGTGGTGCAATGAATATAGGCTCGGAATAAGAAATCGGAGAGCCGAGTTCGAATTCCAGTCGAATTCGTTTCATTCACTTACGCACAAATAATCTCGGGAAAGGTACTAATCCATCTCTTATCCTCCACCTATGGGTTGAATAACAGGACAAATTTGGTTCTGTAACCTTGGTTGGCCACTGGTCGAATTCAGAAAATAATGGCAACCTACTACAGAAAGATTTTCTGCCTAGTCATCCATGTCCCAAAAGAGACATGATCGCCCAAACGTGTATCACGTATGGCAATTAACTGGCTGATATATAATCATAAAATGTACATATAATATTCTGTGACTTCTGTCCGTTCGATCATCCGTCACATCCTCTAAAATAGCTATACATTGACCAATCGAAAGTAAATTTTGGGGGAGAAGTTCAAACAGGTAAGGAGATATAAAGTACAGTTGGTTTCACTAGAGTGCGTAGATTAGTACAATAAATTTTCATAATGTTTTATTATTCAACATACTTTTTGAAAAACAATTTAATGATTAAAATAATAAGTACTTAATAAATAAAAATGCATTATTGTTTTGTTTTTTGTTTTGTTTTGTTTTGTTTTTTGTTTGTTTGTTTGTTTGTTTGTTTGTTTGTTTTTTGTTTTTTGCTTTTTTGTTTTTTGTTTTTTTTGCATAACTTTTTTTATATACAATAATCCAATTTCCAGTTCGCCCTGCATTTGCGAGGACTATAAACTAATCACTAGACCAAAGGTTTCAAAAAGTTGGAATTTGGCTCTGGAAAGAAATATTTATGAATGGCCAGTTGTATGCTGCATGGTCAAGAGTAAGAAATCCTAAGAATGTATTCATCGCTGTTAAAAAAAACAAAATTACTTAAAAAATAGTGTTTACCATGAATCCTATGAACTTAGTTCTGATATTATTAACTTGTGAAGTAGGGTTTTGTCAACGTAATTTTAAAGCAAATCAGCTTATTCAAATTTCATCGGTTAGTCTGCGAAATTGAACGAAAGTGTAGAGTTTGTAAATCTCGAACAAAAACTATTAGCAATAAGTTCAACAATAATAAATGT
Source organism: Ascarosepion bandense (assembly GCA_037127315.1). Taxonomy (NCBI): domain Eukaryota; kingdom Metazoa; phylum Mollusca; class Cephalopoda; order Sepiida; family Sepiidae; genus Ascarosepion; species Ascarosepion bandense. Next base: position 5,297,756 of record JBBBDQ010000511.1, read on the forward strand.
TGTGAGGATTCCGACACGATTCAGCAGGTTGCAAGAAAATGATTGTAGCATAAAAAAGACGGGACAGCTCAATGTGTGAGTTTCAAATAGCGAACATTCTAAATAGAAAAGCATTGGTCTTGGCTAGTCTTTAATCGACTAGAAAACTTTACCTCGCGACATGTCTCGATTCTTGTTTACGTCGGTGTGAACAAAACTGAGAAAAGTCCAGTACACATTGAACAAACGAGTGGAAGTTGAAATATCGCCAGGGTCAGAGGGTATTCAACACTAATCCTGTTTTTAATACATAGAACACTTTATTCATGAATTCACCCTGCGCATTTATTGAGTAGATAGGTCATCTTTACCTGCTACGTCTATCTTCTCTCACGACAAATTAACGGACCAAATCATCCCTTCGGTCAGCAAGAACTCTGACTTACTTTATACCATCTTTGACTGTAAATGTTTTCATATCTCAACGGTAGGCTCGTTACTGGCCTTTGGTTGCCGAATTCCCTCGCAGCTATCATCGCTACGTCACCTCATAATGGCCGACTTCTTTGTGACCTAATAATGGACATTCTAAACATAAAATCAGTGCTCTCGGTCAGTCTTTATTAAACTAGACAGCTTCACCCAGTGGTAGCACCCTAACGATTCTCACTAGTTCAGCGAACTGATTCATAAAATCATAAAATCTTAATTAACCGGTTAGTAGACTATCCCAAAATAATCTTAATAGCCGATGGTCTAAGAAAAACTTTCAGTTACGCTACACTTGAGCTAGTGAAATTCTAATAGACACACGCAGAAACCGGGGAGCCGAGTTCGAATTCCAGTTGAATCCATTGTATTCACTTACGCGCAAATGCCCTTGGGAAAGGTATTAATCCGTCTCTTCCTTCCAGTTATGGGTTAAATAGCAGGATAGATTGGGTTCTATAGCCTTGGTCGGCAACCAGTCTACCGCAGAAAGCAATGGCAACCTACTGCGGGATAATCTTCTACCAAGTCTGTCATGTCTCTTTCGAGACATGATCGCCCAAGTGTGTTTCACGTATGGCACTTAACTGACTGACTCCTACCACAAAAATAAATAGCCGCCAGCGAAGAAGATAAAAATAGAAAAAAATAAAAGAAAGATATAGAAAACAGTGACTGTGTATAAAAATACAGGAAGAAGAGGGATATTTAGGACTGCGACGATTCAGTTTGAATGTGGCTAAGGAACCATAATATAGCTAATGACACCAGAGTCAAAATGCGAAGTATTATGAACAGGAATATGATGAGATCAGAACTTCGATGTGGAAATAGCTTAATAAATAAATGTTTTTATTAAATTATCAAAATGATTCAATTCTTTTTTATACTATTAACTTATTTGTTTCAATTCTCAGATTGAAAAGATAAACAGAATAGATTCCTAAAGGTTACCTGCATTTATAGAATCTGTTCCTGGGAAGTTGGAGTCTCATTATTGGATTCGCCTCACGATGGGTTTCGATTCTCGCTTAAACAAAAAATACGAAAGTTCCGGTATACATTCAACAAATGAATGGAAGTTGAAATATTTCCAAGGCAGGTTGGTGGGGGATAAATCTTTTCTTTTCTTTTTTTAATACATTGTGTTCTTTATTCATAAATTCACCCGGTGTGGTCATCCTTCTCTGCTACGACAAACTAACGGGCCAAATCTCACAACAAACTATTCAATAATAAATAAATTTTCATAATGTTTTATTATTCAACATACTCACTATTTGAAAAACAATTTAATGATTAAAATAATAAGTACTTAATAAATAAAAATGCATTATTGTTTTGTTTTTTGTTTTGTTTTGTTTTTTGCTTGTTTGTTTTTTTTTTTGGTTTTTGTTTCTTTTTTGTTTTTTTTTTTGTTTTTTTGGGGTTTTTTTGCATAACTTTTTTTATATACAATAATCCAATTTCCAGTTCGCCCTGCATTTGCGAGGACTATAAACTAATCACTCGACCAAAGGTTTCAAAAAGTTGGAATTTGGCTCTGGAAAGAAATATTTATGCATGGCCAGTTGTATGCTGCATGGTCAAGAGTAAGAAATCCTAAGAATGTATTCATCGCTGTTAATAAAAAAAAATTACTTAAAAAATAGTGTTTACCATGAATCCTATGAACTTAGTTCTGAAATTATTAACTTGCGAAGTAGGGTTTTGTCAACGTAATTTTAAAGCAAATCAGCTTATTCAAATTTCATTGATTAGGCTGCCAAATCATCTGTTCGGTTACTGAGAACTCTGACTTAACCTGCGCCTATCGCTGACTCTAAATGTCTTTACGTCTCAACGGACGACTCTAACTGGCCTTTAACTGCTGACTTCTGGCCTTTAGCTGCCCACTATCAACGCTACTTTGTGAACTATTCTAACAGTGATCTTTTCTTTTGTGGAGTCGGAAGGTTACTTGGAAGTCAAAAGATCTCGATTTTATTGTTGCTTGTTGTAAAACCAGGTTTATATAAAATAATTTATAGCTCATTTGACTTCGTTCATGTCCTAAGTCGATCGAACGAGTATCCATTGTGTTACAGCGTCAAAGGTGCAGAAGTTCAATGGTCTGGATAGCGTAGTAACCGACAACGGCAATTGTAACAGGTATTCGAAAATGCTTTCCAGAAATTAAACAAGGTATTAAAGAAACGGAAAATAACATTGAAAGTAAAGTAAAAAGTTGTTTAATATGTTTATGGCTGCGAACGTCGGATGATTTCATCAAAAATAAAGAAAAGTTTTGAAGCGGCCGAGTGTGTTTACGAATTTTTTTTACTAACACTGAAAATATCGTAGATAAGGCATTTGATTGATGAGGAAGTTTTAAGAGAACGAACTGTTGTCATTTCTAATCAGGCCACTCCACTCCACTTTCTCACCGGCGGGATGTGGCTTCCCTCTATCTCTTCTACAAATATTTTCATGGTTTCTGCTCCGACGAACTTTGGTCACTGGTGCCCCCTCCACGAGAATTTACTCGAGCAACCAGACTGGCAACAAGGTCCCACCCTTTTACAGTTAAATCAGCCGGCATTTCTACTTCGTCAGCTTCTTTTCTCGTACTTCCCGTCTGTGGAACTCCCTTCCGTATACTTGCTTTCCTGACGGCTACAACCCCCAGGAATTTAAATGCAACCCATCTCTTATCCACTTGACTCCAGTCCTTTCTACATCCTCCTGTGTATCTTGCTCTTTTTCTTTTTTTTCTACCTTTGCAACTGTCTTCTTCTGTGTTCCCATCCTTCTCTTGCCCTTTCTCTGCCACCCCTCGTAACTGGTTCGTCTTTTTCTTCACTCTCCTCCTGGCCAAACTTTTACTCTCTTATGTAGCCCCCTGCGCATCAGTGGCGGTACCGCCTTGCTTGAGGTGAAACGATTAAAAAAGAAATACAAAAAAAAAACTGTTGGTAGCAATAAGAAATTTCGGAGATCTGTAATGATGAAGTAAATTTGGATAATTTAATACTCAGAGGGTGCAGTGAAAGCAAAAACGAAGAAAGGGAAACCGGCTTGAGAAGTTTGAGAAAATGGATAGCGGAAAGCCTATCACTGACAAAAAGAGGTTGGGAAAGAGTAAAGAAACTTAGAAGAATCTTGTTTGTCCACATCCATTCCTCTATCTCACACAGAGAGCTAGATAGAGAAATGGAAGTGCTATAAAATTCGACTTAAACTCCAAATTCTAACACGATAAACAAATTCATATCTACAACTGTAATTGGATAACAAATTCTATTTATTGAATAAATCGTCTGCGCATTGAATACTTTTGCTATATCTGATCTGGTGCTCCTCGAGATTCTTGACAAAATTCAAAGAAGGGCCTGTAATGTAATCGACCCTACCTGTCACCTCGACTTCAGTCACTTTCTTATCGACGTAACGTGGCTTCTCTTTGTCATTTCTAAAAGATTTTCATAGCAATTCTTCTGATGAGTTGTTCTTAGTGCCTTGAATGCTGGAATTTAAGCGTATTACTCAATTGGCACGTCTTTTTACTGTTGAACTAACTATACGCAAACGTAAGTTCTATTATAATACTTTCTTTTCTCGCACTTCTAACCTGTGGAACTCTCTACTGATTTATTGCTTTCCCGATACTTTCAATCTTAACTTAAATGTAATGTCAATCGCCATTTTCTGCCTTTCTGAAACCTGTTGCTGTATTGTTCTTTGCCTTACTTCTCTTCACTAATTCTCTTTCACTCCCTGTAAATTCCTGCGTCTTAGTGGTATTATCGCCTTGCTTAGAGTGAAATGATTTTCAAAGATTGGTTCTTCTTCTTCTTCCTCTTTGATATGGACCGGTGATGGGACCACGAAACGATAACTCGAAACACGATGATATGGTTAACACATATATTAAGTCAAAAATAGATACAGAGTAAATATAAGCTTGGCTTACTAGTGATTGGCAGACAGAAAGACTGTGCTGAGCTTAACTGAAGACACAAGAGTGATTAACTCTCAGTTAATATATTGGTAGGCAGAGTCCATAGTTAAGTGGGTAACGCCCCACAATACCCACTTCCAAGAGCTTTTCCCCAAAAAGCTGTTTAATATTTCTTCCGTTTTGGATCGACGATCAAAGGATCCGCAAATTTTCTTTTTCTTCCAGATCGCCTTGTTTCGGGTGAAGCTTGGGGTGCCTTGAGATCGAAACTCTCAAAGATGGTGTCTATCGGTTCTTCATTGGTCAGTCGTGATTCATTAATGCCGGTTGCCTGACATTTCCTCAAATGGTTCCGATGGCACTTGTGTGTAGTCTTGGGGCCTTGAATTATATGCACGATACCTCCCACTCTTTGCTTTACTGTGCCAACATTCTTCTATGTGCCTTGTCCTTTCAGAACGTAGGTGATCATGGCCTTCCACGTCTCCCTATTTCTGGTGCCTCTTAGCACGCATTCTCCTGTAACGTCTCGCAGCCCCCGTTCTGTCATCTATCTACTCAGGACCTTCAAATATGTTATCCGCTGCTTTCCTCTGTCTCGTTTTCCCCTCTATCTGGCTTGTTAGTATCAAGTTCTCCAAGCCCTCCTTCTTCATTGATGGAGATGCTCAGCAGCCTCGACATAGGCAATAAAGCACATAAATCCTTCTTCATTTGCATTGCCCTTTCAGAGAGCATCCTAATAATAAATATGGCATTTCTTATCCCAGTGTCTTTAACGAACCCGCACTGTTCTTGTCCTATCTCTGGCCTGATTTTCGTAAGTAGAGGTTCCACTGTATTTCAGCTCATTTTAACGCAACTATTTACTAGGCCACGCCACCCACCAATAACTGATCGAAACTGAGAGTCAGTCAGTCAGTTACGTGCCATACGTGATACACGCTTGGGCGATCATGTCTCGAAACAGACATGACTGACTGGGCAGAAGATTGCTTTCTGCGGTAGACTGGTTGCCGACCAAGGCTATAGAAACCAATCTTCGGTGTCTGCTATCAGCACTGTGTCGTGTGTGTAACGTATGTTGTTCAAATTGTGACCTCCGATGACAAATCCTGGCATAATATCTAGGGTCCTCAGAATATTCTCGTTGTACAAGTTAAATAGATCTGGTGAAAAGACACATCCTTGTCTTACGCCCCTTTCTATCTTTGTATATCTGCTGAATTCGTTACCTGTTCGTATGCAGAGTTTGCTGCCAGTAGAGATTCCTAATTACCGTAATGTCTTTCCCAAATATGTCGAGGCTGCTGAGCATACCCTTCACTTATTGGTTCATGAAAGTAAAAATGTCCACATGAGTTAATTATTAAGTAAATGAATATTGTTGATCAAACTTTGTAAATAGTGCAGAATGCATGCTCTTTTCTAGGATAATAGCTTCGTTTGATTTGAACTTCGTTAAGAAGCAATTATTTGTGTGAATTATCGTTGTTTTTCTTTTTTCATTTTCTTTATCCGTGACAGTTTAGAGACAGGAAAATTTAATAATCCACTTAAACATTATACAATGATTATTTCATACTAGTTTCCTCATCTTCATTTTTATCATAAGGTTTCAGCGGCTATACTCTCTAGTCTAGATCTCAAAGAAAAATGAAATGACACTAAAATCAGCCCTCTTCGAAATAAATAGAAAATTAATATTATTGAATATTCAACTGATGATTCGTCCATACATATATAAGTCGTTCATAATATATATACATGTCTGTCTGTCTGTCTGTCTGTCTGTCTGTCTGTCTGTCTGTCTATGGGCGCGGTGTGGGCAGTGTAATTTCTATTTGCCAAGAATGAGAAATCAAAGAGCCGAGTTCGATATCCAATAATGTTTGTTACATTTGCCTATGCGAAAATACCCTTTGGAAAGATATGAATTCATTATTTAGTCTCCACCTAAGCTATTAGTATGGCAACTTATGATCTTTTGCCTTGGTTGCCTTACAGTCTATGAGAAGGAATGGCTGAACCTACTTTCTTGAAAATTAACACAGTTGTACTATAAGTGTCTGCGAGTGTTCTTAGCTAGGTTTTGTGTCGAGGTATCCCCGATAAATATCGAAAATCGATAATCGAAAAAATCGGGTTATAAAAGGAGTGGTCCGATTTTAATCAAATTTGATACACTCATAGACAAAGACATAAGAAACGATATTCAGAAGTTTCAAGGTTGCAGTTCTTACAATAGTGCAGAAAATCGATAATATATATATATAAAAGCTTTCATTACACCCGAGCAACGCCGGGCTATACTGCTAGTCTTACATATTTATAAGTCGACTATGCGTTTATACTTTGAATAGAGTTGCCACATCTGTTCTGGTGCTCCTCTTATATATTTAGAGATTCTTGATAAAATGAAAAGAAGAATGTACGATGCTATTGGTTCAAATCTGGAATCTCGGCTTCAGTCAATTTCTTCGTGCATTTTCTTTAAATACTTTCATGACAATTGTTCTGACGAACTTTCTTCTATCGTACCTAGACTTTATGAATTTAAACGCAGTACGAAATTGGATGGATGTGCGTATCGACTCGGAATGACAAATCGAGGAGCCGAGTCTGTCAGAATCTAACTTGAACATTCATAAATCTACCATTTGTCCGTGCATAGAATATTGTTGCTATATCTGGTCGGTCGCTCCTGCTATTCATCTCAACGTTCACGACAAAATTGAAAGGAGAATTTTCAATGTAGTTGATCCTGACTTAGCAACTCGCTTTTAGTCGCTTTCTCACCGACGGGTTGTGACTTCCCTCTGTTTTTTCTACAAATATTTTTACGGTTTCTGCTCTGACGAGCTTCTTTACCTGGTGCTCCGACCACATGAATTTACTCCTGCTACTTGCGTTGTGGTGCAGTGGATATCGACTCAGAACGAGAGATCGGGGAGCCGAGATCGAATTCCAGTTGAATTCCTCGCATTCACTTACACACAAATACCGTTGGGAAAGGTATTAATCCGTTGTCTTCCCTCTAGTTATGAATTAAAAAATAGGACAGATTGTGTTCTATAACCTTGGCTGGCAACCAGTCTACCGCAGAAAGCAATGACAACCTACTGCGGGATCATCTTTTGTCCAGTCAGTCATGTCTCTTTCGAAACATGATCGCCCAAGCGTGTATCACGTATGGCACTTAACTGACTGACTGACGAGATTGGCTACAATGTGTCATAATTTTACAGCTGCAATTGATATATGCAACCGTAAGTTCTATGTTAACAGTTTCATTTCTCGTACTTTTCGCTTGTGAAACTCTCTTCCATCGTGATTGTCAGCTAATTTTGATCTTCAAAAATTTCAACACTATGTCAATTATTAGTTAATATTTTTTATTCCTTTTTCTCGCTCCATAATAATTTTTTAGTTCTTTTTATTATATTCTTTCACACTCAATAACCCATTGTGTCTTAGTGGCTTTGTTGCCTTGCTTTGGGGGGCATGATTTAAAAATCTGTTTTAATTTTTAGTAAAACGCAAGCTCACATATAATTTAATGGGTATGTTTGTTTCTTATTTTATAATTGCAGCAGAGTTTTTTTTAATTTATTTTCTAATAACTGGGTTTATATCTCTAAAAAAGATTTGTTTTGCTTCTGCTGATACAACCAGTATATATATATCAGTCAGTTAAGTGCCATACGTGAAACACGCTTGGGCGATCATGTCTAGAAACAGACATGACTGACTGGGCAGAAGATTATCCCGCAGTAGGTTGCCATTGCTTTCTGCGGTAGACTGGTTGCCTGCCAAGGCTATAGAATCCAATCTGTCCTGTTATTTAACCCATAACTGGAAGGAAGAGATGGATTCATACCTTTCCCAAGGGTATTTGCGCGTAAGTGAATGCAATGAATTCAACTGGAATTTGAACTCGGCTCCCCGATTTCTCGTTCCGAGCCGATATCTACTGCACCACAACACGTCTACTATTTTGAGCATGCGTGGTGTTCCGTTTATGTCCGTTATGTCTACGTGTTCATATATATATATATATATATATATATATATATATATATATATATATATATATATCCCCACTGAAGTTTGTAGTCGCATGATAAAAATTCTGTTATTTTACACAGTACGTATTTATTTTTCAATATAACCACTCTCTTTTCCAATGCACTTAATTCAATGGTGAATATTAATAACATCAGTCAAACGTTATACAGTGAATATTTCAGAACAAAATTCTTTTATACGCCTATGTATTGGGCTACAGACATTGAGTCACCCGTGTACATGTCAGTCGTTGCACGTGTAACGGATAAGATTTATGCATCGGTGCGCGTATCTCAGCATCAACACAAAGGTGTCCAACGTCAAAAAAGAAAACTCTAAAAATTATTTCGTACTTGTTCATTTTATTTCCTTTTGGCTACAGTCTTGGGTAAATTTATTTTTGTTCTTGCGAAGCGAAATATGAAATCATTCGATCCTGATTCAAAACTATATTATTAATATTGTTATTATTGTTAATATTCACATAATCAATTTGATTAATATTTTAAGATATGAGAATGTTTACCAATTTGCCATTATCTCAAATTGCTCATGCCCGCGTTTTCGTGATAGCAGTGATATCATAAAAAGCATTTCGAAATCTACGGAAAAATAATTTAAAAACAGCATTTACTTTTCGGGGTGTAATGGATCCAGTTGAAAATGCCATAAAATTTTAATCAAAATTTAAAACAGCCTGCCGGGTACATTTGCTAATATAAAATATGAAAAGCCGTTTCCAGAAAAATATATCTTCAAAGATATTGAAAGCTGACACGGCTTCATTCAAAATGAATCAATTCGAAAACAGATGGTCAGGTCATTTTGGTCGCGAATTACTATCACAAAGTTTTAGAAGTGTTTTTTTCTCTACTTGCATGTTTTGTCCTCGATTGAGCTCTGAAGAGAAGTACCGATAACGGGTTACCTTTTTGTTATATTTTTAATTATATTTTTAGATTAACCATTTCACGGTAAATAATGTTTTGTTCACATCCTTGCTCTTACTATCAATTTATTTTAATATGTTTTAATATCTTGTGTAAATACATGCTTTTAAAATGCGCGTTCTTAAAACCATATTCATTCAAAAATGACTAAGACCATGCAATAATCAATGAATCCTGAGTTCATTTTCGATCAAAATATTCTAAGTATACAAAACATAAAACATTTAGTAAAAGAGAAAAGTTCACCCATACCGTAAAAAATGATGGCTATATTTTTTTTTAAAATTGTAACAGCTTTGTTTGGAAAGTAATTATGTGTTTCAAGCAACCAAAGTAGAAACAGGGTTGAATAGTAGACAACTGTAAATTAAATTAGTTTGTCATATCTTCGATCCGCATTTTTTATAATGCATTTCAGAGTTCAACTGAGAAAAACTTATCAACGGAATATTTAGAGTTCATTCATGGAAGCCCTTGTTTTGTGTCTAATGGAACATGAAAGGTGTCATCCATTACGAGCTTTTGTCAAAGGAAAGGACTATCACTTTAAAAGTGAAATGCAAGCAACTTCATTGAAACATGGTGTCTAACGTGACCTGTTTTGGTAAACAGAAAAAGTGGCTATTCTCAAGCAGCGTCAATACAAGTGTACATTCTGTGAAAGAAACACAAGAAAAAAATGATTCTTATGGTGGGAGGCTCTTCCATATCCTCTATACTTACCGGATTTAGCACTTTCAGATATTTCTTTGTTTCAATCACAAAGTGTCAGAACATTCAGAAACAAACATTTTTATCGAAATATTATCCAGATTTCTTTAAAGTTAGAATCGAAATCCAAAATCCATTGCGCTGTTGTCGTTGAAAATGAATACTTTTTATCAATAATATTTGAACATGTTTACTTTACATTTCAGTATAACTTATATTCAGTCAGTTAAGTGCCATACGTGATACACGCTTGGGCGATCATGTCTCGAAAGAGACATAACTGACTTGGCAGAAGATTTTCCTGCAGTAGGTTGCCAGTAGACTGGTTGCCAGCCAAGGCTACAAATCCCAATCTGTCCTGTTATTTAACCCATAACTGGAGAAAGAGACGAATTAATACCTTTCCCAAGAGTATTTACGCGTAAATGAATGCAAGGAATTCAACTGGAATTCGAACTTGGTCCCTCGATTTCTTCGCTCTGACATCCACTGCGCCACCACGCACATCCTAAAGTGTATATATATATATATATATATATATATATATATATATATATAGTAAAGTTTTGTAATTTGCTTGAAGCATTGTGTATATTAGGTGTATGGTTAGGTCTTGAAGGCTATCACAATGCGTTTAGTAAAATAAAGCAAGGTAAAAAAGTTTTGGGGTATTATCTATTCATTATACATTAATATTTCAAGATCAAAATCTCATCTTCAGAATGGCAGTGGGTGTGTCTGTCCGAGAGAATCCGTGCCTTTCAAGGAATGGTCATTCCTGGCTGTTGCTGCTATCATTAATTGTAGCGAGTGCCTCTGTGTGTGTGTGTGTGTGTGTGTGTGTGTGTGTGTGTGTGTGTGTGTGTGTGTGTGTGTGTGTGTGTGTAATAAATAGGTAATATCCCAAAACTTCTTTACCTTCCTTTATTTTACTAAACGCATCGTGACAGCCTTCAAGACCTAGACATATATATATATATATATATATATATATATATATATATATATATATATATATATCCGGAGACAGATCTGTTTCGCAGCTCATCAGTACGGTTAGACATCCTATTACTTCTAGCCAGGAATGAAACCCGGCCGAATTGACACCAAATCAAGACCACCTAGGATGATGCCAGAGATTTAAAACGTTGTTACTCGATCCCCAATTACTTAGTTTAATACATCTCCAATGGAAAAACTGAATCTAATAATCATGTCAATGATAAATTTAATATCAGGAAGAGATTGCGCTAGTATTAAAATACATTCAGGTCAAGAAAGAAGCAGAGAAGTGCAAGAAAAGAAACTATTAGAACAATTTAAGGTTACATATAACTAAGGTTACATAAGGTTAAGGTTACATATAACTAGTTAAGCAGTAAAGCGATAATATCTTATATCCAACCTAGAAGTACACTTAAATTCATATAGTCGCAAGAGACCAAGGTGAAGAACTTATAGATCAACTGCCATGAAAATATTTATAGGAAATATTTACAGAACAAAACATAGGTAATCTACGTCTCGACGGTAGGAAATTGAGTGAAGTCGAGGTATCATGTAAGGACCATTAACGTTATGGATCCTTCTTTTAATTTTATAGAGAATCTCGTGATATATTACCGGGGCATCAGACAAGATACGGTAGCAATATTCAATGTACGGACAAATGTTGTTTTTTTATGTGGAAGATGAATTCTGATAAGAAACATTGCTTTAATTGATTTGTTTTATACATATTATCAATCCTTTGCAGGTTATCTAAGGCCCCCCCCCCAAAAAAAAATTTGTATTATAAATGATATGGACCCGGTATGGGCCCATTAAATAATGAGTCAACATGGTGGTAGGTCAAGAACATATATTACATCAACAAGAGATACAAACAGATACAAAGAGAAAGAGTAATAATAGCTTGGCTACAAGTGACCGACAGACAGACTACGCTGAGTTGAACTGAAGTCGTACTGGAAACCAGTGTCTCTGTCGCCCCTGCACTGTCCTCAAAAGTAATTCGCTCTCGGTTAATACAGGCAATAAAGAGTCTATTATTAAGTGGGTAACTCCGCACAACACCCGCTTCCAAGAACTTTCCCCCCGAAAAGTTGTTTAATATTTTTTTCGTTTAGGGTCGACGATCAAAGTATCCGTGAACTTTCTTTTCCTACTAGATCGCCTTCTTCCGGGTGAATCTTGGGGTGCCTCGAGGTCGAAATTCTCGAAGATGGTATCTATCGGCTCTTAATTTGTCGGTCGTGAATCATTTATGTCAGTTGTCCGACATTTTCTTATTTGATTTTGGTGGTGCTTATGTATATTCTTGGGACCTTGTATCATGTAGACCAGGTCTCCCACTCAGGCACACTTGAGTCTTTTTTGTAAATTTTATTCTTAGTAGACGTAATGAATTCGTCTTTTAGGGCCTCCTTTTTAATGTCGGATAATGTAACTGGGAACTCTCCTATGGTTTTGGCGATCATGTTTTTTATTTCGCAATCCATTCTCAATGTTGCGGTTATCGAGTCTTCGAAAAACTCTTTATTTTTAGGAACGAGTCTGGATAATCCGTCAGCGTGGTAAATGTTCTTGGAAGACAAATCCTCGATTTTGAAATTGTATTTTGAAATTGTTCGAAATCGAACAATATTGTTCCCCATCGAATGAGTCTGTTAGCGGTGTACACCGGCAATCCTTTTTTACTTCCATATATCGTCAGCAGCGGCTTGTGATCGGTTTGTAGAGTAAAATGTCTACCATGCAGATATCTGTGGAATTTGGTCACAGCAAAGATTAGACTTAATGCTTCTTTTTCGATCTGTGAATAATGCCTTTCTGCCGGCAGCAATAATCGGGAAGCATGCGCTCTCAGTTTTCTCGTTCCGTCCGGAAGTTTATGTAATATACAGGCGCCAATGGCATAAGAGCTGGCATCGCTCGCTACTATAATATCCAATTTTGGGTTATAGTGGGTGAGGGAAAGGTGTGACGTAAGTGTATAGTTTTTTCTCGAATGCTGATCGACATTCTGGTGCCCAATTCCAGGTTTTATCTTTCTTTAAAAGATCATTCAACGAAGCTCTCAAGTTATGCATATTCTTTATAAATACTTGACAGAAATTTGCTAGGCCTAAAAAGCTTTGAAGTGCTTGTACGTTATCCGGGGCCGGCATGTCCTTAATTGCCGTAGCCCTATCAGGATCCGGTCGTCGACCGTCTTTATCAATAATGTGTCCTAAATATTTTATTTTGGTTAAATAACATTCACACTAAGCTTCTTTAACTTTAAAACCATATTCCTGGATTTTATCGAATACGCTTATTATATGCTCTCTATGATCTTTCACCGATTCACTCTTAACTAGAATGTCGTCAAGATAGGCAGTTGCGAAATCAAGATTGCCCAGCATGGTCTCCATGACCTGTTGAAAAATAGCAGGCGCGACTTTGACCCCAAAAGCCAATGAATTAAATTTATATAGACCTCTATCTGTATTTATACACAGCAGTTTGGAGAATTCTTCGTCAACCTGGATTTGTAGGTAAGTGTCTGATAAATCGATTTTTGAAAAAGATTTTGCCCCCGTTTAATTTGTTGAATATTTCTTCGGGGCTAGGTAGAGGATAATGATGTTTTTTTAACGAGGCGTTCAAACCCGTCTAAAAATCAGCGCATACTCTGATTTGATTTGACTTCTTAACGTATACCACTGGAGCAGCTCATTCCGAAAAATCAATTTTAGACAGGGTACCGCAATTCTGACAGATTGTTTTCTTTCTAGACGGGCAAAACCTCATTCAGTGTAATTTTCCGCAAGTGTAACACGGACCTGGTGGTGAATTTCCTTGTCTTATAGTATACTTGTCATGATATTTTCTTTTCTCTCTTTCCGGGGAGTGGCGTTTTGATCTCTTCATAATTTTTTTTTATATGAGCGACTCCCGATATTCCTACAGTCACTTTTTATGGATACGACTCCCTGGCAGCCTTCTGCTAATTTTTGGAGGGTTAAACCCGGCTCGTTTTCTAGTTTTGTTAGCACTCGACGTCTAACTTCAGCGTCTTCGGCTGAGACCAGACCTTGAGCAAAAATTAGGCATTTAAAGTCGTCAGCAGATAATTCCGCTAATTTGAAATCGTTACAGTATTTATTTACCGTAACGGCAAATTTTAAATAGTCCTGCTGATCCTCTTTTAATAAATTTATGCACTTCCATCTTTTATGAAAAAGTGATGTGTTCGGCCCAAATAATTCCGACAGTAGCTTGACTGTTTCTGAGAATTCCAGGTCTGTTGTCTTTTTGGGGAGGATAAAATCAACAAACCTGCTGTGCTCTGCTGTATCCAACTTCCTTAGTAATAAACGCACTTTCTTGAAATTTGGCCAATTATTGCAATAGACGTTAAATAAATCCTCGTACCGCCTATAAAAAGCATCAAAGGTTTTTTCGTCTTCAGGTACATACTCAAAAGTTTCCATAGTACTCCAGATAGTACCCTGTGAAAAAGCAGTATCGTTCTCAGTTTGTTTGCCATTTAATGATTTAAGAAGTAACTCTTCAATTTGATTTTGTCGTTCCTTGGTCCTTTTAAAGACTTTTTCTTGCAAATCCATCTGTTGTTTATGTAGCTCCATAAATAATTGTTGTTATTGTTGTAACTGCTCTTCGCTTTTCTGTTGTCGATCCAACTGAGTTTTCATTAATTGAAATATCACATTTTGTAAGTCTTCCATTTTTTTCAAACTCAGTACGACCAATTTTTCGTAAACACGAGAGAAACAACACTAACTGTAGTTACAGTTTTTTTAGATGGATTCATACATTTTCCAAGGGTATTTGCACGTAAGTAATTATAACGAACTTAATGGGAATCAAAAAATTTCTCTGCAAGAAAATTTGTCTAGCACGACACAATGAACCAACCTTCTTAGCAACAGACCCGGAAATTGATTCAATATAATCGCTCCGCTTTATGCCAGTACTTGCTTTCCGATTTCTTGCTATATTGCCATTTACAATCTTTCAAAAATTTAAATATAACGTCAGGCGTTGTCTTCTGTCTTTCTGAAACCAGTTCTTTTATTGTCCTTTCTCCTCACGACATTCTTCTCATTTTCTTCCCCTCTTAGTAACTCACTCGCGTCTTAATTCATTTTCTAAGCGCCGAAAGTATGGGACATCCAATGAGGAGATCGAACTCACTACTCAGTTGTATTAGGTTCGAGGGAGACAAGCTTGCTAACCATTACACCATGCCGAGGTTCCCAGTTGATTTTCTAAGTGCCGCTTAGAAGTAGCACAAGACCGAAAGTATGGGGTACCCAGTGAGGATCGAATTCACTACTCAGTTGTGATGATTCTAGCAAGACAAGCTTGTTAACCATGACACTGAGGTGCCCTTACGTCTTAGTGGCGCTATCGACTTTAATATCCGTTAATATTGCAGAACATAAGGTAGAAAACGCAAAGCAATAACAGAAGATATAATATGGTCTCTTTATTTTTCTTTTAAGTTATGCGTGAACAAAAAAGTTGTTTTTGTTTTTCTTTAATATAAAAATATATCTTATTTTAAAGAAAGAAAGTACTTCAGATATAAAGATGTCCATATTTTTTGATATTTCCAGTTGAATTTATGTCTCACTTGTTAATTTTGCACCATCCGTGTCGATAATTTCCGGTCGGTCATGAGATTTTTGTGTTACTACACCTTTCTTTTACCTTTACTTTTTAACTGATTTTTTTATATATTTATTATTCTGGCGCTCGCCTTTTTATTAAATAAAAAGCGATTTCAAAGCAGTAAGATTATTTCGATCAATAAAATTGCACTCACACTGAAAAAAAAAACTCTTTGGCGAAAGTAAAATAAAAAATTATTTGTGTACTCTCCCAGGTGTCACAAGAGGCACAGTTATCTGCCCTTACTGTGCGATCTCTATAGAGTTCTTTTTAATAAATACAGAAATAGTTTGTATTTCCAGGCATCTCTCGGTGTTAAAAAGTAGTGAAGCAACGTTAATTTGGAAAAGATCACTTAATATCGTAAAAGTTAACAAAAGAGAATGAACTTCAAATTAAACATTCCGACGCAAGGTTGTCGCTTAACTGAACAATATTGTGCTTGTAAAATATTCGATATTGCTATTTCGTGTTTTATTGTTACCTACAATAAATATAAACAATTACTACTGTCACATACCTGTCTCGACGATAACCATCAAGATGTTTACATGTCGATTCGAGTATATTGCATTTTCACATCTATGAATAGATACGGGTTATCTGACCCAGATCATGACAAATGGACAATGATAAATAAAAAAAAATAAAATAAGATTGCTGTTCGATTGATATAATCGAACGGCAACCTTCCCAGGTCTGCTTCAACATATCAACACGAGCGCTGACCAGCAATTTAAGGATGAACGTCGAGACGAGATGATTTTGATATAAAATTTTAATAAGTAATAACAGATCAAAGTAAAAAAAAAATATATTTAAGTATGAATTAGAATGTCCAATGACGTGAACCTCAAATTTATATTCGGATACCCAACGTAGTCGAAATAGCCATTTATAATACACAACAGAAAATATGAATGAATACAGGCGACTACGAATGCAAGAGATTAACACAAGATAAAATGTGGGGGGGACCATATTATTTATAAACACGTGGTATGGTGTATGTGGTAACATAATATTCGTAGAAGTGTATGCCTGTTCTAACATGGGTCTAAGAACATAATAACTTATCTTTATATCAGTTCCTTCTCTCTTTCTTTTACTTTTTTCTTTTCTTTTTTCTCTTCTTCTTTTTTTATACATTTGAAATGTATGTAATTACGACTGTCTCTGTTTCTTTCAGTTGACTATTATATTTTCAGCATACAAATATTCTGAAATGTTCGCACATTCTTTTCTTCAACCAGCGTCGTATTTTCTGTATTCAAACAATTCTGCTTTGTTCTTTATTTTCAAAATATCTTCCTTTATATGTTGACTTTTCTGCGTCGCTATCTCTCTTTCTTTTCTTTTCTTTTCTTTTCTTTATAAACCACTCGACTTCGCTTTCTTTTTCTTCGTTGAATAAACCGAAATCAGCGTACGAATTATATTAGAGCTTTTCTTCTTATCTACGTCGCTATCTCTCTTTCTTTTCTTGATAAAATGATTCGGCCTCGCTTTCTTCTTCTTCCTTCTACAAGTAGGATTCAGCATTCAAATAATATTACAGCTTCTTTCATCTTCGTCGCTATATTTATTTATTTCTCGATAAACAGCTCGGCTCCGCTTTCGTTTTCTTCTTTCAACAAATATAAACCAGCGTACAAATCTTCTCTTATCTTCGTTGTTATATTTCTTTCTTTCTCGATAAACGGCTCGGCTCCGCTTTCTTTTCCTTGTTTAACGAATAAGAATTTATAAGTTCGTTTTTTTTTTTTTGGTTTTTTTTTCTTATCCGGAGTTGCTTAAGATGAATTGGTTAAATTACGTTATTATCTCAAATGCGTTTTTCCGTCATTCATCATTTATCAGCGCTCAGCAAATATGACTCGTTCTGTCGAGATTCGACCTGCAACTGACTTCAAACTTTTGCTTTCCACGTGATTTGTTTTTGGCTTGAATTCTAACTCCTGCTGCTTCACAACTTGCAACTGACTTCCATGTCTAGCTTATTTCCTGTCTAGTCATTTGTTACTAAGGATATCTGAGTCAACTATCCTTGACTTGCTATTCCAAAGCTGACTCTAGTCTCCCGCGTGATCATCTTGTTACCACGCAGAGACCATTCTCAATATATGTGTGTAGGTGTGTGCGCGGCTAACTATACACGTAACACTACTTACTGAAAATAATTTCTTTAATTTGGCTTTGTTTTACGGCCACCGTTAAAAATCCAGTGAGGCGTAAATGAGCAGACAGTTGTTTTTGTTTAGAATCGCTCAGAAGACTGGCCATTATTATAACATATCACTGGCTACAGCTTTTTACCAAACTGATGGTACTCCCTAACTCTAATGTTCACTTAAAATCAGTTTGATGATTTAACCCTTCATAAATAAAAGATGCTGGTCTGATAAATAGACTGTGATAGATAGTTTCTAAACGCTGCTTAGATGTGGTACAAGGCCGTATGTATGAGGTACCTAGTGAGGATCGAACTCACTACACAAATGTAATAGGTTATAGAGAGTCAAGCTTGCTAACCATTACACCACGTCGAGGTGCCCCTGTAATAGATAGATAGATAGATAGATAGATAGATAGATAGATAGATAGATAGATAGATAGATAGGGAAACAGACTGGGATAGACAGTGTTATAACTCGCTTTCTAGCGGTTATAATATTGTTTTGATAAGACAACTCACCATGACATCTGTTAGAAACATTCTTGAGTTACTACAACAAGCTTTTTTGAATCACTTGGAGCTCGTTATTTAAGACGTTTAGCCTAGGTAATTATTAACTCCACAATATTCCCCCTTTGGAATTTCTTTTAATTAGTAAATATTTTATTTAATCTATTAGTATTGATCCCCTCCTCTTTCTGGCTAGTTCGACAATGCACTGAACTTTGTATTTTTTATGTTTGAGTCAACCCTTAGTTTTTCGGTACGTTTTCTTTTTCTGATAATTCAACGAATTCTTGAACTGTTGGTACATCAAAGTCTCATACAACACTTGCATGAGTTCTTCCGTTCCTGCAGGCCTGTCTTCAATAAACATTTTCTTTAACCGATTGCAATGTCTCTTGTGTTCCTATTTTTCTCTTTTACCCTATATATCATCTTTTCACTTTGTGAAGATCTTCCCACATCTTTCCATTTTTTTCCTGACAAACACATTTTCGCCAATATTGCTGTATTACTTGTCATTCGATCCGGTAGCTCAAATACAAATATTTCATAGTGTTTTGGTGTCAATCTGAGAAGAGTTCATAGGATTCAGAAAGAGTTGGATGAGTTTAATAAGGATTACGAATATGTTTGGTGTGATCAGCAGTGATGGCGACGTTATGCCTCCATTCATCTATTCACAGAGCTGAAGACTCAACACAGAGGCCCACATCAAGTGCGTTGAGGAGATAGTTTTGCTCTAGGTCAAGAGAGTGGCTGCTGGAAGACCGTATGTCTGACAATTGGACGCTATGCCATACAAGCAGAAGAACCCAGTCATGGCTGACATGCAGTTTCTACGACTACATCACTCTTATATCTGGCCACTTAACTCCCTGTATCAAACCCCCTTGATTATTATGCGTTGGATGCAGTTGGTTAACACCAAAGATGAACTGAAAGCAAGGATAATGGTAACATTTATCAATTTAAACAAGGGGACCGCCCAGAAGAATTGCAAGAGACTCTCAAATAGTCTGAAGGCTGTGGTTGAAGCCAATGACGATTTTATTGAATAAATATTCACTTGTATTGAATAAATATACTCTTTAGAATTTCAAGTTTTTTTTTGTTTTTTTTTTTTTTTGTTTTTTTTGTAATTTTGCTAAATATCTGTTAAAATGATATGTCACTGTTGGTGTGGACTAATTTAGACAACAATTTATCTATCGCAACCTGCATGTGAAAATATCTTTGTCTCCTTTATTTGTCAGATTCATACATTTCTAACGAGATTAACAAGATTTTCTCGCTAAAAACAATTGTCACAATATTTACTGTTTCTTCGAAACAAATTTATTCTGGGTTTTTTCGGTAATACAAAATTACCGTATTTTTCATGTTCTGACGATACTAACTTTCTCAACAAAAGTTTTATTTTGTTCTCGTCTTCGCATTCTTTGAAAATATGCTCGTATCTTCGAAAATCAGTAGAAAAAGTAATTCCATCATCAGAATTGTATGTAAATTCAGATATGGCATTTGCCACCGTGTTGGGAGTGAAAGAACTTCAAGAATGTTTGTTTTTCTTCTGAATTATTTCAGATGACTTTTGTTATAGTTTCTGGAGTTCCACCAACTACTGTTGTTGTTGCTGTATTTTTGCCATCTTTTTTCTATATTTGAAGAATTTCTGGGTTTTTTCTTTCTTTCGTTCTTTTTTCTGTTTTTTTTTTTTTTTTTGCATGTACCTAAGAGGAAAGATAAAATCAACATGGTTCTAAATTCTCATCGTCACTGTTATCCTATGCGCCGAAGCAATTTTTTTCTACTTATTTTAACTCAGTATGATTGTCACTCCTGTTATAAATCGTATGAGTTTCGATTCCACAGCTATACGTGATATCTAGCTTTTATAATCTAAAGTCTTGCTTAGGCTACACACCGTTACGTCTATTAGAAATAATCTTAACTGACTCCACCCGGATTTTTGTGACTCACCTGAAGTTTGTTTTTTTTTTTGGGGGGGGGGGGGGTTGGGGGGGGGGTTTGGGGGGGGGGGGGGGTTTAAAGCGTCTAGCCTAGTTCATTTGTGCTACCTGGGTTTATTATTTACTTCACAACAGATAGATAGATAGATAGATAGATAGATAGATAGATAGATAGATAGACTGAAGAGAGAGACACAGCGATAGATAGATAGATAGAGAGAGAGAGAGATAAATAGATAGATAGACTGAAGAGAGAGACACAGCGATAGATAGATAGATAGATAGATAGATAGATAGATAGATAGATAGATAGATATGTGAATGGATAAATAGATAAATAATGAGCAGAGTTCTAAATAAATAGAAAATGAATCATAGACTGTAAAATAAAATAAAAATAGATAAGTAGCGAGTGACCTAAGTAGGTAGCTAGAGAGATAATGCGGTAGATAATAAGAACTGCTCGATAGATAGATAGATAGATAGATAGATAGATAGATAGATAGATAGATAGAAATAAGGAAAGAAGATAGATAGATAGATAGATAGATAGATAGATAGGAACAGACACGAGGACAGCGCCAACCGAAAGCAGAAGAATGCTTCGGTTTTTTTTTAATTTTTATATGTACTATTCACCCGTTAAGGCAGGATATGCAGATGTTTTAACTTGAGGTAAGAAGCGAATGGATTTATATTGTATAAAACAACAAACGTATTGTTTGGAAACATTAATTAATGCACAGTACATACACTATTATTTCCTTTTTGTAATACAGATATCTTATAGGCCTACTGCAGCAACTATATTTGTTTTGTTTCGTTTTTTTTTTTTTGTTTCTTTTTGAGGCAGTTTCTTTTCCCTCTGTATTGCATGAAACAATAAAAACCTCATTAAGAAACATTACTGTTTGTTTTATTTCCTGTTTTAAGTTTTTGCGTTTTATTTGATAACACAGCAATATATATGTGGAATGATCTGGCATAACTATGTTTACGTAGGGTATTTTGGAAGTGATTTCTAATATCCAGAATTTTCTGTACTCTGGCAGTAGCCTGGTTCAAAATAATGCCGGATTAATGCTTTAACTGTATATCTACTTATGTATGTATGCAGTGGTGCCTTTAATAAAGTGAGCACTGTGTGACTCGTATTATTGATTTTATTCATCGTTTAAACTAAAGGGAATAATGAGTGTTAAGAAAACTTTACATAAGAGAAATATAGAGTCGTTATTTACTCGTTTTTAATTTGTTTTAAATGAATTTGTGGATTACACCAAATACTCGGTCCCTATTTCCAACTTTGATAACGTTAGAATGGTGAATAATAGAAATAAAATTGGTGTAGCGGTTCACGCCTCGGAATAGAGAATCTGCGAATCAAGTTCAAATTCCGATTCAGACAGTTTCTAATATTTCTCGGTTCATGTCCGTGTAAAATGTTATCGATCTCAGTCTGTTTGCTTCTATCTATAGCTATCTTGGTCTGTTCGCATCTGTCTTTATCTGTACGCTTCTACTAATATATTATGGTATGTTTACATCTATCTACCTATCTATCTTGGTCTGTACGCATCTATCTTTCGTTTCGTTCCTAACTGTTTTCGTTTACTCTCTCTCTCTCTCTCTCTCTCTCTCTCTCTCTCTCCCGCACTCACTTTCTTTTTTTTTCTTTTTTTCTTCTTGCCCACTGACAACGTAGCGTATATTATCTTTGATTTCCTTTTCACACAAACTCATCAATATCCACTTTTTCACCACTGCTGATATCTGTCTAACTATCTTTCTCTCTCTCTCTTTCTCTCTCTCTCTCTCTCTCTATATATATATATATATATATATATATAATTGCGACTTAACTGATCGGCATCACTTTCATCATGCCGATTTCGATGTTTCGTGAAGGAAAGACCAAGAAAAGTTTCTAATGAGGAGGCACATAGGACTGTATTTTATTCTTTTTCACATAAATCTTTATAGGTACGTTTGCTCATCGTCCTGCTGCTAATAAACGATTCCCAAAAGTCAGTGTTGACGTTCATTTGTACTGTGGACGTTGTACTGTCTGCTGCTGCTTGGCTTACAATGTATGGATTTTGGCAAGCAATACGCGGCCACCCAGAACCTGTGTCACTTCATCTAAACCCCTGCTATCATTATCGAATCACTACCGACAGGTTGTATCTAACATTCGCGGCAATAACTTACAGTTACATGAAGCCATTTCAACTATAAAAGGACGTGAGCTTGTCGCCAATCTAGTACTGCCCTTAAGTTTATGAAGTTTAGATACCAAAGAAAAAAGTTCATCTGAACAATTACCATGAAAATACGAGGTTTGTTTGAAAAGTAACGACGTTGGCGATCATGGCTCTCCACAGTTCCTTGTCATTTTTATTAGGTTGTTACAAAAATAATGGCCGATTTCAGAAACAATTTTATTCTTGAAAAATTAACTGTAGAAATGTTGAAATTGGTCACAATACGAGCCTTGAGCATCGATTGTACCTTTGTCATCGATCGACGAGATTCTATATTCCTCATTGATTGATATATTCTGAAAAGGAATAAAATCATCAGTTGAAGAATGGAACTCCACACCAGGAATAAGAAATACAGATTTATTGTGCTAAGGAACAATTAACAATAATACACATATAGGCAAGCCACGGGTTGGAGCGGAATAGACTATCGAATAGTGAATGCCTTCGCTAAGACCTTTTCCTTCGTCGTACCGCTCGTTACCGTCTTTTATAAAGTAGAGCATTCTATTCTCTGGGATGACAGGATGTTCACCTTAACACTGATAAAAAGTTATCGACTGTGATGCAACGAAATCTTTGAAAGCTAATCGCACCTCTGGTTTGGTCCTAAAAGTTTTATCATTTAAAATGTGCTTAAGTGCTTTAAAAAATGATAATCATTGGGTAAAATATAAGAAGAATGTGGAGGATATTATAAACTCTCGTATCCCTAGTCTGTGAATTTTTGCAACGTCATTGTTGCAACACGTGGCTGTGCGTTATCGTGGAGCCGAATTAGACCACGTCGATTCACCAATTCAGGTCTCAACTTTTTTTTCTTTCTTTTTTTTTTTTTTGTAGACCTTCATGCATTTCAGCAGATTAATTGCAGTAAAGCTCTGCATTAATGCTCTCATTGGATTCCAGAAAGTTGTAGTGGATAACACTAATATTGGATTGGGTTCTATAGCCTTGGCTGGCAACCAGTCTACCGCAGTAAGTAATGGTAACCTACCGCGGGATAAACTTCTGCCCAGTCAATCATGTCTCGAAGAGACATGATCACTCATGTGCGTATCACGTGTGAAACTTAACTGACTCATACGCACTAAATATTAGGCTGTTACAAAAATAATGGCCAGTTTCAGAAACATGATATTATTATTGTAAAATTAACTGTACAGATGTTGAAATTAGTCAAAATACGAGCCTTGAGCATCTAAGTACCTCTGACATCGATCGACGAGATAATTTATTTCTCGTTGATCTTTGAAAGTCGATTCCAACTGTGGTTTGAACCTAAAAGTTTTACCATATAAAAGTATGCCTAAATGCTTAAAAATGATAATCAGTAGGTGAGTGTGCAGAAGAATATGGAGGATGTGGTAAATTCTCATGTTCCAAGTCTGTGAGTTTTTGCAGCGTCATTCTTATAACATGTGGCCGCGCATTATAGTGGAACAGAATTGGACCACGTCGATTCACCAATGCAGGTTTTTTTGCAGGCGTGCATGCATTTCAACAAATTTATTGCTTTGCATTAATGCTTTGACTGGCTTCCAGAAAGCTTTAGTGGATAACACCATTTGCAGTCACCATAATCTTTTGATGATGCAACTTTAGCTTTGGGAGATGTTTGTGGGACGCATTACGATCAAGCCATTGACCTGATTGTGTACGGTTATCATAAGGTATCCACTTTTCATCACAAGTGACTATTCGGTCAAGAAAGTGATCATTAGTGTTACGCAGAAAGAGCATCGAGCACACTTCAAAAGGTGTAAGTTTTTATTTTCATTGAGATCATGTGGAATCTCTTTTTCGAGTTTTTTTCACCTTCCAATACTCTGCATATTTAACCCATAACTGGAGGGAAGGGACGGATTAATACCCTTGGGAAAGGTATTAATTCGTCTCTTTCCTCCGGTTATGGGTTAAATAATAGGACGGATTGGGTTATATAGCCTTTGCTGGCACCCAGTCTACCGCAGAAAGCAATGGCAACCTACTGCGGGATAATCTTCTGCCCAGTTAGTCATGTTTCTTTCGAGACATGATCGCCTAAAGCTTGTATCACGTATGGCACATAACCACTGAATACTCTGCAAATGACATGAGACTGTTCCAGTGCTGAGACCAAACGTCTGAGACACTTCTCTGACACATTGACTTTGGTTTTGCTTTTGTTAGTTGGTTGTTTTTGTTTTATGGCATATCAACATCGGCGGGTCATTTATTGCCAACTAATTTTTTTTTATTGCTGGTAATACCTTTTGCTTTCAACAATTTATTGTTGTTTTTTTATAAGTTTTTGTGTCTAGTAATACATTTTTTTTTCTTTTCGAGTATCAAGATTCATTGGGATTTGTTTTTAAGGGCAGGGTCCCCAAGTTCTACCCTTGTTATTTAACCCATAACTGGAGGGAAGGGGCGGATTAATACCTTTCCCAAGGGTACCAGTGCTTAAGTGAATGCAGGGTATTCAACTGGAATTCGAACTCGGCTCACCGATTTCTCTTTCCGAGCCGATATCCACTGCACCACAACGCACATCCGTCACTAAACTCTTACAGCACCTGGTACTCCCAAGCGGTCACCCATCTAAGTACTGCCCAGTCTCAACGTTGCTTAACTTCGGTGATCGAGCGAGAACCAGTGTATTCAACGTGATATGGTCGTAAGCCTGCTTTCAATTGTTATTTATCAAGACTGCATGACCGTCCTCTATTTTCTTCGCCTCTAAAGCTCTCATCACCAGTAAGGAATTTCTGGGACCCCTTTTTGTACTGTCCGATCACTTGTGGTCCCATCTTCCGATGCTCTGTTGATATTTGCAGTAGTTTAGAAAGAACTGTGCCCAAGTTTGAACTCATACAATAAAAGATCATGTTTTATCATGTTCATAATTAGGGGCTTTTATGCTTCAAGAATAACTGTCTATACAAAGTAAAAAATGATTAAATAGCACACATTAATTATTATGTATACCAAAATTCACCTAATATATACCGTGAATACTATGTTAAAATGGCTTACCAAAATACAACACTTCGAGTGGCCATTGTTTTTGTAACAACTTAATATATACCGTTAATACTTTGATAAAATTGCTTTTCAAAATACAACACTTCGAGCGGCCATTATTATTGTAACAACCTAATATATACCGTGAATACTATGTTAAAATGGCTTTTCAAAATACAACACGTCGAGCGGTCATTATTATTGTAACAACCTAATATATACCGTGAATACTATGTTAAAATGGCTTACCAAAATACAACACTTCGAGTGGCCATTGTTTTTGTAACAACTTAATATATACCGTTAATACTTTGATAAAATTGCTTTTCAAAATACAACACTTCGAGCGGCCATTATTATTGTAACAACCTAATATATACCGTGAATACTATGTTAAAATGGCTTTTCAAAATACAACACGTCGAGCGGTCATTATTATTGTAACAACCTAATATATACCGTGAATACTATGTTAAAATGGCTTACCAAAATACAACACTTCGAGTGGCCATTGTTTTTGTAACAACTTAATATATACCGTTAATACTTTGATAAAATTGCTTTTCAAAATACAACACTTCGAGCGGCCATTATTATTGTAACAACCTAATATATACCGTGAATACTATGTTAAAATGGCTTTTCAAAATACAACACGTCGAGCGGTCATTATTATTGTAACAACCTAATATATACCGTGAATACTATGTTAAAATGGCTTACCAAAATACAACACTTCGAGTGGCCATTGTTTTTGTAACAACTTAATATATACCGTTAATACTTTGATAAAATTGCTTTTCAAAATACAACACTTCGAGCGGCCATTATTATTGTAACAACCTAATATATACCGTGAATACTATGTTAAAATGGCTTTTCAAAATACAACACGTCGAGCGGCCATTATTATTGTAACAACCTAATATATACCGTGAATACTATGTTAAAATGGCTTTTCAAAATACAACATTTTGAGAGGCCATTATTTTTGTAACAACCTAATATATACCGTTAATACTTTGTTAAAATGGCTTTTCAAAATATAACACTTCAATATATATATATATATATATATATATATATATATATATATATTATCCGATTACTCAGCCACATTCTTCTTCTATTGTTTCATGTCACTTCCGGACGTTGGCGATCATGGCTCTCTACAATTTCCAGTTTTTATTTCTTTTAATAAATTTTGTCCTTTTGTTATCTCTCTTAAACTCTGTTCCGCCAACCATTTGCTCAAGCTCGCTATTTAAATTATACGTCGTTTCCTCTGTCCTTCTTTCTTTTAATCAGTCCTGTGAGTATCCAGTTTTCTAAACACTCTTTCCTCATTATTATACCGTAACCCCCTCTCCAGAAACTCCAGTTTAGTTGCAAGTAGACTCTGCCGCCCTTGCAGATAGGTGTGTTCGGAAATAGTAACCGCCATTCTTCTTCATGTGCCGTATCCCCTAAGGACGTAGGCGATCATGGATCTCTATAAATTCTGGTCCCGTGTCTTTCTCTTTACTTCTTTTAAACATTGTTATGCCATCTATTTACTCACCATCATTAAGTATGTTATGAGTTGTTTTCCTCTGACTCTCTTGCCTCCAATCTGTCCCGTGAGTATCAGATTCTCAAAGACCCAGAAATCCCAAGTATCTCTTTCTGGTATTAATTATCGGTTTCCTATTTGTTTTCATTTTCCGAAAAAATTGGTCATTGCTCACATGTTCCGAACATGGTATTTATTTTCAGCGTACTCTTGTAGTACAACATTTCTGTTGCTTTAAGACTCTTCTTCATCTTTGAGGATATTGTCTAACATTCACTGCCATTTTGGAGAACTGATATTACGTAACAGCTGAGTGCTATTTTCTTTCTTTCTTTCTTATGATATTTTCTTGCTTCTTAATACTTTGCTTAACTTTTGTAAAGCATTTTTCACTATCTATTTAACCACTTGACTCTAGTTCTTTCACCACCCCGTATATCCTTTCCTTTCTCTCCACCTTTGCAACTGTCATCACACCTGTATTCCCATCCTTCTCTTGCTCCTTTCTAACTGGTTTGTCTTCCTCTTCACTCTCTTCTACTTAATCTTTTTACTCTTATGTAGCCCCCTGCACATCAGTGGCATTACCGCCTTTCTCGGGGTGATACGATTAAAAAAATCTCAATAAGCCTTCGGATTTCAGTGTCACGCGTTCTATACTTTATATCTATAAACGCTCTATCTAAGCGCGCTTCCTTAAAAATAGGTAATTTGAAACAAGATAGATAGATAGATAGATAGATAGATAGATAGATAGATAGATAGATAGATAGATAGATAGATAAGAACATCGCGATAGATAGATAAATAAATAAGAACTTCTAGACAGATAGATAGATAGATAGATAGATAGATAGATAGATAGATAGATAAGAACTTCGCGATAGATAGATAAATAAATAAGAACTTCTAGACAGATAGATAGATAGACAGATAGATAGATAGATAGATAGATAGATAGATAGATAGATAGATAGATAAGAACTTCGCGATAGATAGATAAATAAATAAGAACTTCTAGACAGATAGATAGATAGATAGATAGATAGATAGATAGATAGATAGATAGATAGATAGATAGATAAGAACTTCGCGATAGATAGATAAATAAATAAGAATTTCTAGACAGATAGATAGATAGACAGATAGATAGATAGATAGATAGATAAGAACTTCGCGATAGATAGATAAATAAATAAGAACTTCTAGACAGATAGATAGATAGATAGATAGATAGATAGATAGATAGATAGATAGATAGATAGATAGATAGATATTCTCTGTTAATGTATTCATAAATGGTTGAATGTCAGTAGATATAACATTCACCTAAAATTCGAAAGATTTTTATTCGGAACTGTGTACAGTTGATGAAATTTTCCTTGATTAAAAATTGCGCATCAAATCAAATTATAATTTTGAATATTAGATTTTATTTACAATTCTAGATACGTGGAGTGCTCTATATTCCAGTTGACGAAGCTTTTATGAAAAATTAAAACTTCTAATAAAATTAGTTCGGAAAGGAAAATATGTGCTCCTGCGCCACATAAGAATACTCACTTTAACATTCCCTGCGTGGGTTTGTGAATTAGAACGATATTAGGAAACAATATGTAATTATATAACCACTCCAATGTATATGCGATATATTATCTAGCTGTATAAAAAGGGATTGACAAACGTGTTTTAGAATCATATTCCGGTAAAATTAGGCACTTCGGTGGAGTGTAACGGCTAGCAAGCTAAATAAATTGCGCCCTAATAGTGAGTTCGATCCTTACTGAGTGCACCATATATTCGAACTTGTGTGACATCAAAGTTATGCTTAGAAAAAGGACACTTCTACGTGGCGTAATGTTAAATAAGCTTGTCTCGCTAGATCAATTACGACTGAGTAATTAGTTCGAGCCGCACTGGGTGACCCATTCTTTTGCTCTTGTGCCACATCTAATCTACGCTCAGAAAATCTTTTGGACCCTTCAACGTTATGTAATTGTTAGCAACTTGGCTCACAAGATCAATTACGACTGAGTAAATAATTCGATCTGCATTAGGTGACCCATTCTTTTGCTCTTGTGCCACATCTAATCTACGCTTAGAAAATCTTTTAGGGTACTTCAACGTGATGTAATGGTTAGCAACTTGGCTCATAAGATCAATAACGACTAAATAATTACGTCAATCCACACTAAGTGACCCATACTTTTGCTCTTGTGCCAGATCTAATCTACGCTTAGAAAATGTTTTGAGGCACTTCAACGTGATGTAATGGTTAGCAGCTTGGTTCACAAGATCAATTACGACTGTGTAATTAGTTTGATCCTCACTTATTATTGAGATTGACTGAAATATAATCAATATGGACCTACGCTGTTGTGATGTCCATCAACAACATTCCTAATATCACCGGTTACCAATTGTGTATCTATGCAGATGACACAACTGTTTACTCCTTATCTTAGTCGAAAATCCGACAGATTCGATAATTTAGAACTGGCAACTGCTCCCGAAAAGGATCTCCAACTAGTAATTAACCGAGCCAAGGAATGGCTTGTAAATTTTAACACCTCCAACAGAAAACTGCTGTCACCACAGAGAATCTTTTCTGCCTGCCATCAGAATGGCTGATGCTATACTCCAGCAGAGCAACACTCTACATCTTGGCTTCGCGTTTTCCACTGACATTAAGTGGAGATGTAACACTTTTTCTTGTACCCGAAAGGAAACAACGAAGTTCTTTAGATAGACCAAAAAAAAACAAATAAAGAAAAATGCAATTGAATATTTTTTCTTCTTCATCCGCTAGAAGCTACGTGAAGGATATCTGAAAGGACCACTCAAGAAAAATAGATAACTAGATTTATGTCCGGTGAAAATGAACAGCCACTCGATAATGTTTTTATGATTCTGGAATACTGGCCACAAAATTAGGCCAGAAATATAAAAATTTCTTTGTTTTTAGGAAATTTTGCGGCGCATATAATCAAGAAAGAAACATATGTTTTTTCTTTCAAGCAAAGCTTGATAATTTCTTACGACAGTTCTATACAAAGCGATAAAGTCTTGATAATTAAAAACGTCTATGGTCAATAGATTGAAATAATAAAATGTAAAAAGCGACCACACAGCAAGAGGTTCGATAGGAAATAAATTTCGGAGCGATAATTCAAATTTGGCCGTTTGAGCTGGACCACGCTCCTCAGGCAGTGGTTAGAGGCACTCACACAGAAGAGAAGTAGACGAGGTTGATCAGATAACCAATGAGCAATAAGTCCCCGGTAAGATTTCGGGAAAGTTAGAGATTTCGGGAAAGTCGCCCTTCTGGCAGTGGTAAGAGGCACTCACGCAAAAGAGAAGACGAGGTTGATCAGGTAACCAAAACCTGATTGGTCATTTAGAAAATGTTAGCGTATCCAGAGTGCGTCACACCCCCCTACGCTGGATGCGAGGCTCAATATAAGCAAGAATGGATGGAATTTCAGAGAGTAAAGTTGGGGAAAGCTTGAGTTTGACCGGCTACACGGACAGATTCAGCGCAGGTTCAATTGACGTTCATCGCCTCCCGAATCAGGGGTGGTTATCGTCTACTAGAGAGAGAGATTCAACGTGATGAGGAAGAGTCGACAGACGTGGAGAAACACTGATCGAAGACCAGGCAGGAGAGAACGAAGACACACAGAGACTGGCGCAGATCAGAAGAG
Organism: Ascarosepion bandense; assembly: GCA_037127315.1. Lineage (NCBI taxonomy): Eukaryota > Metazoa > Mollusca > Cephalopoda > Sepiida > Sepiidae > Ascarosepion > Ascarosepion bandense. The sequence continues at coordinate 5,328,754 of JBBBDQ010000511.1, forward strand.
AGTATGTGCATACCAAAGAGACCCGGTGGAGGCATGACACACGAGATAGTTGGTTCGAGTGTCAGTTAGACTGGTACGGCTCAAGTTAACACGAGAGATATGTTGTCACTGACTGCCTGCCTTAAAAGAACCCCCGACTTTAGCCTGGTGCCAAACCAACCAAATTAGATAAAGTATTACATCTTATAGAAGCTGTGGGTTGGAATTATAACTGTCTTCATGCAAACTCAAACCAAATACTGTACCGAACAGAACGTATATATATATATATATATATATATATATATATATATATATATAAACACCTTATTGTTAATTTCGCAAAGATTTCTTTTTCTTACTGTGGCTCCCAGCTCTGTCTGGATCGTCGATGCAGCGGAATTCAGCAACTTTCCTCCAAAACTGGCTTTGTGATCAACCAAGCACAACGTGTAACAGGGTTGAGTTTGGAACGAAGAGTTCAATTATCAATCGGCGGCGAAGATTTCAGCGTCGATGCGAAGGACCAGTAGAGGTTCACTTTGTCGAATCAATTTGCTGCTAGATTGATTCACTGTGTCATGCCAGAAGAAACGTCTAGTCCGAATCCATCTTGCATATTTATAAATCTGCCATTCTTCTGTGCATTGAATATTGTTGTCATATCCAGTCTAATTCTCCTGCTGTACATTAGTCAGATTCTTAATAACCTCTAAAGTAAGTATAACGTAATCAATCCTGACCAAACTTCAGTCATTTTCTCGCAGATCCGACAGGGCTTCCCTCTGTTTTTTTCTACCAATCTTTTAATGGAAGCTGTTGGACTGTTTTTATATACATATATATACTGGTGGGACACCCATGAACCAACCCATTTTATAGTTTACCAATAGAAGGCTTAACCAATCAGGAAGCTCAAAATATTCAATGCGACATGTATAAAAGTTGGCCATATTTTTCCGATTATTCGAGATCAAATCCGATTCAAGACAGTGTCTAATTCGGGAGTGTTAATCTTTGACGGTGATTCATCGAACAGATTACGTGCTGCGAAGATACTCTATATCCATGAATTATGGCGGACATTATTAACAAAAATAAGCTTTTTCCCTGGTGTCCCGACTACATGAATTTAAACGTGCTACTTGATTGGCAACTAGGTTTCACCGTTTTACTGCTGAACTAGCTAAATGCAACCGCCTCTTCTACTGTAACAGTTTCTTTTCTCGCACCTCCCACCTAGGGAACTCCCTTCTGATTTCTTGCTTCCCTGATAACTACAATTTTCAAGAGGTTTAATGCAACGCCAATCGATATCTTCTGTCTTCTTGAACCCTATTTAGTTTTTGTCCTTTTTCAATCTTCGCCATTCTCAACCTTCTCATTTTCTTCCACTCACACTCTATGTATCCCATCTGCGTTCTAGTAACATTATCGCCTTTCTTAAGGTGAAATTATTAAAAATAAGTAAACTTGGCGGAACCCTCACTAGGTCGATAAGCTAAAAACTACGCCTCCCTATTATTATCATTATTATTATAGAATGAGTGAGCAGTACACCAACAATATAATCGTGTCGCTCCAAGTAAGACATTTTACTGCCACTGCTGTGCAGGGGGTTACATAGCAGGAATGTTATGAAAAGTGAGAGGTTGCAAGGGGTGTCAGGAAGGGAGTAGAAGGAAGAGAATACTGATGAGAGTGGGGTGGACGAAGATAAAAGCATGAGAGAGAGTGAGACAAGAAATGACTACTGACTTTACAATTAAATTCTTGGAGATTGTAACTGTCGGGAAAGTGCGAGAAAAGAAGCTGATGGAGTAGAATTTGCATTTACAATTTATTGGTTTCACAGTAAAAGGGTGGGACCTAGTTGCTAACTTTGTGGCTTGAGGAAATTCATATATAGGAGGTACCGGTAAGCTAAGTTCATCGGAGCAGAAGCCGTGAAAGTATTTGTAGAAGAGACACAGGGAAGCCACGCTGCATCGGTGAGAAAGCGACTGTATCCTAGCTGCCAAGTCGGGATCTATCACATTACAGATTCTCCGTTGGATTCGGTCGAAGACACCTAAGTGGATAGAAGGAGCACCCGACCAGACATAGCAGCAACTATATGAAATACAATCTTCCCATTATGAATCTCAGTCTAAGAACGTTATACTAGGCACAGGCATCACAGTCACATGTGCGCGGTATGATGACAGGTTTTGATAAAAGAAGCGCATAACTTTGCAGGTGGGGCCTAGTTACAAATACTTTTAGGTCGGCTAACCCCTCGGACGCTCTCTAATTGTGGATGTTCTAAAGTATCTAGATAGAACTTATAAGTCGCCTTAGTTATCTCATCTTTCAAACTTTAAAAAATAACGATCTTGACACCCGACCACGAGGTTTCGCCACTATTCCCACTCGTGGACAAAAATGCTTCGTGCGTCAGCTCTTACGGGACATGACCAATTAGTTAAGAATAGGCAAATGACAAGCAAATTTTACCTTACTGTTCAAAACTGGTTTGCGCTTTGTAAGTGCAGCTAATTATGTAACCCAAAAATTAATCAAACTATTAAAAATGGGGAAGATGTCGCGAGATCTTAAAAAAACAAATAAACAAACCAGTACGGAACTCCTATGTAATTTCAATCCTGCTATATGGCAGTGTGCACTAGGCAATTTCAAAGATGAAACTTGAGACAACAGAAGGATGCTGAGAATGACATGGATTGAACATTTAAGCAACGATTAGGCTTTAGGGAGAATAGGATCAAAACTTTTAACTAGAATCAGAAATAGAAAGTTAAAATTTCTGACATTAGATGGGAAAATGTAACTTGGAGAATTTGACATTCACCGAACATACTAAATGTAAGAGAGTCCAGGAACCTACCTAACAAATTTATGTAAATGGTTATCAGAACCGTAATGGGAGAGATGTGCGTTGTGGTGCATTGGATATCGGCTCGGAACGAGAAATCGGGGAGCCGAGTTCGAATTCCAGCTGAATTCATTGCATTCAATTACGCGCGAATACCCTTGGGAAAGGTATTAATCCGTCTCTTCCCTCCAGTTATGGGTTAAATAATAGGACAGATTGGGTTCTATAGCCTTGGTCGGCAACCAGTCTACCGCAGAAAGCAATGGCAACCTACTGCGAGATAATCTTCTGCCCAGTCAGTCATATCTCTTTCGAGACATGATCGCCCAAGCGTTTATCACGTATGGCACTTAACTGACTGAATGGGAGAGATAATAAGAGCAAAGATATTGCTTAGAGCTACCATGGATAGGAAATTGTGGACATCCATAAATTCTTAATATTTTGCTGAAACAAAGAACATGGAAAAAGACTTGTTTCTTCAAATTAAGCCTAGAAGTAGGATTTAGTAAGTTTAAAAATCAATGTAAAAGTTGTAGTTGCAGTTTACAGTGGAGAGTAATCGTAGAGATCCGTTACAGTTATCGAAGAATTCCGACAGATACCGATGCAACCCGGAGCCCAGACTAGCTCTGAGCTCCACTCAGCTAGAATAAGTTACCCGGACATACTATTTCACTTCAAGACATGTATATATTTATTTCTACTAATTGAATTGACTAATCCGCGTTCCAGACTGTATATTACGTACAATATAACCTACTTTTCTATCTCCATATCTGTTTTTGTTGTTATTATTTTGTACGGGTCCTCATTCGGAATCCACGACAATTATATGTGGTAACTGTAATGGTAATATTAACCGCTTCGTTTTAGGAAATATTCAACTGAGCTGCCAGTGCTACCGTCAGCTGAAATCTATACAATCTGCTTCTCGTCAAGTGTCAACCTGGGACCTGTGATAAAAATTGAAACGCTTAACCAAATAAACTCTTATAGGCTCAAATATAAATTACCAACATTTACCTGTTCTTGAAGCAAGAAATAGACACAAATATAAACAATCAATATTTAGTTGTTCCAGAAACGAAAGAAATGCTTATAGGCTCAAAGAATACTAGTAATAATATAAAGGACTTGTCTGGACATTAAATAACCCAGCGTAACTGATGTAAAGAATAGGTAATGAATATGTATACACCTTGGTTCTCCCTCACTGGAATGTGATTGGCTAGTGTGAGCCATAAATACAGACGATGGCAAGGACTTCCAGAGAAAATGAGTGAGAGAGCTCTTTCCATCAGAGCTCTATTGGTCTACTATTGACTACGCCTACGTCTCAGGATACTGCATACGATGATTACGTCTACGTACTAGATTGACCTACCCACATTGATATATATCCTTTTCGGGACATATCACTAACCAAACACAAACTTTTTGTGTGTAATGATTGAATGATGATTTCATTTACATCTGTAGCAGATCGAGAAACGAACCCTTAACTCAAGAATTGTAAAATCTTCTAGAGATCCCTACGTCTGTCTGAAAAAAAAAAATCAGTACAAAACTCGTAACCGAACATATAATAGAGCGTCAGTGTTTGTTTGTTTTACCACCCGTGTCTGTTGGTTTTGTTTACTTTATGGGTATGCAATAACACGTGGTCAGTATAGAAACCACCTCCCACATTAGAACTGGCAAATGAGATAAAAGAAATTAAATACCTTTCAAAATTAATGATAATTATACAAGAATGTTATTTGATATTAAAATCAATAATTTACCATCTAGTGGTAAAAGATTTATTTTAATATCAAATAACATACATATATAATTATTATTAATTTACCATCATTTACCATCTAGTAGGACGTGCGTTGTGGTATGGATGTGCGTTGTGGTGCAGTGGATATCAACTCGGAATGAGAGATCGAGGTGCCGAGTTCGAATTCCGCTTGAATTCCTTGCATTCACTTACGGTATTAATCCGTCTCTTCCCTCCAGTTATGGGTTAAAAGATAATACAGACTGGTTTCTATAGCCTTGGCTGGAAACCAGTCTACCACACAAAGCAATGGCAACCTACTGCGGAAAAATCTTCTGCCCAGTCAGTCATGTCTCTTTCGAGCGTGTATCACGTATGGCACTTAACTAATTGACCATCTAGTGAAAAGTCTGTTAATTTTTTGCTGATCAATCAGAATATAAATTTAATCTAGCTCTTTTTTATTTAGCCTTGTAGAATACTTGAATTATTCTAGAAAAAATTAAAGCTTTTAAAGTTACTACTTACTTTTCAGCCAGGCTACTATTAAAAGAATAGCTTCAAAAATTTACTTTGTCCTTAACAATAAATCATAGCGCAGCTCTTTCATCTAATTAATCAGTCTAGGACTCGTAATATTTCAGACGGTCAAAGACTATAAACATCAGTACAGACCAAGGTAGAATGGGAGCAGACAGTTATATTTTTTACATTATGCGTGATATGAATCTTTTTAATAACAGAAACTATTTCTCTATTTCACTATATCTAACACAGAAACACACATAACCATTTACATAAATCTAGATAGATAATGAATGAATGAAATGAAATGAGATAGATAGATAGATAGATAGATAGATAGATAGATAGATAGATAGATAGATAGATAGATAGATAAAAATAGTAAAAGAGAAACATGATAGATAGATAGAGAGATAGGTAGAAAGAAACATAAAAAAGTAAAAGAGAAACAAGATAGATAGATAGATAGATAGATAGATAGATAGATAGAGAGAGAGAGAGAGAGAGAGAGAGAAACAGATGAGAATTGATAAATAGATAGTTATGAACAAATGAAAATAGAAGGAGAAAGAGAAAAACATACATATATATGAACAAAATGGGAGAGATAGATAGGAACAGATTAAGATAGTGAAAGAGAAACAGATGAATGTAAATTTATAGATATAAAAAGAATGGGATAGATAGATAGATAGATAGATAGATAGATAGATAGATAGATAGATAGATCAGTCAGTTAAATGCCATACATGATACACGCTTGGGCGATAATGTATCTTTCGAGACATGACTGACTGGTTAGAAGATTTTCTCGCAGTAGGTTGCCATTACTTTCTGTAGTAGATTGCCAACTAAGGCTACAGAACCCAATCTGTCCAATTATTTGACCCATAGTTGAAGGGAGTAGATGTCGATTAAAATCTTTCCCAAGGGTATTTGCGCGAAAGTGAATGCAACGAATTCAACTGAAATTCTAACTCGACTCTCATTTTTCTCGTTCTGAGTCTGTATCTACTGTACATAGAAAAAATAGAATAATGATATCAAATCTCACAAAAAAAAAACATCGAAATCGGTTCGTATCGATCGTAATAAGCCTTGAGCTGCACAAAAGCACTATTTTATGGGAGAAGGGTCTAAGACTTATTTTTCTTTTGTGTGCATGTGTCGTCTCTCTTTAGTGCGCGGGCGATCATGACTCACCAAAATTACCTGTACTCGGGTGTCAACCTGGGACCTGTGATAAAAAATTGAAACGATTAACCAAATAACATCTCATAGGCTCAAATATAAATTGCCAACATTTACCTTTCCCTGAAGCAAGTAAATATTCATAGACACAAATATAAACACTCAATATTTAGTTGTTTCTGAAACGAAATAAATGTTTATAGACTCAAAGAATAGTAATAATATTAAGGACTTGTTTGGATGTTAAATAACCAAACCGACGTTGGCAGGTCGCAGAATTAATCAGCCTAAGCAAACATAAACTTTTTGCTTGCATTGTGTGCTCTTAATAAGGTTTCCTTTTTACGATCTGCACTAATCTCTATTCTACCAACCATTTACAATTTAAGATTATGCGTTGTTTTCCTCTGTCCTTTTTTGCCTTCAATAAACCCTGTAAGTGGCATTTTTCCAAGCCCTCTTTCCTCACTACGTACCATAGACATTCCAACTGTCTATTCATGATGTACTTTTTGTCTCCATTTTCTCTAAAACTTTGTTGTTGCTTACATATTCCATCCATAGTATCCTCAGCTTCCTTCTGTAGAACCAGATTTCTGTTGCTTCAATTTTTTTCTCCATCTGTAAAGAGATTTTCTAGCATTCGCTGCTATATAAAGAATCGATATTACATAACTGTTCGGTACTCTTCTCTTTTTTCTGACGAAATTTTCCTGCTTCTTAATACTTTGCTTAGCTTTTGAAAGACATCCTTCGCTTTTGACACATCACTTTCGAATTTTGGTTTTGCATTTTCTATCCTCTGTTAAAATATCTTCTAGATAGTTAAAATTTTCCAGATAGTTAATATATATATATATATATATATATATATATATATATATATATTGTGTAATGAGGCAGCAGAATGAAAGCAAAAATTGTCCAACATTTGGATATGTTTTTATTATACTGGTTCTAAGCTTTCGGCTCATATGAGCCATCCTCAGAGAGGTTAAAGGGGCGTTAACATAAAGACATCCACCATCAAAAATAATTTTATCTTGTGTCGACATAAAATAATGCGATAACAGTCACCGAATAGCAGACGCAGTTCGTAAATTTGTAATGCGTTTCTATGATGTCACACTGCGTGAGCGACCGAAATGTTAACAGAACCATATGTCTAAATGCAATGTAATGTGTCGTGATAAGATTGAAATGTGATTTTATTAAGTGTGAGTTGTTTTGATTTAATATAGATGGCTTCGAATATCTGAAGGTTCTTTTTACTGTGTGTATGTGTGAGTATTATTGTGTTATCGACTAAAATCTGTCTAGTATTACCTACATGGCTATGTTTTTCTTAGAAATGCTTTTTAATTGAACTATGATCAGGAAGGTGGCAGATAAGTCTACGGGAGAGCGTGGTTGTAGTAAAACCAATATATATAGTGGGTTTATTATTAGTACCAGAAATACAATCTCTGAACGGACATGCAAACTGATACACTACATTGGTTTTCTGTAGAGGATTTAGTTGTGTGGTTGTAGGGTTATTAGAGACTATGAGGTCAATTGTTTTACATTTTTAAATATATAATGAGCTTAATTTGATTACTATACACCGAGCGCTCATAGCCCAGAGGTAGAATCGCCGACTGACGCCAATTCGGTCGAGTTTCAATCAAGGGTTAAAAGCACTTGGAGTCTAACCGTACTGATGAGCTGTGATACAGCGAAACAGATCTGTTTGAGGATGACTATATATATATATATATATAAAAATTGCCTTTAGCACTCACTGTGCGCTATTTTCATGTTTACCGGTGGAAAGAAAAATATTTGTATGAAACTGTAGTAAGCATGAAAACTTCTGGCGAAATTGGCAATACAAATACTCGAGTAAGTTAAGGTTCAAATCTAGCTGTGAATAACCAGTTTCATATCAAAAGTTTTTTTTGCACCTACAAGTTATGGTCATTGTCAAAATTAAACCAAGACCCTTAGTGAAGAAAATTCAGTTAAAACTTGAACACCGACTACTGGACAAATCAAAAACACTCCTAAAAAACATATCACATCCTCTTTCAATACAGATGTTAACAGGCGTATTTCATGGGATATGGCAACAAAAGATTAATCCGATGGATTCTGTTAACGCCACGACACTTGACACAGTACATTAACTGGACTTGTAACTTGGCTAATTGGACATCGGCAGGAATGACAACTAATGATGTCGAGCGATAACTATCGCTTCTAGTTGAACTGATAGTAACGTTCGGTTTTAGCGCAGATCTTATCAAGACATGAACACCAGTTGCCAACAATGCACTGTTATACCATTCTATAAGAGTATGGATTGTTTTCTGATGGCGTAGGTTGGATCATGCATTCATAGAAGACCGGTCTATGCACACACAACATCATGCACCTACACATGTCAAGAAGCTGTCAACTGCTATCGAGGCTATATAGATCAAATTGTCTTCAGAGATTTTTCTACCATTTTGTGGAAGTTGCTGAGCTTCTCCGGGAAAGGTGGGGTTCTACACTATAATATGTACATATTCCATGACTTTTGACACGTATTATTGATACAACCACTGGGCTTCAGTAAGATCAGCTTAAAAATATACAGTTTTTTTCTTCGATTGACATCTGAAGAGAGTGAAACAGGAACTGGTCAACTTTTTCCATTTTTTTCTCCCCCTTTTCGAACTGCTATTTATGGAGAGTTTACAGGTGGGGCATAAATACCTTCCAAATAATAATTAGACATTGGTACCTTTATCTGGTTAATGTCTTGCTATTTAGGTATTTCTGGGAAGTGTATGTGGGACGTACTCTCTAATCTTTTTGTGTCGTTTTTTTTCCCTTAATAAATACGTCGGCTTTTTTAGCTTTGACCAAATTTTGTACCCTAAGAAGTGTTTTATTCACTGTAAATGTTTTTAATGTATAATTATTTGAAAATTGTTTCCATATTATTATTATTATTATTATTATTATTATTATTATTGTTGTTGTCATTTTTCGATTTCTGCTATGGTCACACTACCAACCAAATCTGCAGGAAGACCTAAGGCAGGTCGTGGCGTGTTGAAGACCTAAGGAAGACCTAAGGAAGACCTAAGGCAGATCGTGGCTCCATTTCATGTTTTTTTCTATCTCCCCTATCATCCCTAGTATTACATAGACAAAGCTTATTATTATTATTATTATTATTATTATTATTATTATTATTATTATGTATGCCGTGTTCATTCAGGATGTGGGGTGTTCTGGGCATAACAATAAACTACATCCAACAGCAAGGCGTCTGATCGGAAGGTTATGAAGGGTTTGGAACCAACTCTTACCCGCGTGGTAGCACCTGTTATAGCCCCAGCTATGAGCTAATAGTGAACCCCAAAACTGGGGTCAAAACATTATTAAAGTATAAAAATACATTTCTATATTAAAATGGCAACAATAGATTTTCATAGTAAAAGTATGTGTTAACAGCATTCATCTTTGCAAAAAAAATGACTAATGCTGCCAAGAAAACTAATTTTCGGCATTAAATGACTCATGGGTTGATGAGTTGTCGCTAAACAAACAAATAAACATCGGGACGTGGCTGACTGTGTCTCTCAACAGCTTCCTATCCTTTGTAGTTTTTAGCTCTTAACAGAATTTGTATTTTTACTACCGCTTGCACACCCTGTTCTGCCAAACATGTACATAAGCTCGTTAAATACGTTACTCACTGTTTCACCTGTTCCTTTAGCTTTCAATATGACTTGTGAGTATAACGTTTTTCAAGCCGGCTTTCCTCATTATGTCTCCCTAAAATTTCAACTGTTTTTTTCAGTATAAATTGTTTCAACTCATTTTTAGTTTATCTGTAGTGTATCTAGATTCAATACTTTCTCTGACTGGTCGCATTGAAGAACCACAAAACAAAATTATACAGATTTTGACAATCGTTTCAATCAAGGATTAATTTCTACCACTTTAGAGAGATATAACAAAACACCATTACCATAAAGAAACAAAAACATACTAGAAAATTTAGCCCAAAACAAGGAAATTTCCATCAATGCCTCAAACAAAGGAGGTAGGAACGTGATCAGGAATAAGAACACCCACAGCGGAAAAATTAAACTGTTAGTCCATAATACAAACGTTTATGAGAAAATCAATGAACACAGAATAATTTCCGAAAGGCAAATATCCAATAGCATTATTAGAATTTTTTTTTTTCATATATACTGAATTAAGCTTTTGATGTCGGTCAGTGTGAATTCAACTCGGGGCTCGTTCAATAGCTTAAGTGTGGGCATCGAAAAAAATCCAGTGGAATACCAAACAAGGTATCTATAGAAAATCTAGATTGATGGGAAATGCTGCATTGTGGCAGCTTCAGCGAATGCTGAAGATTAACATGAAAGTTGCCAGAACGAATGAATGTAATGAAATCCCAAGAAAAAGGTTCGGATTCTTTGAAAAAGCGGGGTGTGGAAGTGTGAGGCCAATTGTCCAAAGGTTTCAGCCATTTAGCAGCGAATTTCTAATAACTATTTTATAAGAAAACTGTCACACTGCTTTAAAATATTTGTCAGATATATCTGCTCCTTATCCTCCTGGCATCAATTAAAACTGACTCATTTTCTGGAAATACCAGATGCGGGATGCATGGATGTGCTGTTGGGGTAATGGGTAACGAGCCAAGTTTGAATTCCATTAGGGTTCATTGCTCTCACTGACATTCAAATATTCTTGGGAAAGACATGAATCCACCAATTCTCTCTCCCAGTTATGGGTTAAATAGTAAAATATGAATTCTTAATGTTCACTAGCAATCCAAATATTCTTATATCCAAAAATATGTTCCTGCTTTAAATAACACAAAAAAGTAGATAATCCATAAAAAAAAACAAATCAGTCAACATTGAAGAGTGTCAACATGTTTTTGATAGTGATATTAAGTCTATGAATAAAAAGGAAAAATAGTTTCTGTATGGTTCTTAAAGATTTTACAGTATTCTTTTCTTTAGTTATTTCTTCTGTTTTTAATTGTTTCTCTAGTTAGTAAGGCAGTACTGCCACTGATGCGAAGGGGTTACTGGAAAAGAGAGCGACATAAAAGAGAGAGGAATAGGCTACAGGGCGTGTCAGAGAAAGGGTGAGAAAAAAAGGGGAATCAAGGAGGTAAGAAATGGCAATTGACGTTGCACTTAAACTCGTGGGGATTGTAGCTATCAGAGAAGCAAGTATACAGAAGGGAGTTCCACAGGCGGGAAGAAAAGAAAGAAGTGGTCATTAAATTTGACTGTTTTTACTGCAAAACGGTGTAACCTAGTTGCCAGTCTTTTTTTTTTTTAATCATTTCACCCCAAGCAAGACATTCCACTGCCACTATTGCGCTTGGGGCTACATAGGGGAAGGTAAATAGAAAGAGTGTTTAGATATAGGAAGGGGGTGATAGATAGTTCGGTGGGTGGGAAGAGTGTTTGAAAGAATGGAAGCGAGTTAGTTTGTTAGGAGATGTCTATTGACCTTACATTTAAACTCCTGGAGATTGTAGCCGTCGGGGAAGCAGTCATGTGGAAGGGAATTCCACAGTCGGGAAGTGCGAGAAAAGAAACTGTTGGAGTAGAAGTTGAGGTTGCATTTTATCGGTTTCACTGTAAAATGGTGGGATCTAGTTGCTAATCTAGTATCTCGTGCAAATTCGAACCTAGGGGGCACCAGTGATCTAAGTTCATCGGAGCAGAAGTCGTGAAAGTATTTATAGAAGAGACACAGTGAAGCCACGTCGCGCCGGTGAGAGGAGAGAGACTGCAGGCGGTCTGCTAAGTCGGTAGAGGTGGCATTAGGGAAATAAGCTCGTTAGAGCAGAAGTATTTGTAGAAAAGACAGAGGGAATCTACATCCCGTCGGTAAGAAAGTGTCTGAAGTCGATCTGCCAAATCGGGGTCGATTATATTGCAGACCCTCCTTTAGATTTTGTCTAGAAACCCGAGATGAATAGCAGAAGCACCCCACCAGATTCTTTTTATTTTAATTTACGACGTTATTTGAACTCACATTTCACACTCATGGATGTTACCTCGGGGAGGTCTTGTGCCTTGAGCGTCTATTGAGATCCAAGCACAACCAAGAACTCATGTAGAATTCATACATACGATTTATCGTTAAAGATGCTGAGAAAATGGTCAGTTCCACGACAGCAAGTATCTCACTCCAGATAGAACTGACAATAGAGTCAGTTAAGTGCCATACGTGATACACGCTTTAGACGATCATGTCTCGAAAGAGACATGACTGACTGGGCAGATGATTATCCCGCAGTAGGTTGCCATTACTTTCTGCGGTAGACTAGTTGCTAGCCAAGTCTACAGAACCAAATCTGTCCTGGTATTTGACTCATAACTAGAGAGGGAAGAGATGTATTATCTTATTAAGTAGTCATTAGTGGGGGATCAGTTTATTACTTCATGACAATAGAAAACCAATACACCACTTTATGCCCAGTAGAAGTCTTAATCATGTTTCCAACTATTACATTCAGTCAGTCAGTTAAGTGCCATACGTGATACACGCTTTAGGCGATCATGTTTCGAAAGGGACATGACTGACTGGGCAGATGATTATCCCGCAGTAGGTTGCCATTACTTTCTGCGGTAGACTAGTTGCTAGCCAAGGCTACAGAACCCAATTTGTCCTGTTATTTAACCCATCACTGGAGGGAAGAGACGGATTAATACATTTCCCAAGGATATTTGTGCGTAAGTGAATGCGAGGAATTCAACTGGTATTCGAACTCGGCACCCCGATCTCTCGTTCCGAGTCGATATTCACTGCACTACAACGCACACCCGTAATAACCCGAAAATTGAGTAGTGTTGCCATAGATAAGCGTCTCTGCGTCCTCGTAGGCGACGAATTATTTTCCTTTTTGCGACTCCTTTCTCACAGACAAGACGACACAAACTTCTCCGTGCTCAATTGCTATTTCCATGGAAAGTGTTCAAATAAACTACATTCATTAGTTCCACCAGTCCTAACTTTCAAGGCTATATTTCACCACCCTCATTACCTTCATGTTCCACATGTGAGATATAAGTCACATTCAAGAAGATTCTTCCCACAAACTTTTGTTTATGGAACTGACTCCCAAGATTTTGCTTCCCCGATCACTACAATCTTAATATGTTCATGTCTAGAGCTAAGCATTATCTTCCGTGTATATTCGCATAAGCTGCGCTCTTACTCTACAACCTTCTAATTCGAGTGGCGCCCGGGCCTTGTACAGAGGGAAACCCACAATAAAAAAAAATCAGTCGAGCTCTGAATGATATAAAATGCTAATTTAAATCTCGTTAGAGGCTCGGTTATTTCTTTATGATCTTTCCGCGGATCTTTATGGTCATATTAAGCAACTAGAGCGTTATAATGAAATGTAACAAAAATGAAATATAAACACGTCAAAATTAGTCTCTAGATAGGGCAATTGAAGAGCATTTAAAATAGATATTCATTAAAGAAAAACATCAAAAATAAAATTATTGTTCATATACCGTTTCGGCGATGCGAGGATACCTCGACGTGGTGCAATTGTTAGTCAAGCTTGGCTCCTTAAAACCATTATAATTGAGTTACGAGTTCGATTCTTACTGGGTATACTTATACTTTCGGCCTTGTGCCACATCAAAACTGCGCTTATAAAATCGCCTGTTTCAGACATATAACAAAAATAGAGGGAAAAAGTGAGTTCTTCTATTATTTGAATTTATAAGAATTGATTTTGCAGGAATAGCGACGATAAAGTAGCGAGTGATTTAACCCTCTAGGGCCATTCGTATCATATTTGATACAGTATGAAAACAAGCCTTGAAAGAAATATTTTCCTGAAAAATTTTTTAAGAGAAATATTTTATAAATTTCAAATGAAAGCAGTACTGACTGCTCAGTCAATGAATACCAAATGTTTCCTTATAGGGAAATACCAAATGTTTCCTTATAGGGAAATACTGTATCAAATATGATGCGAATGGCCCTAGAGGGTTAATGGAAAATTAATTAGTCCTCAATAAAGGTATTTTCCCTTTCAACAGGATTTTATTTCTTTTATAATCGCGATAACAATTTTGCAAAATTTTTTTTTTTTTTTTTTTTTGGAAGTGGGGATTTTATTTTATTCACAATTATCAGACAAATGCTATCGGCATCAACCAGAGACTCTTTAGGGGGAAAAAATTACAAAATAGTTATGGATTTCAACACCTGAAACAATCATTCTATCAGAAAAAAAATGGCGAGATCGTGTAAATAAGAAAAAGAAAACGACCTACCAAATCCTGAATGAAAATGAGGATCACGTAGTGAACGTGGAGGGAACTGACAAATTAAAGAAATACCAAGACTTTCCCCGAGAGTTTAGAGAAATACGGAATATGGCGGTAGATGCACTGGAAACTTTGCAAAAAACAATTGAATCTAGATTGTATGATTTCGAAATTCGGCAGACGGTTGAGATTGTACAAACCAATGGGTTGCTGAGATGGACAAGAATACCGAAGGAGGTGCTGGAGATTTAAAGTGATTTGTTGTCATTCAGTCATTAGTGGTTGTCAGCAGATATCTGGTATGAATATATCTAATCTAAACTTATTTACAAATGGAACTTTGTCTGTGTGTGTGTGTGTGTCTGTGTGTGTGTCCGTTACCTATAGACTCCGAAACGGCTGAACCGATTTTCTTGAAAATTAACACAGTTGTACTATAAGCGTTTGCGAGTGATCTTAGGTTTTGTGTCGAGGTACCCCCAATAAATATCGAAAATCGATAATCGAAAAATCGGGTTATAGAAGGAGTTATCCGATTTTAATCAAATTTGATGCAGTCATAGACAAAGACATAAGAAACAATATTCAGAAGTTTCAAGGTTGCAGTTCTTACAATAGTGCAGAAAATCGATAATATAAAGGCAAGATGTTTGTGTGTGTGTCTGTTTATCTGTCTGTGTGTCTTTTATACACATCCACAATTTTTATCCGATTCTCACCAAACTTCACACAAATATTCTTTAGGCTGAGTCTGAGCTCCAGGACCATGGATTAGTTTTAAAGCTTTCATTACACCCGAGCAACGGTTGGCTATACTGCTAGTAAATGCATGAATGTCTTAGCACCTACTGAATATAAAACTCGACATGATATAGTGGGCCAATATCTGCACTGGAATATATACAGCTTTTACGGGAGGGAAATTGTAAGAAGCTGGTATGGACATCACCCAGATCTGCTTACACAAATAGAACCTATAACAATTTTATGAAACTTTACAACAATCAAAACTAATCGCCCAGAGAGCGTGATCAAAGATCACAAAAGTAGAATGTGATTTCTTATTGACAATAAAGTCAATGTAGATTATAATGCAACTTTGAAGATCTTTAAAACAAAACATTAAAATACAAAGATCTTGAAGTGGAAATCTCAAAAATGAGTTTCATGAAGACATTAATAATTCCAGTTGTAGTTGGAGATCTCGGATTGATTGGTAAAGGTTCCGATAGTCTCATTGAAGGGATACTTTAAATACAAAAATACAAAAATCGCACTCACAAATACAGCTCACAAATTATGAAGAGCTTTATCAGTGTAAAATGTCTGTAATCCTAGAAGTTTTTATTTTTACAAAAATGACCAGCGGGAAACGTAATAAAGCCACTTCTGACCTTAGGTCTTTGTTTGGGGCCCGTAAGAGAATGTGTATACAACAGAAATCGAGAGAGATTGTTGCTGTTGGGGATCTTCGTCGCCAATTTGTTGTGTAGTTGTTGCGAAACGTCGCCGCAAAATTGAAGTGACCGGTTTCTACCGGAAGTAAAACACGGAACAAGAAGGTAGGTTCAAAAGAGTATATTAGTATAACAAGAAACAAGATATTCAAAGGAAAACGTTGATAATAAGTAATGTAAAAATAAGTCTGAAGGTATCTTTAACGCTGCCTCACTAGTAGCTGTCGTTAACTGCTCTTGTTAACTGCTGTACTTGACTGCTCAACTGCTCTGTTAAATTGCTCTCAACTGCTCTTGTTGACTGCTCGTAACTTGCTCTCTAAAAGTCACGCAGATACTTTATATGTTGCAAGAGGAAGAGTCCATTTCTCGTAGGAGGGCACCATAACAAATAATAATAATAGGTATATTTGTACCCCAGTATCATTATATTTGCGCGCTACTCTCTCCATCAATAATAATAATAATAATAATAGATAGATAGATAGATAGATAGATAGATAGATAGATAGATAGATAGATAGATATGAACAGACTGAGATAGATAGATAGATAGATAGATAGATAGATAGATAGATTTTCACCCCAGTATTACTTTATCGGCGTGCTACTCATTCACTTAATAATAATAATAGAAGAAGAAGAAGAAGAAGAAGAAGAAGAAGAAGAAGAAGAAGAAGAAGAAGAAGAAGAAGAAGAAGAAGAAGAAGAAGAAGGAGTATTCCTTGGAGAAATTGTTAAGCAAGTTATCTGGGCAAGACCAGTGCGACTGTAATGTCCCACCTTGATTGATAAACCAAAAAATCTGTGTCTGAACCTGGGTAATCCCAAGCATTTTAAATGCTGAGTTTATAGATATAACAGATTTCATTGTTTGGAAGACTGTCGTAGTACAATTTCCAGCTATTATTTTTCATCTACTTGACATTGTGACTTACTCAGCTAAGCTTATAAAATACTGAGTTCGATCCTTATTTTCATCCTATAAACCTCAAAGAAAACGATCCTTCAACATGCTATATAGACGGGCGCTACAATATTACAATCAAAGAGAATTAACAAATAACAAAAAACACATCGCTTAAACACTTCCAACAGTATCAACAAAAAAATAGGCAGTACATTTCACTAGAAGCGAAAATAATTATTTTATGAAGATGCTGATGTTCGACTCTACCTTAAACCAATGTTTATTTTTTACTGTTAGTTCGCCCAATACAAGGTCCAAGGTTACTGAGTGTGATTGTAGTAAGGAGAGAGAAAGGAGGAAGTAACAAATGCATTTTATGTGGGACCTATATTGGTTGTCCCTGGAAAAAGAGACCAAGATTGTAATTGTCAAGAAAGTATCCTTTCGGGAGATTTGACAACAAAATAACAGTTCTCAGGACGAAGCAGGCTAGAATTTTTGACTGATCAAAGAACACAAATGAAACGGGTGTGGTTTGCCACTTTGAACATAATACTCCAGCTGTGAAGGTCAGATCTAATAGAAATAAAGAATGTAACACGTCCAAACAACTTCTATAGTAAGAGCTATAGATTAGTGAGAGGCTAGCAACGTTTCGTCTGTAGGATAAGAAGTTGTAGGGTGAAGAATGATTCATTTCCCGCAAGGACGCGTCGGTGAGATAAGGGCTGCGGGGTAAGAAACTCTTGTCAGTATTACAAAGCCCTTCGTTTAGTGAACTTGATAAATCTAATTTCCTGAAAAACTGTCTTAAAAAGGATTATGTAAATTTCAACCGATTGTAATGCTAACTGTTCGATCATTGAATGCCTAATGTTTCCTGTATGAAAACGGTTATTTTCACCATTACCAATATAATCCCTGTATCCGACGTAGTTTAAACATCAGGTCTTCTTGGAGAATTAGTTACGTATTTGCCATGAATACCACTTATTGGTGTTCTGATCTAAGTAAAGGCTAGGAGAATGAATTTTTATTTTCATGATAAAAGTTTACCCACCTGAAAACTGGCACAACATTATCGCCACACATTTTTTTACATTTGACTTTTTACTCGTGGTTCCTAAAATGAAGCTCATGTCCCGGGACGGGGGAGCAGTTTGATTTTTAAAGAGAAAAAAATCGAGAATAAGTTATTAACAGTGAATTTTTACTAGTGAGTCTGTGTAAGTATGAGTGTGTATGCAAGTTAATACATATGTGCATATCAGTCAGTTAAATGCCATACGTGATACACGCTTTGAGCGATCATGTCACGAAAGAGATATGACTGACTGGGCAGAAGATTACCCCGCAGTAGGTTGCCATTGCTTTCTGCGGTAGACTGGTTGCCGACCAAGGCTATAAAACCCAGTCTATCCTGTTATTTAACCAATAACTGGAGGGAAGAGAGGGATTAATAACTTTCCCAAGGTTATTTGTGCGCAAGTGAATGCAAGGAATTCAAATGGAATTCGAACTCGGCTCCTCGATTTGTTATTTCGAGACGATATCCACTGCACCACAACGCACATCCTATGCACATATACAGTATGCATAAAAACATCTGTGTATGTAAGCACATGTGTAATTACGTATGTATTGTATATAATATATATATATATATACAGGGTGACTGAATAGTAACTCCCTATTTTATGTATAAGTGAACACCCAGGAGTCCTGACCTAACACTGTTTTCTTTGGGGTAAGTTAAAGGAGAAAGTCTATTATACCAAACTAAGACTTTGGAAGAACTTCAAGGTCGAATACAAGAAATTATAACTTCCATACCACAATAGCTCCTGGTGAAATCATTTGACGCGATTCCTGGGAGGACCGAGAAGCTGGTAGCGAAATCTGAAACCCATGTCTAATTTTACATAAAACCTCATATTAAACGTTTCCTTCTCATATATCCATTTCTTGTAAAAAATTATATTTAATAAATAAATTATATATTTTCTCAAAGGAAGAATTACATTTCAATCGCCTTGTATAATTATGTTAATAACACTGTCTTTTTATAAATATTGAAAAAATCTAAAATTAAATTAAATACCGTTGCATATATACAGTTTCAAGTTTTAAAGAAAGTTAAAGGCTTCCTCTATGTGAGTAGAAGTTCACGTTTTGAATAATAAGAATTGTTTGGTATCAAGATCTTAATGCTTAGATGAGACATAGCTAAAAAAATGTCGGAAACCACTGAATTAACCAAAGCTTAGTAAATATCAATAATAATTCTTTCTAAGACGACCACATATTCGATAACGTTCTTTTTCGTGATTTATGGCATGTGTTAATGTCTTTATTAATACGCATAGAATATCAAAGACAAAGTCGACAAGCGCATTTCTATAGAGAAGCCAATAAATCAATGACATTCATATTCGACTCGTAACACTTTTTCATGTTTCTTTTAAAACTGGGTTTGAATTCAGTTGCTGAATTCAAGGAGTGAACTGATTGCGTTACAAGAAACCGGCAAAAAACAAGATGAAAATATCAATACATATTGGCTAAATTAGGCAAGTATTCAAATTTGCATAATAAGCAAATCGATAGAGATCAATCAATCAAGAAGAATAAACTATAAGTCAAGGTATGATGAGTCGATTGCTAAACACTGGCTAAGGAAACATGGCTGCTTTTCAACGTCGAATGTTGAAATTTAAACATCCTCAGCCTAACTCATTTACATTTTTCCAGAATGTGTTTCTCTTGCGTTCGCTTGTGGATCAAATAAATATCTGATTTGAGCGTATTTGAGCAGCAATTTTGCATTAGTACAATTTGGGTTAAAGACTAGTGAAAATTCTTTCTTTCTTAAGGACATATTTTTCCATATTTCGGTATATTTTTCTGGTTCCTGGTGAAAATTTAAATTGTCCAGTGTCTGAACACGTTCAACTTTCATAAAACTTTGTCAAGCAGTTCTTGAGCTATGTCAGTTTCGTCATTTTTAGATATCGCTTCTTCAAGATGTCATCTTAGTTTTTAAAGTATTGCGTCCTCATACATCAGTTTGTATTGCTTTTTTAATGAAAAATAATTTTTAACTGGTCCGAAATATAGAAAAATAAATAAAGGCATACATGACAAAGAACTATCGTTGGTCTTTATCTAGATATACATGGTGAGTGGAAATAAGCTCCCTGTCAACAATTGTTCATTATTTTATTAATTATTGTTTTCATAAAACATATTTTATGAAAACATGTTTTATTTTCGCAGTGGGTCACATGACCTATGGCTCATCACAAGACGGACCGCACTACTAAAAAGATTCAAGGTAATCTTTTGTCATAGGTACCTCAGATATTTTTAGTAGAGAAGGCCATATGCGTAAGCATATACCTTAGAACTGGTAAGAAAGTTTTACTTTTTTAGGAAATATTTTTTATAATTAAAAAAATTGAAATATTGGTATGATATTATCACTGCCGACATCGTGATTGACACATGTTGCTGTGAATGATTTATTTCTAATTCATTTCTTTGATAATGAAAACGTTTCTTCAGAGAAAAATTCTTATGCGCGTTTCTTGTTTCAAAAGCAACAGATTTTTGCACGTATAATCTTCCTTAGTGGAAATCGCCAATGGTTTAAAATGCTGACAATTTTACAAAATTCAAGAAACCTTGTAGTTAATCATTGTTTATGTATTTGGGTTCGTTAGATTCACTTACATTCAAATACCCACAGAAAATGTATGAATCCTTCTCTTAACCCAGCTGTTGGTTAAATAATAGGACCCGTATCTTGGAAAATCATTTTTATTAGACAAAAAAATGTATGAATCCTTCTCTTAACCCAGCTGTAGGTTAAATAATAGGACCCGTATCTTGAAAATCATTTTTATTAGACAAAAATGTATGAATCCTTCTTTAACCCAGCTATGGGTTAAATAATAGGACCCGTATCTTGGAAAATCATTTTTATTAGACAAAAAAATGTATGAATCCTTCTTTAACTCCAGCTATGGGTTAAATAATAGAGACCCGTATCTTGGAAAATCATTTTTATTAGACAAAAATGTATGAATCCTTCTCTTATCCCAGCTATGGGTTAAATAATAGGACCTGTATCTTGGAAAATCATTTTTATTAGACAAAAAAATGTATGAATCCTTCTCTTAACCCAGCTGTGGGTTAAATAATAGGACCCGTATCTGGAAAATCATTTTTATTAGACAAAAAAAATGAATCCTTCTCTTAACCCAGCTGTGGGTTAAATAATAGGACCCGTATCTTGGAAAATCATTTTTATTAGACAAAAATGTATGAATTTTCAACTCCAGCTGTGGGTTAAATAATAGGACCTGTATCTTGAAAATCATTTTTATTAGACAAAAAAATGTATGAATCCTTCTCTCTTAACCCAGCTGTGGGTTAAATAATAGACCCGTATCTTGGAAAATCATTTTTATTAGACAAAAATGTATGAATCCTTCTCTTAACCCAGCTGTGGGTTAAATAATAGATCTGTATTTTGGAAAATCATTTTTATTAGACAAAAAAATGTATGAATCCTTCTCTTATCCCAGCTTATGGGTTAAATAATAGGACCTGCATCTTGGAAAATCATTTTTATTAGACAAAATGTATGAATCCTTCTCTTAACCCAGCTGTGGGTTAAATAATAGGACCCGTATCTTGGAAAATCATTTTTATTAGACAAAAAAATGTATGAATCCTTCTCTTAACCCAGCTGTGGGTTAAATAATAGGACCCGTATCTTGGAAAATCATTTTTATTAGACAAAAATGTATGAATCCTTCTCTTAACCCAGCTGTGGGTTAAATAATAGGACCTGTATCTTTGGAAAATCATTTTTATTAGACAAAAAATGTATGAATCCTTCTCTTAACCCAGCTGTGGGTTAAATAATAGGACCTGTATCTTGGAAAATCATTTTTATTAGACAAAAATGTATGAATCCTTCTCTTAACCCAGCTGTGGGTTAAATAATAGGACCTGTATCTGGAAATCATTTTTTATTAGACAAAAAAAATGTATGAATCCTTCTCTTAACCCAGCTGTGGGTTAAATAATAGGACCCGTATCTTGGAAAATCATTTTTATTAGACAAAAATGGTTGTATCCTCTCTTAACCCAGCTGTGGGTTAAATAATAGGACCCGTATCTTGAAAATCATTTTTATTAGACAAAAAAATGTATGAATCCTTCTCTTAACCCAGCTGTGGGTTAAATAATAGGACTCAGGTCTTGGAAAATCATTTTATTAGACAAAAATGTATGAATCCTTCTCTTAACCCAGCTGTGGGTTAAATAATAGACCCGTATCTTGGAAAATCATTTTTATTAGACAAAAAAATGTATGAATCCTTCTCTAACCCAGCTGTGGGTTAAATACCAGGACCTGTATCTTGGAAAATCATTTTTATTAGACAAAAAAATGTATGAATCCTTCTCTTAACCCAGCTGTGGGTTAAATAATAGGACCTGTATCTTGGAAAATCATAGCTTTATTAGACAAAAAATGTATGAATCCTTCTAACCCAGCTGTGGGTTAAATAATAGGACCTGTATCTTGGAAAATCATTTTTATTAGACAAAAAAATGTATGAATCCTTCTCTTAACCCAGCTGAAGTAAATAATAGGACCCGTGTATTCGAAAATCATTTTTATTAGACAAAAAATGTATGAATCCTTCTCTTAACCCAGCTGTGGGTTAAATAATAGGACCTGCATCTTGGAAAATCATTTTTATTAGACAAAAAAATGTATGAATCCTTCTCTTAACCCAGCTGTGGGTTAAACAGGACCTGTATCTGGAAAATCATTAGACAAAAATGTATGAATCCTTCTAACCCAGCTGTGGGTTAAATAATAGACCCGTATCTTGGAAAATCATTTTTATTAGACAAAAAAATGTATGAATCCTCTTTAACTCAGCTGTGGGTTAAATAATAGGACCTGTATCTTGGAAAAAAATCATTTTTATTAGACAAAAAAATGTATGAATCCTTCTCTTAACCCAGCTGTGGGTTAAATAATAGGACCTGATCTTTGGAAAATCATTTTTATTAGACAAAAAAAAAATGTATGAATCCTTCTCTTAACCCAGCTGTGGGTTAAATAATAGGACCTTATCTTGGAAAATCATTTTTATTAGACAAAAATGTATGAATCCTTCTCTTAACCCAGCTGTGGGTTAAATAATAGGACCTGTATCTTGGAAAATCTATTTTATTAGACAAAAATGTATGAATCCTTCTCTTAACCCAGCTGTGGGTTAAATAATAGGACTTATATCTTGGAAAATCATTTTTATTAGACAAAATGTATGAATCCTTCTCTTAACCCAGCTGTGGGTTAAATAATAGGACCTGTATTTTGGAAAATCATTTTATTAGACAAAAATGTATGAATCCTTCTCTTAACCCAGCTGTGGGTTAAATAATAGGGACCTGTATCTTGGAAAATCATTTTTATTAGACAAAAATGTATGAATCCTTCTCTTAACCCAGCTGTGGGTTAATAGACCTGCATCTTGGAAAATCATTTTTATTAGACAAAAAAATGTATGAATCCTTCTCTTAACCCAGCTGTGGGTTAAATAATAGGACCTGTATCTTGGAAAATCATTTTTATTAGACAAAAAATGTATGAATCCTTCTCTTAACCCAGCTGTGGGTTAAATAATAGGACCTGTATCTTGGAAAATCATTTTTATTAGACAAAAAAATGTATGAATCCTTCTCTTAACCCAGCTGTGGGTTAAATAATAGGACCTGTATCTTGGAAAATCATTTTTATTAGACAAAAATGTATGAATCCTTCTCTTAACCCAGCTGTGGGTTAAATAATAGGACCCGTATCTTGGAAAATCATTTTTATTAGACAAAAAACAGGCGTTAATAAAACAGTGCTCAATGTCGTATGAACAGAGCTATCATATATATTAATAAATATGCATATTGGCTTAGTTGATAGCACGACTCGGAGTTTCATGAGTTATGCAATCACCAGGTGCGTATTACAAACTGACCCTTTAATAGATTTGAATTGGCTGGATGTTCATGGGAGTTAAATATTATAAATTTAGAACAGGTTGTGAAAATATATTTATCAATATTCTTAACTATAACTGACTTTAAGATGGTTTTGTTATAAAAAAAAAATGCATGTAGGTGAATGATAAAAATATTTGTGAATTAAGTTTAGGAAGAATTTTCCAATGTTTGTTTTGACATTACATCTGAAGAGTGGGTTAAACCAAATAATGTTATGCTTATGTGGTTTCTGCTTATTTTTGCCTACTTTGTTCTTAACGGAGTATTCTAAACTAGTGTTGAGTTTACTTTTTTTCTAAAGTATTAATATTTTTAATTTATAATTAGATCGTAAATATAACTACAATCACTAACGCTAAAGTTGTAATTTTCTTGGATGTTACCGTCGATCTGAACAATGGTTTATACAAACCGTACACAAAAAAAGCAATGGCAACCTACTGTGGGGTAATCTTCTGCCCAGTCAGTCATTTTCTCTTTCGAGACATGATCACCAAAAGCGTGTATCACTTATGGCAATTAACTGACTGACTGAAAATAATAGTTGAAAACATGATTAAGGCTTCTACTGGGTATAAAGTGAGGGATCACTTTTATATTGTTATGAAGTAATAAACTGATCCCCCACTAATTACAACTTAATAATATAATACATCTCCTCCCCCTTTACCTATGAGTCAAATAATAGGACAGATTGGGTTCTATAGCTTTGGTCGGCAACCAGTCTACTGCAGAAAGCAATGGCAACCTACTGCGGGATAATCTTCTGCCCAGTCAGTCATGTCTCTTTCGAAACATGATCGCCCAAGCGTGTATCACGGATGGCACTTAACTGACTGACACAAAAGACTTACAAAATTATAAATACATCAATCATTTATCCATCATACCCAATGGTCCATAGGGCAGCAACTTTTTGTTGCTGTAACAAACTGTTTTTTACGGGGCAGGGTTGTTAGCCCTGCACCCAACCCCCAAACCTGGATGACCGGTGGACCATTCTCGGTCCTTACGTTTACAGCACCTGGTATTTCCCAAATGCTCACCCATTTAAGTACTGACCAGGCTCGATGTTGCTTAACTTCGGTGATTGGACGGAAACCGGTGCATTCAACACGATATAGCCGTAGACAAATACATCAATAGAGAGTATAATCACCCCCATAGAATCACCAAAAACTTACATAAATCAATACAATTTTGCTTACAAAATTCAAAAATTAAATAATCTATTATTATTTTGTTGTCATCTTTCATCATATTTCGATTTCTGCTATGGTCGCACTACCTACCAAGTCTGTGAGAAGACCTAAGGCAGGCCGTAGTGTGTTGTTATGGCTCCATTTCATGCTTTTCTATCTTTCCCATCATCCCTAGCGTTACATAGACTAAGTTCTCCTTAGTGTGTGGGCTTTACTTAACAAGACATTTTTTTGTGTATCTTTTAAGCTGGGGTTTACAGGGACTCTTTCAATGTGTTGTTTTGTTCCATTTTTTATCATTCCAAATGCACCTATTATCCCTGACACGATTCTTTATTATTATTATTATTATTATTATTATTATTATTATTATTATTATTATTATTGCATTGACGTTTAATCAAAAAGCAGAACCGATAAGAGACATTAAGGTAGGTTTACCATGCTTCGATGTTTAGCCAGAACTGTCACGGTTTGCGAGGTGTGTACCAGTACTCTGTTATGGATATGAGTTACCGGTACTCATTTGTTTCTCTTGTTTGTTTATTTGTTTGGGGATTTTTTGGGGGGTCTTTGTTGTATTCTTTTTGGCTTTGTTTTTTTTTTTGTTTTTTTTTGTTTTTGTTTTTTGTTTTTTTGTTTTTTTTTTTGTGGGGGTACGGTTGCGTCTGCATTAAAGCTTAAGTGTTATTTGATTATAAAAGCACTTTATTATACAAAATACTTAACCCTACAATCAAAATTTAAATAATTCCAGCCTAAAAGCTATCCAGTTGTGGAAAGCATAATATCATCGTCTCTAATCTTTTATTTTGTTTAGAGATTCAGATTAACGCAAGTCTGCAAAGTATTAGTTGTCTAGGCACTAATTCCCAGTCCAAGGTTGACGTTTTATTTTTTTAGAACCAAGAGAAATCAGCTTTACATTCAAGATCACTGCGCTGTTTTCAGTCGCACATTATCCACAAGCAAATAAAACAACGTAAAATTTCAAACTCTTTCTCTCTCTCTCTCTCTCTCTCTCTCTCTCTCCCATCTCTTTTTCCCATTCTTATCTATCTATCTATCTCCTCTCTCTCCTCTCTCTATTTCTCCTCACCCGTCTCTATCTATCTATCTATCTATCTATCTATCTATCTATCTATCTATCTATCTATCTATCTCTGTAGCAGCTTGAGCGCATCGATTATCTGTTCTTTAATTGATCTTCACAAGCCACTCTTGAACAGGCGGATTCAGTTTAATGCTAATGAGTTTCAAGTTTTAGAGATACCAAGGGAAAAAAGCAGCTAAATTACGTCTCCTCGTCGCTAAGTAATGAAAGGCTTACAGAGGGCATTAAGCCTGTAATCGCGTTTTTCGGTTTCTAAGGATTTACACACCTAAGAGATTGGTGTTAATTTTGATCAATACATTAAGTTCTAGACTGGAATAAGTTATTTTCTTTCCCTAATAGCAGAATAATTGTGTTCTTTCCGTCAGGGGTCTTAAACTCAAGGACATAAAAGGGCTATTACGTGCTGAAAGAGAGATACAACAGGACAGTAGATCCGTTGCCAGATTATAACGAATGAGAGGTATCAACTCCAAAGAGAGTACCACTAATAGAAGCATATTTTCTCGCATTGATATTACTTCACCTCAAATTCACAGAGAGTGGTGGCAAGTTTTCATAGGTGGAGGCAGTTAGCTTTCAAATATGAGTTTTCAAATTTATTTATTTCTATAAAATGTAAAAGAAAAAAAGAAGACCGATATATTGTCGAAGAGTACATTTGTATCCTCTTCTCAACCGATGAATAATACGTGGTGGTGATGAAGTCGAGTTTTCTTCCCTTCCCTGGAGAAGAACTAGAATAAATCCGACTGACCTTAAAATTGATTTGACTGTCTATTTGCACGTGGTGGGTACGACAAAAGTATGGAAGCGCCAAGGGGCAAATATCTTTGGGCGCCCATTGAAATTTGTTATAACGTTATTGTTCGTAACATTATTCTGAAGGGGGCTTTTGGCAACTCCCTATTAACGATTAACGATATTATTTTGTATCTTCGCGTAAAGTCAATGTACTAAACGAATTCTTCGAATAATACACAATAATGCTCTTGGAATAATTCTCTCGAGTATTTCACCCAGAAACAATCGCTTCAATGACGCATAACACCGGAATGATGCACAACACAGAACACACTCAGACTTACTAAATACGAAATATTTATGTTCATGTGACCCCAGCAGCAAAATTCATTTGACGGTTACGTTTGTTGCCTGGATATCCGTGGTCGACCATACGTGTCCTTATCGATATTTTCTTCCTATATAACAAAAATAGATGGTGACGAAATATTTTAGCCAACGCGATCCATCAGTAGACAAGAGTTTATCTCGCTAGATTAATTACGGCTGAACAGTGAGTTCGATCCTCACTGGGTGCTCCATACTTTTGGCCTTGTGTCATAACTAAACTACGTTTAGAAAATCACTATTAACAAACAGAAATAAATTATCGTCATATAAATACGCTGTTATCTACATGTTTTTCTTCTCTTTTTTTTTTACCAAATTTCTTCAGGACGTGGTTAATCATCACTCTCCACGTCTTGCTATTTTTTGTTGCTCTAAGTAGTTTCTTAAATGTTATCATTCATCTTTGTCTATATCGTGTCATACATTTATACAATCTCCTTAGGTGTTTCTTTCTATTATGGAGTAAATAATACACCCACGTTGACACAGATGAACTAATATAGACGCTAAAATGAATAACTCCAAGTGAGTTTTAAAATCGTTGGATTCAGTCAAGCGTATATCTGACAGTCACGGCGAGTAGCCTAAGCAAGTCTTAATATTATAACCCCTAGAGAGCGAGCTATAACAGTGGCGACGAGAAATCGAAACCCATACAAGTTATAACTAGAGTGACGAGGAATTGAAACTCATACGGAACAAGTAAAGAAAAAAAAACACTCGACGAGAATTTTGAACCACGCTGGTTTAATCTTTTCTATTTAGTGTAATAAAATAAAATGAGAAAAAACAAATTTTCTTCGAATATAGAAGAAATATTCCCTTCTGTGGTAAAAATTTAACAACAACAACAACAGCAGCAGCAACAGCAACATCAACATCAGCAGTTGTTGGAACTCCGGAAACAACAACAAAAGTTAATGGAAATTATACGGAAGGAAACGGAAAATCCGTTCACTCCCGACGCGCTGGTAAATTTCGTATATGAATTTACATGCAATTGATATGATGGAATTGCCGTTTTTGCTTATTATCGAAGATGCGAACTAATTTTCAGAAAAGAATGCAGTGACTTGGAAGATGAGTAAAAACAAGACTTTTGTTAGAAAATTTAACGCCGGTAAAACATGAAAAACACTTTAAAAAACAGGAAAAAATTATTTTAAAGAATACGCAGACAAAATGGTTAGCGTCAAAAGTTTTTTAAAATGTATAAATCTGATGAAAAAAGAAGACGAAGATTTGTGACATATGCTTGAATAACTAACAAGAAGTGTGAACAATTCAAATTAAATAAACTGACTCTGGATATGTTTAAAGGATTAATTTTTGTTCACGGGTTAACGACAGAAAAAGTCGCAGAAATACGACCGAGAATTCTAGCAAAACTTGAACAGAATAATAAATTTACGCTACAAGAAATATCGGACAAATGTCAGAGAATCGTAAATCTGACACACGATGCTGGAGAAACTGAGAAAGATCAATGTGCCAAAATACAAGGGAAAGGACAATGTGCAAAACGGAAAATTAATCTATGTTTCAAATGTGGAAGGTTACATTTAGGAGACGAATGTCCCTTTAACAATTCGAAATGCTATAAGTGTCTTAATGTAGAACATAAAAAGTCACGCTGTAAAACAAAAGCAAAGAAAAGTTCTCACTGAAAAGAATAGCATACAGCGTTGCGATGGAAAAATAATCACAGAAAACCAAAGAAAATTTATCTCTGTGAAAATTAATCATGTGGATGTAAAAAAATGCAACCAGGCACTGATAGCGATATCACAATAATCAATGAAGGCGCATGGGAAACAAACGAAAACATATATTAAAAAGAACTTCAAAAGTCGCAAGTAGTCTCAGGTGATATATAATTTTTTATTGGTGAAATAAATTATGTCTCATTCCGTAACAAGTGTGTAAAGCTAACGTTTGTGCTAAAAATACTATACATTTATTCAGTACTGACTGAATTAAATTATTTGAGCTGCGAGATTTAGGTACGTTTTGGCGCAGCCGTTTGGGTGTGGGCGTTTAGGCACGACTGATTTGGCGCCTGCTGATTTGGCGCCAACCTATTTGGCGATGGCTGTTCTGGTGCCAAAACATTTTTTTTTAATTTATAAATGTTATTTTATTTATAAATCTTAAGAACATTCTTTTAATTATAAATCTGTTTGGAGAAAATTACAATATATCAGTTATAAAATGAAAAATGATATACACATTTAGAAACAGGCAAACTAGCTCTCTCTCCTTGTTTAGCTGTTTGTTCAGCCTACATACAAAGGGCCCTTTTGTTTCTGCCAACGTTTGAGCCTCAGTTGAGTTAGCTGTCGCAAATATTTCGTTCTTTTACAATCTTTTTATATATTTTTTAACTAGAAACTTTCGTTTTATCCATATAATGGCTGAAAAGGTATTAACGAACTATGGTAAAGAAAAATTTACTCATAATGGATTCCTATACGTATTTGACAAAACAAGCAAAGTAGAACTGGACTGATAAGTGTCAGAAGGCGTTTGAAGAAATAAAGAAATACTAACGTCGGAATTATCATTAGCGCACTACGATCCAAATGCAGAAATCTTATTGGCTTCAGATGCTAGTGATTATGGTATAGGAACAATAATTTTACATAAGTACGATGACGGTAACATGAAAACCGTCGCACGGGCATTGCGTTGGCTACGACCAGCAGAAAAACACATCCAGATCGAAAAAGAGACCTTACAATTAAAAAATTTCACAAATGTATGCACAGAATGAATTTTAGGTTGCAGACATGCCACAGACTTCAATCATTAATTTATGGTTCTAAAAAAGAAATTCTTATACATACAGCGAATAGTTTACAACAGTGAATACCAACTGATTAAATTAAAATTTTAGGATGGAATACCAACCGCCAAAAAATCTGGACATGGGGATGGGTTATCAAGAATGATACCAAAAAATACTGAACCATTTTAGGACACTGTTATTGAAGCATCAAAAATTGAAATATAAATTTAAAAAATATTATGCAATGTAATACGCAGATTACTAGTTACCCTAGAAGAAAGAAAAGTAAAAGCAGAACAAGGCATGTTTATTGTAGAAATTAGGAAATGACTAAAACAAAGTAAGAAAAAACACAATCCAGACTTGAACGCATATTTCCTATATGACTGATGTTTGCACAAAGAGTATGAATACTTAGTATGTTACAAAAGCGGATATTAAATGGATTTCATATTAGATATCCGAGAATTTCAAGGTTGGAATCTCTTATGAGATTATATATATTCTACTTTTATGTGCCGTGTCCCTTCAAAAAGTAGGCGATCAAGGTACTCCCACATCTCCCTAGCCCTTGTAGCTCTTAACATCCTTTCTCTTGTTACTCCTAGCAAACCCTGCACTATCATTCATTTGCTCAAGCCCATCAAGTATGCCATGCATTGCTTTCTCCTCTCTCTCTTTCCCTCTATCCGTCCTGTGAGTATCAGATTCTCTACGCCCTCCTTCCTCATTACATGTCTCAGAAACTTCAGCTGTCTTTTCCTAATGTTAAATATAAGTTTTCTTTTCGTCTCCATTCTCTCCAAAACCTAAACCTATTACTAAAATGTTCGGTCCATGGTATCCTCAGTATCCTTCTGTAGAACGACATTTCAGTTGATGAGATTTTTCAGTATTCGCTGCAATATTGAAGGACAAACATCATATAACAATTCAGTCTCTTCTTTGTTTCCAACGAAATTTTCCTGTCTCTCAATGCTCTACTCAACATTTGTCATGCCAATACGTCTTCGGATTTCAGAGTCACACTTTCCCTCCTGTTAGAACACTCCCCAGGTTTTTACATTTCTGTCCCTGGTTTATTTCAGTATCACCGACTTTACTAGACATTTTGAGCTCCTCTTTTTACTGATGACCATGCATTCAGTTTTCTTGTAGTTTATGTTTAGTCCTTTCTTTTTAATTTCTTTAGCTACCCTCTATGGGAGGTCTTGTAGTTTACTTTCCGCGTCTTCTATCAGCACTGTATCATCTGTGTATCCTATATTGTTCAGATTGTGGCCGCCAATGATGAATCCTTCCAGGACTTTTAGTTCTCACAGAATTGCCTCGCTGTATATGTTGAATAGATCTGGGGAGAAGATACATACTTGTCTTACACCCTTTTTATTTTTCATATCTGCTGAACTCATTTTCTGGCCGTATGCTGGCAGTTTACTGCGAGTACAAGTTCTTGATTATTTTAATGTCTTTTCCGAATATGTTTACGTTGCCGAGCATCTCTATCAAGTCTTTGTGACGTACTTTGTCGAACTCCTTTGCGTAGTCTATGAAACAAAAGCACAAGTCCTTCCGAATATGTATTGCCCTTTTCAATATCATTCTGAGCATAAATATTGCGTTCGTTGGTCCAGTGTTCTTAACGAAAACGTTCTGTACTTGTCCTGATTCTACTGTGCGCTCTCTTCATCAGAATTTAGATGATGAGTTTTGTTATGTGATTCATTAAGCTGATTGTTCGGTGGAGTTGACATTTTGTGCTACTGGCTTCTTAAGCAGTGCTATGAAAATCGATCTGCTTAGGTCTTCCGGTATATTGCCACTGTTTCAGATTTCATTGATTATTTTTGTAATTTTATCTACGCCGAAATCGTCTAAATCTGCCAGCATCTCTATTACAATACCGTCTGGACCTGCTGCTTTGTTTCTATTCAATTTGGCCAGTGCAGCTCCCACTTCAGTTTTAATTATTTCCGGCTCGTCGGTATTTCTATGTGTTACCGGTTGCTCTGTTTTGTCGTGGAAGAGATTTCCGGTCTATTCGTTCTATCACTGAATTATTTCCATTTTCTCTAATATAAGCATTTCCTCCTTTGATTTTATAAATCCTGTTGATGAGCATGTCTTTTCTGCTATTAGTTCTCTTATGTTTTACGCATGTCTTCTTTATTAGTCATGCTCAATCTCTATGTATACTGAACAAAAATGGATCAAGACATTGAAAAATTAGTAAGAGGTCGTGCTCTGAGAGAAAAATCACCTGCCACGAAATTATATCCTTTGCCAAAGACAGACTCTCCGTGATGAAGACTGCACAAAGACATCGAAGGTCCAATGAACGGATCACATTATCTTGTGTTAGTGAATAGCTTTACTAAGTGGCCTGCAATTTTTAAGTACAAAAAAAGTAACTGCTACGGTTGCACTGAATTTTTTACATAAACTATTTGCAAGATATGTCTTTCCGGGTGACACAGTTTTGGATAACAGTGCACAATTCACTTGTCACGAATTTGAAGATTTTTGTAAAATGTTCTCGATTGAACATATTACTACCCCACCGTACCACCCAAAGTCAAACGGATAAGCCGAACGGTTTGTGCGTAGTTTTAAGAGATCTTTGAAAAAAGCAAGTAATGAAAAATATCTTATATACCCTCAGGCATGTTGCCGGCAGAATTGATGTTCACAAGAATAATTAAATCGACGTTCTACAAGTTGTTATCAGATCAAAAACGAATAATTCGGATAAAAAGGGCACTAAACATTTGAAAATTAGCAAAAATGTGTCTTACAGAGTTTGTAAAAATTTAAATTAAATGTGAGAAACGGCATGATAATGTCACAAATTGTGAAGAAGATATATATGACAAAAGGAAATAAATGGGAACATAATACACAATGCAATCTATTAAAGAAAAGATTTACTGAAGAAATCTCAAAAAGAGGGATGTTGTAGAGTAAATAGTGCACCCTCGGTAACACAAATGAACTCGGTTAGATGTCTTAAATTAAGAACAACAAATGAACATGTTACAATACTTTCTGAGCTTATACGTTCCGTAATTGTTTATGTTTTCATTGAGATTTACTCGTAAGTCACATGTTTTCCATGGTATTTTTGGTATTCCTCTCTAGAACCACATCTCTGTCGTTTCAAGCCCTATCCTTTAAGAGGAAATCGTTCAGCATTCGCCGCCATATAAAATATCAGATAGTACATAGCATTTCAGATTTTTTTTGTTTCTTACGATATTTTACTCATTTCTAAATAGTTTTGCTTACTTTTTGCAATGCATCATCTTGTAGTGATAGAAGATGTAATATTCTTAATTTCCGAATTTCTTAGCTAAAGCATTTTTTAAATCGCTTTTTTAACTGTTTATCATTTTGTTATTTTGCTGTTTGTTATGGCTCATGTTGTTTTATACTCTACAACCCTTAAGTGACTTGAATCAGAAACAAATTGCCTCCGACTTCTGAGTTCTGTCTTCTCCTCAATGTCCAAATTTGGATTAATACCACTGTGGTATGAAAGGAAAAAACAGGCTAGAGTTTTCTTCTTCTTCTTCTTCTTCTTCTTCTTCTTCTTCTTCTTCTTCTTCTTCTTCTTCTTCTCGAACAACCCACGCACGGTCTGCAAGAAAAAAAACTTCAGTTCTCAAAAAACGGCTTGGTTTATACAATCGAGGACCGACCATAATTTGCATGCGAATGACGAGACAACAAGATTTCGCGTTAACTGCCCGAGACCGCCTGGCATAAAACATGGACGCCGCCAATTTGATTCTTTTTACCACGGAGCAGCTGGGTTTTACAGACTCTTTGGCGTTTCCGAGGTAAGCCATTTTCACAATTTTTCCCACAATAACGAAAATAATATGAAAGCTAAACTAATATTAAATTAATAATGAAAATGTTTTTTTTATTATTTAAGACTTCTCAATAGAAACAAAAAGAAGAATACTTAACTGTTATGTAATATCGGTCATCCTATATGGCACTAAATACTGAACAATCACATCGCAGATGAAGAAAATACGTCAGGTAACAAAAATGGGGTTCTATAAAAGGATGCTGAGAATACCAGAGAATTAACATATGAGCAATGATGAAATTTTAGAGAAAACGGCAACAAAAAAGACACTTAGACACAGTGGAGTAATGAATACCGGCTCAGATTAAGGAAACGAAGAGTCGAGTCCGAATTCCAGTCAAGATCATTGCATTCACTTAATTTAAGAATCTTGTCACATTGCACATATCTAGGAATATAATTTTTTTATTGCTTGCTCTTATTATCCCCTGTTGCTAATGTTTCTCGGGGGGTAAAACGACCAAAACATTAAGATAATGACAATAAAGATGAATACATTGGATACATTAGTACAAATGTAAATTCTGTAATACCCTTGGGAAATTTATGAATCTATCTCATAAACTTGGTAATATAGCAACCAATCTAGGAGAAGAAAATTCTGAATTTAAATACCCTTGGGAAAGGTATTAATCCGTCTCTTCTCACCAGCTATGGGTTAAATAATAGGACAGATTGGTTATATAGCCTTGGCTGGCAACCAGTTTACTGCAGAAAGCAATGACAACCTACTGCAGGCTAATTTTCTGCCGAGTCAGGCATGTCTCTTTCGAGACATGATCGCCCAACGCGTGTATCACGTATGGCACTTAACTGACTGACCGAATGACTATTTAACTTCTGAATGAACGGTGTAACATCAACATACTCGGTACAAAAGAAACCGGTAAGTCATTTCATTATTCTGTGTTTAATGTCACCATGAACCACAATTGTGAGATGGAGAGGTGTGGTGACCACAGTCGTGCAAAAATACACTTACTGAATAAATGAAATGATACTTTAAAAAAAGAGACAGCTGAAATTTCTGGGCACATAATGAGGAAAGAAGGCTTAGTAGACTTGACACTGACAGGACATATTAAAGACAAGAGAAAAATGGGGAAAGCAGCGCATTACTTACCTCACGAGATGGTTTAAATTGCTAGCAGGGCGGGGTAAAATGTGACAAAAATATTGACATAAGAACTAACGTAAAGTTATTTGCAGTAATATTCAGACTAGCACATCGTTTCGACCGTTGTGCCCTTCGACATTTTTCAAACTGAACTCTTTATTTAATATACTGGAGAAGATTGCTCTAGTTCTACTGTTAAAATTGTCTATGAATATCTGTTTTGCTTTTCGTTTTTTTTTGTTTTTTTTTTTAATAGTACCCATATAGTGCTAGCTTTGTTCCCACTCAATCCTTTGACTGTGTTACCTATCGTAGGAATTGAATGCACAACTAGTATGTCACCAAATACAGGAACAGACGATTTCATTCAGAACCCTTGCTCCGTTGAACAATTCTGGTGCTTGGAGCCTTGAACATATGACGTGCTAATTACCTGACAGCTGCTGCCTCTGCTGCTAATGCTTCGCTTGGCCTCCTCAGAGGGTTAAACTACCAAAACGTTAAGATAACATACAAATGTAAATGGTGTAAATAATGATAATTCCTCGTCTCAGAAAATCAGAGAAAAACGCGTCAAGATTTGACTGTATAAAAGAAAATGGCGTTTTTTTTTTTCCTCTTTTCATTTTCGTTACGAGAACGTTTCTTATATTTACTTGAAAAACACAAAACAGAACAAATTACTGTATTTCGTTACGTAACTACTATATGTGGCATTCAGAAATAATTTTTGAAATTTATTTACACTTTTTTTAATCATTTCACCCCGAGCAAGGCGGAAATGCCACTGATGTGCGGGAGGCTACATAACTGAAAGAAAATTAATTAGAAGAGAGAGAAGAGGAGTACAAACCAATTAGAAAAGAGTAATAGAAAGATGAGAATGCAGGTGAGATGACAGTTTCAAGCTAGGAGAGAAAGGGAGGGATATACGGGGTAGGGGAAGGGCTCGAGACAAGTGGTTAGTAGGTGAGTATTAACATTGCATTTAAACTTCTGGAGGTTGTAGCCGTCAGGAACATCACAACAATCCGGCAACCACGTGGTCTATGCATTGCCAAGCCATGTAAAACGCAGTAAAAACAGCAATTGACTTTTCTTTTTTTTTCTTTTTTAATCATATCACCCCGAGCAAGGCGGTAACGCCACTGTTGTGCAGGGGGCTACATAGTAGTGAAAAGATTAGAAAAGAGAAAACCGGAAACCGCATCCTAAACAGGAAACAAGGGATGAGCCTCTTCACCTGTTCATTAGACGTGGGTGGAGTGTGAACCGGGCGATAGTTTAGTCTATGCTTTTTAATTGGTTGTACAATATCAAAAAATGATATACTAAAAATGGTAATGGTAATTTTTTTATTTGATCCCCGAAGGCCTTTACCCGAAGCCAAAACATCCTTAATTCCGTGCAAAATCGATAATTGTTTATTGAAGAGACCTACCTTTTTCATGTTATCGACCAGAAAAAATCGGACTATATCTCACCCCTTATCACCGTTCTCATATCTGATTCACCGCTGAATGACTTGAGGCGTAGGGTACTTATTTCGGCTTATTTACTTCCTTTGAGCAATTACTTCGCGATTTGTTTGGTTTCGGAACTCAGTTTCCGCGTAGTAATTGCAAAAAGGAAGTAAAAAGGCCGAAAAATCGTCAAACTACGCGTGAAGTCATTCTGCAGTGAATAACATTTTTGAAGCGTGGTTACGAGGTGGATAAACAGCGACAAGAAGTTCGATATTTTTCTGGTCGTTAACGTGAAAAAAGGTAGGTTTCGTCAATAAACAATTATCGATTTGAGTTCAACATTTACATTTGCACGGAAATAAGGATGTTTTGGAAAGATTTGAAGGAGCAAAGGCCTTCAGGGAACAAATAAAAAATTGACCCTAAAAATATATACATTTTTAATTTATGCTAAAATAAATATCAGAATTTGACGAAATTAACTGTTAGAAAATTCTGCTTAAAACCTCGATCAATGTGTTTTCGTTTTTGTTTTTTTTGTTTTTTTTTTCCCCCCACCCCTCCATTCGGTTTAACTAATTGGATGGTAACCAGTCAGATTATGTTTCAAATGACAAACTAATGACGACATTTAGTACGTACTGGACCAGGAAAGTTACAAGGATTATTGATACACTACATTCATTTCAACACTTTGTCTGTTTGTTTGTTTGTTTGTTTTTGAGGCTTAACGACCTATCAATCCTTATGGGATCATTTAAGGTCATAACCAATGATTTTGGGTAAGGTTATTTTTATTTTTACAACATTTTTCTTTTTCACGATTCATTGGGATTTGTTTTTAAGAGCAGGGTCCCCAAGTCCTACCCTTGTTATTTAACCCATAACTGGAGGGAATGGACGGATTAATACCTTTCCCAGGAGTACCAGTGCTTAAGTGAATGCAGGGTATTCAACTGGAATTCGAACTCGGCTCACCGATTTCTCTTTCCGAGCCGATATCAACGCACATCCGTCACTAAACGCTTACAGCACCTGGTATTCCCAAGCGGTCACCCATCTAAGTACTGACCAGGCTCAACGTTGCTTAACTTCGGTGATCGAGAACACTTTGTCACTAATTCTGTTGAGCATACAAAAATATTACCCCTTACTTCACAATTAAAAAAAAAAAGAAATATATGTTTTGTTATGGTCTTTTGAGTGAAGCTAATACTTGAAAGAAATGGTAGACTCTAGTGTTTGTTGCGTGTCTCACTGATATCGGCTTGAAAAAGAAAATTAATGTTCACATGAATGAAGCAAAAAAGGTTTTGCTAGTTAAGTGAATGATTATAATTTGTCATTAGATAAATTTCTTTCATATTACTCCTTCAAAAACAACTCGACTGAGTGCTTTATAGAGTAAAAGAAAATACATGCGTATCCGTGCTTCCTGTGGAGTCGAGATAAGCAACGTGCAGTTTCCTCAACATACCGAAGACTAAATCGTGATGTTTGTAAATTTTCTTGTATTTTTATTCATTTTCAAACTAAGGCGTAAATAAAGCAAAATTTATTAAAACCTAACCAACAAAAAAACGGAAAGAAATAAAATTTTCCTATAGAAAGTATGCCATGTGCGTACACGTAAATGCATACAAATATACAAATATACATGGCTATGTATTGTTTATGAATACCTGTGCACAGTTTTGTAATACTCAAAAAGAAAAAATGTGTCTTTTTCTTTATCAGTAATAATTTAGAGGTAGAGGCCAAAATCCAGAAATTTCATTATGCAATCATTATTCGTACCAGATTTCTCATCTTCATGTTTATCATAAGGTTTCGGTCACTATACTCTCTGGCCTTCCTCCGAAATTTTTATGATCCGTCCGAGCATAGAATACTGCTGTCATATATGGTAATGCGCTCTCGCTGTTCATCTAAGTGTTCTTGACAGGCTCCAAAGGAGAATCAGTCATATGATAGGTACCGACTTGGCGGCTCGACTCCAGCCACTTTCTCACCGACGGGATGTGGCTTCCCTCTGTCTGTTCTATAAATATTTTCATGGCTTTTGCTCCGATGAACTTAAGTCACTGGTGCCTCTGCCACATGAGTTTA
Organism: Ascarosepion bandense; assembly: GCA_037127315.1. Lineage (NCBI taxonomy): Eukaryota > Metazoa > Mollusca > Cephalopoda > Sepiida > Sepiidae > Ascarosepion > Ascarosepion bandense. Next base: position 5,367,667 of record JBBBDQ010000511.1, read on the forward strand.
CTCGTGCAACCAGACTGGCAACTGAGTCCCACTCATTCACAGTTAGATTAACCAAATACAGCCCACAATTCTACTCCACCAGCTTCTTTTCTCGCACTTCCCGCCTGTGAAACTCTCTTCCATATTCTTGCTTTCCTGACAGCTACAATTTCCAGGAAATTAAACGCAATGTCAATACCCATCTCTTAACCACTTAACTCCAGTTCGTTCTGCATCACCTTGTATATCTTTTCCTTTCTCTCTACCTTTGTAACTGTCATCACACCTGTATTCCCATTCTTCTCTTGCTCCTTTCTCTGACACCTCCTGTAACTTGTTCGTCTTTCTCTTTACTCTCCTATCTATTTTTTCTCTTATGTAGCCCGCTACGCAAGAGTGGCGTTACCGCCTTGAAAACAATTAAAAAAACAACAACAATGATGAGAAAATAGATCTGAAAAATTAATTATATTATGTTAAAATCAGAACATTTCGAAATAGACAGAACTTGAATATTATTGATGATTCATCCATACCTGTATTGTTACGACCTAATTACCACAGCATATGTATAAAAAGAAAAGTAAAAAAAGGTGTTACCAAGATGTCTGGCAAAGGTTTCCACTCCGGTAGTGGATGGTTATCTCGCAGAAACAGGTACACGGATAATCAGCAGAGACGACCAAAAAACCTGCAGTTATAATTTAAAAATACATAATAACAATACGGGGAAATATGTCTGTTGGAAAGGTATGTGCAATGTATGCGATATGAGGATAAAACCTACTTAAATTTTGCCCGAAAATTTTGTCTGAAATTAAAAATATACACTTTTTTTTTCTGACGCTTTCCGCTGCCATAAAGTGGAACGATTATATTGAATAAATTGCTACATCTACTGCCAGGAACGTTGGTTCACTATGTTGTGCCAGATCATTTTTCTTGTCAGAATCAATTTTGCATATTTATAAATTTGCCATTCAGTTCATTGAATACTACTACCATATCTTGTTTGGTGCTCCCGATGTACACTACTGGCCATAAGTATTAGGCCACCCCAGTTTTCCTTTAAAGAAATGATGTATTCCATACTACTTTTAGTATTTATTTGCCAAGTGGATAATTCTAAATGAAAATAGAATGGGTCTTTCATTATTATTACTTTGCAAAATTTTACAAGGCAAGGAAGCAAGGATGACCTCGTCCGAATCGCCCTAAATTTTCTTCATTCTTTTATTAATGAAACTGCAATATAGGTAATAATTAAATATTTATAAATTCATTTGATGCACATGTTATTGTGCAGTATTAACAAAAAACATTCAATTTTCGTTTACAATTATTCACTTGGCAATAAATACTAAAAAATAGTATGAAATACATCATTTTTTCAAACACTGGGGTGGCCTAATAATTATGGCCGGTAGTGTATAAAGATTATTGACAAAATTCAAAGAAGGGTCTTTAATGTAATCGATCCTGATCTCAAGTCAGTACGTCTTTTAAGTCTCATGTGACGTGGCTACCCTCTATCTTCTCTAAAAATATTTTCATGTCAACTGTCCTGATGAGCTTTTTTTCCTTAACGCCTCGATTGCATGAATGTAAACGTGCTACTAGATTGGCAACTAGGTCTCACCGTTTTACTGTTGAACTAGCTAGATGAAACCACCACATTTATTCTAATAGTTTCTTTTTTCGCCCTTCTCATCTGTGGAACTTCCGATTTCTTGTTTTTCTGCGTCTTACAATCTTCAAACATTTAAATGCAACGTTAGTTGCCATCTTCTGTCTTCCTGAACACTGTTCTTTTATTGTCCTTCGTTCGCTTCTCTTCACTGAAGTATTTTCATTCTCTTTCACTCCAAGTAACCTATTGTATCTCTGTGGCATTATCGTCTTGATGGGATGAAATTGTTTTTAAAAAAAATACAATAAAATAAACCTAGTACAATATAAAACTTCTTTCAGAGACAGAACTCTAAATATCAAATGAATCAAAAACAGAACACTCTTGGTTTTCTCTTAAAATATTAATGATCTCAGTCAGTCAGTTAAGTGCCATACATGATACACGCTTGGGCGATCATGTCCCGAGAGAGAAAATGACTGACTGGGCAGAAGATTATCCCGCAGTAGGTTGCCATTGCTTTCTGCGGTAGACTGGTTCCCGCCCAAGGCTATAGAACTCAATCTGTCCTGTCAATTAACCCATAACTGGAGGGAAGAGACGGATTAATACCTTTCCCAAGGGTATTTGCGCGTATATGATTGCGACGAATTCAACTGGAATTCGAACTTGGTTCTCCGTTTTCTCGTTCCGAGTCGATATCCACTGGACCACAACGCACATACTAGTTAAATTATATTTGCTGAATCGGAAATATCTTGTATATTTTAGAAGTAAATAAATTTTTCATCATCAGAAAAACAAAAAAGAAAACACACATTAAAGTAGAAATAAGAGACCCCTATTTCTGATAAATAAAACTTTGGAACGAATTTATCGTAACTCACTAAACTTCCTAATTTCCACTTCTCTTGATGTTTTCACCAATCTGCTCTGTGGCGATCAATGCGGGTATTTTGGTTGTGAAAGCCAAAATGTAGAGCAGCAGATGCGGTCGGCATATTAATGTGTTGCTGTCTTCAGTCTGAATTAATACCCAAATCCTGGAAGCGCGCACTGAATATAAATAATAGAGGCACGTTCCACCACAGAAGCCCTGTAATCACCTCCGGTGAAAAGAAGACTGAAAGACGGACACTAGAGGTAGCGCTGTGGATAACAACATGCAGAGGCATTAACAACGAGACATCGTTATGTTACATGAGACTGGCATTCGACAGCGCCACAATTATAAAATCAATGTTTACGGCAACTTTGAATTCATAACCTAAATTGATAAAAAAACACATCGGTATACTTTTGTTGCTATGATTGAGAAACTCGCATCTTTGTTTCAGTACTTCTTCTTCTTGAATGTGCTATGTCCTTTCAGAACGTATACGATCATGGCTTTCCACATCTACCTGTCCCTGGTGGCTCTTAGCACGCTTTCTCCTGTTGCACCATGCAACCCTCGTTCCGTCATCCACCTGATCAGGTCCTTCAAATATGTTATTCACTGCTTTCCCCTGTCTCTTTTTCCTTCTATCTGGCCTATTAGTAACAGGTTCTCCAAGCCCCCCTTCCTCATTGCATGTCCCAGGAACTTTAGCTTTCTCTTTCTGATACACTAGTCCAAAATAAAATAAAATCATCTTTAAATTCTTAAGCTTTTTTAATAATAATAATAATAATAATAAACTGTCAAAATATAAAGACCTGGAAATTGAAATAGAAAAAATGTGGAAATTGAAAACAAGAGTTGTGCCAGTGATAGTAGGTGCACTTGGAATGATAAAAAATGGAACAAAACAACACATTGAAAGAATCCCTGGAAACCCCAGCTTAAGAGATATACAAAAATTGTCTTATTAAGTACAGCCCACACACTAAGGAAAACGTTATCTATGTAATGCTGGGGATGATAGGGAAGATAGAAAAACATGAAATGGAGCCATAACAACACGCCACTACCTGCCTTAGGTCTCCCCGCAGACTTGGTTGGTAGTGAGACCAAAGCAGAAATCGAAATATGATGAAAAATGACATAATAATAATAAAACCAATGCTTGTTAACTAGAAATGACATAATAATAAACGGAATAATATGACCTAATAGTTACATAATAATAAGGGGCAATAATAATAGTACCTAATATTTACATAATAATAAAGGGAATGATAATAGGACCTAATAGTTACATAATGATAAGGGGGAATAATAATAGGACCTAATAGTTACATAATAATAAGGGGCAATAATAATAGTACCTAATATTTACATAATAATAAAGGGAATGATAATAGCACCTAATAGTTACATAATAATAAGGGGGAATAATAATAGGATATAATAGTTACATAAAACACATCATAATAGGATCAATGCTTACTAATCAGAAATTACCAAGCACACATACTGAAACATTGTGTTGGTCCCAGATGCAGATTTTGTGATAAATATCCAGAAATAATTGACTATCTTGTATCAGGTCGAATGGTATTAGCATCCACTGAATACAAAATCCGGCATGACAGCGTAGGTTTATATCTGCATTGGAAAATATGCAACTTTTACTGAAAGGAAACTGCAAGAAATTGGTAAAAACACTACCAAAACCCGGTTACAGACATAGAACCTGTAACTATTTTATAGGACTTTACTATACACACAGAGAGAACAAACAAACCAATCGCCTAGACATTGTGACTAAAGACCATAAAAACAGAATATTCCTTCTTATTTCTTATTCGTAGACAATGATCGTCCACGTGTTAAAGGGACACGGTACATAGAAGAAGAAGAAGAAGAAGAAGAAAGATCTTTTGTGTGGCTAAGGCCTGATTTGATTTGATAAAATATTGATTTGGTTACGTATTTATGAGATTATATATATATATATATATATATATATATATATATATATATATATTTGTCATCCACACATACAAGCCTGTTTCGCTCTATCATAGCTTATCAGCGTGAACTGAGGCCAAACTGCATGAAGTATATATTACCCCGACAATAGTATCCAGAGTAATTTCAAAACTCGACCCCCATAAGGCGTGTGGAGACGATGGAATCCCGGTGATAGTCCTTAAGAGGTGTGCCCCTGAACTTTCCCCTGTCCTCTCTAAACTGTTTAACTACTGCCTTTCTGCTTCCTGCTTTCCTGCATGCTGGAAATTCTCCTCAGTCGTTCCTGTCTTTAAGAACTGTGGTGAACCCTCGGACCCATCCAACTATCGCCCTATCAGTCTTCTACCAATATTCGGGAAAGTGTTCGAGGCTATAATCAATGCTGAAATAGTTCATCATCTCACCGCCCACAAACTGTTCTCCGACAGGCAATATGGATTCCGATTTGACAGGTCCACAGCCGACCTGCTAACAACTGTAACGGAGTACATGCTACAGGCCCTTGATGAGTCTGACGAGGCTCGCGCGGTTGCTCTGGACATCTCCAAGGCTTTCGACCGGGTTTGGCACCCTGGCCTCCTATGCAAACTACGCGGTTATGGTATTACCGGTCGCCTGCTTGACCTAATCCAATCTTTCTTAAATAACCGCAAAATGAAGGTCGTTCTGAATGGGCGTGCCTCTTCGTCCTACAGCACGAATGCCGGTGTCCCACAAGGCTCTATCCTGGGCCCGACGCTCTTCCTTATTTTCATCAACGACCTACCAGATGAGATCAAGTCCCAAGTAGGCATCTACGCAGATGACACTACAATATACTCCCGCTCCAGTAAGAAACCTGTCGTGGCGGACAGACATAATCTCGCTGCTGACCTTGAGCGGGATCTACACTCTGTGGTGAACTGGGGCAAGAAGTGGCTTGTCAACTTCAATTCCTCTAAGACCAAGCTGTTGTCTGTCAACCATTACAGGCAACCTCTTCTGCCTCCCATAAGCATGGACCAGATGATTCTCCCGGAGAGTAATACACTACGCCTCCTCGGACTTACCCTGTCCTCAGACCTCAAATGGAAGCACTATATTGAATCCATAGCAAAATCTACTGCTAAGAAGATTGGGTCACTATGTCGATCCAGGATGTTTTTTCCACCTGAATCCATCCTGCATATATACAAGTCAACCATCCGTCCGTGCATGGAGTACTGCTGCCATTTATGGTCAGGTGCCCCTGCCGTTCTCCTCAGTGTTCTTGACAAGCTCCAAAGGAGAGTCTGTAATGTGATAGGTACTGATCTGGCGACTCGTCTGCAGCCACTTTCCCATCGTCGAAATGTGGCCTCCCTCTGTCTCTTCTATAAATACTTTCATGGCTTCTGCTCGGATGAGCTTAAGTCACTGATGCCTCCTCTACAGGTGTTTACCCGTGCAACCAAATTGGCAACTGGGTCCCACCCATTCACAGTCAGGTTAGCCAAACGCAGACGACAATTCTACTCCTGCAGCTTCCTCTCTCGCACTTCCCGACTGTGGAATTCACTCCCGTATTCTTGCTTTCCTGACGGCTATGACCTCCAGAAATTTAAAAGCAAAGTTAATACTCACCTACTAACCACTGGACTCTAGCTCTCTCCCCTCCCCTGTATAATCTTCACGTTCTCTCCGCCCATGTATCTGTCATTGCACCTGCTTTCTCAGCTTTCTATTGTTCCTTTCTAACTAGCTTGTACTCCTCACTCTTTTCTAATTAATCTTTCTACATTTATGTAACCCCCTGCACATCAGTGGCGTTTCTGCCTTGCTCGGGGTGAAATGATTAAAAAAAAAAAAAAAAAAAAAAAGATACATCCACTTGTTTCTGTCCAGGATCAAAACTCGACCGATTTGGTGTCAGTCGGAGTCGCTACTCCCTAAGCCATAGGCGCATGGAATCGGAGAAGGGAAATTTTAACGTGTTGTACATAAGCAGTCTATACACACGCCAGTCACCGAAATAACTCAATTAATTTCTGAAGAGTCACGCTTATATAGCAGAGGTGGAAACTGTTTTTAAAATTTTCTTCTCCAGAGAGCTCAATCGTAATGAGAGCATAATATATTAGTTAACACTACTAAAATTATATGAAAAATGAACTAGTATAAAATTAATAATGAAATTCGGACAACTTACAAATTATTGCTAAGCTAAGCAAAGTATTAAGAAACAAGGAAATCTTGTTAAAGATAAAAATTACTTATGTGTTATGTTATACGCTCCTCCTATATGGCAGTATATAAAGAGCAATTTCATCACAGATAAAGAAAAGACTTGAAATATGGTTCTACAGAAGGATGCTGAGAATACCATGGTCTGAACATGTGAGAAATTTCAATTTTCCTCTAAACTTCTTTAGGGAAAGCAGACACAAAAAGAACACTTATACTTAATATCCGAAAGAGGTAGTTGAAATCTCTAGGGTACATGATGAGGAAAGAGAGCTTGGAAAATTTGACACTGACAGTACATACTGAAGGGAGAGAGATAGAGGATAGCAGCGAGCAGTCTACCTAACTAGCTTGTGTAAATTGTTGGCAAAACAAGGATTACGAGGATAACCAAAAAAGACTTCCTAAAAATGACAAAGAACAGGGAATCACCCACGTCCAGAAAGAACAAGGCACAGAATATGTGAAAGGTTGAAGAAACGCAAACGGCTTTCAGCTGCATGCGTATTCAAACGAACTCTGCACTTTGTTTTGCAACAAAGGAAAAACGCAAAGCCATTAATTGTTCCAGTTCGAATGATGCTGTAATTCAAAATCAGAGAACGGATAACTATGTGAGTCAATTAATTAAAATCCATTATCTTAAAAGGAGCAAAGCAAGAAAAGCTGGACAAAGGTTTGCTTAAAATTATAATAATCACACGCTACATTGTGCAGAATTATGGATGCTGCTAGTAGAGGAAATTATCGTGGTACAATGCTTCGCACTATAATTTGATTAAGTGATTTGCCTAGAAAAGCGCACAAACAAATGGAGTCTGGGAGCAGCAAAAATATAGTACATTAAACTCTAGAAATTTTTTTCACACTAGATGAAATTTCTTTTTATGTAAAATATTCACAATTTAATATGTCAATAAAAAATTAAAATTGTAGATATTAATCGTAATGAGATTTACAGTTCTGTGGACACTTCTAGAGAATTGGCAAGGAAAGACAGTGGCATTGGGTTTTTGGAAATGAACTTGACCTCTTGAATTCTGAAAATTTATTGCCAGAAGAGATTTTTTCATCACACAAAAATAAACATAAAAAGAATCACTCTCAAAAATGATTTTGATAAAACTTGTTCACAATAGAATATACCAATCACATATGATTGGAAAAACATTGAAGGTAAAATACTACGCCTCCTTGGCCTCACACTCTCGGCGGACCTCAAATGGAATGACTATATTGAATCCATTGCCTAATCTGCTGCAATGAAAGTCGGCTCCCTGTGCAGGGCCCGGAAATTTTTCCCACCTGAATCTATTCTGCACATATACAAATCTACCATCCGCCCGTGTATTGAATATTGCTGCCATTTCTGGTCGGGTGCCCCTGCTGCTCTCCTTGGGCTTCTTGACAAAATACAAAGGAGGATCTGTAACGTGGTTGATACTGACTTGGCAGACCGGCTGCAGCCGCTCTCTCACCGGCGTGATGTGGCTTCCCTGTGCCTCTTCTACAAGTACTTTCATGGCTTCTGCTCCGATGAGCTTAGATCACTGGTGCCGCCTAAGCAGGAATTTACACGAGATACTAGATTAGCAACTAGGTCCCACCCTTTTACAGTTAAACAAATAAGATGTAACCGTAAATTCTACTACAATAGCTTCTTTTCTCGCGCTTCCCGCCTGTGGAACTCCCTTCCACAAGTCTGCTTTCCCGACAGTTACAATCTCCAGGTGTTTAAATGTAGGGTCAATAGACACCTCCTATCAAACTAACTCCCAACTATTCTCAGAACACTCTCATCTACCCAACCCTCATTCTCAGTATCCTTACCCGCTTATCACCCACCCTCTGACATTTCCTATATTTAATCCTTTCTCCACTCTACGTAGTCCCCTGCGCAGTAGTGACAGTGACATGCCTTGCTCGGGGTGAAACGCTTATAAAAAAAATCAAAAAAAAAAATCTTAGTGACATGTCTGTTTCTATAGGCACTGCTAGGAAATTGTCTAGAGAAAATGTTGGTAATAAATTTTTGGAATGTAGTCTTTTAAATTCTCTCAATTCGAGCTTTTTTTGATCGCACAAGAAAATCAAAGAAACAAAGTCACTCATAGAAAATTATTTCGATGAAACCTATCCACAATTGAATGTATACTAATTATAAATGACGAAGTGAAAAATATTGACGATAGTAATCATAACAAGATGGCCATTTCTATTGACACTGCTGGAGTGTTGGCCAAGAAAGACAGTGGTATTGGTTCCTTTAGATTAGAAAATGGTAACTTGAATTCTGAAAATTCAGGTTCAGAAGAGCCGATTTCTTCATCACACACACAAAAAGAAACATCTAATACAAGGTTCAAGTGGCATTCAAGTTAGTGGATTACAGTCAATATAGAATTGATGAATAAGTTTTTTGACAATAATTTTTACCCGAGGGTGTATGGTGGCGTAACAAGTAACGGTCGAATTTAGGAACTAAAGAGCCGATTTCAAATTCCAGTCGAGCTCATTGCATTCACTTTGGAAGGCATGACTTTACCTAATCCAACAAGTTATGGGTAAATAGCAGGAAACACTGAGCCTTATAGCTTTGACTAGCAACCAGTAGGGGAGAAGGAAAACTGAATTCTCTGCTCTATTGTAGGTCTTGCTTCTTTAACTTCTGAGAGGAAGAACAGAGTAACCTCAACATCCCCGGTGCAAAAAGAAAACGGCTAGCAGTTAAAAGTGTTTTGAACTCGAATGTCACTTTGAGCCACAATTTTGATATGGAGGGGAGGGTGATTGAATAAATTATTATGATTATGATTTTTCCCTGTATAAAACCCAAGAGATACTCGACACAGAGAGTAACAGAATCCCAAACAAAGAAAAGATAACTGAAAAAGCATTACTTGAGGACTTTCAGTAACAGCAACAAGTAAAATAGATAGCAGAATACAGAAGAGAAAATATTAACAATAATCATTATGCTGACATTCCACACTACTTTAAATAAAAGGTTAGGAAGAAAACACCCACCAATACTAGAAAGAACGATTATAGTTACCGGACTTGAGAAATTTATTTTCCTGAAAAAATGTTTTAGAAAAAGATTTGATTATTTCTAATCGACAGAAACATTGACTGCTCGTTAAATGAATGTTAAATGTTTCTTTATAAAACAAAAGGGCAATATTACCATTAAGGATATTTTTTCGATTCATTAATAACTTGGTTCACTTTCGTTATTTCTATGAGACTTCTGATTTGGATGTCACACTTTCTGTCATCTGTTACTGTCGTCTGTTATATTTCCGCACCTACCTGATTTTGATGTCCCCGATACGTAACTCACAAGTTGTATTACCCATTTTGCTGATAACTTTATATTCACGTAATTAATGGTTATTAATTAATGGTTATTATTATATTCACGTAATTAATGGTTATTCTTTATTTCTTGCTTTTATCGACTAACTTGTCAAATAGTTCATTAGGTATTCATTCTGAATCTGTTATTGTTCGTGATTTTAATCGGTATTAGGACAATTACGTATCGGACATTTGCGTCCTAGACAACAGCGACCCAGACAATCGTTCACGAAAACATTTACGTCCCTAGACAAATGCGTCCCTGGATAACTACGTGCTTCAGATAATTTTTTTAATTCTTTAAAGGCAATTACCATAAATTTAAAATAAAAGCATAGGCAGTAATCTCAATTTTTTTATAAAAGAAATAAAATAAAAAAATTTACAAGTTTGTTTTTGTCATAAATTCAAAGACAGATTAACAATTTTTTTAAATATTTAAAAAATTGAAAACTTATTGTAGTTTCTCAAATTAATCAAAAAGTTATGAATGTTTTACGCTACCTCTTTTAAGAAATTTATCTTGTTTTCATGATTATACTTATCTAATAGCGCTATGATTCTCTTATTTGCTATTGTATTTTTTAGTACAGAATTATGTTAACTATCTTTTTGCTTCTTTTAGTGAAATGTTGGTTTGCAATTAGCAACTCTTAAGAAAATATGATAACTTCAAAAATTGACAGAGATACGCAATTAACCAAAGACACATTTGTCTAGGGACACAAATGTTCTGGCACACAATTGTCTGGTACGCAATTGTACAAGACGCAAACGTCCGTCCACCACTTCAATCATGTCTTGGTGGACATCTACTATGGCACTATACTGAAAACATTTAGAATTGAAAGTTACTTAGATCCACTGAGAAAGCAACTAGTACTCATAGACAACTTTTATATATAAAATATTTGTAGTACAGTATATTTAATTTTGTATGTTAGGATTAAGGTGATAACTTGTTTGTAACTCTAAGTTTCTGAGTGATAAATCTATGAACTTTTGTTCAAAAATAAGGAAAAGCATTAATTTATTTTAGTTCTGGCAAAAGTTTATCCCAAACCAAGCATTCGATTTTACCAAAAGAGTAAAATTCAAAATATTTCAGAAGCCTTATTTTTCAATTTGCTAAAAATGTAATTCGATAGTACTTATCTATTTTTGCCGCATTTAACAATTTATAGCTATAGCATAACACAAAACTTACAAAGAAACAAAAATAAGTTCTATAGGCTCCAGAAAGCAATAGAAATTTTTCAGAAAGCCATAGTACTACTATATTTACATACGATTTTATAAACTTCGTAATGGGATGACACTTTTTTAATAAACTGAATTAAACCCGTCTTCATTATTTATTAGCAAAAGTTAATCTAATTATGATACAGGAAATCAATTATTTTACAAAAGTTCAAAAATTTATAACCCTAGTGAGAATAGTTTAATGGTTATCAGTTCAGAACATTTAGTCTGTGAACCAGGTTCAAATTTCTTCCTAGACTGTTCACTTTCTTATTATTTTTGGAAAAGATATGAATCCATATCTTCTCCGATCAACTATGGATTAAATATCTGTAATCTCTAGCCTTGGCTGACAACCAGTTAAATAGAATGACTACTCTGAATTCAAAACAGTGGATAATGCAGTTCACGGATAATAATGCAGAGTAATGACTCTTACGTACTGAAGGAATGTGCCTGGGATTTGTTTTTGTTTTTTTATTTTTTTGTTGGTTTTTTTTTTTTGTTTTTGGGTTGTTTTTTTTTCATCTCGAAAAACCATTCATCAGCTTGGGAATTTTAAGGAAGTTATAAAGTCAAATAACAAAATTATATTTAATTTCTTAGTACCCTATGAACACCTTCTTTTGAGCATTTACTGTATTGTGAGGTATAATGAATGTAGCCTGGATTTGTTCGCTGTTGAAATCATATGTCACGAGCTAAAGAATCCAAGCCACATTTGAATTTCTTGGTAGAATGTCCATTCTTCTTTGTCAGTTATGAACAATGAGTGACATTTTCCTAATGCTAGCGATTGAAGACTCGGGTAAAATCAAAGTACAACCCGAACGAAAGGAAAAGGTAAAAAGAGTAATCAGGACAGACGTCAACAGCGATGTCAACATATTTTGCACGGTTACTTAAAAATTAACTTGTTTAACACAATATCATTAACGTTATTTTGGTATTTAGATAGATAGATAGATAGATAGATACATAGATAGATACATAGATAGATACATAGCTAGATAAATACATACATACATACATACAGACGCGTTCTAGAAAAATAATTAGATAGATAGATAGATAGATAGATAGATAGATAGATAGATAGATAGATAGATAGATAGATAGGAACAAACCCGTTCTAGAAAAAGAATTAGATAGATAGATAGATAGATAGATAGATAGAATCACAAAATGTTCACCACAGGTATATTAGATAAAGTTGGTTGATTTTAAAACCTGTCAACCGTTGTTGGGTTATTTAATAGTGTACATTTGGTATAAGGTAATAAGAAGTAAGTATTGTGGGTAACTTAGTTACTTCAAAGTCAAGCATCATTCTTGCTCAGTTCATTAACCTTTTAATAATTGAAAAGAAGAGAGCACACGCCCAGGATAAATGTCGGCAAAATACTGAGCAACTTCTAAAACCACCGAATTCTCTCTTCAAATACCTGAATGCTGAATTTAATTGTTGATGAAACCTGTGAAGGTGCAAGTAAGAAAAGGAATGGCGATAGTCCAATACGAAATCGGATGAAATATTGATAATATATGTTCTCGCTATTTGAATAATGCGACTGACCTTCACGTTTCCTCTACAATGAATGGTGGCACGCGCTTATGAATATTTGCAAAGTTTGGCTAAGTCTGACTATATTCCAAATAGCGATATTGTGGTTTGGAAATTGTGCTGAGTAAATCCACCTAATTTTGAGAGCCGACCTTGAATAACAGCATTTAAAATCCTAGATTATACCCAGGCACAATCGCAGAAATCTGGCAGAATTATAAAATCGACCAAGTTGCAAATTCACTGAAATGACAGCGTCATTTGTTTATGATCTGCAATAAAGAAATTAAATGTAATGAACCTGATAGATTAATAATTAAGGAAAACTATCAGGGAGTAGATAGATAGATAGATAGATAGATAGATAGATAGATAGATAGATAGATAGATAGATAGATACGAACAAATCCGTTCTAGAAAAAGAATTAGATAGATAGATAGATAGATAGATAGATAGATAGATAGATAGATAGATAGATAGATACGAACAAATCCGTTCTAGAAAAAGAATTAGATAGATAGATAGATAGATAGATAGATAGATAGATAGATAGATAGATAGATAGATAGATAGATAGATACGAACAAATCCGTTCTAGAAAAAGAATTAGATAGATAGATAGATAGATAGATAGATAGATAGATAGATAGATAGATAGATAGATAGATACGAACAAATCCGTTCTAGAAAAAGAATTAGATAGATAGATAGATAGATAGATAGATAGATAGATAGATAGATAGATAGATACGAACAAATCCGTTCTAGAAAAAGAATTAGATAGATAGATAGATAGAAAGATAGATAGATAGATAGATACGAACAAATCCGTTCTAGAAAAAGAATTAGATAGATAGATAGATAGATAGATAGATAGATAGATAGATAGATAGATATTAAATTATGCATTTTTTAGTTATCTGTTGATCCGTTCGTCTAACGAAGGAACCTCCTTAGCATATAAAAAATCGTTTGATTTATTCTTAACCCTTTTTTTTTCAGAAAATCTTTCTTTCAATATATTGTAGCTCATAAGCTCAATCAAAATTATTACAATGAAACAATGTTAAATAATCTTACTGTGTGAGTAAAAACTGTGAAAAAGGTACCATGTTTGCATAGAATCATAAAATGCAATGAGAAACGCATACTCTTTTACAACATGTATCGTGGAATGAAGAGATACACAGAAATATGTAGATAACTACTTTTTTTTAAAATCATTTCACCCCAGGTAAGGCAGTTTTACTGCTACTGTTGCGCAGGGGGTTACATAGGGGAAGTGATAAGAAAATGGGGTTAGTTAAAGGAAATGTCAGGAGGAGGGTAATAGACAGATGCGAATACCGGTGTAAGGGGGGTGGAGTGGATGGAGAAAACAGATTGAGAGAATGGATGCGAGTTAATGAAATAGGAGGTGTCTATTGACCTTGCATTGAAATTCCTGGAGATTGTAGCTATCGTGAAAGCAAATATATGGAAGGGAATTCCACAGGCGGGAAGTGCGAGAAAAGAAGCTGTTAAAGTGAAAATTAAGGTTACATTTTATCGGTTTAACTGTAAAAGGGTGGAATCTAGTTGCTAATCTAGTAGCTCGTGTAAATTCATACCTAGAGGGCACCAGTGAGCTAAGAAGCCGTGAAAGTATTTGTAGAAGAGGCACAGGGAAGCCACGTCACGCCGGTGAGAGAGCGACTGCAGCCGGGCTGCCAAGTCGGTATCGATCACATTACAGATTCTCCGTTGTATTTTGTCAAGATCCTCGAGGTGAATAGCAGGGCCACCCCACCAAATGTGGCAGCAGTATTCAATATACGGGTGGATAGTAGATTTATATATGTGCAGGATGGATTCAGACGGGAAAACTTCCTAGAGTTGTACAACCAAGACGTATACAATATTTACAGTCTCTCGCAGTAGTAGGTGTTATTTCACGAAGTACGTGATAAAGAAAACTCCCATGCTAAGCGCACATTGTCTTTTATACATCCGGGCGACCGGATGTCACATGGTACGAGCCACGACACAATGCAACATTAAGATACTAGGCCAGGGTTTAGATGTACGTGAATCGCCAAAACACTACGCAAATCCTCCACTGCGCCCTAAAAAGTTAATGTTTATCTATGGTGGTCTTTCAGGGGAGGTTACTCATTCTTGCCTCAATGGAAAACAATAACATCAGGCTCGTACTGTGGAGAGACTGAGTGCATGCATGAAACAAGAAACATCCTAGACTTGTAAATAGGAATGATCTAATTTTGCTGCACCAAAATGAGAGAGTCGCACACTTCTCAATCAACTGCTAAAAAGCTGCATATCCTGAATTATAAAATTTTGTCTCATCTTCCATATTCACCTGTCATTTTTCCTACTGATTATTGCTTATTTAAGCATTTTGAACTTTTCATACCCAATAAAACGTTCTCCAACAAGGAAGGGGCAATCGTATTATCAGAGGATGATAATTTTTTAAAGATAGGATCAATAACTTAGAGGTACGTTGAAGAATAAATATTCATCAAGATGATGCCTATTTCAATAATATATATTAGTTATTAACATTTCAGAAGCGTTTTATTCATTTCATATAAAGTGCGTAATTTCAATTCTGACAACCTAATAGATAGATAGATAGATAGATAGATAGATAGATAGATAGATAGGAAGGAAGGAAGGAAGGAAGGAAGGAAGGAAGGAAGGAAGGAAGGAAGGAAGGAAGGATAGCGATAGATAGATAAATACGAAGGGAGGGAGGGATAGATAGATAGATAGATAGATAGATAGATAGATAGATAGATAGATAGATAGATAGATAGATTACCAGCGTGGTACAAGCAAGATGTATATACAATACTTACAGTCAGGTGTTACTTCCCAAAGTCCGTGATAATGACAAGATAGATAGATAGATAGATAGATAGATAGATAGATAGATAGATAGATAGATAGATATGAACAATATGAAATAGCAGAATGGGACAAAAATAGGTAATATGTCTTTCACGCTAAGAAATGTACTAGGTTCGCGCTAGATGAAACTTTGTCCTCGGTGTTATGCAAGTGCGTCAAAAAATTTCGGAGCCCTAATGGTTGAGCCAGAAGGTCACGTCAACTAATTCCAGAATCGGGCCTCGAATGACGTCGCTAGGTGCAACTGCATAAATAAGAAAGTGAACTCAACTGAACGTAGGATATATGCACACCAGACAACAGCAATTTACATAAATGTCAGACCCACGAGGGAAAAAGAAGAATCCCTTATATCCTCACAAGATGATCGAACGTTCGAAAAATGACTCAAAACCACAAACCGATTCTACCAATGTTAAGTCCAGAAGTAAATAGACAATTATTTTACGCTTGGAAAATTTATTTTTCTATTCTTAGCAGACGCTGTCACATAGATAATGAATGAAATGAGATAGATAGATAGATAGATAGATAGATAGATAGATAGATAGATAGATAGTCAACTATTTCACAAAGATGGAATATGCAAGCAACTGCCTGAAAGATGCAGGAGCAGGTAATATCCGTCTAATTTGAGGGAAATTAATTACCTTGAAAATCAGCAATGGAAGATGAAATTGGCAAAGTTCAAATTCTGAACGAAGTAGTTTGTCCACTTTTGCGCACAAAAGTGCTTGACAAATATATGAATTCACTTTTCCTTATAAATCAGATCAAAACAGGGAATAACATTATTTAACCCAGGCAAAATCTGATGGCATGTTACTCGGAGAGAAGGGGGCGCAAAGTAAATACATTGCCCCTCGGGAAGTGGCAGGAAGAACACAGAATGCTATTCTGTCTATTTATTTGGTGCTTTCGACACACACACACACGCACACACTATATATATATATATATATATATATATATATATATATTATTTATTCAGAAATTATAATATGGATATGTTACTATATGACTACAAAAATAACTATTTTGTTTCGACACTTCTTGTGTCTTGTCAAGTGATGTGATTTATTTTAAATTGATTGGTTTTAAAAGGTTAAAAACAAACAAAACCCCATTAATCAGAGAGAAATTGTTGTATGTATAATGTGGACCAATCAGAGTAAAGCAACTTCTAATTTGGAAAATATGTGGGCAGACTTAAAAATAATCTTGGAGGGCATTGGTATTAATATTTGATTAAATTAAGATCAACATTATTAATTAACTATTGTATCTACTTTATTATTATTGAAAAATTTTTTTAAAAATTCTAAGTTTAACAAGTTATTAGGTTTAGAAAGTTATCATCTATTAAACTAGGAAGAGTAAGAACGCATACATAAATAACCATACAAACATCCACACATGGAAAAATAGACGAGTATATTCACAAATGCTGGCAAACAGACACATATACAAATTAATATACCCATGCATATATACATACACAAATTACAAAATTTAGCTTTTATCGACTTGTCAATTTGTCTGTTAAATTTTAAAGCTCTATTTGTACACAGACTAAATTGCTACGTATTGGATACAGTCAAGGCGAATTCGTAACGTGACCAGCCCTGACTGAATGAGGTCGGGACAGACACAATCATATTTCAATGCATGAACATATAAACAGGATTAGATATATACTTACGCAAATACACAAGCTAAAACTAAATGTGTATGCATGTGCAAAACGTCACTCATATACATACATATCCTAAGCCCCATATCCTTCATATAAAATTATGCCTGTGTAAGCCCCAGTTGTCTAGCGTGCGTAAGCGTGTGTCTCTGTGCACGTCAATGGTTGTGCAAGTGTTATGTCTGTGTTTCTATAAAAGGCGTCACGACAACAAATATTCCTCCCAAAGTTCATCCCACCTACACAAAAATTCATCAATATACGCATCTCTACATATATCCAATATTTTAAATAAAAAGTTCAAACAGTTTGTTAGACGATTGAAAAAGCGTTAAACTCAGGACAACAAACTTACACACATCTATCTATCTATCTATCTATCTATCTATCTATCTATCTATCTATCTACACACATACGTACATACATAAATACATATATACCTACATATATATAAATATATATATACACATATACAAATATATATACATACACACACATACATATATGCACATACATACAAATACATACGTATATATATATATATGCACACATACGCAAACATACATATATATAGATATAATGCATACATGGACATCTGAACATACATACATACAAGTATGAATATATACACATATACACACACATACATACATACATATATATACACACATACATATATATATACATATACCTATACAAAAGCATACAGACATACATGTAAGACATACACATACATACAAGTAAATGCATACAAATAAATACATATCAATAAGTAAAGCAAATATCAATATGTCTACTAGTACAAAAGAACAGATGTACAACTATATATATATATATATATATATATATATATATATATATACACTAATATTTAGTCATTAATTTGCCTATATTTAATGGGTACCTTCATTCGACTTGGACGCTCCAACAAATACTTCCCCAGGTACACAATCCGGCACATATCAACACAATAACACTTGGCAAGCACCGAACCCAGCACCGACCGCCAACCTAAATAGCCATGAGGCATCTAATTTTCCCATAGCACCAACTGTCAAACCAACAACTAATAACCATGATACTCAAGGTCCACGTCCCACACAGTTTCTTAATTATTTATAAAACCCCGACCCCGCGAAAAACAATGTCGGGTAGAACACCACATAACCATACAACCCGCCGATCAATATCGGGTCGAACGGCCGACAAAAAAAAAACAGTATAACACATGGCGAACAACGCACCCAGTAAAGATCAGCCAGAACGTCCAACCCGAATAAAAACATCCATCAAAAAGGCAGTTAAAGTTTTTTCCCTTAATTTTTCTATATTACAACCAAGATTTTAATGTAAATGCTCAACTATGCTTACAATGAACAGTGAGT
The DNA here is from genome assembly GCA_037127315.1 of Ascarosepion bandense. Classification (NCBI taxonomy): domain Eukaryota; kingdom Metazoa; phylum Mollusca; class Cephalopoda; order Sepiida; family Sepiidae; genus Ascarosepion; species Ascarosepion bandense. The sequence continues at coordinate 5,386,536 of JBBBDQ010000511.1, forward strand.
TCATTCCTCTGATTTAACAGTTTAACCTTGTTCCTAAATTTGATAATTTCTAATTTTTCGTTGAGACAGAGGTAGCAAGGTGCACGGAGGGAGTTACAAGTTCGGGCCTTTGTAAGGATTTTTTCATTTAACAGTGTGTGTTTTGTCTTTTTCCTTTAAAGACCAATAGTATTTGGATAATGAAGTACTGTATTTATAAGACCTAAACTCCCTATACTCGTATATATATATATATATATATATATATATATATATATATATATATATATATATATAAACTTCCCTATACTCGTATATATATAAATATATATACAACTCGTTTACAAATGGAAAATATTCAAACGTTCTACAATATAATTGTATTGAACATGTTTTAATACAAATGTGCACTAGTCTAACTTTATTATGACCAAAACCTATATATATAAAACATTATATATATATATATATATATATATATATATATATATATATATATATATATATATATATATAAAAGGTGCGATAGGCAAAATGTCGTTATATTATATTTTTAATATCGTGCATGCGCGTTGTTTGCTTTTGATTTTGTCGACTGCACGTATAGTAGGTTCAGTTGGGCACCGTCTGTGAAAAGAAAATAAGAATACTACGATGCAATTTAAACTCCGTCAGATATTTGGAAAAGGCATGCTGTGCTGCTTCGAATTTGCACCAGGCGCTCCAATACGAAATTTTCAGAATGACTGGGTGTCAATCTGAGGACAGCACATATTATTCGAAGTGTGTTGGATGAGTCTTCTTTCCGAATCCTTTGCACTGTCCTCAACAACACATTTTAAGAGTAAAATGACCAACAATATATTTTATCTATAGTTTAAAGCATGCAGTTGCATTCAAAACATATTTAATTGGAGTCATCAAATTGTGTCTAAATTATTCTTATTTCGGCATTCAGTCAGTTGAGTGACATACGTGATACACGCTTTGGTTTGGAAAGAGACATGACTGACTGAGCAGAAGATTATCCCGCAGTAGGTTGCCATTGCTTTCTGCGGTAGACTGGTTGCCAGCCAAGGCTATAGAAACCAATCTGTCTTATTATTTAACCCATAACTGGAGGGAAGAGACGGATTAATACCTTTACCAAGGGTATTTGTGCCTAAGTGAATGTAACTTGAATTCGAACTCGGCTCCCCGATTTGTCGTTCCGAGTCGATATCCACTGCGCCACAACGCACATCCGCACATTTCGGCATTAAATAACCCATAAAAGTTGATATACCGCTAAACAAAATCAACCAAACAACCAGCATGAAAGATGTCTTTCATGACTTTAGTTCATATAATATCCGACATTTTTTAAAAACTGTATTTCGAAACTACATAAAACATACACATCACCGCCTGTAGTAATTCTGTTCACACAAATATGTATATGCACAGAAAGTGAGTATCATCTACCGTATATTTAATTGTGAATGCAGAATAATATATTTTATTGCTTCAAAGTTCCCCACAAAATTGAATTTCGGCTTCAAATGACCCATAACGAGTTGATATGCCGTTAAACAAACAAATCAATCAATAAATCTTATGCCATTGAACTCACTCATCCATACTTTGAATTTATCAATTGCTCAATATCTCACTCAAATTGCAGACTTCTCTACTCGTTTCACTCGTTATTCTGAAGGACACGATTCTTAACTTAATTTATTCTTTACCTCCTATCAAACTCATGCCGTGCTTTGCAACTCTGCCACTGGCAACTATGACCACTCGGTAGTACCTGGAGATATTTCTTTCCGCTCATGTATTAAGCAAGAACCTTCCTATAAAAAGGACATATTTTGTTTCCAACACACTGACTGGGAACCATGTCAAAATTTTCTGCCACAAGAATCATTTCTTCTGGCTATACCAACGCGTTGTGCGTTATGGTGCAGTGGATATCAACTCAGAATGACAAATCAGGAAGCCGAGTTCGAATTCCAGTTGAATCCGTTGCATTCACTTTCGCACAAAAATCCTTGGGAAAGGTATTAATCCGTCACTTCCCTCCAGTTATGGATTAAATAATAGGACAAATTGGTTTCTATAGCCTTGGTTGGCAACCATTCTACCGCAGAATATTAATATTTTTAATTTATAATTAGATCGTAAATATAACTACAATCACTAACGCTAAAGTTGTAATTTTCTTGGATGTTACCGTCGATCTGAACAATGGTTTATACAAGCCGTACACAAAAGAAAGCAATGGCAACCTACTGTGGGATAATCTTCTGCCCAGTCAGGCATATATCTTTCGAGACATGATCGCCCAAAGCGTGTATCATGTATGGCACTTAACTGAATCTATATCGCAGTCCAACCCTGTTTGACTTCCTTCTGGTTAGTGATAAGCTCTGGTCTTCTTGCTTCAATTACATTATCACTTTGCACGGTGAAGTCCCATAACAGCTTTACACTCTTATTATTATTATTAATATACTTTAGCAGCTTATTACAAGTTATAAAATATTATCAAATTATAAAATTAGGGAAGGGATAATAATGATACAAATTCTATTAATTAATCTTTAGCTGAGACAGAAGAGATGGATTCATACTTTTCCTGAGAATATATGCGAGTAATTGAATATAATGAACCCGACTGGACTTGGAACACGGCTATTCGATTTCTAATTCCGAGACGTAATCCACCGCCAGCATATTCGAACTTATATAACAGGACAGATTTGGTTCTATAGCCTTGGTCGGCAACCAGTCTACCACAGAAAGCAATGGCAACCTACTGTGGTATAATCATCTGCTCAGTCAGTCATATCTCTTTCGAGACATGACCGCCCAAAGCGTGTATCACGTATGGCACTTAACTGACTGATACTCATGTGACACTTTAAATCATAAAAGACACTTCTTTGTATCCGTTCATAATGAGTATCAATGAGACAAATTGCTATTCTCTGATAGAATCCGACACCGTATAGCCTCTCACAAGTTTGGTTCTAGAGATTACTGGCGATTTTGTAAGAGTTTGTTGAATAAGAGTAAATCCCTTACTCGGAAATCCTCTTCCAACTCTAATCTCCATTCTTCCGGATTATCTTGGCCTGATTCCCGTAGAATAGAATCTCTGCTGAGTGATAAGAACATAATTTCGTCTACATTTTCCGCTGTCAGTTTCAAACTAGTTCCCTAAAAATCTTGCAGATTCACAGTATCCCTGCAATTGTCATAAGGAATTGTGCTTCTGAAGTGGATCCTGTTCTCTATGAGCTCTACAACAAATGTGTTGCTACTTCTTGCTTTCCAATTGCTGGAAATCTTCTTCTGTTATTCCTGTGACACGATAACTAGGCATATATGTATTTTATTATAATAGGTTAAAATAGAAAATAGATTAGAATAGAAAATAGTTTAAAAACATATTTAACAAAAGTGAAAAAGAAGAGGAAAAAAATAAATAAATAAACGCTTTTTCTTTTATGAGGAAAATTGTGGAAGAGACAAGAGTATCCGATTACTGTTTTAAATCCTGCCACTCTTCCGCTAAATATTTGACTCAGTGATTTAATGTGATAAAAGATAAAGTTCAGGAAATAGGTTTTTTTGAATGACCAGGTCAAAGGCTGTCTTTTAGTGTATCTTGACCACACATTAAGAATTTTCCGGCGGAAGCTTTATTAAGATGAAAAAAAAAGATAACTGAAATTTCAGACTTACAGTCGCCAATGTTTATCACCGGTGGTCTAAAGCATTTCCGGATTTCCGGATTGATTTTAAATAAATAGAGATCAGTTAAGTGAGTCAGACAGTTGAGTTCCGCCGGGCAGTTGAGTGAAGTAGGAACCTCCGTTCGTCTTGTTTCGGTCAGTTCGGATTTGTTGATCTCCATTAATTAGAGTTAGAGCTGTGTGTCACATTCGCCTGCCCCAACCGAAAAGGCTAGCTCTAGTCTAAACGAAATAAAGCATCCTTTCTACTCATCCAAGTTGTGGAAGTTCGTTCCTTATAGTTCAATCTTGTACCTCCAGCTTGAGGTTCCGACATTTTCAACAAACTCCCGGCAAACATCACAGCGTGGAGAACGGCCGCCGGAGGAAATTGTTAGGACAGTCCGTTGGGGTGTTACATTCCTGTCTTTAAGAAATATGGTGAACCTTCTGATCCTTCGAATTATCATCATGTTAGGGTTTTGCCTCTGCTTGGCAAAGTCCTAGAGTCTCTAATCAACACTGAAATTGTTAAGCATCTCACTCCACACGCACTTTTTTCAGATAAACAATATGGGTGTCATTTCTCCGAAATTACTAAAATAGCCTATCGGGCTTAAGATAAGACGTTGAGGCACGAGCTGTGGCATTAGATATCTCGAAGATGATGTTTTTAATCGGCATTACCCCAAGTAAGACAGTAAAGCCACTAAAACGTAAGGGTTTACAAAGAATAGAAACATTATTAGTGAGCAAAAAGAGAAAAGAGTATTTAGGAGGACAGTAGATAGTGATTAACATTACATTTAATTTTTTGCAGTTTAAATTTGGCTAAAGAGCAGAGAGTTAAAAGGAAGTTCCACACGCAAGGAGTGCAGGAACAGAAACTGTTTTCAACGAACTTACGGCTACATATATCCATCCCAACTGTAAATTGATGAGTTCTTGACGCGAATCTATTATTGCGCTTAAATTCATAAAGTCTAGGTACCAGAGTGAAGAGCTAATCCGAACAATTACCATGAAAGTATTTATTTTAAAAGAGGCTCACAGCGGCCACCTTATAGCGGTGGGTAAGTAATTGAAGCCGAGCCGCCAGATCATGACCAACAATATTGCTGATTCTTCTTTGGATTTTATCAAGAAGCTCAGGGTAAATAGCAATGGCACCCGGTCGTATGTGGCAGCAATATTCTAAGCATAGTTGAGTGGTAATGTCATATATGAATAAAGTGTCGCTGCCAACATCTAAGTTTGAACACGGATCGCCAGAGGAAAAACATTGTCGACCTCGTTTTGATGTAATTAGAGGAATCATTTTACTGGTATCACGTGAAATTGTAAAAATAATATATATGTGGGTACATAATAAGCACTAAGGTAGGAAAAAAGGTCTGACTATTCTTCAAAGGAATTATTTCTAGTACTTGTGTCGTTTATAAAAGGTAGACTTATAGATATGTAAGACAGATTCCGGAGATAAAAATTGTCTCACCTGACTTTCTTAGCAGCTGCCCTAGCAATGGATTCAATATAAGAATTACAAAAAGAGTCCAAAAAAGTACAATGTGTCGCTTTCCTGGGGGATTATTATCAGCCATGATGATGGGAAGTAGATAGAGGTCTCTCAGGGGATTAATGAAGAAAAAAAAAGATTAGTTTTGTGGGCGTTAAAAGGGACAAACCATATTTTGCCTCAGTTATCGACGGTTTTGAATGCCGGACAGATCAGTCTTACTATCGATGCAGGAGTAAATGGTTGTAGCGTCAGCGTAGATGCCAAGTTGAGAGCTAATGTCATCAGAAAGGTCGTTCATGACAATTAAAAACAGCGTTGGACCAAGAATTGGGCCTTGGAGGACATCCACTTTATCGCAAAAGGATCTAAACGAGTGGCCGTTTAAGATAACTTTCATTTCACGATTTGATAGGAAAGAATGGATCAGCTCACAAATATGTAACCTTTTAGCTTTGTGAAGAAGACCTGTATGTTATACTGTCAACGGCTTACGAGTTGTCCAATGCTACAGCCAATTTTCATCGTCTTTATTTCGAGCATGATAGACTCTGTCCGCAATTATCGTCAGTACATCAGTAACTGACCTGGAGAAACGAGTCAGATTACTTGTTTGAAAACAAATTTTTTGCGATGAGGGATGATGAACCAATTAAGCATTGGTTAGGGCCTCTAGGAGATGCTGGCCTTCTACACAAGCTCCAAGGCTACGGTATCTCTGGTCGAATATTTGACTTAAAAGCTGTTCTTAATAAATCAAGTAATTACGATCGTATTAAACAGCCACGCTTCTAGATCATTACACATTAATACGGAGGACCCCCAAGCATAAATCCTTGAACCTACGTTCTTTCTTATCTTCATCTATGACCTTCGTGATGTCATCTTTACCTAACTCGGTATTTATGCTGATGACACAATTATTTACTTCTGTCTAGATAATGAGTCTAAAAGGTTTGATGAAGTCAAACTGGCAGCTGTTCTCGAAAGTGGCCACCAATCGTGAAATGAAAGTTATCTTAAACGGCCACTCGTTTAGATCCTTTTGCGATAACGTGGATGTCCTCAAGGGCTCAATTCTTGGTCCAACGCTGTTTTTAATTGTCATGATAGGACAGTTGATATTAATCGGCAGTTAGCCGAATACTAAGGAATCAGCTTTCAGTGGAAGATTACTAATTTCCTAACATTTTGAGTGCGTTAAGTCGATTAGCAACAGGCATAGCACGATTATAACCTTCAGTGCGAAAACTACTCCACAACAGCTTTCCACTGACATGAAGTGGGGTGCTTATATTGAATCAATTGCTCGGTATTACTGCTAGAAAAGTTGGTTCAGTATCGTGCCAGACAATTTTTCTCGTTAGAATCCATTTTGCATAATTAGAAATCTTCGTCCGTTCATTGAATTCTACTGCCATATCTGGTCTGGTGATCCTGCTATCTATCTAGAGATTCTCGACAAAACCCAAAGAAGGGTCTGTAATATTATCAGCCATGACCTGGCATCTTTACTTTCCTATCATCGTGACGTGGCATTTACATCATTTTCATGACCGTTATTCTAATGAGCTCTCCTCCACGGTATCTCGACCGCATGAATATAAGCGTACTGCTAGATTGGCAAATATATCTCATCCTTTTACTTTTGAAATAGCCACATGTAACCGGAAGTTCTATTCATATAGTTTCTTTTCTCACACTTCTCGCGTGTGACACTCTCTTCCTTTGCTTCCCTAATATTTACAAAGATGTAAATGAAACGTCAATCGCAATCTTCTGTCTTCCTGGATCGTGTTATTTTATTGTCACTTCATTTCATTAAATTATTTTCCTTTTTATCCACTCCCAGTAATCCATTGCCTTAGCGACATTATCGCCTTGCTTGGGTTTTTGTTCTGGGGTGGGGGTTACTGTTCGTTTGCCCTTATATTCTGAAATGAGATTGATATACCATTTCCGTATTTAGAATCTAATTTTTAAAAAAATGGGCTGTGAACAATTTTTACTATCTTGAAAATGAATGTTTGCAATAATCTTAGACAAATAAGGCGCATTTTTATGGCAAAGGACGCATTTCAAAAGCTAAGCAGAGTATTGAGAGACAGGAAGATTTCGTTGGAAACAAAGAAAAGAGTACTGAACTATTATGTAATATCTGCCCTCCTATATGGCAGCGAATTCTGAACAAACTCCTCAAAGATAAAGGAGAGACTCGAAGCAACAGAAATGTGGCTCTACAGAAGGATACTGAGGATACCATGGACCGTGTGATACCATGTGAGCAACGCCGAGGTTTTGGAGAGGATGCAAACGAAAAGGAAACGTATAGTTAACATCAGGAAGCGACAGCTGATGTTTCTGGAACACGTATAGCTAGGAAAGAGGGCTTGAAGAATTTAATACTCACGGGACGAATATAGGGAAAGAGAGACAGGGTAAAGCAATGCGAGATATACTTGGTGGTCTTGAACAAGTGGATGGTGAAGCAGGGTTTGGGAGAGATAACAAGACGAAAAGTGTTTAGAGCGACAAGGGATATGAGTAAGTGAAGGTTAATGATCGTCAACGTCCTAAAGCGACACGGCACATAAAGAAGAAAAAATACTGCACTGGTCTGTAAAGATTAAAAAACAAATTTAATTTTCTATTGAGTTTCCAGTTTCAGAAAAGCTTGGGACTGTAGCGCCGTATATGATTCATTACTCATAGGAAAATCTGACAACCTTGCAGTATATAGAGAACAAACCTGTAGAAATGTCTTATATATCCCTACGCATAATACTAATGCGCAACAATTGAGAACGCGTATCTAAGAACATATTTATGTGTATAGTATACTTTCGCCGAAGCTGTATCCTTGTGTCCTTTTTGCGCCTATATGTGTGTTTGCGCATGCGCGCATGAAATTAGTATCATAACGAGTTCAGTTTTTTGGATAGTTGCATGTATTGTGCAGTGTGCGCGTACATGTGTGTGCTAGACGAAGAGGTGTTAGAGAGTGTTGGCTGTTTATCCCTGCGAAGAACATAAAACGAAGTAATGTTAAACAGTCAAAAAAAGAGATCATGTGTTTTAAAATCACGTGCAGAAGAGAAAAAAACAACTCGCTATTCTTGTTATTGATGATATTCTGGTGTTTACTGCTCATATTTTGTCATGATTTTGTTATTATAACAATTTGTGTTTCAAAATAACGAAATCAAATTTTGCAGACAGGCAAATGGAAAAAAACGGTGAGTGGAAAAAGAAGAGCAACCTGATACGACCGAAACGAAATCCTTTTTTAAGATCAAATTACGGAAGGAGTATAAGAAAGAACAACAGACAAGCAGAGCTGTTGACGAACTAAATAAAAAAATAACTGAGATCTCAGATAGATATGAGATTGTAATAAACATACAAACATACGCAGACACACATATACACAGGTACAAACACATACACACACACACACAAATATATATAAAGATTTTTTATGTTCACTATGACAAGATCCTGTTTTCGAGTTTGTATTGTGTGACCTGTTTAAATCTTAAAATACCAGATTTTTTCATATATGTTTATTTAACTGCGCAGATTCTGATCACTGCATATAACATTGGTCTGTATGGTGAATATGAAATTTCTTGCACAGTTCCCAATAGATGTACCTTCTCACTTAGTCATGTCTATTATTATTAATAATATTATTATTTATTTATTAAATGTTCTTACCAGCATTAAGTAGTGATTTAAATCGGAAATCCACTAAAGTCTTACTATTCAATTTGTTTTCAGTGACATAGGACGGTTCCAAATCATTCCCTAATTTTTAGTTTCTGCAGTTTCTATCAGGTTTTTTTTTTCTTTTTTTCTCTGGTTTTATCTCCGCACTATCACAACTGGCATGTTAAAATCTCTACAACTCTTCAGCTTTCTACTTTTTACTGGAGAAGCGAAATCGATTTGCTGGAATTTTTTTTTTTTTTTTCGTGTTCACTTATTCCAGATCCTGGATTAAGCGATCCACTTGAATCCCAAGAATCCCAGAGGATTTTATGTATTTCATTCGATTGCTTATGTTTACTTTTTTATGTTCCCTACAACCAAATCCTGTCTTCTAGCTCGGATTGGGTAATTCGTTTGATTCTCAATATCCCAGACATTTTTTGTACCCTCCGTTCACTTAGGGCAGATTCTGGTCTATGCATATAACATTCGTCTGCATGGCGAAAACATAATTTCTTGCAAAGTTCCTAATAGATGAACTTTCACATATATTCATGTTTATTATTATTATTATTATTATTATTCATATTAAATGTTCTTACCAGTACTAAGTAGGGATCTACACTAGAGATCAAGTAACAGCAAGTCTCAACAATGCTTCAACACGATTCTTACTATTGAGACTGTTTTCAATAATATTGTCGTCTGGTTGGTTCCGAATTATCTACTAATTTTTAGTTCCGGCAGTAAAACCTGTCAAAACTGATTCGTTAATGTTCTACAACTTCTTCAGCTTTCTGTTTTCTATTGGAGATGTGAAATCGAGTATCAGGCAGGTTCTTTTTCGAGTTCACTACTACCTGTCTTCTACTCTGGACTAGGAGATACGTTTGAATCGAGGAATATTAGACGATTTTTTGTTTCATTCATTTATGCAGATTCTGTCAATCATGTCTCTTTCGAGACATGATCGCCCAAAGCGTGTATCACGTATGACACCTGACTAACTAACTAACTGGTTTGTGCATCTATCATTATGGTGTATAGAGAAAATGTAATCACTTCAAGTGTTCCCACATAGTCCTGTCTATTCTTGTTTCCTTGTGAGATTCGCTAATTACGTGATTAACTGACTCATTATTTTCATATGGCCCAAGTTTGATATTTTTACATCTTTTATTTTTTTTTTATTATAAAATTAAAAATAAAGATCAAATTACGGCGATGTAAGGGAGAAAAAAGCAGAAAGATTTTAATAAACGCACACAAACACACGCACGCATACACACACACACACACACACACACACACACACACACACACACACACACATATATATATATATAAAGAGAACCCAAGGTTTTACGATTTTGAGTTCCCTGGCATTTACTTTTTTATAAAAAGTTCTCCATACAATAAATATTGTAGAGCATAATATAATCATATAAATATGAATTAAAAGTACATTGCGACACGGAAATTTCTATGTTTCGATTTTTGTATCTCGTCACCAGGCAATGTTGGATGTTGGTTGTAAAAAATGTGAGAAAGGTAAATCATTTTCACAACCGAAATTCATTATTGCCTGATGACGAGATAGAAATCTCGAAACATAGAAATTTCCGTGTCGCAATGTACTTTTAATTCATATTTATATATAATTTAATTCAATTTTATATATATATATATATATATATATATATATATATATATATATATATATAAGAAGAAATCTAAGATTTATTATTACAATATCTTATTTCCAACTCAAATTATGTGCGCGTTGGTGTGCTTGTGTAGACATTAAATAGCTGAAGCATCCACGTACAACACAAACATACGTGCGTGCAAAGTGGCACATAGGCAGTGTGTAGTGGACAATGAATTCTTTATAGAATAAATTAGTGAAATATTATCTTTGGAATATAGGGTCTGGCAAGACACAACACTTAACTCGGCATAGTCAATCGTAATAGTACTATTCAACTTATGCTGACTTATTTTGTCATTCTTTAGTTGATATATTTCTGTCTGATGGTACTACCAGACCTATATGTGCGCAATTTTGTTGTGTACTCTTTAATCAGTATGTTTGGGCTATTATCATCATCATCATCATCATCATCATTATTATTATTATTATTATTATTATCAGCTAAATAAGTCACTACAATAGTATTGTCTTTCTCTTTTTTGCTAGACAATAAACCGAGGCTACTTATCATAAATTGACTGATCTATTTATGATAGTAATAGAGGGTAACTGGCTCTTACCACAACATCTCCACTTTTGACACTTACTTCTGTAGGTGCCTCGGCTATGTGTGCCAAATTGGCCTTGTGCTAAACACAACCGAAGTCCTCACTGTTTAAAATATCAGAAGGTTGAAAGAATGAAAATATTTGTAAAATAAATGAAATTTTATTAACAACAGAATAACATCAATTTGAAAGAAGTAAAATTCTTAACTATGTTAATGTTCAAAGAGAAAATGTATGTAGTTAATCAATTTGTAAGAGAAATAGTAGTAAGGAGTTAAGTGTCCTTAATTCTAGTTGTAAATAGCAGAATGTGTGTGTGCAGAAATATTAACAGGTTACTAATAAAGTCTGTTTATTTTCATTTTTATGGTCGGTGAGAAAGTGAAAAGGAAGATGAAGCATTAAAGGAAATTTTACTTATCAGGCGTTAATTTTTAGGAGCCAATTGAAATATCTTTTTTTTGTTGTTATCGTTGTCTTCTTCTTTGTTGACTGCGAAAATATTGAGGATGGAGAAGAAGAAGAAATAAAGGAAAATAGCACGCGTGAAGAAGGAGAACAAACGTGTTTGGGGACCTTATGTCATGGTCAGTGTTTGAAGTTTTTGTCTCATGTTGCTGGTGTATGATATCGCTGCTTCCACCTCACTGACTAATTCTGACTTAGTTTTTCACACTGGATTGCTTACTTTTCTTTCAGTTTTTTAAATCGCTTCCTTCCATTGGTTAGAAAATTAATTTAACATCGGGTCGCGAAATCCGGTTTCGTCTTTTTCTTTCAATACGGGGTCCATCATTTTCTTATTCGTCAAATTTCACACGTGATTGTGAATTTTACTTTAGTCTGGTTTTTCCAAAATATTTTCAGTCATTCTGATCCGATTTTGCGGATGTACAATTTTACTTTTTGTGTTTCAGTTAATTGTTGGATGATATAGGATTCGTATCCTATAATTATGGAAGTTATACTTTTTCTTTTTTTGGGTTAAGATCCAACACTACTGTAGGATGTTCTTGTTCTTGTTTTCGTTGTCCTTGATGTTTTATTAATTCCAACATTATAACTTTAAAACCCTCCGTTTTAAAATTTACTTCCAATCTATATTTAAGATGTTTTAATGTTCCATTGTTTCCAACATATTTTTCTACGTACTTATTTTACAAGTTGAAAAAAATTCGAATCCTTGTCTAGCACTGTTATAATAAATAGTGAATCATCCCAGTTGCCAACTATTATGTGGGATCTGGTAAGACCCAAAACTTAACTCGACATAGTCGTGATAGTAGTATTCAATAATCAGCTCGGCAAGTCACTGAAAACGTAATAAATTTGTGAAATATTTTCAATGAAGGAGGAGCTTTGAGTATTAAAGTTTATAAAATATTTTCATAAATAAACTGCATAATCGTTTGTTGCTCATGTTATTGTGGACCATTCCAACAGGAAGATTCTGAAAGAGGAGGCTTAGCCAGGTATTTGTTTATTTATATTTTCATTGTCTTTCAGATCTAATCGGTTGTTCACTGACAGAGTGGAATTTACTCCTTCCTTTTTGTCTATTACGGAGAGATCTTATCATCTGTCCTGCATTGACTGGTCAGTTAGAATATCGAAATCAAATAGCATTTTACGTGTTTATAAAAAAAAACCTTTTCACAACAGAAACTATAATCTGGAATTAGAAGAAAAGTAATGACGGCATATATCCTGAATCTATAATAAAAATTCAGGAAGTGGAATCAATAAACTATAGGCATTTCAAATACTACGATGTGGGGATCAGTTACAATAAATTTAGTCAATGAGATAAAGAAATTGAACATAAAATAGGCGATGCTGGGGATAGTTTCTTCCAACGCCACAAGATACTTCTGCGTACATCGTCCTTTCAGGACATTAGTGATCATGGCTCGCTACAACTTTCTATCGCGTGTGTTTCTTAGTTTTTCTCTCTTTTCTAAGGTCTCTATTCATTCACACAAGCACGCTGTCTTTTCTTATCTCTCTTTCCCTCAGTGAGAGTTAAGTTTTCAAAACTCTCTTTCCTCATTATGTACCCAGGTAATTTCAGTTGTCTTTTCCTGATTTTGAGGATAAGTGTTCTTTCTGTTATCATTTTCTGTAAAACTATTTGTTGCATACTCGCTCCGTCCGTGAAATTTTCAATATTTTTCTGTAGAGCAACATTTCTGTTGCTTCCAGTTTTTTTTTTTTAGGTTTTTTTTTTGTTTTTTTTTTTGTTTTTGTTTTTTTGTTTTTTGTTTTGCTTTGTTTTATAACTGTCTAATATTCTCTGCCATATAAGAGGACAGATGCCACATAGCAATCCAACACCCTTTTCTTTCCTTCTAATGAAAGTTTTCGGTTTCTCTACAACTTACATAGCTTTTAGAATGCCTCTTTTGTTAGTTCAATTCGTGTTCAGATCTCAGTGTCACATGCTCCATCCTTTGTTAAAAATGTTCCCCAGATATTTGAATTTCTACAACTGCTTAGTGCTTATATCACCAATTCGTACTTCACGTCTCAGTTTGATTGTTGTTTTGTTTTTTGTTTTTTTGTTTGCTTTGTTTTGTTTTTGTTTGTTTTTTTCTCTTACTAATAATAATACTTTCTGTCTTCTTGCAGTTTATGGTTAATTCTTTTTTTGTCGCTTCGTCTACCAATCTGTTTAGGAAGTCCTGTAGCTTCCCTTCTGAGTCGGCCATCAACATATGTTAGAAAAACATTAATTAACCGAAGTACTCTGTAGTCATGTTCTTACATAGTCTCCTGTCCTGAGTAAATAAACAATTCCACACATTCTTCTTTTATGTGCCGTGTCCCTTCAGAACGTAGGCGATCATGGGCCTCCACTTCTTCTTATCTTGTTGCTCTTAATATCCCATCTTCTGTTATTCTACTCAATCCCCGCTCCACCATTAATCTGTTCAAGACCATCAGGTATGCCATGTGTTGCTTTCCCTTGTCCTTCTTCCCCTCTATCCGTCTCGTGAGCATCAGTTTCTCCAAGCCCTCTTTCCACATTACATATTCAGTCAGATAAGTGCCATAAGTGATACACGCTTGGGCGATCATGTCTCGAAAGAGACATGACTGACTGAGCAGAAGATTATCTCGCAGTAGGTTGCCATTGCTTTCTGCGGTAGACTGGTTGCCGACCAAGGCTATAGAACCCAATCTGTCCTGTTATTTAATCCATAACTGGGGGGAAGAGACGGATTAATACGTTTCCCAAAGTTATTTGCGCGTAATTACATATTACAGTATTTTAATCTCTTCTAAACAGAAGCCACTGGGAATCTTTCTAATGTTCTTGTTTACACTTTTTTTTATCGTGCCAGAGCTGCCTTTTTATAAGTATCACAGTATACTTAAGGGCCACATCTTTTTTTTTTCAACTTTAATTTCAAGGTCCTTATGCTGACTTATTCTGTCATTCTTTAGTTGATATATTTCTGTCTGATGGCACTGCCAGATCTATAAGTGTGCAATTTCGTTGTGTACTCTTTAATCAGTATGTTTGGGCTATCATCATCATCATCTCATCATTATTAATATTATTATTTCCTTTGATTTCTACTTTACACCCATTTCCTTTTGGGTCTTAACCAAAAACGTAAGGCCAGAAATGGCTTCATGACACTTTTCACTGACCATTTTGGAAAAAAAAATAGGATCACACACATTTTACATAGATAAATTTTCTCCTAATGTATAAGCTGTACTTATCAATACAATTATTATTATTATTATTATTATTATTATTATTATTATTATTTCTTTGAATTTCTGTTGTGTACACATTTTCTTCCGGGTCCCAACTAGAAACGTAAGGTCAAAAATGGCTTCATGACATTCTCCACTGGTGCATTTTTGTAAGGAAAAAATAAGATCACGCACATTTTATGCAGATAAAACCCTTTGTAAGCTGTAAGCTCTTCTTGTGAGTACAATATTCTTTTTTATTTCTTTCACACATAGGCTACCAGGAATCCTTTGAATGAGTCTATCGAAACCTTTTCCAATTAGTCCGAGGGCCCCAACTACAACTAGAATTATTGATGTTCTCATTTTTAGACTTCCATTTCAAGATCTTCGTAGCTTTATAGTTTTTTGAAAATCTTCAAAGATACATTACAATCTGCAGAACTACGTTGTCAATAAAAAGGCGCATTCTTTTTTGTGGTCTTTGATAACGATGCCTGAGTAATTAGGTTTAATTGTTCTGTGTGTATTTTCAAGTCCCAAAAAATTGTTACTGGTCAAATGTCTGTAACAGGGTCTGGTAATGTTCATACAAATTTCAGTCAGTTAAGTGCCATACGTGATACACGCTTTGGGCGATCATGTCTCGAAGAAACGTGGCTGACTGGGCAGAAGATTATCCCGCAGTAGGTTGCCGTTGCTTTCTGCGGTAGACTGCTTGCCAGCCAAAGCTATACCCAATCTGTCCTATTATTTAACCCATAACTGGAGAGCAGAGACGGATTAATACTTTTCCCAAGAGTATTTGTGCATAAGTGAATGCAAGGAATTCAACTTGAGTTCTAACTCGGCTCTCCGATCTGTCGATCTAAGTCGGTATCCACTGTACCACAACGTACATCTTGCAGTTTGTTTGTTTTTTTAATCATCTCACCCCAAGCAAGGCATTCCACTGACACTATTGCGCATGGGGCTACATAGGGGAAGATAAAGAGAAGGAGTGGTTAGACATAGGGAATGTCAGGAGGAAGGTGACAGATGAGTAAGGATAGCGAGGATGAGGGTTAGGCAGATGGGAAGAGTGCTTGATAGAATGGGAGCAGGTTAGTGTGTTAGGAGGTGTCTATTGACCTTACATTTAAACTCCTGGAGATTGTAGCCGTCGGGGAAGCAATCGTTTGGAAGAGAATTCCACAGTCGAGAAGTTACCTTTGCATAAAGGTTGTATATTTTCCAATGCAGATATTGGCCCATCCTATCATGCCAAGTTTTATATTCAATTGGTGCTAAAACTGGGCAGCATGATACAATAGTGTATGTTCATCTGTTTTCGGATGTTTATCGCAAAAATTTGCAATTCAGGTTCGCACAGTATTTCAGTATTCTAGTTAGCAAGAATTAGTCCAGTGAATAAAACCTTCGGTTTTATCTCTGCACTGCATAACCACTAATGTTAACATGGTTAGTCTACATCTGCTTTTTTGGTGCGGGCAGAGTATTGACCGAAAAGAGGCTTATCTTGCTCTTATTTCCTTTATTACTGAATAAAGTTTCTTATTTCTTTCATGTTCTTTGCCAGAGATCATTATCCAGTCTTCTGTAGTTTCCAGGTATCTTTAAAAGATCGATTGTTGTGGTTTTGTAAGAATGTTCTAGTTGAACTAATCGTCAACCTCTTTCGGTTCTGGACGCATACAGACGACCAATATCAGCCTTGTGACGAATCATGCGGTGGCAAATGGCAAGCTTTCCCTTAATGTCAGCTTTGGTTCAATTAAGGATGTTGAAACTGCATTGTACCACAGGGACAGCCAATATGCATATGGCTGATATTCTGTTCTTTGAATTATTATTAGTAGTAGTAGTAGCAGTAGTGGTATGTTTTTCTCAACTACAGGAATCACTTCCATTTTCTTACGTTCCCTCCTCATAATATTTAATTTCTTGGTAACTTTCCTCCTTCTACTTTTATTCCTCAGTTATAATTATGACATATGGTATCTATATCGGGATGTGCGTTGTGGTGCAGTGGATCAGTGGATTGATAAGTACAGCTTATACATTAGAAGGATGTGCGTTGTGGTGCAGTGGATCACTCGGAACGACAACTCGGGGAGCCAAGTTCGAATTCCAGTTGAATTCCTTGCATTCACTTACGCACAAATACCTTTGTTGAAGTTATTAATCCGTCTCTTCCTTCCAGTTATAATAATAATATGACAGATTGATCTCTATAGCCTTGGCTGGCAATCAGTCTACCGCAGAAAGCAATGGCAACCTACTGCGGGATAATCTTCTGCCCAGTCAGTCATGTCTCTTTTGAGACATGATCTCCCAAAGCGTGTATCATGTATGGCACTTAACTGAATCTATATCGCAGTCCAACCCTGTTTGACTTCCTACTGGTTAGTGATAAGCTCTGGTCTTCTTGCTTCAATTACATTATCACTTTTCACGGTGAAGTCCTATAACAGCTTTACACTCTTATTATTATTAACAGTAGTTGTGACTGATTTGTTTTTACAGCTTTTCAAACTTTAGCAGCTTATTACAAGTTATAAAATATTATTAAATTATAAAATTAGGGAAGGGATAATAATGATACAAATTCTATTAATTAATCTTTAGCTGAGACAGAAGAGATGGATTCATACTTTTCCTGAGAGTATATGCGAGTAATTGAATATAATGAACCCGACTGAACTTGGAACACGGCTATTCGATTTCTACTTCCGAGACGTAATCTATTACACCGCCAGCATATCCGAACTTATATCACTTGGTATTCCAAAGTGGTCACCCATCTAGTTACTGACGGGAATCAACTTTTCTTAACCTGAAACGAGAACCGGTGTTTCAACGTGATATGGCCGTAATTCTAGTAGTAATAGTAGTAGAAGTATTTAATGGTGGGCGGGTAAGGAATAATGATTATAACCCAATCACAACTGCAAAAGTTTTCATAACACTTTTAAATAAAAAAAATCATCTTTTTGTAAAGATTAACAATAATAAGAATAGTACAAAAACATTATTACGCCGATTTTAATGTCATATTGTAATATTTCCCATGCAAATTGTGAATTCAAGATGAATTATGAATTATACACTTTGCGCCAGCGTTTTTCTTTTAGATTTCTGATGTGATGAATAATTCAGCGGGTAAAAGTTTTTAGCGAAAAACAAAACGTGTAGAGAAAAACAGTCGCCATATTTGCATCGTCAGAGTAACGTGAAGTGTGGAGAAAACAAAACTGCCGTCTGGATTCAACCTCTAAGTTATAATGACAATGCAAAAATGTTTCAACAAAAAATAAAAGGCAAAATATTTTTAAAATAATATCTGATTCGGTCTTTCGTGTAATCAAATTAACTGATCATTATTGCACACAGATATCTTTCTCTTAATCAAATATGTTTTCCTCGGTTGGTTGAGATAGGCTAAGATAATGCCGTCGCCATCATCATCTTCGTTCGTAGCCTCGATCTGGTTGTTATGACTATTAGGTGTTAATCTTAGCATCACCGAATTGAAATTATTAATATGCTATCACTATTAAAATCATCATTATAGTTTTTATTATAAGATTTCTTTGGAATAATTTAAGCTGAATTCAATTTTTTGTCGAAGGAAGAAGAAAGAAAAATTGAAAGAAAATGATTATGAGAAAATAAAATAAAATATATGAAGAAAATAAAGGAAGATAAAAAAAAGCAATTATGAAAAGAAAGAAAAAAAGAAACATTACGAGAAGAAAGAAAGTGTAGTATCGTCTACAAATTAATAGGCAAGTATAAATAGAGAATAACTGAAAAGGTAAGAAACAGAAAACCCTATCGTCAGAAAGGACACGGAGAGGCATGCTACGACTACCACTACGCACAATGAAATGCGAAACATAACAATGGCATCACCAATAGGATCCTTAAATTCGCCGGATGACCCAGAACACATAGAAGCATGGATAAGAATTTTTGCTGCACTTCTTCTTCTTCTTCTATGTGCCCTGTCCCTTCAGGACGTAGGCGATCATGGATCTCCACGTCTCCCTATCCCTTGTGGCTCTTAGTATGTTTGCTCCTGTTGCTCCCGGCAACCCCCGTTCCGTCATCCACCTGATCAGGCCTTGCAAATATGTTATCCGCTGCCTTCCTCTGTCTCTCCTTCCTTCTATCTGTCCAGTCAGTATCAGGTTCTCCAGGCTCTCCTTTCTCATTGCATGTCCCAGGAACTTCAGTTGTCTCTTCCTGATGCTCAGCATCAATTTCCTTTTTGTTGCCATTCTTTCTAACACTTCGTCGTTGCTTGTATGCTCAGTCCACGATATCCGTAGCATCCTTCTGTAGAACCACATTTCGGCCGCTTTTTCCAGTTTTTTCCTCATTTTCGATTGCTGCACTTATAAGAATAAAAAAATTAAGAGGCACAACGACCGACAGAGGAGAAAACGAGGAAGCAGAACCATGGGATAGGGTCCACATTAATCACGCACATATCAGAGATAGGGGATTATTTTTAGTATTAGTTGACTCATATTCAGGATGGTCAGAAATTATCAGAGTAAAAGACAGAAAAGCCACCACAATAAAGAAAATACTAAGAACCGTGTTCTTAAAGAATGGAGTACCCCAGACAATAGTCATCGGCAATGTGCGCGAGTTTTGCGATGAGAACTTATGTGCGTGGTTAAAACAAATTGGATGCATCCCATACAAGACACCACCATATCACCCACAATCTAATGGCCTTCCGGAAAAAAACTGATACAAACAGTGAAAATGGGATTGAAAGCATTCTCACAACTTAATGAAAATATAGAAGCATATTTACCAAAAGGCTCCTCAGTTACAGATCCATTAGACATGCGGGAAGGAAACTGAATTTTTCGGCAATAATGGGAAGACAAATCAGGACACCCATAACTATGCCCTTTGCAACGAAATAAAAGGCATGGTATAGAAAGAATAAAGAGACGAATCCAGAAAGAACTTTCCTGATACAAAAAGGAAACAAGACGGCTATACTTGAGAAAAAGGGACAACATATACTGGCAAATGCAAATCGGCTCAGAAGCAGAAATTATCTGGATGAGGTGGAAATGGAAGGTCAGCAACCAGAAGAGGCAGAAAGTTACAAAAGTAGAATAAAGCAGGAAATGGAAGAAAGTGAGAATGAAAAGGCAAACGAATATGAAGAAGAAAATGAAGGGAGACCAGATATCACCATTAAAGAAAAAACAAGAAAGACAAGAGGAAGGACGATAAAATACAAAATAAACAGTAGTAGTAAAAGAAAAAATAAGGGTTTACGACCTCTCCGGTTCAGGGAGGTGTAGTATCGTATGCAAATTAATAGGCAAGTATAAATACAGAATAACTGGAGAGGTAAGAAACAGAAAACTCTATCGTTACAAAGGACATGGAGAGTTGTGCTACTACTAATACTATGCACGAAGAAATGCGAAAAAATAGCAGAAGAAAATTATGAAAAGAAAGAAAGAAAGAAAGAAAGAAAGAAAATATGAAAGAAAGAAAATCAGAACAACAAGTAATAATTAGAAAAATTAAGAACAATTATGAGCGCTAGAATGAAAAAAAGAAAGAACAAAGAAAAATTATGAAAGAAAGAAAGAAACATTTTGAGAGGAATAGGGGAAGAATTCAAACAAGAGATAACACAGTAAAACGTATGGCGTAATTATCGGTTTTTCATTCATCCAACTCGCTACACTTAAAATCAAAATTAGCCATATAAAATGAAAATTAAATAAATGCGTCCTGGCGAAAAAAAACTTATCATGAACTTGGCACAAGTAAATCGATAGCCGGCAACACTGCACATGTTTATACAGCACAAGAAGCTTTGTCTCGTCCATTAAAATCATTAAACTATCCGAGTAATGAACTGAAACTGATAAACATTTATGCATGCGGTAGGATTTATCTGTTGGCAATAAACTCAAATTTAAACGTTTGATTAGCTCGGAAGATATTTCTTTCTCTTCTTTTCTTTTTTCATTTTTCTTTTTATAGTTCAAGCAAACAATGCAGTTTATCGTCGTAATAAAAAATTAGAAAATCAAAATAAATTGTACAAACAAAAAATTAGTTTCTTTTCATGAATCGAACCTTGATTGAGAATATATGCATTCATGCTTTTTCATCAAATTGCCTGAATATCTTTTAACTAGATCTAGTCTATTATTAATACATTTTCACTATTTCTTCAAGACACAATTTCAGTAATCCTGGGTTATGTTTTTAAAATGCAAATTATTAACTCATAAATTTAACATAGGAATTGATTTATTATTGAAATTATTGTATTAAGATTTGAAATATAAAGAGAGAACATAGAAAACTAATATGCAAATAAAATGTGCGCATATTTGCTTTAACGTGAATGATTTTGTTTTTGTTTAATTTTAAGATTTGTTTTCAAAGACAGGAATTATAATATAAGAAAAAGAAGCCTAAACACAGCGTTTCCTGTTATTCTAAAGATCACTGTGAACAGTAACAAATAGATTTGGCGAAGTGTATTGACGTCTTATGAAATATGCCGCGTGATACGATACAACAATCTTCATACGTCAGATATTCAGTTTAAATTTTCATTTCTTTGCGTTTATTGTATGCGTTGCTATCAAAGCGGCTGTTGCTATTTACAAATGAGAATATAACCTCACATTCGTCCTTCAATACATAACAAAAGGAGCGTACCTTGACGTGGAGTAATGGTTAGCAAGCTAATCTCGCTAGAACCTATTATAACTGAGTAGTGGGTCTGATCCTCACTGGTTACCTCATACTTCGGCCTTGTGCCACATCTAAGCGGCGCTTAGAAAGTCAACTCTCTAGATCAATTACATTTGAGTAGTGAGTTCGATTCTTACTAGAACTTTCCGACTTACGCCACAAATCCTTTAGGGCAGTTTGACGTGGTGTAACGGCTTGTCTCGCGAGTTCGATTCTCATTCGGTGCTCCACACTTTCCGCCCTGTGCCACGTTTAACGATTAGAATATCAGCTGGACACTTCGATGTGATGTAAATTTGTCTAGCAAGATCAATTACAATCGAGTAGTGAGTTCGATTCTCACTGGGTGTTCCACACTTTTAGCCTTGTGCCACATCTAAGCTACGCTTAGAAAATCACCACTACTTAATCACATCACTTCGCCGTTGTGAAGCTTGTCTCACGCGAGTTCGATCCCCAATTTTCACCCATGAGCCACATCTAGGCACTTCAACTTGGTGTAATGGTTAACAAGCTTGACTCGCTAGATTAATTGCAACAGAGTAGTGAGTTCGAGTCTCACTTTGATTCCCATCAGCCTTGCGTCAGATATAAGCTACACTTAGTTAATCATTTTACTCAATTCGATGTGGTGTAATGGTTAACAAGTTTGTCTCAATAGATAAATTACAGCGGAGTAGTGAGTTAGATATTCACTGAGTTCTCTATATTTGAGGCCTTGTGTCACATCTAAGCTACACTTGATTATTTCTGACATTTTGACATGTTGTAATGGATAATAAGCTTGTCTCACTAATTTAGCAGAACAGTGAGTTCAATACTCACCGAGTTCCCCATATTTGCGGTCTTTTGTCTCACTACAACAGAATAGTGAGTTTGATCCTCATTGCGATTTTTATATTTGGAGCCTTGTGTAACATCTAAATTAATTAAATAGCGACTTAGATACTCATTTGGGCTTCCATAGTAACTGCATCGTGTTACAACTGCTTTATATTTAGTAATCCAAAACAAAAGGAACGTTATCGACGTTTTTGGAACATTTTTACGATCACACTGTCAGGAACGATGCGCTTATTTTTTTTTTTTTTTAATCGTTTCACCCCAAGCAAGACGAAAAAGATTAAATAGGAGGAGAGTAAAGAGAAAGACGAACCAGTTTCAGGAGGTGTCAGAGAAAAGAGAAAGAGAAGGATAGGAATATGGATGTGATGAGATATGCAAAGGTAGAGAGAAAAGAAAAGATATACAGGGTGATGTAGAAAGAACTGGAGTCAAGTGGTTAAGAGATAGGTATTGACATTGCATTTAAATTCCTAGAGGTTGTAACCGCCAGGAAAGCAAAAAATATGGAAGAGAGTTACACAGGCGTGAAGTGCTAGAAAAGAAGCTGGTGGAGTAGAATTGTCGGCTGCATTTGGTTGATCTAACTGTGAATGAGAGGCACCCAGTTGTCAGTCTGGTTGCACAAGTAAACTCATGTGGCAGGAGCATCACTGACTTAAGTTTGTCGGAACAGAAACCATGAAAATATTTATAGAACAGACAGAGGGAAGCCACATCCCGTCGGTGAGAAAGTGGCTGGAGTCGAGCCGCCAAGTCGGTACCTGTCACATTACTGATTCTCCTTTGGAGCCTGTCGAAAACACTAAGATGAACAGCGGGGCCCCTGACCATGTATGGCAGCAGTATTCTATGCACGGACGGATGGTTGATTTGTATATGTGCAACACAATCTGGTGACTCCGTTTGTTTAAAAAAAACATTTGACTTCACTTATAAAAACAAAGGCTAAGCGCAATATTTTCTTTCAAACGAAGTCAACCCAAGCAAGGAAGTAAAGCCACTGATACATTTGGGGTTACTGGATGGGAGAGAATTAAAAACAGGATCATTGCTAATGAGTCAGAATTAAAGAAGAAAAATCAGGAGGCTAGTAGATAGCGATTGACACAGCATTTAAAGTTTTGAAGATCAAAGTTCGCTGGAAAGCAAGGGAATTCCCACAAGCAAGAAGTGCGAGAAAAGAAACTGTTAGCATAGAACTTACGGTTACATTTAACTAACTCAACGTTAAATTGATAAAATCTTGTGGCCAGTCTTGTTGTCAGTTAGTTAAATGCCATAAGGATACACGCTTTGGCGATAATGTTTCGAAGGAGACTGGGCAGAAAATTTTTCCGCAGTAGGTTGCCATTACTTTCTGCGGTAGACTGGTTGCCAGCCAAGGCTATAGAACCCAATCTGTTCTATTATTTAACCCATAACTGGAGGGGAAAAACGGATTAATATCTTTCCCAAGAGTATTTACGCGTTAGGGAATGCAAAGGGATTCAACTGGAATGCGAACTCGGATCCCCGATTTCTCGTTCTGAGCCGATATCCACTGCACCACAACGCACATCCCTTTATCGTTGTTTTCGAATGTGCTTCGAGGATGATGCGGCGTCATAGTAGCAGTCATTGTCAGCTCGTTCCGCGGCGGCGGCAATGGCAATGGCAAACTGCAAACGGCGGACGACGTGCAGCAGCAGCGAACCACGGAAGCCGGTGACGGTTCGCCAGGGTTAGACGGAGGAGACCTAACGCACCCGACAGGCTGTCGGTCTAGTATGCTTAAATTCAAAAACTATAGGTACCATAGTGAAGAGCTCATTTCGGACAATCACCATGAAAGTATTTATAGAAAAGGCAAAGGGAGGTAACTTTACATTTGAGATCAGAAGAGAGGGTAAGGCCGAGTGTATTGCTCTCTGTAAGAATCGCTTGGTCCATGCTTATGGGAGGCAGGAGAGGTTGCCTGTGATGATTGACCGAGAACAGCTTAGTCTTAGACGCATTCTTTGCTTGAAACAGATTTACTCTGGCAAAACGCAACAATGACAGTTATTTTTATCCTCCCAAAATACTCGGAAAAACTCAGCCCCACTACCGACATCAAAGCATGCCTCTGACACATCCCTTTCTGATGCAATGTGAAAATGTTTATGATCATCCCAAAATACTCGGAAGTCGATAGAGCCAACACTATTGCTGATTCTGCTTTGGATTTTATTATACCCTAAGCAGGGATGAATGGTCAATTTATAGATATGCAAGATAGACTCTAAGAAATAAAATTTTCTAGCACGATACAGTGAACCAACGTTCTTGGCGGCTGCTCTTGCAGAAGATTCAATATGGTCTTACCACTTTCTATCAGCCAATAGCGTTATCCCATGTTAGAGCAATATATTAGGTTGTCACACATGAAATGACGCTTCTGAAATGTTAATAACTAATTTATTTAGTTGAAATAGGCAACATATTGATGGCTGAGTTTTCTCCAAAGTATCTCTGAATTCGTAACCCCATCTTTAAAAACATTCCCATCCTTTGATGTGATAAAGTTCAAATGTTTTGATTACCCCTTTTTTATTAGAGAATGTTTTTTTGCGTATGAAAAGCTCAAAATGCTTAGATAAGTCATCAGTCGAAGAGAGATGAGGTGAATATAGAGAATGAGGCAAAATTTCATAATCAGGATATGCAACTTTTTGGCAGCTGACTGAGAAGCGCACGGCCGGGTGCTGTCGTGCAGTAAAATTGGGCCATTTTTATTCACAACTCAAGGATGTTTCTCTTTTCATTTTTAGTGCATACACTCAATTTATCCACAATACGAGGTTGCTTTTATTGTTTTCCTTTGAGAAAAGAATGAATAATTAATAACCCTTTTGAAAGACCACCATACACTAACCATTAACTTTCTAGTGTGCAGTGAGGTTTTGTGTATTGTTTTGTTGATTCCTTAGCATCTGACTACTAGCCTACTCTCTTACTGTCATCAAAGAGTATCCATTTCTCATTGCATATAATGATTCGATGTAAAAATGATTCTTTTCTCCATTTTGTACACATAGAGTAAGATTACACGACATTGTTTCATTGTATTCATTTTCATTGGGCTTATGAGTAACAATATATTGAAAGAAAAACTTTCATGCACTAAGAGTTTTTATATATTAAGGAGGTTACTTCCTTAGAAAACCGGAACAACAAAAAAACAAACATAAAATACGTCATTTCATGTGTAAAAACCTAATAAAAGAAGCTGAGAACAGAAACATTTTCTTTTTTCTTTTTCTTTTTAATCGTATCACCCCGAGCAAGGCGGTAATGCCACTGATGTTCAGGGGGCTACATAAGTGTAAAAAGATTAATTAGAAGAGAGTGAAGAGGAAAATGAACCAGTTAGAAAGGAGCAATAGAAGGATGAGAATGCAGGTGTGATGACAGTTTCAAAGGTGGAGAGAAAGGAAAGGATATACGGGGTGGGGAAAGAACTAGAGTCAAGTAGTTAATAGATGAGTATTGACATTGCATTTAAATTCCTGGAGGTTGTAGCCGTCAGGAAAGCAAGAATGTGGGAGCGAGTTCCACGGGCGGGAAGTGCGAGAGAAGAAGCTCAAGGAGTAGAATTGTCGTCTGCATTTGGTTAACCTAACTGTGAATGGGTGGGACCCAGTTGCCAATCTGGTTGCACGAGTAAACATCTGTTGAGGAGGCACCAGTGACTTGTTCGTTCGAGCAGAAGCCATGAAAGTATTTATAGAACAGACAAAGGGAGGCCACATTTCGTCGGTGGAGAAGTGGCTGTAGTCGAGCCGCCAAGTCAGTACCTATCATATAACTGATTCTCCTTTGGAGACTGTCGAGAACACTGAGATGAATGGCAGGGCGCCTGACCATATATGGTAGCAGTATTCCATGCACGGACGAATGGTTGATTTGTATATATGCAGGATGGATTCAGGCGGAAAAACATCTTGGCCCGACACAATGACCCAAGCTTTTTAGCAGTAGATTTAGCTATGGACTCGATGTAGTGGTTCCATTTGAGATCAGAAGAGAGAGAAAGGCCGAGGAGGCGCAGTGTATTGCTCTCAGGGAGAATCGCTTGGTCCATGCTTATGGGAGGCAGGAGAGGTTGCTTGTGATGATTGACAGACAACAGCTTGGTCTTAGACGCATTCTTTGCTTGAAACAGATTTACTCTGGCAAAACGTAACAATGACAGTTATTTTTATCCTCCCAAAATACTCGGAAAAACTCAGCCCCACTACCGACATCAAAGCATGCCTCTGACACATCCCTTTCTGATGCAATGTGAAAATGTTAATGATGTAATGAATAGGTAATGAATATGTATACAACTTGGTTCCCCCTCACTGGAATGTGATTGGCTTGTGTCAGCCATAAATACAAAGGTGAGGACGTAGAGAGATCTAACACTAGAGGTCTATTGGTCTTCCACTAGAGATCTACCGCTAGAGGTCTACGTCTACTGATTGCGCCTACGTCTCAGGATACTGCATACGATGAGTACCGTCTATTACGTCTACGTACTAGATTGTTTTACCCAGTTACATTTGCCTAAACTACCTGATATATATATTCCTTTCCGAGACATATCAGTTTATTTATTTATTTGTTTGTTTGTTTTAATGAATTCACCTCAAGCAAGGCGATAATTTCACTAAGACGCAACGGGCTACTGGGAATGAAAGAGAATTAAAAGTTTAGAAGAAACCGGTGTGTGTGTGTGTGTGTGTGTGTGTGTGTGTGTGTGTGTGTGTGTGTGTGTGGCAATAGGCTATCCTATCTACGCCCGATGAGGAAAAATAAGCAAATAAAGTTTCAGAGTTCAGGTGAAGATGTCAGGAGTATAGAGTTGAAGTCGACTAGAAGGAACCGGACAACCAACCCTAAACAGGAAACAAGTGATAAACCTCTACTCTTGTTTAAAAGACCGGAGAGGAGAGTGAAATTGACGATCTATTACGGCCTATGGCAGATTGATTTATTGATTGATTCGTTTTCTACAAATCAATTAATTTCTTATTCATTCTTTGAAGGTTATTTAAAGTAAGAAAATATTTTCAGACTATGAATTTTTCTGGAGATAATAATTGTCTATGGTTACAAGTCTTACTAATTAACACATCCCTAGGGAAGAGAAGGGGTGGGTTTATACCTTTCCACAGAGTATTTGCTGGTAAGTGAATATAGCGAAATCAACGGGAATTGAAACTCGACTCTCAGATTAACAATTCTAAGCCATTATCCATTACACCAACGGTACATTCAAGCTTACAGAACCTAGTATTCCCAAGCAGTCACCCATCTAGGTACTGACCAGGCTCGGCGTTGTTTAACTTCGGTGATTGTACGGGAACCAATATTCCAACATGGTACTGCCGGAAGCCTCGGAAAACAGAGATTCTGAGTGAATATTTCACTGCAAGCATGCAAAATACAAATATTATTATTTACGCTATTTACATTGGCTAGTTTCCTCATCTTTGTTATTAAACATCGCGAACTCCGCTGGCTAGGCCATGTCCACCGCATGCCAGACGGTTGCATTCCAAAAGAACTCCTGCATGGAGAGCTGGCCTCTGAAAGAAGACCCACTGGGCGACCACAACTGCGGTATCTTGACATCATAAGACGCGATATGAAAGCTGTGGGCATCAATACGGAGTCATGGGAGAGCGTAACAGTCAACCGGTTCAAATGGAGAGAAACCCTTGTCCAACAACTCAAATCAAGGGAGGAGCAACTAACACAAGTCACCATGGAGAGGCGGGTGCGCAAGAAGCAAAATGATAGCTCCAACAGAACAGAAACAAAACATAAATGCAACCTCTGCAACAAAGACTGTCACTCCCGCATTGGTTTCTACAGTCACAGACGCCGATGCTCCTGCCAAGTGGACAACTAGGATGCTATCCATGGTCAACCCTGACCGACGGAGGCCTACTACTACTACATTGACTAGTTTCCTCATCTTTGTTATTAACACAACGTTTCAGCCGTTGTGCACTTCAGCCATATATATTTAGTGTATCAAGGCAGCAAATAATTTTCTAAACATATACTGCTAAATATAAGAGACAATGAATGTCTATTATGTTTCATCATGAGCCGTTCTAAACGTGTGTTGACAGTAAAAAGAACCTTCAGATATTGGAGGCCACGTACATTAAATCCAAACAACCCATACTTAATAAAGTTACTTTTAAATATGGCCATAACACATTACATTGCATTTGAATACATGGTTCTGTTGTCATTTCGCGCTATCACGCGGTGTGACGTCATAGAACCGCATTGCAAATTTGCGAACTGCGTTTGTTATTTTTGGTAACTATTGCCGTTGCCTAGCGGAGTTTTATGTCAACACAAAATAAAATCGTCGCTGATGGTGGATGTTATTGTGTTACCGTCTTGGTGACCTCTCTGAAGATGGCTCATATGAGCCGAAAGCTTAGAACCAAATTAATAAAAATTATCCAAATATTGGAGAATTTTTGTCTTTATTTTCAACTGATATTAAAGCCAAAATACGACGTTTAGAACGGCTCATGATTAAACATAATATACATTCATTGTCTCTTATATTTAACAGTATATGTTTATATATATACATACATATATATATATATATATATATATATATATATATATACGAAAGTAAATAAAAAAAAATATATATATATATATAAATTACGTTTATTTTTTATTTACTTTCGTATATATATATATATATATATATATATATATATATATCTGAGGGTAAATAAAAAACAAACGTATTTTCATGTAATTTTCTCTTTCCACTCATGAAAAACAAATTCCTGTAGTCACTTTTCGACATGTTCCCCCCACCTGTACGCTGGTGTACTCCTGTATCGTTAAACATGATTCTTTATCCCTTCTGAAAAGTGGTTTTCTGTCACCCATAAAGCCAAGTCAGCACCGCCTACTTGTTTGGCCATCCAACAACGCGCACAAACTTTACGGTACCCAATTCATCATAAGCTATTACTTGTGCAGTTCCATAGCCGATGCCTACGATTACCGACAATTGTGCTAACGTCATTCGTCGATCTTCGCTAATCAAGGCATCCGACCTCTGGATGCTTTCCTCCGTGAGTTATGTTGATGGACGATCAGATAGGTTTTCGTTCTTCCTAATCTAAAGCGCTCTACCCACTCATACATCTTTGGTTGATTCATGGTGCGTGCTCCATATCCACCAACATCCACCGAAAGATATCCGCAGTTTTGACTCCTATACCCACAGAAAGCACACTACCGACCGTTTTTCCTTTATGATGCAATCGCTTAGTGAAGCTTCCATATATCTGACCAAATATGCTTCTTGTTTCTCGGGTGAAGTTTCAAATGATTTTAATGGTAAACTTTGAAAAACAGTAGCTACTCTGGCATGTACGCATCGCTCATTCAGTAATGAATTCGGGCACTGACTATTGGGCGTGTATAATGATAATATACATTCTAAAAAATCTACCTTCTTCTACCGAGTGCTCATAACCCAGAGATAGAATCGTCGACTGACACCAATTCGGTCGGGTTTCAATCCTGGGCTAAAAGCAATCGGAGTCTAACCGTACTGATTAGCTGTGATACAGCGAAACAGATCTGTCTGCGGATGACTATATATATATATATATATATATATATATATATATATATATATATATATTAATAATAATATTAATTATAGCAACAACTATACCAATAGTAAAACTAGTATTAATCAAGCTATAATTTAAATCGTCTTGTATAACCCACCGAGAACAAACTCGGAGGGAAAAAAAGGGGAAGCAAAAAAAGAAACAACGAAGTACATGAACAAAAAGTCAAGCACTCGTAAGAAAGAAAAAAAAAACCCAAGACGAAAACCCTATATATATATATATATATATATAACACCAGTTATTGGTTAAAATCAAATTAGACCAGTAAACAGTTGTATTAAAACGTGCTCAATACATATTTGAAGAAAAAATAGAATATAACTTGTAGTCCTTTTAAATATTTTAATTCGGAATATCACCTGATTATGCTACCATGGCTTCAACCTTTCAGTATCTTCATGCGTTATATATTAACTGATTATCCAACGCTTTTTAAATACTTCACAGGAATTTTAGAACGCATAACAGGAAGTCCAAAAGAAAGGAGGAGTTAGTCAAGACTAACGAAATAATACTGTAAACAATTTCATCCAGGTTTGTACGAGCCTCAAATGTATTTTCTAACATGTATACATCCTGACATTATTTCGGACCTTTCATATAGCAACCTTTCTCGTTCTGGAAATAATATAGCCAATTTCTTTTCTTGGCACAATCTTCAGGCATTACCACCGTTGCAAGACCTTTTATAATATTCTTCAAGTTACATAAAGATCTTTACCATTTTTTTTTAATTTCAACACGTAGTTGGCTAGTTTGATAAACTTTTAAAGATTTCTAGATTGAATGTTGACTTATGATTGTACCACAGTTGTTTTTTATGAATTTCCTTCAGTACATCTTAAGTATATTTTTCTTTGTCCACTTGTATCTTTAACTTCTGCTTTGTAAATAACTCCTTAGGTTTTACAAACTCCGTCAAGTAAAAATTTGCTTTTATCTCTGCAGTTCCATTTTTCATTAACGATATTTTGCAGCACGTTATTTTTTAGTCTTGACATTTTGTCTCTATGTGTAATTTTCTAAATTGCAGATACAACTGTAACTTAATTTAACTGTATTTTTATTAAATATCTTGTGTAATTCTGAGTTTTTAGGGAAGTGTTTATTAATCAATTCGAAAAATAGTTTCCATATTTTGGATATGACTTCTAAATCTGTCATTCGTGTACATTTGTGACTACTTTGTCTTCAATGTTTAATGTGTTTAGTAGTGAGTTAACTAATAAGTGTTTCACTTAACAATGGCAGGATATGCATGTCATAAACAGGCGGATAAGGTTTTTACATCTGGCAATGCGAAGGGTAAGGCTGCACGGCTGTATTAGATTGCGTTTCCAGACCGAAGACAGCCAAGTCATCTCACCTTTGCTGCTGCTTATTGACGCATTGCTGAGACGGAATCCGTGGCACCACCATTTATAGATCGAGGCAGACCGGGATCCGCTCGTATGTCTGACCACTAAGAACACATTCTACAAGCCCTCGGAGATAGTGCAGGTATCAACACACGTCAAGTGGCTCTAGCATGTATATCTAGTATATCTAATAACCCGGCATGGATGGTACTTCAAGAGCAGGTTCTGTATCCGTATCATTTACAATGTTTGCAGGGTCTTTCGGCCTCTAATCATTCACCACTGAAAACCTTTGCTGATGATCCGTTGTTTTTCTCTTCAGCCTTGTTTACGGATAAGGTAACATTTGGGAGACATAAAATAAGAAATTTACACAACCAACATTTGTGGATCGGAATCCTCACGATCCAGGACAATCTCGCTAGAAACAAGGAAGCAAGTACTGGATTGCTACATGCTGTCCGTCCTTCAATATGGCAGTGAATGCTGAACAATATCATCACAGATGAAGGAAAAACTTGAAGTAACTAAAATGTGGTTCTACAGAAGGATGTTGTGAATATCATGGATCGAGCATGTGAGCAATGATGACGTCTTGGAAATGATGGAAACAAAAAGGAAATTAATACTGAGCATCAGGAAGAGACAGCTGAAGTTCCTGGGACACGCAATGAGGAAGAAGGGCTTGGAGAATCTGATACTAACAGGCCAGATAGAGGGGAAAAGAGACAGGGGAAAGCAACGGATAACATATTTGAAGGACCTAATCAGGTGGATGACGAAACGAGGATTGCATGGTGTAACAGGAGAAGGCGTGCTCAGAGCCACCAGGGATAGGGAGATGTGGAAAGTCATGATCACCTACGTCCTGAAGGAGTATGGGCTGGAATTGTAGGTGACTGTCTGGTAGGTTCATATGTTTTCCTAGCACATCTTACAGGAGCTGCCTACAGGGACTTTATTTCGAACACATGCTAGAAGATGTACCCCTACTAATACGAAGTGATTCATAAATGATGGGGCTTTAGAACATTTTAGTCACATTGTTTGCGATGCACTGGCTGACATCTACCGTAAAAGATGGATAAAAGGAGAACCGGTTACATGGCCAGCACTTTCCTGCGACCTCGATCGTTAGAATTTTTATTTGTAATGTCACCTAACAAACTGGTTTATGCAGCAGACATTAATAATAGACGCTTCATCAACGTATCATAGAGGCATGCGAAACAATTCGACACAGTGTAGGAGTATTTGAAATGGTTCGCGAGTCAATGATCCGACGGGTGTATGAGTGTGTAGAAGCAAGCAGAGGACATTGTTATGAGTTGCTATATTGAGGGACAACGATGGCCTTTTGGATATATGTATATATGGACTTTTATCCTTATTTTAATGTGAGAAACCAACCCCTAAAATATTTTTGATACACCCTGTATATAAAAGAGCGGGAGATGAAAAATTCTCAGTTCGAAAAAGAGATTAAAAATAATTTTTGATATTTGGTCATTTCATCTGAGACTGAGAGAAATAGGCAATTCGATCTTTCAGAATCCCATCTTAGATAGATAGATAGATAGATAGATAGATAGATAGATAGATAGATAGATAGATAGATAGATAGATAGATATTAACTAAAGATTTTTTTCATACGAGTAGAACTTTTTCATCTAGTATTATAGACGAAAAGAAGTTTTATTATGCAACAGCGTTGATTAAATGTTAACCGATTCCATCGTGAAAACTAATGGAACTAGAACGTACTATGTAATAAAAAAAACAGATCCCGAAGGTGTGAAGATTCATATCATACAAGAGATATAATTTTTAAAACACGAAACTTACGCAAAAACTGAAAAAAGCAAAACGTCATTCCAAAACAACGTAATGTGGCTAATGAAGGAAATCCGCAGAACTAAATAAAGTTTTCTGGTTGTGAGATAAAAAAAAACTGTCACTGGAATGATTTTATAGTGGCGACCATAACTTCACATAAAATAAAGACAACACTATACAGGATAACAAGTATAAAAAATACAGATTCAAATAGGAAATAATTTATGAGTCATAGTAATGAATAAGTTCACCGGTCCAACCAGACTGTGTAGTTTCAACTAGATATTAGGTTCGACCATGTTTCCTTGTGAAAAAAATAAAGAAAAGTTACAAGCAGTTACAATATCTACCTTACTGCTTAAACCATTGAAGATGACAATATACTTCACTATTAAGGTTATGGCTTATCACAAAGATACTGTTTATTTGCCTTCGACTTTATTTCCACGAGTATTCATTCTCGTGACGCCATTTTTAATCACTAATCTGGAAAAAAAAAACCGACTGTATATAGATGATAGTTTCGACTTCTCTGGACGAGTTAGACACCACGTACAACTTCCATACAAGAGTCTAGACGTTTTTAAGAACATGCCTCGAGTTCTTGGGTCATTGTATGTTTGATTGACCCAATGAAGGTCATCCTATTTCTACACATAAATATCTATCTATGGTGTAACTGGTTCTACAATAGGTGAAAAGTAGTAGACTATGTTAAGAACAGTGATCAAGTTTATTAACAAATGCTCCCTCAGATGAGACAAGTTTTTTTTTGTATACAAACATTCCATCTTAATGTTTAAGTTGCATTTTTTCACGGCTTATCAACCCTTTATGGATTATTTAAATCTTAAACATTTCAGATTGTCAGAGGTGGCATACAGCAATACTAATAATCCACAGTAAAAGCAAATTATATTAAAATAGATCTGACAGTTTGGTTTCAAGTGAACTTATGAAGAGAAACAATTTATGGATCCCAAATAAAAATTACCCCCATGAAAAATAACCCACAATAATAAATGTGACATGCATCTAGGTTAAAGGTTTTTAGCAAATTTAGTGATAGGGTTTCGAGAGGGCTGCGATAATTACTCGGTGTCTGACGCATCACCAAATGAACTTTAGCAATTTTTGTTCGGTTTCCAAATCCCACTTTAAACTTCCTTCTTGTGTCATATTCTGAGCAAAGGGTGTGCATGGATAAATACTCTTAATAAAAAAATTAAACACTACATTATGAAATCTGTCAGTTAAGTGCCATACGTGATACACGCTTTGGGCGATCATGTCTCGAAGGAGACATGACTGACTGGGCAGAAGATTATCCCGCAGTAGGTTGCCATTACTTCTGCGGTAGACTGATTGCTAGCCAAGGCTATAGAACCCAACCAGTCCTGTTATTTAACCCATAACTGGAGGGAAGAGATGGATTAATACCTTTCCCAAGTGTATTTGAGCGTAAGTGAATGCAAGGAATTCAAACTGCAACAAAGTTGAGCAAAGTATTAAAAAATAGAAAAACTTCGTTAAAAACAAAGAAAAGAGTACTGAGCTGTTATTTAATATCAATATTTCTATATGGTAGTGTACGCTGAAAAATCTTATCACAGATAAAGAAAATCTTGAGACAACAGAAATATGTTCACAAGATGATGCTAAGAATACCATGGATTGAGCAACCACGAAGTTTTAGGGAAAATGAAAGCAAAAAGGACTTATATGTAGTATCAGAAACAGACAGTTGAAATTTCTAGGGCCCATAATGAGGAAAGAAGACTTAGAATATTTGATACTCACTGGACATTATGAAAGCAAAAAGAACAGGGGAAAATAACGCATAACCTATCTAACGAGTTTGTCTTAATCATTAGCAGAACAGGAGTTGAGGGAGATAAAAAAAAAAGGTACATTTTGCTAATAGCTACAAAGGACAGGAAATTGTAGAGAGCCTATGATGTTCCCTGTCCAGAAGAGACACGGTACACAAAAAAGAAGAAATGTGATTTTCACTCTTCCAACAATGTTATGCGAATCTAAACTTATTTATAAATGGAACTTTGTGTGTGTGTGTGTGTGTGTGTGTGTGTGTGTGTGTGTGTGTTTTCTCTCTCTCTCTCTCTCTCTCTCTCTCTCTCTCTCTCTCTCTCTCTGTGTCCGTTACCTATAGACTCTGAAACGGCTGAAACGATTTTCTTGAAAATTTACACAGTTGTAGTATAAGCGTCTGCGAGTGTTCTTAGCTAGGTTTTGTACCCCCGATAAATATCGAAAATTGATAATCGAAAAAATCGGGTTATAGAAGGAGTGGTCCGATTTTAATCAACTTTAATACACTCATAGACAAAGACATAAGAAACGATATTCAGAAGTTTCAAGGTTGCAGTTCTTACAATAGTGCAGAAAATCGATAATATATATATATATATATATATATATATATATATATATATATAAAAGGCAAGATGTTTGTGTGTGTTTATCTGCCTGTATGTCTGTATTTTTTTTTCAGCCCTTTTAATGTAGTTTTTTCTTCGGGTTTGGCTCTAAGTAGGTATAATTGTAGTTCTTAGTCTCAGCCATGATACCATTTACTCAAAGGACTTATTTAGCCTTCAAAATTCAGTTTACGACGAAAAAAACTTATTTGATATCGATACCAGGAAATCAAAATTTGACTTGCATCCATTCATTTTTCTTTCAGTTTACGGTTTCGTTTTAACTGGAAACAACTATTGCTTTCGTGCCAACGTCCAAAAAGTCTGAGCTCCAGGACCATGGATTAGTTTAAAAGCTTTCATTACACCCGAGCAACGCCGGGTTATACTGCTAGTTTATTGTTAAAAACGTTTTATGCATCCCTTGTTCCGATAAATATCTACGCATCTAAAAGTGGCAATAGTAATTGTGAAATTAGCCGTTTCCATATAAGGAAACATTCGGTATTGACTCAGCAGTTTAGTGTCACTGTCGATTGAAATTTATAAAATCTTTGTCGTTAACAGTTTTCCACGAAAATAGTTTTGCCAAGTCCTCTAACTGTTATCGCTTTTTCTAGTAATGTTTGGGGTTTCCTTTCTAAAGTTTTATTTAAGATGGTATGGAAAATCGATATCTTGCTTATGCCATTATTTTGTCTTCTAGTTACACGTTTTATCTATTTTAGTTATTGTTGTTGGAAGTATTCAAGAGATGTGATTTTGTAGTTCTTTATGATTCTCTAATGCCAGTCTATAAGATCGGATCAAGCATAGTCGACTTTATCACTTCGATGATTCATTCTCGTGAAGCCATTTTTAATCACTGATCTGAAAAAAAAACGGCTGTATATAGATGATAGTTTCGTCTTCTCTGGACGAGTTAGACACCACGTACGACTTCCATAAAAGAGTCTATATATGGCGAGGCTTTTTTAAGAACAAGTCTCGAGTTTTGAGGTGAATATTTTGGCTTTGTATCATTAATGTTGTGGATTCAGGGTGAGGAACCGCACAAAATAATGAACAACAAAAACAGATATTGAGATAGAAAAGTAGGTTATATTGAACGTAATATACAAACTTGAACGCAGATTAGTAAATCCAGGAATACTATTAGTAAGTAATAAATATATACAATTCTTGAAGCGAAGTCGTTGGAAATAGTTTATCCGTGTATATTTTTCTAGCTGAGTGGAGCTCAGAGCTAGTCTGACTTCTGACGAGGTAATCTCTGCGTAACTTCGGTATCTCTCGGTCACTTACCTATCAGTTCCGTTACTCTCCGATAACTCTAACGGATCTCTACGATTACTCTCAATTCTCAACTGCTGTTCTCTCTATGGCAGGAGTATATGTATACTCAGTTGAGCTCATTATCATATACAACGGGGAGGTCCCACAACAATTAATATAAAAGCAAACGATAAAGGACAGATGTTGGTTTTCTGAAAGATTGTTGAATAAAGCTTTCATTACATTTTTGTATTTTTTTTTTATCAATTCACTTCAAGAAAGAGAATGCCACTCGTGGGCAGGGGATTATAATGAGTGAAAGTGAGATAAAAGACTGAGTATAGGGAGGTTTGAGGAAAAGACAAAAAATGAACTGACTTCAAGAAAATAGAAGGTAGCGATTAGTGTTGCATTTGAATTTTTGAAGATTTTATTTATCAGGAATGCAAGTAAACGGAAGAGAGTTCTACGTGCAGAACGTGCAAGAAAAGTAATCGTTAGAGTAGATGTAGTAGTTCAGCTATTCAACGGTAAACGAGTGAGACCCAGATGCCAATCTAGCAGCAGACTTGAATTCATGTAGTCGGAGCAACAGGGACAAACTTTGCCAGAGCAGTTGCCATGAAAAGACAGAGGGAAGCCACGTTAAGTCCGTGAGAATGTGACTGAAGTCGCGATGCCAAGTTAGGATCCACTACATTACATATCTTTCTTTGGATTTTGTCAAGAACCTCGTGAGGAATAACAGGAGCACCAGATCAGACCAGCAGCATTCAATGCACGTTATGAATGGTAGATTTATAAATGTTCAAAATAAACGTTGATGAGAAAATGTTTCTTGCTTATGACATTATTTTTTCTTCTAGTTACATGTTTATTTACTTATTGTTGTTGGAAGTATTCAAGAGATGTGATTTTGTAATTCTTTATGATTCTGTAGCGCCAGTCTATAAGATCGGATTGTTGTGGTACCCTCCTGCGAGGAATAGACTTTCAGAGAGCAGTTAAAAGCAGTCAAGTACAGCATTTAACGAGAGCAGTAACGACAGCTACTAGTCAGGCAGATAGATGACGAGTTAGACACCACGTACGACTTCCATAAAAGAGTCTAGATATGGCGAGGCTTTTTTAAGAACAAGTCTCGAGTTCTTGGCTTATTGAAGTTTGATTCGGACTTACTTATTTCTATTTTGCTTAATTCTATATTACTTATTATTAACACTTCCTTTGAATATCTTGTTTCTTGTAATACTAATACACTGGTTTGAACCTACCTTCTTGTTCTGTGTCTTACCTCCAGCACAACCCGTCACTACAAATTTGCGGCGTAGTTTCGCCACAACTCTATAGCAAATTGGCGACGAAGATCCACAACACGGATCAAGGATAGTCGACTTTATCACCTTTCCTTGCAGTAGCTGCAGCTATTGATTTGATATCTTCTTCTTCTATGTACCTTGTACTTCCGGAGGTAGGCGACCATGGCTTTCTACGTTTCCCTATCCCTTGTGGCTCTGATCACGCCTGTTACATCATGCAACCCTCGTTCCGTCATCCATCTGATTAGGTCCTTCAGATATGTTATCCGTTGCTTTCACCTGTCTCTTTTTCCCTCTATCTGGCCTGTTAGTATCAGGTTCTCCAAGCCTTCCTTCCTCATAGCATGTCCCAGGAACTTCAGCTGTCTCTTCTTGATGCTCAGTATTAATTTTCTTTTTGTTTCTATCATTTCTAAGACCTCATCATTGCTCACATGCTCGATCCATGATATTCGCAGCATCCTTCTGTAGAACCACATTTCAGTTGCTTCAATTTTTTCCTTCATCTTTAATAATATTGTCCAGCATTCACTGTCATATTGAAGAACTGACATCACATAGCAATCCAAAATACTCTCTTCTTAGTTTCTAGCGAAATTGATTTGATATAGTCGCTCTAATTCAAGCCAAGCTAAGAACACTCGCAGATGCTTATAGTACAACTGTGTAATGTGAGACCAAGAAGTTGCAGTGTGTTGTCTCCCCCAGAAGTCTAGCGTCAGCCATGCTGAAGCTAGACAGAAAAGTTTCTCAATAAATGAGAACAGTTTTGTTTCGGATGGGTTAAAATTTACAATCCATTTCCTGCCCGAAACTACAAGTAGATCCTTTCTTGTTGCAAATCGTGAGAAAACAAAAATGGTACTGATGAAAGAAGATTGCTGCTTAACTTAATATATTCAAAATGTAACAATATTTAGAAAACAATAGCAAGGAGAGTTATAACAATGAAAAACAGTATCGTAAATAACTGATTGGATTAGAATGAGTTATGATAATTCGGAGGTGCCTATTTAAAATTTTATTATCTCCAGCTATTGATAAGTTAAGTAATTACCCTCTACTGATATAACATAATAATATAAATGTCCATCAATCTATCTATGGTGTAACTGGTGCTACAATAGGTGTAAAGTAGTAGACTATGTTAGGAACAATGATCAAGTTCATTAATAAATGCTCCCTCAGATGAGGTAAGTTTTATAAAATATTGGATGGGAATGGGAATTTTTATCGAATGGTAAATTTTCTTTCTATAAAAAAGAAAATCACCTCACATCATACGTGTCAATTGTTCGTTTAATATTCGATGCCAGTGTTTCAAAAACTTTTAAAGCACAGCACATTACAGCACACTGAGGAGCAAATGAAAACGTTTTAAAGGGTATACAATTAAATGTTATCAAATAAAACCATAGATTTTTAAGAAATACACGTAGAAATATAAACTCTCTTTATTCAAATGATTCTCTTCAACTATTTGTGCAGATTATTTAGTGTGAAACCTGTGCATTGCATTTTTCATGATTTCTTCAATGTTTCGTTAGGAGACACATTGCATAAATAATAAGTATAAAATTGCAATAAAACTGATAAATATTTTTAGCTAATGTGGATATTCCTTTTGCATTTAAATCCAAAATGTATCAATGAGTACCGTCAAATGACGATCACTAGAAATGGTGGCCAATTCTTCTTCTTCACATACCTGTAGTCCAATATTATAAAGAACATTTATGAAAGGATGTTTAACCCAATCATATTTTCGAAGCAGGATCACCTGGCGCGCTAGTACGCCGCCACATAGCGTCTAAGAATCGCTGTTCTATACTATGATATTTACATTACTTGCACAACGAGGTTTTGCCGTTATGTATAGGATGTATTGTCCTGACTAAATCATTCTTAACCTCCTAGCATTTATATAAATAAAAATACTCGTAGAAAATAGAAGCAGCAAGGTGTGGAAAGAACAAAATGGTTATTATCTATTATTTGGTTGTTATGTGGTGTTGGAGAAATCAGAGACAGTAATACTGGGTAAAACTGTAAGTTTGAGGTCAAATGCAGGTCAAATATGGATCGGAATCCAACAGAAGATAAAGAAGAAGTAAAATATATACAGTCTTTCTCGTATGTTTTTATAAATGAGCGCAATAAGTGTTCTGAGAATTTAATTAGAAAATACAAGAAGTGTCTGGGGTTTTCTTATCTCGAATTTTTGTTGAGTGCTAAAAGATAAATGTTACTATTATGACCTGAAAAGAAAAAAAAGGAGATTAAATTTTCGTTGGCTTACGTTCAAACGTACCTGTACGTTTGAACGGCTTGTTCGATAGTGAAATATCAAGTGTCTGTATGTGTAATGAAGGAAAGTGGAGTTGATTCTCATCGGTTTAGAATGAGTAAATTAATGTTAATTATAATTGATATAATTATTTTTTTATAATTGTTTTTTGACAATATCATTTTTATTTATTTATTTTTATGGACACTACAGGTTTTATAATTGTTATCGGAACGGAGCCTGGAAGGAACAAACCAATTTCAAATTCTGGAAGAGTCGGGTACTGTTTTTTTTTATATATAAATATCCTTGGAAAAGGCATGAAACGAAAATAAATTAAATAGTACTGTAGACAGAAATCTCTAGCCTTAGCAACTGGTGTTCTTCTTTATCTGCTGCGTCTCCACAGAAGGTTGGTGATCATGGCTCTCCACAAATTCCGGTCTCATGTAGCTCTTAATAAACCTCGCCTTTCTATTATTTCTTCTAAATCCTTTTCCGTTACTCAAGCTTATTGATTATGTTATGCCTTGTTTTTTATTCTGTCCCTCTTTCCCTCGATATGGCCTGTGAGTATCAGGTTTTCCAAACCTTCCTTCCTCATTATGTGCCCCAGAAATTTCAACTACCTCTTTTTGACGTTAAACATTACTCTCCTTTTTGTTTTCATTCCTCTCAAAACTTCGTTGTTGCTCACATGTTCGGTTCATGGTATCCTCAACATCCTTCTGTAGAAGTACATTTATGTTGCTTTAAGTCTCTTCATATTTAAGGAGATTGTCCAGTATTCGTTGCCATACAGGAGGATAATTATCACGTAACAGTTCAGTACTCTTTTCCTTTCTTTCTAGCAATTCCTTTCTTATTTCTTATTACTCTGCTTAGCTATTGGAATGCTTCCGAGTCTATCCAAATACACCTTCGGATTTCAGTGTCACACTTTCCATCCTCTGTTCAAACACTTCCCAGATATTTAAATTTCCGCACTTGTTTGGTTTTGGTATCTGCGATTTGCAATTCGCTCTTTGAACTCATCCTTTTTCAAACAACCATGTATACTGCCTTCTTGGAATTGATGTTTAATCCTTTCTTCTCGCATTTCTTCACTACCTTCTGTAGAAGATTATGTAGCTTTCTTTATGTGTCTGCTATCAACACTGTGCCATCTACATACCTTAAGAAAAAGAAAACTCTGAATTCAAGTCGGAGATAAGGCAACGGAGAATCACTTCACTGTCTTTCACAAATAAAGCATACTTGAAGTAATTGAAATGTGGTTCTACAGAAGGATTCTGCGGATATCATGGATCGAGCATGTGAGCAATGATGAGGTTTTGAAAAAGATGGAAACTAAAACGAAATTAATACTGAGCATCAAGAAGGGACAGCTAAAGTTCCTGGGACACGCAATGAGAAAGGAGGGCTTGGAGGACCTGATACTAACAGGCCAGAGAGAGGGAATATAAGACAGGGGAAAGCAGCAGATAACATATTGAAAGGCCTGGGCAGGTGGATGACAGAACGGGGGTTGCGTGGTGTAACAGGAGAAAGCGTGCTCAGAGCCACCAGGAATAGGCAGACGTGGAAAGCCATGATCGCCTACGTCCTGAAAGGGCAAGGCACATAGAAGAAGAAGAAGAAGAAGAAGAAGAATTTACAGATAATATAGGGAAGTAATTAGTGACCAATATTGATCGCTTATATATTAAAAAATACTTTCTAAAATCAATTCCAAACCTGATATATTCAATTAAAAACTTGTCACTGAGTCATATAATTGAAATAGCCCATCAATGCCCACCACTCCATTTTGTGACGGTGTTCATTAAGGGGTCATAGATATAAACAAGATTAATGATCGATATGAAATATATGAACAAATTATGTAAGATCTAATACGCGAAAACCAATTAGATGTTTAATTATCTATTTTCTTCTTAACGCTTTCGTTACTTTTATGAGAGCATTATCGAAACATAGCTGAAAAGATTCTCAAAAAAGGCGTTACCATAACCACCATGCTATATAAAAATACTGCAATTAATTTTAAAAAGGCGTTACCATAACCACCATGCCATATAAAAATGCTGCAATTAATTTTAAACATTTCTACAGCTAATTAAAAAATATAGGTAGAAAAAACGTAGAATCCTATAATTTTAATGGGTTTTTAAAAACCTATAATTGATACCCGATTTTTATTTTATGATTAACTAGCAGTATAGCCCGGCGTTGTTCGCGTGTAATGAAAGCTTTTAAACTAATCCATGGTCCTGGAGCTAAGAAAAATGAATGGATGTAAGTCAGATGTTGATTTCCTGGTATCGATATCAAATAAGTTTTTTTTTTGTCGTAAACTGAATTTTGAAGGCTAAATAAGTCCTCTGAGTAAATGGTATCATGGCTGAGACTAAGATCTACAATTATACCTACTTAGAGCCAAACCCGAAGAAAAAACTAAATTAAAAGGGCTGAAAAAAAAAATACAGACATACAGGCAGATAAACACACACAAACATCTTGCCTTTTATATATATATATTATCGATTTTCTGCACTATTGTAACTTGTGAATATTGTTTCTTATGTCTTTGTCTATGAGTGTATTAAAGTTGATTAAAATCGGACCACTCCTTCTATAACTCAATTTTTTCGATTTTCGATATTTATCGGGGGTACCTCGACACAAAACCTAGCTAAGAACACTCGCAGATGCTTATAGTACAACTGTGTAAATTTTCAAGAAAATCGTTTCAGCCGTTTCGGAGTCTATAGGTAACGGATACACACACACACACACACACACACACACACACACACACACACACACACACACACACACAAAGTTTCATTTATAAATAAGTTTAGATTAGATAGATACCGGACTTTTATTTCTATAATAACGGACTTATAATTAATACCAGACTTTAATGTTATTTCCATAATTAATATGGGCCTTTTATTATTATTAATATTATAATTATTATTATTACTTGATTTAACTGTGGGACTTTAATTTTTATTTTTATAATTAATACCGGATTTAACTGTGGGAAATAATATATTAATTTCAAAAAACTCCAACATTGACTTTCTTGACTTGCCAATTCATAACCAGTACATCTTCTTTGCTGCTGTCTTGAAAAAGGTTTACTGAAAATAGCCAGTGTTTATTTAACACCATAAATTAACCAATTTAGTATTGTCTGACTTTAATAATCGGATAAGAATTGTTTTACACTGTGACCTTT
Organism: Ascarosepion bandense; assembly: GCA_037127315.1. Taxonomy (NCBI): domain Eukaryota; kingdom Metazoa; phylum Mollusca; class Cephalopoda; order Sepiida; family Sepiidae; genus Ascarosepion; species Ascarosepion bandense. The sequence continues at coordinate 5,430,506 of JBBBDQ010000511.1, forward strand.
AGATCGTGAATTTGTTATGTGAAGATTAAATGAAAGTGTCTATTAGATTCTAAATGTTCCTAAAACGCCTCTTGCGAGTGAAGATAGGAACCTTTATAATCGAGTTAACAATCATCAGTATACGCTTCAGGTCATTTTAACCAACTTTTCTCGACAGTATCATTTATTTACCCATTACAATCCATAGTTACCGCTGTTGATCAAATAGAAATGAAAATTTATCACGCTAGGTCATTTTACGGGTTTCCAACGTGACACTTCTAGCAACATTTCCTGTCCTATATAATTCAGTTCTATGGATTCCACAAATATTGAACTTATGAAACGGGAGAATAATCAATTTTACCAGCTTTCAAATTAAGTTAGGCGGACATATTGTTTTTTGTTTCACTTATTGATAAATAACAGGTTTTTACTTTAAATGGTATAACTGATAAAAGTTTATCTTCTGAAGGTTGTAAACTTTTCTTTGAAATTTACTGCAAATTATTGTTCCTTTTGCACGTTTTTGTTTTTGTTTTTTGTTTTTGTTTTTGTTTTCAACAAGAGATTTTGCATTATGGATGTTTTTCATAAAGTCGTACGACCTCAAAGCGCTTTCGTAGAATATTTGCAGTGCAAAGTAATGCAAACTTTTGGAGTGATAAGATATTAAGGTATACTCTGATTTTCTTAATGTAGGACTTTAAGTTAGATCCCAACGCCCCAATGATAACTGTGACAATAATGGTCTGAGCATCCTACATTTAGGGAAATTTTATCATTCTATCAATATTTTTCAGAGCTTGATTATTTCTAGTTAGTGTTATATATTCTGTGACCCACAGAATATAATTTCGCTCCAAAGCAAGAATGCAAACTGGCAAACAAAAGTCTGTTTATATTAAATAAATATTATTTCAGTCAAAGGCAGCGGTTTCAAAGTCAGAAAATATAAAACAATGGCAGAGGAATGCAGAGACCAATGACAAATAAAAAGTGTGTTTGCGTTAAGTTGGCTGAATTCAAGGTTAGAAAATATAAAACATGAAAAATCAGGAATGTAATGACGTCAAAGGCAGCTGGCCCAAAGACAATAATAATACGAAAATGATAAATGACTGTACCTGGACAAAGATGACGCATCTGTGACCCACAGAACATTATTTCGGTCAAACAGGCACTATAAAACCATGACAGAGGAATGTGATGACGTCAAAGACAGCTGGCCATAATATGAAAATGATTAATAAATGTGCCTGGACAAAGATGACTCAATCGAGCAAGATAGGAGAATCTCAACTTATATGCGAGTGAAGTTTTTCGGGAAGTTAAGAACAGCCCGAAAAGTTGGAGAGACCGCAAAAAAGACAACTCCAACCAGTCAGCTTCTTCGTATGTGCGTATGTGCATATTGACGTGCTTCTCTCTGATTACCACTCTACGCACAACTGTCGCAAAAGAGAATAAAACTATAAGATTATACTTTTATATATACGTGTTCGTTGTTATCATTTATCCGTTAAGACGATTGTTGTTCCAGCAGCAGCAGTATATATCATACAAGATGCGGTATATAACATTATGAAATATTGTTCCTGTGCAGCCAGAATAAAACCTTCGTTTTCATTTTTAACCCTGCGCTATGATTGATAGGTAAGGAGTTTGTCTACATGAGACTGTTAGGTACAGATAGAGTATTGACCATGAAGAGGCAAATCTTGCTACTATTTCTTCTTTTTTCATTGCATTTGCTTTCCTTTTGGAGGGGGGAATTTTCGTCGATGCAATCGATGTATTATGGTTTGCTTGCACTTCTTCATCCATTGAGATTCCATTTTGAATTTATTGTCTTCCTTTATTGCTGAATAAAGTTTCTTATTTCTTTCATTTCTTTGACACAGATCATCATCCAGTCTTTTGTAGTTTTCAGGTATTTTTAAAAACCGATTGTTGTAGCTTATCATAATTATTATTATCATTATATTACGATCCTGAGGCGCACCTGAGACAACCTTTCCTGAACCTCGACCAATCCGCCCACGTAGTGTTTGATTAATCTCGAACCGACCGAAGTAGAATTGTCTGTTATTAACTGGCTGGGTCAGTCCAGGCTTACGAGAGGACGGTATATAGTTAAAACACAATCCCTGATTCCCACAGTGTTAGTCCTTTAGTCAGGGCCACCATATGCAACACTTGGCTTCTTCAGGGCACCAAATATAACACCGATTTGGTCACTACCACCAGATATAACACGATACCCGGTTTCCGGTAGTCAGGGTACGGAATATAGTCAGTTCAAAAGACGGCGACACGGATGTAGATTAATATACGTTTATATCCAAGTTATGCAAACACTATAAACAAAATCGAAACTAAATGACGCACAAATTAACTGACTGGTATTTTCATGGAATCCCGTGCAGTGAAAGAAATTATGAATGTCTTCTTCTTTTATTCTATCTCATGTATTTAATGTGTTTGTTTTAAGAAATACTAATAAGAAAAAATTTCCATGCACAATCGAAGTTTTCTTCTTCGAATTCTATGCAAAAACAAAAATTTCCTTCCATTAATTCCATGCAATAATGTAAAAATGTCCTTCTTTTAATTGAAAATGTCGTAGTTGGAGAAAATGCTTTAGATATGTCAATATTGTTCAATCAAAAATGAGAATTAGGTAACTATGGAGTTTTAATCAATAAAATTTCAAGAATAATGTTGTCTTCGGTTGAGTTTGTTTACATTCGCGTACAATCTGAACAGATATTAATTGTTCGATGAAAATCAGGAGAATACCTATAAAAACAATAAATTGAACTTTGCTTTCTGTGAAGTATTCTGTGGGTAGATTGGTAAAGCCGACATTTCTCCGGTGTGTGATTTTGCAGGTTCGATTCCTGCCGGAGGATAGATATTTTCAAAACGATTTCTCATACGACTAAGACCAGTGGAAATTATATTGTACTGTTTAACTATATATATATATGAATTTTTATTTGTTTAACATTATTATCATTTTTAATAGATACTCGGATTTGAGTGGAAAGTCTGTTTTATTTTATATATATATATATATATATATATATATATATATATCACTTAATTAGGCAGTGTTGTTTCAGTGAGGAAACCCTGAAGAGTTAAGACATCACAATAATGCCTTCACGAAACATAGATGTTAGATGTTCATTTTTACAACTGACATCTAACATTGCCTGATGACGAGATAAAAATCTCGAAACATAGAAATTTCCGTGTCGCAATGTATTTTTAACTTTTAATTGTATAACAAATTCAATTATATATATATATATATATATATATATATATATATATATATATATATATATATATCACTTAACTATGCAGTGCTGTTTCAGTGAGGAAACCCTTAAGAGTTAAAACATAACAATAAGGCCTTCGCGAAACATTGAAGTCGGCATGACGAAAAAATATTTCTCAGTTAAGTAGAAATATCTTCACATTCATTATATTAACTCTCTATCTTGATATCAAGCACCGAAAACACTGCAATTTTGGCAGTAAGCAATATTACAATTTAACGATAGATAGATAGATAGATAGATAGATAGATAGATAGATAGATCCAGGTAAAGAGGATCCAAGGTTTTACGATTTTGAGTTCTCTGGCATTTACTTTTTTCTTAAAAATTGCTCAATACAATAAATATTGTAGAGCATACTATAATTATATTATTAAATTTGTTATAGAATTAAAAATTAAAAATACATTGTGACACTAAAATCTCTGTTTCGTTATTTCTATCTCGTCATAACATTGCCTGATGACGAGATAGAAATCTCAAAACATAGAAATTTCCGTGTCGCAATGTATTTTTAATTTTTATAAATATATACATATAATTTACATCGTTCAGTCCTCATCTTTATTGTCATATTCACGACGTTTCGGGCGTTGTACGCTCGAAACTTCTTCAGGTGACAGGAATTTTGAACCGAACTCTTTATTTTGATCACTGGTGTAGACTGCTCTCGTTCCATGATTCAGTTTACTTTCGGTTGTCTTAGTTTTCTCCCAATTTTTTACTCAACTCTCTTAGTTTTGTTTTACACTACTGTCGCCACTCACAACACTTTGGGCCAAGTCACTGGATTCAACAAATTAAAAATCCACTGAGCCATGTGTCCCTGGGGACATCAGTGTATGAATTTGGGGGATTTACAAACCTAATGTCTCAGTAAACGTTTTTTACCAGAGCACATATTACAGTCTTGGTGTGTGTAATTGATTTTCTCTAGCAGTCCGTATTACTGATTCTCATATTGTATTTATTTCTATGCTTGGCCAGCTTATGAGATTTTTCTGGCCTAGCATATATGCTGAATTCTTTAATTTTTGGTATTTTCCAGTGGTGTTCTCTATCTATTATTCATCTTCCTCCCACGGGGATGGCCATGATCTCGTTTTTCCCTCTATATGTGGTCAGCTACGCATGATTTTTCTGTTTCTCCTCGTGTTACGACTTTGCGGTGTTCTTGTAGTCTTATCTTAACGAGTAGTCGGTTCCTTATTTGTATTTTTTTACCGCAGCTGCATAGGATGGCATACACTCATCCCTTAATCATGTCCTCCTCTACTGGAAGTCTTACTCAAAAAAGGTATCTGTGAAGTGTTGAACCACTTTTGAAGGTCGTTCTGGTGTTATACGAACCACATATATTTTGTATTCTTTGCGATAATCGTTTCACACAGGGTAGGCAGACCGAGACTATTTCTAAGCGTCGCTCTCCTCTTACACCCTTATATACGCTTTTGTTAGAGCTGCTGTCATTTAATCAGGGTAGTTGATATCGTTCGTTTATACTGACCATTTTTTGTTCATATGTCTCAGGGTCACCACATGCCTTTTGCTCTATGTTGTAAACAGCGAACTATTCTTTTCTTTACACTGTATGTGTGGTGAGAGTTGAAATTTAGATGTTGTCCGGTGAACGTTTGCTTGCGATATACGGATGTCTTGCACCCATAATCTGTTCGATATATTAGTATATATTAGTATATATTGGTACATCCAGAAATACTAGTTTGCTGTTCTTTTCTTTCTCCATTGGGAACTGTATCGTTGTTCTTATTGCGTTCACATGGTTCAGTAGTAGCTGGATATCTTTCTGGTGTGGCCAGATTATGAAGGTGTCATTAACGTGTCTCAGCCATAGAGTTGGCTTTATTGATGTAGATTCTAATGCTATTTTCTTCAAAGTATTCCGTGTATATATCAACCATTGATGGTGATAATGACGAGCCTATTCTAAGCCTTCATCCTACCGATATATGTCAGATTCTATTCCGAAGTGTGTTGTTTGTGTACAAAAAGTTAGCATCTCCATCAGATTATCTATTGGTATACCGAGGCCAGTCTGTCCTTGATTACCGATAGCGCCTCCACTGTGGATACCTTGGTGAACAAACTCACCATATTCAGGCTCATCATTTGGTTAGATTGGATGGAAGTGTCTTTAAATAGTTCCACGAAGTGAGCGGATTTTCGGGCATATGATGGTGACTTTCCTATCAGTGGGTCAGTTATATATACAAGAAAGCGACACAGAGGATGGTACACAGAGCCTTGGCAGCTAATAATTGGCCTGAGAGGAATATCGACTTTGTGAATTTGGGGCAGAACATACTTGTGAGTTAGTTTGCTGTAACGTTGAGACAACTCCTTGAATATCTTAGGTTGGAAATGATCATTGTTCCTGATCTGCAACAATTGTCGTTCTGTTTTCAACCTTGAATCTTTCTTTACTATAGCTACCAAAAATGATGACAACAGTCCAAATAATGTAAATAACTCATGCCATATATATATATATATATATATATATATATATAGGATATTTCAGAGATGATGATATATATATATATATATATATATATATATATATATATATAGGATATTTCAGAGATGATGATATATATATATATATATATATATATATATATATATATATATATATATACGGTTTCTTATCCTGATTGAGCACTCTGGAAGAATGGAAGACTTAGATAAACAGTCGCAACTCTGGGATGTACGCATCGCTCATTCTGTAATGAATTAGATCACTCTTGCTATTGGACGTGTATAATGATAATATACATGCTAAAACGTCTGCCTTCTTCTACCAAGCGCCCATAGCCCATAGGTAGAATCGCCGACTGACGCCAATTCGGTCGAGTTTCAATCCTGGGTTAAAAAGCAATCGGAGTCTAACTGTATACAGCGAAACAGATCTGTCTGCGGATGACTATATATATATATGGGGCTTCAGAAATAGATGACGTAACTTCAGGACTGTATTCTTTATATCTAAATAATGAAAAACTCCCCATCATCATATGTCCAGAAACTCTTGGTTTCCGAGTTATAGGCTTTTCAATTATGTGCGAACCAGAATACATTTATCGCCTCTAGGTGGCACCCTCGCTAAGCAGCGGACCAGACAACCAGTCAGATCGCTTTTTACCTCCAACCGGACAGGATTTCCTCTTTGTTTCTCGCGTGTTAAGTATTGCTGGACGACTGTTAGTGGTGCATGTTGATTAAACATATACTTAATTTAAAAGCGGGCAGACTTACACTTCGTGAATGGTTTGGCGGACGGTAACGTTGTACAAGATCATCGTCTTTATCAGGAAAGGTTCCCACACCGACAATGTCCCGATAGGGAAACATTTGGAAATATCCATCACCACCTCTAAGAACATGGGACCCTCAAACATCGTGCTGGTGGCAGAGTATGACCAAGCTCTACGACGCCTGAGGAAGAAGAAAAGATACTGGATATTGTACATGATACTCTTGAAATCAGCACACGACAGTTGGCAAGGCAAGTGACTATTTCCCATTTGAACGTCTTGTGAGAATAACAGTTGTATCCATATCATCTACAACGTGTACAGACGTTGTCACCAGGAGATTACCCTGCACGAATTGTATTCTGTCTATGGTTCTTACAGCAATGCAATGCAATTCAAAACTTTCCTGCCTTCGTTATCTTCACAGATAAAGCACAGTTTACTCGGGTTGGAATAGTCAACTTCCACAATCAGCATGTATCTGTAAAGAAAAATCAACATGCAATTATTCTATCACGTCACCAACAGCGGTTCTTAGTCAACATCTTGGCTGGTGTTGTTGGTGATATGTTATTAGGACCTCATGTACTTCCGAACAAGATTATAGGTGATGCGTACAAGCGCTTTCTGGAAAACAACATGCCTGATTTCTTGGATGATATTCCACTGATCACTCGTAGAGAACTTTATGCATGATGGGGCTCCTGCACACTTTAGTCACACAGCATGCAGGTACCGAGATCGAAGGTTTACTCGTCAGTAAATAGAAAGAAGTGGACCAATTGCATAGCCTCCATTCTCACCGGACCTAAACCCCTTGGATTTCTAACTCTGGGGCTATTTGAAAGGAGTGGTGTATTCGTCTCACGTTGAAGATGTGGACACTCTCCGCAACCAAACTGTAGCAGTACGAAACACACCAGGAAATGAGGAAGTGTGTTCGCGAGTCCATGAGACATCGGTGTAATGCCTACATTAGGGCAGAGGGTGCACATTTTAAGCACTTGCTATAGGTCAGTCGAAAACACTATATGTGTCGGATGTGGAAAATAAAGACTTTCTGGTTAGCACCAGTTTGAAAAGCCTATAACATGGAAACCAAGCGTTTCCAGACATATGTTCACAGGGAGTTTTTTCATTACTCATTACTTAGATATAGGGAACACTGTCCTAAAGTTATGCCATCTATTTTTGATGCCCCCTATATATATATATATATATATATATACACACACACACACACACACACACACACACACACACACACACACATATATATATATATATATATATATATATATATATATATACCATCATCATCTCACCCGTTACACCCAATGGGCTTTTCAATTATGTGCGAACCAGAATACATTTATCGCCTCTAGGTGGCACCCTCGCTAAGCAGCGGACCAATGGTGTGTAGGGCAGCAACTTTTTGTTACTGTTTCCGTAACAAACTGTTTTTATGGTGCAGGGTTGTTAGCCCTACGCCCAACCCCCAAACCTGGAGGACCGGTGGACCATTCTTGTTCCTTTCGTTTACAGCACCTGGTATATATATATATATATATATATATATATATATATATATATATATATAATTCCTTGCATTTTGTTTGATGTAATCTCATTATTTTCTCTTCGAGCTACATGTGCTATCCATTTTAGTTGTTTCTGTTGGATGTAGTTTCTATTATTTGGTAGAGTTATTTGTGATTCTGTAGCGCCAAATGCATGTATGTATATTGTGTATTTGTGTGGGGATGGAAAAAGAGATGATTTTGTATGGTGCAGTAAACCGACCTAAGATCTGCAAGTTTGCTCAGATTCAAATTCGAACCACCTCTAGCCATATTTATATCAGCATAATGAATAGCGTGCAAAGATCCATTTTAAAAAATCACTAGTTTTTCAGTTAAATGGACAGTCAACATAGATGCCTTCGAGGCGAATTCAAATTTGAATAATTTTGGAATAACTGTGAATAATAATAATAATAATAATAATAATAATAATAATAATAATAATAATAATCATTAGAAGAAAAAGAGGAAGAGCAAATGTTTTTATGCCCATTATTAAATTCAAAGAGATTGATTAGTTTCTCGGCTCTAATTTTATTTTCTTTTATTTAATACTTACACCGAGAATTTTGTCACCCTACATTTGAATTAATGCTGTCGTAATTTAAACCTCATTTTATTTCCTGTACCATCAATCATTAAATTATTCTTTTCACTTTTTGTCGACCTCCAAAATCTCCAAACCTACCAAACCTACCAACTCTTTTGGTCAGACTGTCGATCTGACTAAATGTTAACTTATCAAATACATAATTGATTCTAATGAAAAGAGTTCATTTTCTGTGTGTCTGTCTGTATCAATAAAAGCAATTAATTTGGCATAAGAATAAAAGCAATTAATTTGGCATCGAATTTATGATTAAAAATTATTTTTATGGAACATTTATGAACAGTCTTTGTTCGGGCCCTAAAATTTTTATTTTTATTTTATTTTATCTTTTTTTTTTAAGCCACACCCGCTAATTTCATAGATATCAGTCGATGGAGGGGTCATAATTTGTGATTAATAGGGCGCCTCGAGGTGGTGCAATGGTTAGCAAGCTTGTCTCACTAGAAACATTACAACTGAGTGGTGAGTACGATCTTCACTGGGTGTCCCTACGCTTAGTAAATCCCCATAATTCGTGAATAATAAAAGAACTAAAGGAAAAGAACCTGGAAACTCTTGAAAAATCTTTCACTTGGATAATTCTTTTTGGAATGCGCGAGTTCTAAGAAAATTAGTATAAAAACGATCATATGTTAAGAGTGCTGGAAAGTTCTCGGCCTGACCCACTTCCCTAATCAATATTTCAATAACAAAAACATTAGAATTGGGAAGACGAGTAAATAAACTTAAAAAATGATGTACTAAATGAGTTGATAATTACGTACGCGAGGTCATTTTAAAACAATCTAAAAGACATATTCAACAAAACCTACCCAAATGACCTTTTAGAATTTCTAAAAGCAACAAAATATAGTTGCAAAAGAAGATAGCATATAACTATCACACATTAAATCACAACACCTCTACTTATATCTCGACAGCAATACTCACAAAAGATCAACAAGCAGTAAACTAAAACCAAACAAATTCATCAGCATTAAATGACCCAAAAGGGTAGATATGCAGGCAAAACAAACAACTAAACTAAACTTTATTCGTCAAACCCAGAGCTTTTCAGCACCCGTATTATTATTATTATTCTAATCACTTTTTAACACTATAAAAAATAATCATTTTAAAGACACTATCTATAAGTGTTTTCACCACCTTAATGTAGATTCCCTGTGCCTTCTCTATAAATACTTTCATGGTAATTGTTCTGATGAATTTTTCTCTAAGGTACCTAGACTTTATGAATTTAAGCGGACGTATGTGCGTTGTGTTGCTGTGGATATCGACTCGTAACGACAAATCGAGGAGCCAAGTTCGAATTCAAGTTTAATTCACTTACGCACAAATACCTTTGGGAAAATATTAATCCGTCTCTTCCCTCCAGTTATGGGTTAAATAATAGAACAGATTGGGTTCTATAGCCTTGGCTTGGAACTAGTCTACCGCGGAAAGCAATAGGAACCTACTGCGCAATAATCTGCCCAGTCAGTCATGTCTCTTTCGAGACATGATCGCCCAAAGCGTGTATTATGTAAGGCACTTAACTGACTGACTAGAATGGCGGCAAGCTCTCATCATATTAAAGTTAAAATGGCTAGACGTAAGTCCTATGCCAACATTTCTTCTTTTTTTTTTTAATCATTTCACCCCAAGCAAGGCATTCCACTGCCACTATTGCGCATGGGGCTACATAGGGGAAGGTAAAGAGAAGGAGTGGATAGACATAGGGAATGTCAGGAGAAAGGTGACAGATGAGTAAGGATAGCGAGGATGAGGGTCGGGCAGATGGGAAGAGTGCTTGATAGAATGGGAGCAGGTTAGTGTGTTAGGAGGTGTGTATTGACCTTACATTTAAACTCCTGGAGATTGTAGCCGTCGGGGAAGCAATCGTTTGGAAGAGAATTCCACAGTCTCTCACTTTTCGCTTGTGGAAATCTTTTTCGGTTTCTTGCTTCCCAGTTTCCCATCAATGTCAATCGTCATCTACTGTCGTTTTAATTCCTGTGATTTTATTGTTCTTGTCTTTAATAATTTTTTTCTTTTTCTTATATTTTTTACACTTAGTAACCCCTTGTGTCTTGGTAGTTTCATTGCTTTGCTTGGGGTGAAATATTTTTTTTTATTTAAAGTTATGGTTATAAATAAATTAGAAATGATTTCAGATACAAATGTTAATATCAAATTTTAAAAATGAATTTTATCTTTAGCAGATTACGACGGTATGTCAATAAGTTCGTAGACTATCAAAATATATTGAAAATTAAATATCTGTTGTGCAAAATCAATGTAACCTTCTCACCTATAAGTGTACTTAATTCTTAATTTTTGACAGACTATTATACACTGAAAATTTCGAATTAACAATCACTTAATATCTATGTTGTAAACTTACTGATCGACCTTCATGGACTTCACTAAAAACAATACAAACATCACACTATTTTATTTATAGTAATGAATATGAAATAAATAGTCTCTAGGTTTAAATTACCAAAGTCTCTAATTTTGAGACGGTAATTCCATACAGTAGATTGAATCTGGCCGAGTCCGATAAACCGATCCTGATACAGTCTCATTAACACCATTTCGACCACTGTCGTCAATGATATAAAGTCCAGGCGATAGAGTTGACGACCTTTGTGCCATATCTTTCTCGTCCTTGTCGACTTTCACCCGTTTTCTCCATCGCATCATTGAGCCGATAAAGAATTTCAGTAAAGCGTAGATGAGTAATATTGCGAAAAATGAAGCTACCACGACAATGGTACTTAAGTGTTCGATAGTCGCGTCCGAGTCGAAAGGCCGACCGTCCGTAGAGTTCAGGAGAGAATCTGTCTCGTTAAAGCAATAAAGACAGTCATCTGAAAAATGAAGAGGGGTAAATGTTAGTGATAAACATGCAAGCAAATGCCGACCATTAATTTTCGGGTCGCTGTAATATAATATATTTCTCAATCTGAACATTTAGAGGGTAGTACGGCTATATCACGTTGAAAGACCGTTTCTCGTACGATTACCGGAGTTAAGCAACGTCGAATGTGGTCTGTACCAAATGGATGACGATTTGAGAATGCCAGTTACAAGGATGTGTCCTTTCACCGGATCTATTCAACTTGTACAGCGAGACTATTCTGAGGACTCTAGAAGTTATGCCAAGATTCGTCATCGGAGGCCACAATTTAAACAACATAAGGCGACACGGAGATCCGAAGGCGAATTGGCATGGCAAAGGACGCGTTCCAGAAGATGAGCAAAATACTAACACACGGGAAAATCTCAATAGAAACGAAGAAAAGAGTGCTAGACTGCTACGTGATGTCAGTTCTTCAATACGGCAGTGAATGCTGGACAATATCATCAAAAATGAGGACAAAACTGGAAGCGGCCGAAATGTGGTTCTACAGAAGGATGCTACGGATATCGTGGACTGAGCATACAAGCAACGACGAGGTGTTAGAAAGAATGGCAACAAAAAGGAAATTGATGCTGAGCATCAGGAAGAGACAACTGAAATTCCTGGGACATGCAATGAGGAAGGAGAGCCTGGAGAACCTGATACTGACTGGACAGATAGAAGGAAGGAGAGACAGAGGAAGGCAGCGGATAACATATTTGCAGGGCCTGATCAGGTGGATGACGGAACGGGGGTTGCCAGGAGCAACAGGAGCAAACATACTAAGAGCCACAAGGGATAGGGAGACGTGGAGAGCCATGATCGCCTACGTCCTGAAGGGACAGGGCACATAGAAGAAGAAGAAGAAGAGGAAGAAGAAGAAGAAGAAGAAGAAGAAGAAGAAGGTACGCAGATGATACAGTGCTGATAGCTGACATTGAAAGGAAACTACAAGACCTCCTACAGAAGGTAGCTCAAGAGAGTAACAAGAAAAGACTACAAATAAACTGCAAGAAAACCAAATGCATGGTCATCAGCAAAAAGGACAGCCCAAATGCTAAATACAGGTAGGGAATACTAAAATCAAGCCGGTACAAAAATTTAAATACCTGGGCAGTGTTCTAACAAAAGAAGGAAAGTGCGACACAGAGATCCGAAAGCGAATTGGCATGGCGAAGGAAGCATTCCAGAAGTTGAGTAAAATATTAAAAAACAGGACAATTTGGCTAGAAACAAAGAAGAGAGTACTGGATTGCTATGTGATGTCAGTTCTTCAATATGGCAGCGAATACTGGACAATATCATCAAAAATAAAGGAAAAGCTTGAAGGATCTGAAATGTAGTTCTACAGAAGGATGCTGCGAATATCATGGATCGAGCATGTGAGCAATGATGAGGTTTTGGAAAGGATGGAAACGATAAGAAAATTAATACTGAGCATCAGGAAGAGACAACTGAACTTCCTGGGACATGTAATGAGGAAGAAGGGCTTGGAGAACCTGATACTAACAGGGCAGATATAGGGGAAAAGAGATAGGGGAGCGAAGCGGATAACATATTTGAAGGACCTGATTAGGTGGATGACGGAACGAGGGTTGCGTGGTGTAACAGGAGAAAGCGTGCTGAGGGCCATCAGGGATACGGAGATGTGGAAAGTCATGATCGCCTACGTCCTGAAAGGACATGGCACATAGCAGAAGAAGAAGAAGTTGCTGTAAACTTGAATGTGTGGGTGGTATAAGGGATAACGGCTCGGAATAGAAAATTGAAGAGCCATGTTTCAATTCCAATCGTGTTTGTTATATTTACTTAAAACGCAAATACACTTGGGAAAGGTATGAATTCAACTCTCTTCCCTATATCTATGGGTTAATTAGTGTAACTTTTATCAGTAAATCATTATTGTCTCCAAAAAACTCTTAGAGTCTAAAAATATTTTCTGGTGTCTGAATGTTTGAACCTTCAAAAGGTAAAAAGCCGTCTAAATAATCCATCGAACTGGCCATTTTTGTTCTTAATATTATTGGCTAAATGTTATTAATACAGTTTACTATTTTTCTTTCTCTTTCTTTTCTACTTCCTTTTCTTATTCTTCCTTTTCTTTTTTTCTTCTACTATTCCTCCTCTTATTCTTCCTCGTCTTCTTCCTTCCATTCCTATTCTCCCTCATCCTCTTTCTTTTCTTCCTCCTCCTCTTTCTTAAAACTACAAGGGATCCTAGAGAGTAAATTTCACAGGATATTTTCAAATACTCACACAGATAATGTTCTTTGCGGAGAATATTCCTTTTTGTGTGTATGTTCTTTGTTTACTTATTATTTCAACTGGTGGTGAGTACAAAATAAAAATAACTTTCTCCTCTTCACTGTTTGCAAATTCGCGAGCTAGTGTGAAAATCTATTTTTTGACCATTAGGAAAAAAGATTGGCTCCGTGCTGAGAAAAAGATCAAAGTAAATTTCGCGAGCAAATATTTATTAACCAATGAAAGGAGAGCGATTGTAGAAAACAACAAATTGAACTTTCAGTGACCCGTGTCATGTTTCTTCCCGTCCAAAAATGAGTTTGCGTTGGGAGCTGACCATGTGATCCGAATTGACTATTTGTATACGTTTCCCGGCCGATGTAAGCAGATGGACAAGAGACAGAGAACAATCAATCCAGCATAATGTAACAGGAATTGTCGACCGCCGATCAGACACAACAATCCCCGTGACGCGTATTCGCACCCTCTCACTTTTTTCCTCGTGTTGTTTTTTTTATCTCCTTCTTCCTTTTCACTTACCCGTCATACACAAAAAGAGAGGAACAAGACATTACTACTACTCTGTTGATACACTCGGCGAAAACTTGAACTTACCTTTTTCTGTAAAAATCAAATTTCGCTAAAACAAATGAACTCTTAACTCTCTAAACGCCTTACTACACTTTCTCTCAGAATATTTTTATAAAAACAAATTGATGTTATTTTGTTTTGTAAAGAAATTTTCACTTATCCATATAAGCGAGACAGTTTTTCCTTTTGTTCAATCTTTTGATATTGTAAACTGCGGGGACTTCGGTTGTGTTTTCCACAAGACAATTTGATAAACATAACCAAGTCTCCCACAAACTCTTACAGTTCTCTTGTGAAAAATCATCAGAACAATTGCTTTTTAGTTAATACTAACAATATTCTTACATCTTTAGTTTTGGTCCTGGGTATGACCGTAAACTGCATCCGGCAGCAAGGCCTCTGATTGTGAGGTTGTGAGGAGCGTGGAACCACCTCTTAATTGCTGATGTTTCCAGGTCCGCCCTGACCCAGGTTGGTAGCACCTGTTAGGGTCCCCAGCTATGGGTAAATAGTTAACCCCCAAACAGGGGTCAAAATGCTATGAAAGTATTTACCAACAAAACTTTTTTGAATGAAAAATATTCCCAATAAAACTTTTTTTAATGAAAAATATTACCAACAACTGTGATTTAAAATAAAAATACGTTTCTGGCATTAAATGACCCTTTAGATGTTGATAGGCCGTTAAACAGGAATAAACAAACAAACAAACACATCTTTAGTTTAGTGAATGTTATAGTGGAACATCCTGCCATCCCCGAGAATAGAATGCTCTACGTTATAAAAGACGGTAACGAGCGGTACGACGAGAAAAAAAAGGTCTTAGGCATTCGCCTGACTGCTCTATGACACTGTCAGCTCTCTGCCTTCGGGTAGAGGGCGCTCTCTGCTTCCGAGCAGAGAGCACAAACCCAGTCGTGATTCCGCCGAAGGGTAGAACCACGACTGGGGAAAAATAGACAGACATTTTTTGGCCCGACTATATGGCCGGGAATACCCACTATAAAATGACCATGTGTCACATCTGGCCTTGCGTGGGAAGGCTAGTAAATACGGAAAAAAGTCTTAAGCGAAGGCATTCACTATTAGTCGATTCCGCTCCAACCCGTGGCTTGCCTATATGTGTATTATTGTTAATTGTACCTTAGTACAATAAATCTGTATTTCTTATTTCTGGTGTGGAGTTCCATTCTTCAACTGATCTTTTCATACTGTATTCCTTTTCGGCATATATCAGCGAAGAACCTTATTTGCTGTTATTGAATAACAAAAACCTTTCTCATACATAAGAATCAGAGTTTGAGTAGGATAAGACACGGCTTTCAGACCATTTCTATTTTCACTGAAGAAAGTTTTCCATTAAAATAGATACCTCTGATAAATCGCTGAAAAAACAGCATAGCATGGCCTCAAACTAAATAAAAACAAAGTTTTATGGGCAAAATGATTATATTATTAAGAGTATTTTAATTACATTTTTTTAACTTTTTTAATTCTTTTTAACACGTTCGAAATTTTGGTAGAAAATCTTGTTTTTATTTCGTCCTTGAGTGACGTAATTTTTACAAGGGTTTATAACGACAGACGTAATATTACGCAAGGCACTTTTTTGCCGATGAAGGACACATTAATTTGAAAATTCTTGCAAAAATTAAATAATGGTCGAATTTTTATGAAAATTTCAGGACCTATTCATAAGTAACAGAAATCATTGGTGAAATGATTACTTTTAGAAAATATTGGTAAAAAATTTTTTCTAGATATGTTACCTCCCCCACCAATTAATTTCCAGAAATCTCTCGAAATTCGCTTTCGCTTTCGTTTCCTCATAAACCTAATATTAATAATCCGCCTTCTATTCACCATAAACCTAATATTAATTAAATTTTGGAGTCATTGGGGAATGGTAATCAACTGTCTTTTTTTCTTAAAAATTGACCCATTTTTAGAAAATCTGCGCCGAATTGCGAAAACAAAGCTATGCCATTTTTTTATTTAGATAAACTTTTACTTGCTTTTATAAACAATATATATTAAGGATAGCATAGACTGTAAAAAAAATTTTTTTTTCAATGTATAATGAATTTTCACAAGAATTGTTTTCATTTTTATTATTTTTTATTATAACAATTTATAAAATTTCTCTTGAGATTCTTGACAAAATCTAAAGAAGAGTCTGTAATGTAATCGATCCTGGCAAGGTATCACGACTTCTATCACTTTCATATCAATGTGATGTAGCTTCTCTTTGTCTTTTAGAAACATTTTCATGGCAACTGTTCTTATGAGCTTTTTCTTCCTTGATGATCCAACTACATAAATGTAAGCATACTACTAGATTGAAGGACGTGCGTTGTGGTGCAATGAATATCGCCTCAAAACGGTGGAGTTGAATTCATTGCATTCACTTACGCACAAATACCCTTGGGGAAGGTATTAATCCGTCTCTTTCCTCTTTTTTTTTCCATGGAAAAAAAAGGAAAGAGACAGATTAACTCCTTTGGTACCTTGGGGCACCTAAGGAGTTGATTGTCTAAGCGCCGCTCAAATATGGCATAAGGCTGAATGTACGAGATCAAACTCATTACTCATTTATAATTGTTCTAGCGGGACAATCTTTGCTACCCAGTACACCTCGTCGGTGTACGTTGTGGTGCAGTGTATATCGACTCGGTATGACAAATCGGGGAGCCGAATTCGAATTCCAGTTGAATTCAAGGCATTCACTTACGCTCAAATACCGTTGGGAAATGTATTAATCCGTCTCTTCCCTCCAGTTATGGGTTAAATAATAGGACAGATGGGGTTCTATAGCCTTGGTTAGAAACAAAGTAATGGCAACCTACTGCGGGATAATCTTCTGCCCATCGAGCCATGATCGCCCAAGCGTGTATCTGTTGAATACTAGATCTCACCGTTTTACTGTTGAACTACATTAAACCATCTGTTCTATTTTAACAGCTTATTTTCTCACACTTCTCACCCTTAGAACTGCATTCCGATTTTTTGTTACCCTGGGTCCTACAATCTTCACAAATTTAAATGCATCGTGAATCGCCATCTTCTCTCTTCTTGAACCCTGTTCCTTTATTGTCCTTTTCTCGTCATTCCCACTATAAAGTCTTCTCATTCTATTTCTCTCGCTCGATCACCGAAGTTAAGCAACGTTGAGCTTGGATGGGTGACCGCTTAGGAATAACAGGTGCTGTAAGCGTATAGTGACGGATGTGCGTTGTGGTGCAGTGGATATCGGCTCAGAAAGAGAAATCGGTGAGCCGAGTTCGAATTCCAGGTGAATACCCTGCATTCACTTAAGCACTGGTACCCTTAATAAAGGTATTAATCCGTCCCTTCCCTCGAGTTAAGGGTTAAATAACAGGTTAGAACATGGGGAACCTGTCCTTAAAAAACAAATCCCAATGAATCGTGATACTCGAAAAGAAAAATGTATTACTAGACACAAAACTTACATAAAAAGACAACAATAAATTGTTGAATGAAAAAGATATTACCAGCAATAAATAAATTTTAGTTGGCAATAAATGGCCCGCCGAGGTTGATATGTCATAAAAACAAAACAACCAACCAACAATCATTCTATTTCACTTCTTGTGACCCCCACGTTCTAGTTACATTATCACCTTACTTGGGGTGAAAATATTTTTTTTAAATAGAATTATCAATATTATAATTTTCTGAATAAAAAAATAAAACCGCTAAAATTTTAATCCCAGCATAAAAGGTCGTGGAGTTCAATTAAAAGTGGATTAAAACAAATTTCGAACTCAAAATTCTGTCATCAATATTTTATCCAATAAAATATTCATAACATATTGCATTAATATTTTTCATAACATATTGCATTAATATTTTTCATCCAAGTAGAGTTCGAAATAAATTATTCTTTGCTTGAAACAGTCAAAGCCGTCAAATTCTTATAAATATTCAAATGACCAGAAATCATTTGTCGGTTTCCATTCTAAGTCGTACATTTATTTTCAACCTGATTTTTTTCAACTTTTCATATCTTTCGGTTTTATATGCTTTCAGTCATTTTCTGATCTGTGATTTTCGTTAACCCACTGTAGCCGACAAGTGTTAGTGTTTCTTTTGATTGCAGATTTTATCTTCCCAAATCTACATCTTAGGCGGGTCTAGTGTAGGAAAGGAAAAAGAAACCAGTAGAGGGCAAAGGAAAACCACTCCCCTATTCTCCCCCAAAATCATAAAAATTCAAAGATAAGAGTAAAAAGATCTGTAGAACCACGATCACCTACGCCTTGAACATAAACAGCCATGGTGTATATATAATTGGAGTAGATAGACTAAACTATCGCCCGGTTCACACTCCACCCACGTCTATTGAACAGGTGAAGAGGCTCATCACTTGTTCCTTGTTTAGGATGTGGTTTCCGGCTTTCTCTTTTCCAATCTTTTCACTCCTATGTATCCCCCTGCGCTTCAGTGGCGTTACCGCCTTGCTCGGGGTGATATATATATATATATATATATATATATATATATATATATATATATATATATATATTTCAAACATACGCACCGTAATGGGGGCTCTAGAGGATGTCGTCGGTGATGTCATCGCGAGGATCACTAGGGGGTTACAGGTCTTTCAACATCATACCCACCTCACCGCGCCGACCCGACCAGAGATGATCAGTTACTGGCCCACCCTCGATAAGCGCTTTCAGACACTGGAAAATTACGTTTAGGCCCGGTATGAAACCTTGCAAACGCTTCTGATTGGCGACAGTCAGAGCCACTTTCCATTTAGAGGCGAACCGTACATGAGCTCTTCCGAAACATTAGACGCAAATTTCGGGGAATTTTAGCTATACATATATTCCGTATATACATATATATACGGAATAACTATATATATATTTCATATATCCAGAATAATTTTAAGGGAAAGAAGTATGACAGAGTGGCAAACGTTTTCGTAGGACGCGTTTCGTCCTTTAGAACTTCATCAGACTAATTTTATGTTTATGTTGCTGCGAAATAAAGGAAGACAGACATTAAGAATTGTTCTTGATATGCGATGTTGGTATATTTGCGTAATTATGTGTTAGTATTAATTGTACGCTTATATATCTGGTTTTCATAGGTGTGTATGTGAGTGTGTGACATTATATATATATATATATATATATATATATATATATATATATATATATATATAAGAAATAGTAAGAGGATTTGAAATAATTAATTCATCGAGTTTTTATTCGACCTCAGCAGAATGTAGAAAGCACTGGGACTCATCGTTATATCGTTGCTTGAACCAGCTTACAATGCTCTGGAGTAAGCGGCTTGGTGAGACTAGTCGTGGCTCTGAGTGGCACTGTCCTATGGGTAAAGGAACTTGGATGAGTTCCACCACGGAATATGTGAACGAGCAGCGCGTCATCGAGTTTAATTCGTTACCTCTTCGTCACCGGGGGCCCGTGGTACAGTTGGAATGACGTTTGCTTGATAATCTGACAGTCTGGGTTTCAATTCCTAGTAGTGGATGCGCACTGCTGAACTGTCCCAAATATAGGACGAAACGGCCGTCCAGTTTCTGCATTTTGGTGAGGTCGAATAAAAACTCGATGAATTACTTATATATATATATATATGAGCACATTTGTATATACATATGTGTAAGTATATATGTTCATATGTACAGATATCTGTGTATACGTATTCGTGAATGGGCGTGTAATCAATTTATGGTCACTCATTTTGACAAAAGAACATTTCTCCCCTAAATTGATGACCCTTACAAGGTACGGCTAAAGATCTCTATTCTGGGTCATGTTACTTGATTTCAATTTCGTTAAAAACAATTTTTTGATATTTTGGGAAAATCTTCATACCAATACTGATGAGATGAACTATATATATATATATATATATATATATATATATATATATATATATATATATATACATACTACCGGCCATAATTATTAGGCCACCCCATTGTTTAAAGAAATGATGTATTTCATACTATTTTTTAGTATTTATTGTCAAGTGAATAATTGTAAATGAAAATAGAATGGTTCTTTTGTTAATACTGCACAATAACATGTGCATCAAAAGAATTTATAAATATTTAATAATTACCTATATTGCAGTTTCATCAATGAAAGAATGAAGAAAATTTAAGATGATTCGGACGAATTCATCTTTGCCTCCTTGCCTTATAAAATTTTGCAAAGTAATAATAACAAAAGAACCATTCTATTTTCATTTAGAAATAAATACTAAAAATAGTATGAAATACATCATTTCTTTTAAAACAACTGGGTTGTCCGAATAATTATGGCCGGTAGTGTATATATAGTGTATTTTGGCAGCATTTGTTCATTAATACAGGTTTCATTGAATAATATAGACAAGGTCTGTCTATTTATTTTGTGTAAGATCCTTTCGCATGATCTGATTAGCTTGTTGATCTTTTTATCAGGTCTGAGCTTTGGCTTTCATAAGCCATTATCATAGGATGAACATTTAATATACAGTGAACATAGAATATTTAAATTATTAACAGAGTGGAGTAATACAGAGAAAATTAAACAGGTCCATTTTTTGCGTCGCACATGGCTGCAGGCCGAGAAGGAATGGTGATAGTGGGTTTTTGGTCAAATGTGAGTATAGTGGCATGAGGGTATTGGTCTGGGAACTGCTACTACTATGGGTGTAGGGGGTAAGTATAATAACTATGACCTCTCCCGTCGATTATAGGCATTGAAGTATGTTAGTGGAGGTGTCAATATATATATATATATATATATATATATATATATATATATATATATATACTATTTTTGTATTTACATACGCTCTATCTCTGATAGTGTGCACTTTTGCACATAAGTATAGCATAACTTAACACTATACATCATAATATATATATATATATATATATATATATATATATATATAAACGAAAAAAACAAGCTGAAACCTGAAGAAGTTTACTCCACTGCCTGTAATAACTGTTACAAAAAATACATAGGAGAAACCTCAAGGCATGTAAATAAAAGATTAAGTGAACACAAAAGGGACATTTTACAAAATAATACGTCAAATGCGAAGCTCGACCACCGTAACGAAACTGATCATAATTTTGACAAAATAAAAATGCTACTCTGCTCAAAGGAATAAATGTCTAGTGAGTGACCTGATCGCAAGGTCATCTAAAATAAATTTGAGCCTTGGCTCTTACAACATTTCACTATTGCTGGTAGAACTTATATTATCAGTGTGGGATACGTATTAACAAAAATGATAGAATCAAAAAGAAAAAGAATTTGAATGAATTCGGGTAGACATAAAAAAATAAATAAAAAATAAAAATTTTAAAATTCCTAGTATCACATACCTTTTCGTGTTCATGTGTAACCGTACCAACATAACACATTTAGTCCGATGAACACCGGAAGGACAAAATGTGTCACAAGTAAACTTTTTCCGCTTTGTCATATAATTTACCCAATACTGATTTTGATATATAAAAATACACATCATTATCTCTTTCTCACACGCACACACACACACACACACACACACACACACACATATATATATATATATATATATATATATATATATAGTGATGATCCACGTATACTGTCTTAATATGTATAGGAAAGAATATTAAAAAGTTTTTAATTTAAAAATGTACTTTTTTGGGACAGTATTTGTTTATTTTTATTATTATTATTATTATTATTATTATTATTATTTAAAAAATTATTTAAAAATCACTTGTTTCTGATGAAGGACCGAGGGCGGTCTGAAATATAAATACAATACTAAAAATAAACAAATACTGTCCCAAAAATGTACATTTTTAAATTCAAAACTTTTTAATATTCTTTCCTATATATATATATATATATATATATATATATATATATATATATATATAATTGTTTTTATTAATTTAATCCATGTATGCGCTGAATTAATTTAGTTTAAAATGGTAAAAATTAGCTAATTTTGTTAAAGAACTTATTGTTAATTTGAATGAGTATTCAAATAAATATTAGTTTTCTGCTTCCAGCATAGTGGTAAGAAAACCCTGAACTTACCTATGTCATCAGACAGGTGTGTTGCAATTTCTACACTTGATATATTTGGCTTAATTATCAATCGAGTAGTTGTTTCTTCTTCCCAATACTTTGTTGGTTTTGTTGTTGCCGCTTTTACTGTTGTTGTTGTTGTTGTCATAGTCTGTGTTGTTGTCGGAATTTTAGCTGTCGTAATTGTGGCATTTGTGGAGATTGTTTTTCTGGTAGTCACCGGAACTGTTTTTCCTTGTGTGACAAACACTGTCTTTGGCTCAATAAACTTAGTATTCTGTGTCGATACTCTGTTATTTGTAGTAATGATCTTTGGCTGCGTTGCGGTCGTCTTTGTCATTTTAGTGGTTGAAGGTTGAGTTTTCTTTTGACTTGTGGTTGCCGATTTGATCATCGTAGCAGTCGTAAAGTGTGTGGTTGTAGAGGGTTCTGTAGAAGTTTTGATTTTAGTCGTAACTATGGGTTCACTGGTTGTTGTGGCCTCCGTCAATGTGGTACTCACAGCCGGGTTCGTGATTGAACTCGTGCTTAGAAATTTGGTTTTTAACATCACTCGCTTTATATTAGCAGTGGTTTTGAGAATTTCAGTACTTGAGTCATTTTTACCTTTTTTAATTCCAACAGGTTTTCTGTAGATTTTTGTTTGGGGCAATGATGTTGTTTTACTCATTTTTTCAGACTTGCGAGTCGTTAAAGCTTCCTTAGTCGTCAAAGGTATCGTTGTCGTTGGTAGTTTAGTAGTGAAAGATATTGCTGAAAACGACTTTGATGTTGTATGATGTTCACTTTTCTTTAAAGACTTTTGTGGTTTTGTTATGAATTTACTTCCTACGCTGAACATTTTTTTCTGTGAATGCGTAGATGTGGGCGATAACATAGATACAGTTGTAAAATAAGGTGTCGTTATTGTTAAGCTTTTTTGTGTTGACTTCGTAAACTGCGTGGTTGAAGCAACATCTGTCTTGTTCGGGGTATTCATTTGAGTTGGTGTGGTTGATTCCGCTGGTGCTGGTGTGCACTTTTTGACAAAGTCCTGACCACTTTCAAAATTGCCTTGAAAAAGTAAAGATAACTCATTACTTAATTATAGTGTAAGTGTGTTAGAGGGTGCTGAAAAGTTATTGGCTTGGCACACTTCACGGAATCCCTATTTTTTCACCAAATGTCAGATTCTTTTAAGATTCAAGAAACCTAAAGGTCTACATGTCGAATGTGTTGAAATACAAGGTGAATACATGGGATAGTTTCACAGGTCCAGGTTATATATCTTGGGCAGCCAGAGAACTTTTATCACACTTTTATCTATGCGGGTACAATGGCGGTAGATAAACGCAAAAAGCTCTTTGACAATAAATTAGTGCGTATATTTTGATAATTTTTAGTCACATTTCAACTAGTATTACTTTCATATATTCACTCAATTTTACTCGAAACACTCAAGTTATCTTTCTTCAACTTTTAGTAAGTAATGTACTGTACAAAATGAAATATTAGCTTTAAAATTATTAATAAGTGACAATAATTTATCTCAGAAATTCATATAATAATTGTCAATGCTTTACGTAAGAAATTTAATAATTACTAATATTTCATGTAAGAAATTCATTTAATAATTGCCAATGTTTCCTGTAAGAAATTCAACAATTATATGCCAATGTTTCATCTAAGAAACTAATCTAATATTTGTAATATTTATTAATGATTCATATATATATATATATATATATATATATATATATATATATTAATGCATGTTTCATTAAATAATATAGACAAGTTTTGTCTATTTTATGTAAATTATTTTCATATTCTCTGATAAGCTTAATAGCATTATCATCAAATGAAGAAAGAAAATTACAATATTGATATATAATTTTTAATAATCCAACCTGAGCTTTCGGCTTACATAAGCCATTTTCAAAGATGTCAATTACATTACATATTTAAACACGGACGAAATAAATGGAATGTAATTGACATCTTTGAAAATGGCTTATGTAAGCCGAAAGCTCAGATTGGATTATTAAAATTTATGTATCAATATTGTAATTTTCTTTCTTCATTTAATAATAAGGCTATTAAGCTTATCAGAGAATATGGAAAAAAATACATAAAATAAATAGACAAACTTGTCTATATAATTTAATGAAACATTCATTAATGAAAAAATGCTGCCTATATATATATATATATATATATATATATATATATATATGATAAAATAAAGCACAAAGAAGGAAACGTTTCAATCTAACGTGTTTCACTTTTATTTTTTCGATCCATATATATATATATATATATATTATAAATTATGGTTTAGAACATAAATATTCATAGTTGTATTTCTATATTGAGCACTGTTTTCTATTAATGTTTTGAACATTGTTAATATTTTCTTCGTTCTTTATTCACTTGAATATATATATATATATTCACTTAAATATTATATATAGTGGTTAACCATATTTGAATAGACGTTCCGTTTTTAATAGTATATTTATTAACGTCTATCTAATAAATATCAAGAATATTCGAGGAATGTTGTTAAAGAAAACTATGCCTGCCGGAGAGCGCATATTTTTATTTAATAAGATTCCTCGAATATTCATGTTGAGAGACGATACGAAATATATTGTTTAATAAACGGAGCGTCTACTCAAATATGGGCATCCACTAAAAACACGTTTAAGTGATAAAAGTGATAAAATATGTCAGATTAATAAAAATATATTTATTTTTATAAAAGTGTGTGTGTGTGTGTGTGTGTGTGTGTGTGTGTGTGTGTGTGTGTGTGAGAGAGAGAGAGAGAGAAGAGAATGAAAGTGGGTGTTTCTTATACTGATAATATATTACAGTGTAGCTAATGCATGAACAAAACTTTAGATTATAACTCGTATATGTAGATCAAATATATATTCATAGATTTATACAGAGACTTAATAAATGGTGACTTACCTGTTCTGATTTTGTCCAGAGCAATTATGTACTTAGCATCTTTGCTAATCACCGCTTCGATAGTCACATACTACAAAAGTAACGTATAAACTGAATAACATTCTGAGTTTAACAATCACAGTTTGATTAAATCAGGACCTAGACACCAAATTTGCAATGCAAGGAATGTTCTGATAATAGTGTGAAAATAGAAAACATTTAAAACAGAAATGCATAAGAAATTGAACAATATGTACTATTTTTATTCAAATTGTTACCCAAACAATTTGCCTGACAGAATTCGTTTAAGACGCCTACATAATTCAGTCAGTTAAGCGCCATACGTGATACACGCTTGGGCGATCATGTCTCGAAAGATACATGACTGACTGGGCAGAAGATTATCCTGTATTAGGTTGCCATTACTTTCCCCGGTAGACTTGTTGCTAACCAAGGCTTTAGAACCCAATCTGTTCTGTTATTTAACCCATAACTGGAGGGAAGAGACGGATTAATATCTTTCCAAGAGTATTTGCATGTAAGGGAATGCAAGGAATTTAAATGGAATTCGAACTCGGCTCCCCGATTTCTCGTTCCAAGCCAATTACACCACAACGCACATCCCACATAATTACTTATGGAAACAAAATGATTTTATAGAAACTGTGTGCGTTTTTTAATACAAGATACAAAACAATCATATTTCTCTGTTTCCCCATTAAGCACTCCTCAATAGATGTGTAGTCAAAATCTACCAGCATTGAGTATCTCAAATAACAAACTCGAAAAGACAAATTCAAAATAATAATGACGAAGTAGAAAACAGAATTATTATGAGCTAGTTAGCTTTGCTAGCTATACATATATAAAGCTCCACAGACAGTCCCTTCCCTGTGTCTCTTCTATAAATACTTTCACGGCTTTTGCTCCAATGAACTTAGATCACTGCTGCCCCATAGATACGGATTTGCACAAGAAACTAGATTAGCAACTAGATCCCACCCTTTTACAGTGAAACTGATAAAATGCAACCGCAACTTCTACTCCAACAGTTTCTTTTCTCGCACTTCCCGACTGTGGAATTCCCTTCCACATGATTGCTTCCCCGACGAATACAATCTCCAGGAGTTTAAATGTAAGGTCAATAGACACCTCCTAACACATTAACTCGCTCTCATTCTTTCAAACACTCTTCCCATCTGCCCAACCCTCATCCTCGGTATCCTTACCCATCCATCACCTTCCTTCTGACATTTCCTACATCTAACCACTCCTCCTCTTTACCTTCCCCTATGTAGCCCCATGCGCAATAGTGGCAGTGGAATGCCTTGCTTGGGGTGAAATGATTAAAAAAAAAGTTCGGTTAGACATCCGATTACTTCCAACCAGAATTGAAATCCGACTGATTTGATACCAGTCAGCCATTCTACCTCTGAGCTATGGGCTCGGTGAAGAAAGGCAGATTTTAACGTGTTTTATACAGAATGTAAACACGCCAGTAACCGAGAATGTTCATATTTACTACTGAATGAACGATGCGTAAATAGAGGTGAGTAGCTACTGTTTTTAAAGTCTACCATTTCTCCAGAATACTCAATCGAAAGGCGAGAGCTTAATATATATATATATATATATATATATATATATATATATATATATATACTTTTAAGGTGTGCTATATTTATAGGATAAAGTACTAAATATCAGAGATAGAGCGTATGTAAATATAAAAGAGTGAATATTGAAGTCAACACTATCAGGGCGACACACTTTCATGTTAAGCTCTATCGCTCCTGAGTGTTGACTTCAATGTTCACTCTTTTAGATAGATAGATAGATAGATAGATAGATAGATAGATAGATAGATAGATAGATAGATAGAATTTTAGAAGAGACAAGATTTTGTTTTAGCTGACTCGTTTCATCCACTGACGTACTATCGAGATAAAAACGAAACATATATATATATATATATATATATATATATATATATATATATATATATATATATATTGATTGATTAATACTTAGTTTTAACTTGTTTAAAAATGGAATATATATATATCATGGGTAATGATCCACCTACGAATGACGTCATGCATCTCAGCTTCGTAAAACGCTGCTGAAGTAACCAATTCCTTATCACCATTATGATTATTACCCTCAGACTTCCATTTCTTTGATCCAGTGAAAGAGGTACTGAAAGACGAATCTACTCGTGCCATTTCTGACTTGCTTGAAGTGAAATGATTAAAAAAAAAATCGAGAAAATTAGTCCGAACTCTTCTGTATAACAAAATCTCTAATAGAAAATTATTTTGGGATTTTCTTTTTCTATTATGTTTATTATTTTTTTAATCATTTATCCTCCCACAAGCAGAGCGAAACTGCTACTAATACACAAGAAGTTACATAGAGTGAAAGCGAGAGAACAGTCTGAGTATAGTGTAGAACGGACATAAGATGAACGGGATTCAAGATGATAAAAGATGGCGATTGATGTTGTATTTCAATTTTTGAAGATTGTAGTTATTAGAGAAGCAAGTAAACGAGAGTTCCACAAGCGAGAGGTGCGAGAAAAACTGTTAGATTAGAAGTGGCGGTTGCATTTATCTTTTTCGAGAGTAACTGAGTAGAACTTTGATGTCAATCTAGTAGCACGCTTGAATTCATGCATTTGGAGAACCAGGGAAAAAAAACTCGTCAGAGCAGTTGGCATGACAATATTTGTAGAAAAGACAGAGAGAAGCAACGTCACGTCGGTGAGAAAGTGACTGAAGTCAGGGTTGATTACATTACAGATCCTTCTAAAAGAAAGAAATAACAAAATTCTAGCTTGATCTGTTCTGTTACAAATTAGTTATTTTGACAATGTTCCTTCATCAATTTTGGCAAGCAAGCATATCTATGTAATAAATAAAAGCGAGAGACAAAACTACTTCCGCGATCAACAACATTACCCACCTGCGTATTTTTCGGTAATCTGATACGGTCGGTGTTCCAATTAATTCCCATTGGCTTGTCGCACGAATACACCTCAGTAGGCATTGAATTCCACCAACCATTTCCGATTCCGGCTTTGATGGTTAGATTAGCGCGTCCTTGTCCATTCATGTAGTATTTTAAATATAGGTCCTTTTTTTCATACCACCCGATGTTCGCTTTCAAAGTGGCATTGGCACAATAGTTTTGCACAAATGCCAATCCTAAAAAAAAGAGAAACGTTTGCAAAAGGTGATAATCATCAAAATCTAATCTATATGTCGCAAACGCTAAAATCATAATACTTTTTTGTCTCTAACGAAATAATTGTTTGAAGATTTACAAATAAAAAATAGTTAAACACTGGCTGAAACACGGTCAATTTTCAAGATTCTTCTAGGCTTTTCCCTAGAATTCAAGCAGATTCAGGTGACAATGACATATTACGTTCAACATATTTTACATTGAATTTATTAGAAAAAAATAGTTTTTTTTTTTTAATCATCTCACCCCAAGCAAGGCATTCCACTGCCACTATTGCGCATGGGGCTACATAGGGGAAGGTAAAGAGAAGGAGTGGTTAGACATAGGGAATGTCAGGAGGAAGGTGACAGATGAGTAAGGATACCGAGGATGAGGGTTGGGCAGATGGGAAGAATGTTTGATAGAATGGGAGCAGGTTAGTGTGTTAGGAGGTGTCTATTGACCTTACATTTAAACTCCTGGAGATTGTATCCGTCGAGGAAGCAATCGTGTGGAAGAGAATTCCACAGTCGGGAAGTGCGAGAAAAGAAACTGTTGAAGTAGAAGTTGCGGTTGCATTTTATCGGTTTCACTGTAAAAGGGTGGGATCTAGTTGCTAATCTAGTATCTCGTGCAAATTCGCAACTGCCTATTAATTAGTGGATTGTTTCACTCAGAACTTGGGAAGATTTTTTTTATGGAACATTCATACTGGTTTATTTTCTTTAAATCTTGATTGGTTTAAATCTTTTATGATCTAAAGAAATACAAATTGACTTGAATAACAATGAGAGGAGCTCAAACAAAAAGTTAGTTTAACAAATATGTGATTCTAATAACAAAAATAATTCGAATAAAAAAAAAGTGCCTCAGTTACAATAAATGATCTGAATAACAAAAATGTGACTAAATAAAAAGAGCTACTCAAATAACAAAAGGTGCTTTAAATAAAAATGACTCAAATTACAAAAAGCGACTCAAATGACAAAAAAGTGATTTAAATTTTTTAAAAAAAACAGTGACTCAGATTACAATAACACTTAAATAACAAAAAAGAGACTAAATTAAAAAATATGAATCAAATAAAAAAGATTTTGAGTGGCTCAAATAACAAAAGATTTACTTAAACATAAATAGTGATTAAAATAGAAAAAAGTGACTCAGATAAAAAAAAAAGTAACTTAAAAGTAAAGAAATGTTACTCAAATTACAAACATGTGATTTAAATAATAGAAAATTACTTAAAAAGTGTCTCAAATAACAAAATATGACTCAGACGACAAAGTAGTGACTTAAATAAAGAAAAAATGACTGAAATAACAAAAACAGTGATTCAGTATCAAAATATAACACAACAAAAAGTAACTAATATGCAGCAAGCATTTTCTTTATTTCCTTCTCTTTTTTTTTTAACTTGCTAAAAGCTTCTTACCTCTTTTGGATGAGACGCCCCAGGAACAGTTGGATTTCAGTTGTCTCCAATCACAAGCACCGCGAGTAAAATCACAATTTAAATCTGCTGAGACTGAAATAGACAAACATTAGCTGAACAGGTGAATAGATTTGCATATCAGTTAATAATTAAACACACGATGATGCCAGTTTATGGTTAAAGCGCGATCTTTAATTCATCTCACCTCACCGATGAGGTGACACAATAAGAAACAAATCAAAATTTATGTCTAATGTCCTCATCTTTGTTGATATCAAAACGCTTCGGTCATTACACCAGTAGGTCTTCTTCAAGCGCCCCTTGAAATGAACACTTTACGTAATCTACAAGGATATATTGCTCTTTTTATGCTCTCAAAGGATATCTTATTTTGTTCCTATATTCAGTCAGTAAAGTACCATACGTGATACACGCTGAGGTGATCATGTCTCGAAAAAAACATGACTGGCTAGGTAGAATATTTTCCCGCAGTAGATTGTCCTTACTTTCTGTGGGTGACCGGTTGCCAGCCAAGTCTACAAAACCCAATCTGTCCTGCTATTCAATCCATAGCTAGAGGGAGATCAGATGGATTAATATTTTTTCTAAAGGAATTTGTACGTAAGGGAATGAAACTGATTTCTCATTCCAAGCCGATATCTATTGCATCACAACATTAATACTACTTAATTATTACTTGTAACGAATAGGAAATGACCAGCCCAGGGATCGAATTCACAATTGCCATGTCACTAAATTCAAGAACGTTAAGATGCACTAGGCTATTGTCAGCAGGATATTAGCCCGCCTGTTAATGATATTAATAATCATAACTTTCATCCCAGAATTTCACACAAGAATCAGAATGTTCTGAACTAAGAATTTAAATCAGAATTAAAGAAAATCAAATCAACTATTTAGTCTCATATGCTTAACTATGATGTCTGCCTTAATTTCTTGGATGAGGAGTTATCATTATCACTGTTATCTTCATGTTTGTTGTTTTTATCACAAAGTTTCGGTCATTATGCTCTCTGGCCTTCATCAGGAGCCGAGTACCCTGCAGAGAATTTCGAAAAACTTCATTTCGAAGTTCCCAGTAGGTTACCCGGATCGAGATACAACTTACAAGGGATCAGTAACTTAAGTGCCATACGTGATACACGCTTGGGCGATCATGTCGCGAAAGAGACATGACTGACTGGGCAGAATATTATCTCACAGTAGGTTTCCATTGCTTTCTGTGGTAAACTGGTTGCCAGCCAAGGCTATAGAACCCAATCTGTCTTATTATTTAACCCATAACTGGAGGGAAGAGACGGATTAATACATTTCCCAACGGTGTTTGTGCGTAAGTGAATGCCGTGAATTCAACTGGAATTCGAACTCGGCTCCACGATTTGTCGTACTGAGT
Organism: Ascarosepion bandense; assembly: GCA_037127315.1. NCBI lineage: Eukaryota > Metazoa > Mollusca > Cephalopoda > Sepiida > Sepiidae > Ascarosepion > Ascarosepion bandense. The sequence continues at coordinate 5,462,123 of JBBBDQ010000511.1, forward strand.
CGATATACACTGAACCACAACGTATACCGACGAGGTCTACTGGGTAACAAAGATTGTCTCGCTAGAACAATTATGAATGAGTAATGAGTTTGATCTCATACTTTCAGCCTTATGCCACATTTGAGCGGCGCTAAGAAAATCAGCTCTTTCGGTACCCCAAGGAGTTCGATCCATAAAATGGAAAAAAAATTAAAACGTTTAATATTTAACTTACGAGAAGCATGAAAGCTAGGATTTGGCGGGAAATAAATTAATTGCAATATCTCCCGTTATTCAATACACCTTTATCTATATAAATATAACCCTTGACACCCATAAATACACCTCTCTACCAATATTTGATAAAAAAGTTAATTTTCTTCTAAACCAAGCCAAACCGCAAGGTTTTATTTCTTGTTGCACATTAAAAAGGAACCATTATAAAGTCTTATTTATAAATTTTGTCTTTTTGTTATCTCTCCTAAACTTTGCTCGTAAACAATTTTTTTCTCCTAATACAAATAATAAAAAAATTAAGCTTTTATCATTTTAACAACGCATTTCTTTGTCCTCAAATTTTCTGCTTCGAGGAAATTCATTTTTGTGTCAAATGTGGATCTTGTTAAGACAGCCAAGCGTTTTCCCATTCTTTATATTTTGTATTTCTGTGTCTCTATTGATAAATTAAAATTTTATGTCTTCTTATGTTCATATATCTGATATCCTGGTTTTCCGCTATTCGCATTGTTCATGATTTTCACCCTCCAGTATTTATAGTGTTTTCTCCATCTCTCTCTCTCTCTCTCTCTCTCTCTCTCTCTATCTATCTATCTATCTATCTATCTCCCCACCCATGTCTATTGAACAGGTAAAGAGGTACATCCCTTGTTTCCTGTTTAGGATGCGGTTTCCGGTTTTCTCTTTTCCAAACTTCTCACTTTTTTTTTCAATTGGAGTAGATAGACTAAACTATCGCCCGGTTCACACTCTACCCACGTCTATTGAACAGGTGAAGAGGCTCATCCCTTGTTTCCTGTTTAGGATGCGGTTTCCGGTTTTCTCTTTTCCAATCTTCTCACTTTTTTTTCAATTGGAGTAGATAGACTAAACTATCACCCGGTTCACACTCCACCCACGTCTATTGAACAGGTGAAGAGGCTCATCCCTTGTTTCCTGTTTAGGATGCGGTTTCCGGTTTTCTCTTTTCCGATCTTCTCACTCCTATGTAGTCCCCTGCACATCAGTGGCGTTACCGCCTTGCTCGGGGTGATATGATTAAAAAAAAAATATATATATATATATATATATATATATATATATATATATATATTCAAATGAATAAGGAACGAAGAAGATAATTGCAACGTTCAAAACATTAATTTAAAACAGTACTCAAAATAAAAATAGAGCAAAGAATATTTATTATTAATTATACTTTAGAACATTACAAACTACAAACTAAAAATTACTACAAAACTGTACATTTTGTTTCGACATTGAAAGAAAGGTGTCTCATCAGATGATGGTTCGAAGTAGTCCACCTCCTGAAACCACACACTTTTTTAAGCATGGTCTTCGTTAAGATAACGGATGTGCGTTGTAGTGCAATGGATATCGACTCGGAACGACAAATCAGGGAGCTGGGTTTGAATTCCAGTTGAATTCCTTGCATTCAGTTTCGCACAAATATCCTTGGGAAAGGTATTAATCCGTCTCTTCCCTCCAGTTATGGGTTAAATAATAGGACATATTGGGTTCTGTAGCTTTGACTGACAACCAGTCTACCGTAGAAAGCAATGGCAACCTACTGCGGGATAATCTTCTGCCCAGTCAGTCATGTCTCTTTCGAATTCAACCCCAGCTATGTTTAATTATAGGACCCTTTATCTTTTGTTGGCAACCAATCTGTTGCTATGGCGAAACACATGCTATGCATCTAACGAAAGGGTCGTAATGACACTATGGTCCCGATTACGGTCGATCTGAGAATGGCGATTTTCATATTGTCCAAAAATAACTTTTTTTCTGTGTCCAACAAAAAGTGAAAATTGCTTATTGATATTATTGGTTTTAAGTAACTGCAGGATTTATTCTCTTTATTCCTGAATTTTTCTAAGTCTCGTAAACGACGAACTAAAATTGACTGACTGTGCATTGATACAAAGCTGGGTAAATTTTGAAATCACTTTTTAAATTTCTCCAACATTATGCAAACTATGGTTTCGGAAACATTTGCATCAAACTAATATTAGGGATTGCCTCTCCGTGGAATAATATATTTAACACGTGGATTATTATTGCTAAAGTAAGTCCGGTTTTGATTGGATGCTTCATATTTATAGCCTTGGGACAGTCTAAGTTAAGCATATGTTTTTAAATTCCATCATTTGTAGGAGGGTCTATAAATTTTGTAAAGTGGCAAAATACCATATTTCTATCTAGTAAGTTTTCTTTTTTTTTTTGTTTGCTTATGTTTTAACTATCATGCTCCTTCGAGACATACAAAATCATGACTCTACACAAATTCCTTTTCTATTAATTGCGAAGGTGGACGTCTTAGAAAAGACAATGGAATTCTTTTTCGTTGTCTTCTTCGTTTTGAAATTGTACGTTTTCCTTCTCTATCCTGTTATTTAGCCCATAGCTTGGAAGGAGATATGAAATTATGCCTTTCAAAAAAACGTTGTGCGAAAGTGAAAGTTAATTTGAACACAGCTAACAGATTTTCCGCATCGGTTATCCGTTAGCAAATAAATTTTTATATTTATAAACTCTACAAAATTTACAAAGTATAAATATATGCCCGCTATGGTGCAACTATGACTAAGTTCGATCCACTTTTAAATTTTTAACATTATGCCAGACTAATTTGATCTTAATATATATATATATATATGATGGATTCTCCCGTCGCGTTCAACGTATGAGGGTCCAACCTTTTTCCAGCAAGACAACCACACAGAGATTTGTTTATAGTGGTGAAGGCATTGTGTAGTACCATCCACACTTCTTGGAACTGCTGATAACAAACAATTGGTGCAGATGACTGCCACAAATCGCACGAACAGCAGACCTCAATTATTTAACCCATAATTGGAGGGAACGAACGGATTAATGCCTTTCCCAAGGGTACTAGTGCGCAAGTGAAAGCAGCGTGCTCGACTGAAATTGGAACTCGGCTCCCCCTCCAAGCCGACATCCACCGCACATCCGTGAATGCTAACAGCACCTGGTATTCCCAAGTGGTCACCCACCTAAGTACTGACCAGGCTCAACTTCGGTGATCGAGCGTGAACCGGTGTATCCAACGTGACATGACCGTTATATATATATATATATATATATATATATATATATATATATATATATCTTTCTCTTTTTTTTTTTTTTTTGTTCTATTCAGAGCCTGTAAATTAATAATAAAATATTTCTTCACCCGTAAGATATGCAGGCATTTGTTTATGCAACGTCCTCCTTGTTAAATCCCAAAAGAATAGCATTGTTCATAATCCAGTACAAACAAGCAAGATTTCCACTGAAATCAAGCGAATGACAATTATACTTGAAATCGATGAATCTGACAAAGGCAAATTACTGAAGCATTTCTTTTCGATGACGCTGTCCTTTTATAGGAGAATAGTTTGGCTATCGCGGAGTTTACAGGTAGGTGAATGTGCGGCTTTGGAATTAATATTAGCAATTATATGTCAGTTGCGCCCTTAGCTAGCTGAATATATACCTTAATTTACTAACGACATGTGTACATGCAAAACACGACGTATCAGCAATACTCCATTTTTGGTTTGATGGGTCACTTCTTAAGATAACGCATCGCAGAAGAATTCGGCTATTTTCAGGGTTGATAGAATAAGCCGAACAATTTTCAGCATTTTTAGCAAGGTCTCGTCATTTGACATTTAAAATGGCTAGACGCAACCGCAAGTTCTATAGTAACATTTTCTTTTTTCGTACTTCGCGCTTGTGGAACTTGTAGCGTAGGGTCTGGTTAATGTTCTTTGATTTGGCCTTGTGTCAGACATAACCGAACTCCCTACAGCTTACAAGTTTTATGCATAATTATCATCAGAAGGTTGGTTGTCAGTTGGAATGTGTGGATTAGTGTAGAAGAGTGGAATAATAAAATATACATTTTGAATGTTAAAATAGAAATTTATTAAAAGGAGAAATAATAAGAATTCTTAGAAATTAATGTTCAATGAGAAAGTTAAGGTATCAAGAGTTCGTATAAAATATTCGTACTAGTAACTGTTGAAAGAGATAAGGAGAAAGAGAAAGGGGACAATTCCCGAGTCGCTTGAAGTTGAAGCTACATTTTTTTATGTTTGTCTCGCGGCTCCCAATGACTCTCTGACTGACTGACGTTGATGAAGTCCTTTTATTGTAATCTAGATTTTTTGCACTTACTCACGAAGTCCTTTTTGGTCTTGCAAGTCGCTCCCATTCGTCAAATATCATTTTAGCACCTACTTGCGAAATCTGGTTTCGACTTTTTCGTTAAGCACATGGTCAATCCTTTTTCTATTTGGGAAAACCAGGATTTCACACGTCGTTGTGAATTTTTGTAAAAGTGAAGAAGAAGGGCGTTGATTTTAATTAATTTCTTATCCGCTACAAACTTTCTTCCGGTTTCTTGCTTTCCAGTAAATTTTGATCTCTAAAAATATATATTCCATGTCTATCGCTACTGTCTGTCTTCTTCATTTTTGGTCTTTTATTGTTCTCTCTGCTTAATTTCTTATATTCCTTCACTCTCTGTAATCTCCACCATGTGTCTTAGTTGCCTTATTGCCTTACTTGGCGTGAAGTGATTTAAAAAAATGGATTATTGAGACACAATAGACGTCGAATGCATGGGGCTTCATTGAAAGCGGGACCTCTCATCGTGACTGAATAAAAGTCAAGGTTTGGTGTTGAAACGATACTAGCTTGGTTTTTGAGGTCCATAAAGTCTGGGTACCAAAAATAGAAAGCACATCAAAACCATTACTATGAAAATATTTATCAAAAACGGCACAGAGAAGGTAACAGAGAAAATACTTAGCACATGTTATTAGAAGAGCAAATAATTATATAATCAAGATGTTCGCATTACACACTACCAAAACCAAAAGGTTTGGAATGAAACTATCATCGCCACCAGAAAGAGTGATAACAGTTAATGGACTACTTTCCTGAAAACCGGATTTAAGAAAAAGATTTCATAAATTTCAACCGACAGTAACATTAACTGTTCAGTCAATTAATACCGTACATTAAACGGCTAACTTCACCATTACTATTATCACTTGAAATAGATAGTTGCTGGGAATTAAAAACTGGAGAGCTGAGTTCGATTCCTATTCGACTTCGTTGTATTCACTTACACTAAATATAATTAAGAAATTTTTTTTGATCATCTCACCCCAAGCAGGGCATTATACTGCCACTGTTGTGCAAAGGGTTACATAAGAGAAGTGATGAGAAAGCGGGGTTAATTACAGGAAATGTCAGAAGGAGGGTAATAGACGGATGAGAACACCGAGGATGGGGGTGGAGTAGATAAAAAAAAGGGCTTGAGAGAATGGATGCGTGTTAGTGAAATAGGAGATGTCTATTGACCTTACATTTAAATTCCTGGAGATTGTACCATCTATTCGAATTCAACCCCAGCTATATGTTAAATAAACCCACTAGACCCTTCATCCTTGACTGGCAACCAATCTTGCTATGGTGAAACACATACTATGCATCTAACGAAAGGGTCATAATGACACTATGATCCCGATTACGGTCGATCTGATGATGGGAATTATCATTTTGTTCAAAAATAACATTTTTCTGTGTCAAACAAAAATGACCTACCTCTACCTATTTCGGTATTCACCCTATCGGGTCGAGCCAGCTTCCTCCCAAGCAATGGAGAAAGATTCGTTGGGATTTATTTAAGGGCAGGGTCCCAAGTTCTACTCTGTATAGACCTCAGGCATTTTAATTATCCCGCAACAGGTTGCCAATACCTGCTGCGGTAGACTGGTTGCTAGCCAAGGCTATAGAACCCAATCTGCTCTGTTATTTAGCCCATAACTGGAGGGAAGAGACGGATTAATACCTTCTCCAAGTGTATTAGCGCGTAAGTGAATGAAGGGCATTCAACAGGAATTTGAACTCGGCTTCCCTATTTCTCTTTCCGAGCCGATATCCACTGCACCAAAACGCCCATCCGTCAAGAAACACTTAAAGCACCTGGTATTCCCAATCGTTCACCCATCTAAGTACTGACCAGACTCAACGTTGCTTAACTTCGGTGATCGGACGAGAACCGGTGTATTCAACGTGATATGACCGTAAAGAAAAAGTGAAAAATGCTGATTGATATCCTTGGTTTTAAGTCACTGTGAGATTCATTCTCTTCATTTTTGAATTTTTCTAGGTAACTGGAAAAAAGTCAAGGCCTGGTGTTGAAACAATACTAGCTTTGTTTTTTAGGTAAATTTATTACGAAACAGTTGTTTACCCATGGATCTGTTAGAGTAAGGTGAGGCGAGAGATCAGCTGCAACCCTTTGACTATCTCTGGTTCTGGGAGTGCGTCCATAAACGGTCGTATCATCTGCACAGTTTTATACTAATAATCTAAGAATGTTCCTAGGTAGATCATTAATAAAAAGCCGGAAAAGAACATGGCCTATAAGAGAACCATAGCGAATGTCTGCACTGCTCTCATGGGGTTTAGAAGACGAGCCATTTCCAACGACCTGAAATGACTTAACGATTCCAAATTTCCAAGACAACCCATCACCGGAGGCTTTTCTGTAACAACCCACTAAGTCACACCTTGTCAAAAGTCATTGAGATACCTAATGCAACCGTTCTGGTAACAAATAGATCGCCTTGCTGATTCTTTCGGTGATGAAGCATCTGGTCATAACGATTAAAATATGTTATTATTAAAGTAGCTGTCGTTCTATGTCGCTGATCATAATATTTTGTCTCATCGGTGCTCTACACATAAACTCTACACTTTAATACACACACAAGCACATACAAGACTACATTAAAATGGAAATAATTTAATGGTAGTGCTAGTGGACATAAACTTTTTTTATGTAAATACGTGTTTACCTGAGTTTAAATTAATCTTCTGTAAAGCAAAATAGATTTGCAAAGAAATTAAAAAGAAAATTAAAAAGAAAAAGAAAAAGAAAAAGATAAAACAAAATAAAATCAAATAAACAAGAAAAGAAAAAATTGACATCGTCTGGGTTCACAAAAGAAGGAAAGAGAATTGTAACTAAAAATTAACAGACGGCCGTGTTGAATTGATGTAAGGTTAGGCAACACGGAAAAAAGTGGGAGATAAGAGAGATAAAGGAAGAAAGGGAGGGAAAAAGAAAAGAAAAGAAAGAAAAAACATATCGTTTAAAAAAACATATCGCTTAAAAAAAACATAGTTTCTTTTTTATTTTTTATTTTATTTTTTAATTTCTTTGCAAATCTATTTAAAAAGGAAAAGTAGACTGATTTTTCTCCAGTTTCTGAAAGGATTTTTCTGTTGCTGAGGTGATGTGTTATCCCCCGTGGGGATCTTCATATCGAAATGGTCATTCAACATCATTGAATTAATCCTTTTTTAATTTATATTTGCTCTGTAATATTTTATTACATGGACCTCTCTTCCTGTATCATTTTTTAATATTAAAATAAAATACTACGGGGGTACTTCGACACAAAACCTAGCTAAGAACACTCGCAGACGCTTAAAGCACAACTGTGTAAATTTTCAAGAAAATCGGTTCAGCTGTTTCGGAGTCTATGGGTAACGGACACACACACACAGACACACACAGACACACACACACACACACACAGAGATAAAGTTCCATTTATAAATAAGTTTAGATTGGATAGATATACTTAATCTTTGAAATAGAGACGCATTTTATTTTTATTTATTGAACAGCTTGTATAACGCCTATCTGCCAGTAACAAAAATGTCAAATTAAAAATAAATCCATTAATTTGCTTGGTTGAATTAGTTTAGCTATATATATATATATATATATATCAACCGCTATAGATTATCTAATACCAAAATCTAAATATTTTGTGCTTCAACTAAATATATTTTAACGTAATTGCATGCATTCAGAAGCAGATAAAATTTATTGTTGGTAATTTTACAATAAATAGATATTGTTGGTAATCTTTTATTTAAAAAGATATTGCGAATACTTTTACAGTAAAAATGTATTTTCATACTTTCATAGTGTTTTGTTTTGTTTGTTTCGTTATTTTAACATAGCTTGGACCGTTACAGGCGCTACCATTGAGGCTTTAGAGGGACCTGGGAACCACACCTATTTATCTACTTAAATATGAGTATCGATCAAAAATAATGTTCAAACAAATCATTTCAAATTGTCGGTTTTTTATAACTAAGTTTCGTTAATCTTCGTTAATTTTCGTAAGATATATATATATATATATATATATATATATATATATATATATATATATTTGTAGGTAGAAGCTACAGTGTACAGGTATTTTATTTATTGTCATTCAAACATGGTTTCATTTTTGGCAGTTTTGACATAAAATTGGCACGCCTAACCAAGAAATCTATTATTCTTTGTCACTGTTCGTTAATAATCTTTCACTAATTTCCTGGAGGTGATGAATAGAGTTGAGAAGCTACATTTATAAGGTGTACTTAATTCCTGTTCACGTTTCTTTTGCTATGACTAACATAAATCAAGTCTTCTCTCTCCTCAAGACAGACGGACATGAAATGAAAGTATTCTTAAAACTCTAGTTTCCTTGCAAGTTTTTGTGACTATTTCTCTTTTAGTTTCATAAGCTTATAACAGTCATTAACTTGTTTATGTTTGCACGTCACTTTAACCTAATTCTTTGTGACTTCACGAAAAATTTGATAAATTGATTGATACAAATATATACAAGTATTTAATTGATTTATCTATAATGCCTGTCAAATTTAACGAGATTATGTGCGTATGAATCAGTGTTTTTTTGTTTTTGTTTTTTTTTTTTTTTGTTTTTTTTTCCCTTGAACCAGAATCCCTGTGCCTTCACCTTGGATTAATCTCGCTTCCTTGGCACTTCTACCAAAAAGTCAATATTATATTTGTGCGTTGAATGTTGTTACCAACAAAATACATATACAAGGTGCAATAGATGAATTGTCGTCTAAAATACTCAAAAATGAAAATAGCACTGAGATCTCATTTTAACGGATATATTTACCAAAATTGCATAAACATATCTTGTAATACTAAAGAGTAAGTTTATTTAATAAAATCGCCATTGGCTTTAACTACGGTCTGCAGACGGCTTCGGAATCTTCTACATCTCCTCCGGACGGTATCTTTGTTTAAGTTTGTGACTGCTGCCATAATCCTTGCATTCAGTTCATCTTTGGTGATACAAGGTTTTGTTTTTGTTATTTTGTTTTTGTTTTTGTTTTTTCTTTTCTCTCGCTCAACTGCACCCTACACAATAACCAAGGGGGTTGCAGCTTGTGTGGGATAGGTGGATATATTTAATGGGTGATGTGGTCGCAGAAATTAATTGACAGTCATGAGAGGGTTCTCCTGCTTGTGTGACATGGTGCAGAGTTCTATTGCCCGACATAAAGTCTTCCAGAAGCCACACTCTTGACCCAGGTAAGCACTGCCGCTTCCAGCACTTGATGTAGACCTTTGTGTTGAGTCTGAAACCCTGTGAGAAGATGAATGGAGGCATAACGGCGCTATCACTTGCTAAAATACCTCCGTAATCGCCATTTGACTCATCAAACTCTTTCCGAATCCTCTGTATCGTCCTCAGATGAACAACCAAACATTCTGAAATTTTTGTGTTAGAGCTTCCGAAGCGAATGTTAGGCATTACAGCGTGCCGTTTCTAAACTTCTGGCGGGGTGAACTGCATCATGGTGCTCTTTTTCTCACAGACGGTGCCCAACTGAATCTACTACACTGTGCAGTCAACAAAATCAAAACAGACAAAGCGCATGCGATAAAATTAAAACTACATAATGGCAACAATTTACCATTGCCCCCTGTGTGTGTGTGTGTGTGTGTGTGTGTGTGTGTGTGTGTGTGTGTGTGTGTGTGTGTGTGTTAAAGAGAACATTCATGAGACAAAATAACAACAAAAACTACTAATAAAATTAAATGCTTACTGCATGTTAATAACCCGTTGGACCAAATGGACACGTGATGAGAAAGATTTTTAAAATCCAAATTTTCGGACACACCTATGTCCTTTCTCATCGAAACGGGAAATAAAAAATAAAAATTAAAGTGGGATTTTTTTCCGATTAATTTTTTCGCATATGTTTTGTTACCGAAGAAATCTGATAGTTTAGGATTAGTTGTTTGCCACGATTAATGTCGTACAAGGCTTTCTGTGTATTCTTTGAGTAAGCTTAAATTCCTGTTTGATCAAAGAATATGAGTATGTTTTTTATTTAATCGTTTCACCCCAAGCAACGCGGTAACGCCACTGATGTGCATGGGGCTACATAAGAATAAAAAGATTATATAGGAGGAGCAAGAGAATGATGGGAATACATGTGTGATGACAGCTGCAAAGGTAGAGAGAAAGGAAAAGATATACAGGGTGATGTAAAAAAAACTAGAGTCAAGTGGTTAAGTGATGGGTATTGACAATGCATTTAAATTCCTAGAGGTTGTAGCCGTCAGAAAAGCAAGAATATGGAAGCGAGTTCTGTATCAAGTGTTACGCAAAAATAAATGAATTCTTAAGATAATATTTTTAAAAATGTCTCTTTTTTCCAGATAATCAACAATTCTTAACTAAATTATATATTCATTAAGAAAAACCTTTATTAAACAAACTACAACCATTTTCAAAAATATTAACAAATATAAAAATATAAAAAATGAAGATGTACAAAAGTAAGTAAACCCTTACATTTAATGTTTGGTGACTCCTCCTTTTGAGCTCAAGATGTCGCCCAGTCTTTTTCTATACATTTTAAGATGTTTTTGTTAGTGTCCGCACCCACTTCAGTTGAAATGCAGATTTCAAAACAAGAGACACAAGAAAAATTGTTGACAATGAAGTCAGCTAATTGTTAGAACTTTGATGGCTACAATACAACTCATTATTTTCTCTTTCTCCAACTCTGCTGCAATGTTATCGATTCTACCATTGAGGAATACTTTAATGCATCAAATTATGTACCCTATGATCTGTTTGTCTGGCATTCGTGTTATTTATCCTCTCCTAAAAGGGAAACCTTTATCTTGTCTATTGAACGCTTTGGAAAAGGTATTGGATAATCCATCTCTTATATACCATTTTTCATTCAAAAGTAAGATCGGAAGAAAGTTAAATCACTACGAATCAAAAGTAATTTTGTACAAATTATTTATATTTTTTATAAATAAGTAATTTTTTATAAATCAAAAAATCATTTTTAAATCAAAAGAAACTTTTAATGGAAAATAAAATATTTTTCAAGAATAAAAAAGTGCTTTATTCTTCATCTACTTTTCTTTATTGGTCTATTTATATTGTAAAATTTACTTTTAATCTGTAATAATTTACATTTCATTTGTAAAAAATTACTTTTCACTCTATAAAATTTTTTTAATCCTGAAAATGTTGCGTTTCATTGGTAACAATCTACTTTTTTTCTGTAAAAATTTACATTTCATTTGTAAAAAATTACTTTTCATGTGTAAAAATGTACTTTCCGTTCATAAAAATTTACTTTTCTTTGATAAAAACTTGATTTTCATGTGCAAAAATTTACTTTCCGCCTGTAAAAAAGTACTTTTTATTCGTAAAAATATACGTTTCTTTAGTAAAAATTTACTTTCCATGCTTAAATTTGTACACATTTCATGTGTACAAATTTCTTTGTTGGTAAAAATTTAATTTTCTTATATAAAAATCTACTTTTCAACCGGAAAGTTTGCGTTCCGTTTTTAAAAATTAACATTTCATCTGTACAAATTTACTTTTCATCTGTAAAAATTTACTTTTCATCTGTAAAAATTTACTTTTCATCTTTAAAAAAAAATAGTTTCGTTGGTAAAAATTTACTTTTCATGTATGGAAATTTAGTTTTCATCTGTAAAATTTATTTTTCAATGGTAAAAATGTATTTTTCTTCTATAAAAAAATTACTTTCCATGTTATTTCTTTATGTTATGTCTCATCGGTAAAAATTTACGGTTTAGCGAAAAACTGTTAGAATATGTCAAAGCAAAATAATTGTTTATGATCATTTCTTAAGCTTAGTCTTCTCTTTATCTGTGAAGAAACTGCGATAAAAGAGGATTGACATTATCTAGCAGTTCAGCGCTGTTTTCTTTGTTTCTAACAAAATGTTTCTGTTTCTTAATACTTTGCTTAATTTTGGAAGGCACATTTCGCAATTTCAATGCGTTTTCGGATTCAATTAGATTCCTGTGCATTTGATTTTAATGTTTCCAATTCGTAGCTCGCATCCTGGGACTTTTATCTCTTACTGACAACCATGTACTTTATGTTCTTACAATTGATAGTTATTAAAATTAACCCGAAGCTATATTGTCCATTTGGTGTTTGCTGGCCGCAGCCTACTTCTTTCCAAGACCAAATGAATAAGGCACTTAGTTTGGAACAAACTCATGAGAAATACCTGTTACTATCTCTGTCTGGTAGATATGACGTATTATCATTGTAAACTCTTAAACCTTAAAAAATGTTCAGATTATATTAAATTATATATCATAAATATATAATTTATAAAAATGGCTATTTTGGTGGGGGGTTGTTTTGTTTTGTTTTGTTTTTTTAATCGGGTTCCCTCCAAGCAAACTGGCAAATCCACTAAAACAAAAGGAGTTACTGAGTGTAAAAGAATTAGAAAACAGAAATATTACCGGAACTTAAACGAAAGAAGAGTAACTCGGAGGAGATAAAGAGTGACATCGCGTTTAAATATTTAAAGATTAAAGTTGACTTGAAAACATGGAGCCGAAAGAGAGTTTCACAAGCGAGAAGTGCGAGAAAAGAAGCTGTTAGCATATAACTTATGGTTACATTTAACCAACTCAGAGGCAAATTGGTGAAACTTCGTCGCCAGTTTAGTATTGCACTTAAATTCATAAAGTCTATGTGCGATAGTGAAAACTTCATCCAACCAATTACCATGAAAGTATTTATAGAAAAGACACGGGTAAACAACTTTACTGAAGTGACTGAAGCCGAAATGCCAGATCAGGACCAATAATATTTCTCATTCTTCTTTAAATTTTATCAAGGATTTCTAGATACATATCAGAATCACCGGACTATATGTTGAAGCAATATTCTCAGCATGGATGAATGGTAGACTTATAAATATGTAAGAAAGATACTGGAGAGTATAATTGTCTTATGCAACATAGTGAACCAACTGTTTTAATAACCGACTTTGCAATGGATTTAATATAGTTTTCCACTTCATGTCAGCCAAGAACTTTAGTTCGAAAAATCGTAAAGAGTCACTCACTTAGAGGTTAGCATTAGCCATGCTGATGGAAGGTAGAAAAGAGTCTCTCGGATAATTAATAGAAATCTGTTTAATTTTAGAGGCGTTAAAACTAACAACCCATTCTTTGCCCCACTTAACAACAGGCTGAAGGTTGTTATTGAAATCAGCCGTCAATTTGACCTTATCGAACAGGATCAGACTTACTATCGAGACAGGATTAAATGGTTGTGTCAGTTTACCTATGCTTTTCAAGAACAGCGCAGTGTTTGATTAATTTTGTAATTTCATTGTATTAAAACCTTTCTATAATTCTCTTATTTATGTTCAATAAAGACACTGCCACCAAGCATCACCAGTCCAAGGGAGGTTGCACTTATGACATTAAAAGCTACAGATGTTATGAAGAAGTATAATGACCAACTACTCGTTTCCAAGCGCACCAATCTGCTACAATGGATAATCTCTGCTGTTGCAGACGCCTGCTCAAGCATATTTGTGTTTCTTCAACACCCGCAGAGCCCACCTGTGACTTATATTAAGCCGAACTTAGTTACAATTTCTGGGAGAGAATGCATCATCTAGCATATATAATAGCTTGAACAATTTCAAACAGTTTCATTTGGGTCAGCCCGTGGTATGGTCAGCAAACACGTTCCAAATTTGCCTTAAATAGGGATCGTTTCCTAAGGCCGATAACATAAAAAGTCGCTTCATAAGGCAGATAACATAGAAAGTCACCTTCTTGACAAATTGTCTTTACTGGAATTTAAACCCGAGTCTCATGGATAGAAAGTGAACGTTCTGTGCACTCGGCCACGCACCCATTATATTATTTTGCCATTCGTTTTATCCAAGCCGTTAAAGCACGACGGCAGTGTTTATTTATAGCCCCACCCTAATAACAAATAATGTCACCCTACGAGTCGATCCTCGTCAGCAACAACCAATAATGTAGCCCTATGTGCCGCGTTGGTCTTCATTCCCTCAGACCACCGTGGTTGCCATCTAACTGACTCCTCACTCGTTAACGCATAGGATGAGAAGATTGCTGATGAAGCAAACTGAAGTGAAGACGGTTCGACAGTTTGGAAGTTACACAAAAAAGAATCCTTTGGAATAAAGAATTAACTCAGGTTAAAAATGCTGATCTTCAGGGCCAGCACCAAGTTTCGGTCAGAAGTTCTCGACGAACGATGCAGATTCTGGTAGCAATGGTGTGGGAACTCTGTGTATGTGCCAGCTATTCAAATCCTGCATCCGACAAAGGTGGAGTTAACCAGGGTTGGTTTTTACCCTTAGCATCAACTTTTTTTTTAATTCCATATTTTCAAAAACTCGTTTGGTTTTCCAAATTTGGGGTTTTCCAGCCATCTTTTGAGAATAGTCAGAGGAATCAATCCAGTCCTTAACTCTCAAGGCTGGTACACAGTCTTTGTGAAGAATCCAGCTTTTAGATGGCGTAGACGAAATCAAAAGGGATTTTCAGTCATTCATTTTTTCCTTATCAGCTTTTCCCATGCTGGGATTGTTCGATCGACCAGACCACTCATGAATTGTCATAGGAAGGAAAGAAAATTATTCCCAACCTCTTTAGTGACAAAAACAAACATTTATCTTTGCTCCGTTCATGCGATTTTTTATAGACAAGACCGCCCAACCTTTTTGTCCATGGTCATTCCAAAAGTAGTAATTAATTCTTCTTTATCACTTGTATCTAAATGAATCTGAATTAATGCTGGATATAATTTTTTTCTTGGCCAACTTCAGGCTGGCCTCTATCTCTTTAGGGACACTTTTCTTCTGGGTGGCTGATTCAAAACAGATATTCTTTTTCCTGACTTTTTTTGTTTCGGTGACCACACGGATTTCTTTATCGACAACTTGTTTTTTTTCTATTTGACATCTTCGAGGATACATTAATGGTCTCTGTCTTATTGGCGGAATGTGGGGAAGGGCGGATGGTCTTGGTTTTGTTCAATCTTACCGAATTCTGTTTAGTTAAATTTGAACTAGATTCTCCGTGGAATTATTTTAGAATATGATTTTTGAACACATTTCGTTTTTAATTTTCTTCTCAACTTTTCAATCCATCTTCCTGCGAATTTCAACAGTTATCATCGAGTTAGTAGAGTCTATCCTCTTCCTTCTCTCTTTGTTTCTCCTTTTGTTTAATCAACTTCCGGTGATCCTAGTGGCACATATCGATTTTGTTATTGCCTTGTATCGACATTTTTTTCTAATATTCTCTTATTAGTGTTCAACAAAGACACTACTTTGCTTGGGTGAAACAATTTAAAAAATACAGATAGGCATCACTATTGCAAAAGGACTAGCTATTGCATTTGCAGCATTAAAAGTTCTAGATATTATATACTAATGCAAAAAAAATTTTATATATATATATATATATATATATATATATATATATATATATATAAAATATCATATAACTTGTAGTGCTATCGCAAATTCGATATCTATAATTTTTTTGTTCATAAATAGTGTTTATTCGTTTCAATCGTATTTTTATTTTTTCAAACTTACAAAAATTAAAAAACTGAAATTATGCTTGTCATGTTTTTCTTCATTAATCTTTATGCTTCTGTTGAGCTTTTCAGAAAATAATGGCTGATTTTAGAAAAAAAATTGTAATTTTTCTAATATATTACTATAATAATTACACGAAAATGTATTACTGATTTCTTATGATTAAAGTGTTCTCTTTGTTAATTTTATATAAATCTTTTACAGAATTTAAGTTAACATTATATACTATTATATTCATATTTATAATATATTATAAATATTATATGGCCCCCATTTCGGTCGTTACAAAAGAAGGGATGCGTTCGCTTTTGTTTACATGAGTTCATTGGTCATAATGTTTCTTAAACTGCTGCAAACATTAACAGAGCTTTGAGTGAATGATACGTTTGTGATAGCACTGTTTTTTAAGTTCCACGGTGGAGATGCAAATCTCGAAGATCAAGATAGTAGATAACGTCCATCTGAAACAGCAGCCGAACAAAGCCAACATCAAAGTGTTAGAGAAATGTCTCAGATAATAAGTATGAACATTTCAAGCATATCGACCCATGTCAAGAAAATTAGTAGGGGGAAGAAACTCGTTAAATTCGTTGAGTTACGGAATTAATTTCAACTCGGAACTAATTTAAATTCGGAATTAGTTTCGGCTCGGAGCTGGCTTCTGCTCTGAATAGGTTTCAACACAGAATTAATTACATCTCGGAAGAGTTGAAATTAATTCTGAGATGCAATTGATTCCGAGTTGAAGTGGGTTACGAGTTGGAATTAGCTCTGCACCCCAACTGGTTTCACATGAAAGCCAAAGAATTCGAAGTTTTGAAGTGTGTTCGATGTTGCATCTGCAAAAAATGAATGATCGATTTCTTGTAATAAGAAATGGATTCTTTATCTTAAATCTTAAACGGTCTGTCTCAAATACTATCTAAAACCAAAATTCCACAAGCAATAGATTATGGTAACTGTCTGGTGTCTGCTATTGGCGTTATCTATTACAGTTGTCTGTAATGTTACTACAACATTACTGCCCAAATTTACTGCCAGCAAATGGACGAAATGAAGATTATGTTATGCAAACTAGATGATTAATCGACGTGGTTCAATTCTGCTTCATGACTATGCTCGGTTATATGCTGCCAGGATGACACTGGAAGATCTTTCTGACTTGGGATACGAAACTTTGCCACATTCACCATATTCCTCTGATCGTTTGCTCACGGACTATCACTTTTTAAGTATTTTTAAGCTCAAAGACATTACGTTACAAAGATGCAGAAACTACGTTAAGATATTTATGGATGCCCAACCCATAAGTGTTTTATCGTACAAGCATATCCTTACTTACAAGGCTATACTTGTGCGATAACAGTAATGTATAGATATTCAGGGTTTCTCTTTTAACTGATTTAAATGTTGTTTAAATACATTAATTCGGGAATAAAAGTTGATTCTAAAATAGGACATTATTTTCCAAACAACATAATACTTTTTTTCAACAGATTTTTTTAATTTCTATGTTTCACACTTATGCATCTAGCTTCTATTCCTTTTTTACAGCTTATCAACCTTTTGCGGATTATTTAAAGCCAGTATATATTTTTAGTTTGTAAGAATTTTTTGAGATAATAATGAATTACTGATACAGGCCCTACTAATTAATCCATGGCTGGGGAGGAGAAAAGGTGGATTCATACCTTTCCCGAGGGTATTTGTGTGTAAGTGGATGTAACGAACTAGATTGGAATTGAAACCCGACTCTTTGATTTCCACTTCCAAGCTGTTATCTATTACATCAAAGACAGATTTAAGTTCACAGAATTTGGTATTGTTAAGCGGTCACCTTTTTAGGTACTGACAAGGCTTGACGTTGCTTAATTTTGGTGATCGTACGTGAATCGGTGTTACAACGCGACACGGCCTTAAGCTTGGTATCATAGTTAACCTTTTACATTCAGCCAGTCAGTTAAGTGCCATACGTGAAACACGCTTGGGCGATCATGTCTCAAAGGAGAGACATGACTGACTGGGCAGAAGATTATCCTGCAGTAGGTTGCCATTGCTTTCTGCGGTAGACTGGTTGCCAGACAAGGCTATAGAACCTAATCTGTCCTGTTATTTAACCCATAACAGAAAGGAGGAGACGGATTAATACCTTTCCCAAGTGTATTTGCGCGTAAGTGAATGCAATGAATTCAACTGGAATTCGAACCTTTTACATTAGTGAGCATATAAGATACGCGGATAATACTGTGTTGATGGCAAATATGAAAAACACAAAAGCAATTCTCAGAAAAGTTAGTAAGGAAAGCGGAAAGAAAACTTAATGCATGGTTCTCAGCAAGGGAAACAGTTCAAGAAATGGACGAAACCAAGCAAGTACAAAAATTTAAATAGCTAGGAAGTGTTTAAAAAGATGGCAGAAAATATGACACCGAAATCCGAAGGCGCATTAGCATAGCGAAATATCCTTATCAAAAGCAATGCAAAATACTAAGAAACAGGAATATTTTGCTATAAAAAATAAGAATGATTTTCCTCACAGATGAAGAAGAGATTGAAAACAATAGAGTTGTGGTTCTAAATAAGCAAGATGAGATTACAATCGACGCAGAATGCTAGCAATGAGGTATCTTTAAGATTTAATGAAAATGGAAACAAAAAAAAACATTTAAAACCAGAGATAGTTGCAATGGAACGCATAATAAAAAAAGAAGGCTTGGAAAACTTGATACTCACGGAACAGAAGCCAGGTCAGGACCAATAATATTGGACTGTTAGATCGTCCAGAGCAACACAGTGAAGCGATTTTAATAGCAACTGACCTATCAATGGATTCGATCTAGTTTTTCCACCTCATGTCAGCCGAGAATTTTAACCTAAGAAGACGCAATGAGTCACTCTCCTGGAGGTTAGCATCAGCCATACTGACGGGAAGCAAAACGTATTCAGTCACTTTCCCACCGCCGTAAAGTTGCTTCCTTTTTTAATTTTCTACAAAAACTTTCATTATAATTGTTAGGATGAGCTCTTCGCTAGGGTATCTAGACTTTATACAATTTGAACAACATAAGATACGCAGATGATACAGTGCTAATTGCAGACACTGAAAGGAAACAAGACCTCCTACAGAAGGTAGCTGAAGAGAGTGACAAAAAAGGACTACAAATAAAGTGCAAGAAAGCCGAATGCATGGTCATCAGCAAAAAGAGCAGCCCAAAATGCCAAATACAGGTGTGGAATACTAAAATCAAGCAGGTGCAAAAATTTAAATACCTAGGAAGTGTTCTAAAAGAAGAAGGAAAGTGCGACACAGAGATCCGAAGGCGAATTGGCATGGCGAAGGACGCGTTCCAGAAGCTGAGTAAAGTATTACGACACAGGAAACTTTCACTAGAAACAAAGAAGAGAGTACTAGATTGCTATGTGATGTCATTTCTTCAATATGAAATGTGGTCAGCCTACGTACTGAAAGAAGAGGGCACATAGACTAAGAAGACTAGATTGGCGGTAAGGTCTCATCAATTTACAGTTGACCTAGCCAAGTGTAAACCGTAAATTCAGTTTCTAACATTTTCTTTTCTCGCACTTTTTACTTGTGAAAATCTCTTCCGGTTCCAAGCTTACCGGCCACCTTTGATCATCAAAAATTTAAATACAATACCAATCGCTATCTACTATCTTTCCCCACATACACATATACATTTATATTAAATAACGTTACCTCCAACATACACCTAAACAGATAAAATTTTCTGCATAAACACACATATATTCTTCCATTATCCTCGCTCCTTTATAATACTTTCTGTTTTCTATTTCTTTCACAATCAGTAACCCTTTGTGACTTAGTGGCTATACTACCTTGCTTGGGGTAAACTCGATTTTAAAAAGGGAAAGAATTACTTAACTAGCTTATGTAAACGTACGACAGGGAATAGGAAGGATATTAAAAAAGACAATGCTAAGAACTACAAATGGTGCGAAAGCTATGATCGCCTATATCTTGAAGGGAAAAATCACCTGAAGGAGGAGAATATACTTTATGTTTTAAGCATATTGGCAAGATATTTTTCTTTGTGTCTGTATTTTTAAGAGATGCTTTTCAAACTCTCATTCTACGCAGAGAAAAGTAAAAAAGATGTTAAAAAATATAAGAAAATAATTCTATTTATGCATATCTTTCAAATAATTCAAAGTGTAGTTACTGTTTTCAGTTCAATAAAATGTTTCTTGTTAGTTGATTCGCTTCGCTTCGCTTTAAAAAAAAATAACAGAAGCAAATTTATAACAGAAATTTGTTCTTCAGTCCTTCCCAGAAGAAAACAAACTAACCCAGGCAATATACATCATAACAATATGAAGTTCTGACGCAGGCATGATAAGCGTTTTTTTTTTTTCGTTTTTTTTTTTCGATATTTTTCTTTTTTTTTTCTTTTTTTTAATCCATACTTTTGAATTAAAATTCAGTTTAAGTTAACTTAGGAAACATCTATGAGATTAACTCTCGCTAAAACAAATCCTTTTTATAAACGTTGTTATTATGAGGAAAAACGAAATATTTATTGCCTGAAGTCTGCTCAGTGCAGCAGTTAAAATGAAATGTTTGATCGTAAAAATCTCGACACGAATAGAATTATACACCTTTTTTTCCTTGCTTTTTTTGGAGGGGAGCGAAATATTTCCAGATCTCATGAAAAGAGGCAAAGTAAAATGTCTTCTTTGTAGCTGAAACTGATCGCATTTAATCTCTATTTTCAATCGCGCTTTTTAAAAATAACGGAAGCACAAGTAACACAAACAAAATATATATATATATATAATTTCCCATCATAGAAGAAACGCTTGGATCGATTTACTCGACAGCAAAAACCGGAGTTCCTTCAATGACCATTCAACGACTTCACGTTGTTCATTATGGTGTGAAATATTTTCCAACATGGCGAAACTAATTCCAAACTTGTCCTGATTTTAACAAACGAGTTTCAATCTTAACTTTTAGCAAAGTGTCATTATCTCTGGGAAAGATATGTCAAGCCAAGAAAGAAAGGTCTTACTTGCCATGATATTAAACATTTAATTTATAAAAAAAAAAAAAAAGAAATTTATTGCAAATCAGAAAAAATAGTTACTTTAGTGAGTACCATTCACTAATGTATATGACTACTATTGAATGTAGACATTCATACAACTACTGCTTCGGAATTCGGAAAGGGCAGCTATGTCTCCAGCAAAACTTTCACTGGATGATTCTGGAGTCAGAAATAATTTCGGTACCGAGGCATCATTAATATTAACCTCGTGCCTGCTAGAAGTGCCTCACAATATTCAAAATTTTATATCAGATACTAAACTATATATATATATATATATATATATATATATATATATATATATATATATATATATATATATTAAAAACAGAAATAAGGGTTGTTTCCAACGAGAGAAATTGGTATAGAAGAAAAAGTGTGAGACGCCGTGAATGTTTTGTGTAGATTTATTGTTGCTATTATTATAATTATTATAATTATAACTTGCTTTTTGTATGATATATTAAGTGTCTATAATGGTATTTGTGTCGCTACACGTGTTTCGAGTGTAAAGTTGACTCTCTTCAAGCGAATAAACTTGTGACTTCTCATATTGAAATCCGTTTACTTTCTGGTGGCCAAGGTATCGTGTATAAATAAAACGTTAAGTGGTAAGTAGGCCAGAAAGCTCATACACGTGCGTGCGTATTGTTTTTGTTTGATTTTTTTTTTTGTTTTTTCACACTCGCTCGTTAAGTTTATCCTTTCACCTTCATTGAATTTTAAAGAATATTTTCGCTGACTTGCGAAATTCGGTTTCGTCTTTATACTTCAAAATTGTTTTCAGCGATTTTGACTAAATTCTACTCTACAAATCATCTAGTTCTTTTTATTGTTTTGGAGATAGTATTTGAATTTAGCGTGCGTGCATGTGTGTGTGTGTGTGTGTGTGTGTGTGTGTATGTGTGTGTGGTTTTTTGTTTGTTTTTTATCGCGTTTGAATTTCGTGTGTCTGTGCGTGTCTTCGGTTTTTCATGTTGTTTTGTTGAGAGAAGGCTTGTATTTTTTTATATATATTTCTTCCTGCATCATGGGTGTGTCATAATAGTAGATAGGTATTACTCTGAATTAACCTCCACTGCATTCATGTAATCGTTGGGAGATATATAATTTCCTGTTATTGGATAGTTTAATGTTACTTCTGTGCATGGCAATACTTTTATTCAGGCCATGTGCCGCCCCCACGTATATTTTTGCGCATTCATCGCATTTTAGAGCATAAATTACGTTTTTAGAGTTGCAACTCAGATCTGTTTTTATTTCGAATGTAGATGTGTTTTCGAACTTGAAATGTTTTCCTTCTATTATTATGTTGCATACTCCACATCTTTTTTTGTTGCATTTTGTGACTCCCTGTGTTGTGTGTTGCTCGAATTTTGATGAAGTTAGAATGTTTTTAAAATTTTTGTGTTGGCGTTTGCTTTTAATTATTTTGGTTGTCTTTAAGACTTCCTTTATTTTATCATTTTTGTTGAGTCATTATATGTGTGTTTTGGCCTTTTAAATAATTCTGGGCTGCTTTTGTTGTGTGTGGAAAGGTAGGTTAGAATCTTTTCTTCTTTTTCATGTTTTTTGTTTTTGTTTTTTTGTTTTTTTGTTTTTTTTTGTTTTTTTGGATTCCGAAGACATTCTAATGCTATTTCTTCTGCTAATTGGAAACCCATTTTATTAATGGAGTGGGGTATCCTTCTATTTGTAATGTTTTTCATAGTTCCTCTAGGCGTATTTTACGAAGGTTTGTCATCTACTATTGTGCAAATCTGTTGTTATAGATAGATAGATAGATAGATAGATAGATAGATATTATAT
Source organism: Ascarosepion bandense (assembly GCA_037127315.1). Taxonomy (NCBI): domain Eukaryota; kingdom Metazoa; phylum Mollusca; class Cephalopoda; order Sepiida; family Sepiidae; genus Ascarosepion; species Ascarosepion bandense. The sequence continues at coordinate 5,485,060 of JBBBDQ010000511.1, forward strand.
ATTATTATTCATTGTTTTAATACACATGGCACGTTTATTAAAACACGCACACGCATATACACCTACGGAAATGACTTCTACAGGCTCTTCCTCTCATACACACACATATATTAACTAACGTTAGCGTCCAACATACACTTAAAAAGACAAGTGCTTCTACACAAACATGCATATAAATAGATAGATAGATAGATAGATATAATGGGATAAACAAATTTGCTTCATTATATCAATATAAATATATCCTCAATGTTTTAACAGCATCGATTAGTTAATAATAACGTTATTGTGAGAAGATTGATTTGCATCATAAAGTCTGACATAGCGGATATATATATATATATATATATATATATATATATATATATATATATATATATTAGAAAATTTTCAAACTTCAAAGGTGTCGGACACCTTTGAATTTTGAAAATTTTGTCTAATTTATATTGGCTCTGTATTCTTAATACATTGAGCTCTCTGCCTGCATCACTTTTTAATGTTAAAAATTTTTAATATTGATTCGGATCAGGTTCTTGGAATTTACCTTCCTACTCTTCCACTTCGGATTAAAGAAAAACAATATATATATATATATATATATATATATATATATATATATATGGGTTATGTCTTGAAGGCTGTCACAATGCGTTGAGTGAAATAAAGGAAGGTAAAGAAGTGTTTGTATTACCTATTTATTAAACATTAATATTTCGAGATTAAAATCTCATCTTCTGAAGTAACTGAAATGGGGTTCTAAAGAAGGATGCTATGAATATCATGGACAGAACATATGAGCAATGATGACGTTTTAGAAAGGATGAAAACGAAATGGAAGTTAATATTATGTAATGAGAAAAGAGAGCTTGGAGAATCTGATATTCACAGGTCAGATAGAGGGAAAAATAGACAGGGGAAAGCAACGTGTAGCATATTTGACGGGCCTGAGCATGTGGATAACAGAGCTGGGTTTGGTTGATGTAACAGCCAGCAGGAATAGGGAGACATGGAAAGCTATGATCACCTACGTCCTGAAAGGAAATGGCACATAGAAGAAGAAGAAGAATTCCTATTTCACTTGTATTAAAACTTCTTCAGAAACCGAGAGAAAAATGAAAACACAAAGAGTCAGTATACTGGTATGTTGTGATTTGGGGTAAGTTCTTATTAATCAGATATGTGCCACGTGTATTAAAGCAATAGATAATTTTTAAATGTATGTGCATAGAATATTTTGGATGGTAAAATGTATAAGAGTGTATTTGTGTGTTTATGTAGAATCGCTTGTCTGTTTAGGTGTATGTTGAAAGCTATCATTAGTTAATAAATATGTACACTACCGGCCATAATTATTAAGCAACCTTAGTTTTTGAAAGAAATTATGTATTTCATACTATTTTTAGTGGATAATTCTAAATGAAAATAGAATGGTTCTTTTGTTATTATTACTTTGCAAAGTTTTACAGTGCAAGGAAGCAAAGATGAACCTGTCCGAATCACCCAAATTTTCTTCATTCTTTCATTGATGAAACTGCAATATAAGTAATTATTAAATATCTATAAATTCATTTGATGCACATGTTATTGTGCAATATTAACAAAAGAAACATTCTATGTTCATTTACAATTATTCAGTTGGCAATCAGTCAGTTAAGTGCCATACGTGATACACGCTTGGGCGACCATGTCTCTTAAGAGACATGACTGACTGGACAGAAGATTATCTCGCAGTAGGTTGCCATTGCTTTCTGCGGTAGACTGGTTGCCGACCAAGGCTATAGAACCCAATCTGTCTTGCTATTTAACCCATAACAGGAAGGAAGAGACGGATTAATACCTTTCCCAAGGGTATTTGCGCGTAAGTGAATGCAATGGATTCAGCTGGAATTCGAACTCGGCTCCCCGGCTTCTCGTTCCGAGCCGATATCCACTGTACCACAAATACTAAAAAAATATTATGAAATAAATCATTTTTTAAAACACTGGGGTGGCCTAATAATTATGCCCGGTAGTGTGTGTGTGTGTGTGTGTGTGTGTGTGTGTGTGTGTGTGTGTGTGTGTGTGTGTGTGTGTGTGTGTGTTATTACACGTGTCATCTGTATTAAAGCCATGGATAATTAATAAATATATGTGTGAAGAATATTTTGTGTGGTAAAGTGTGTAAATCATCGCAACATCTCGCTACATTTCAACGATCTATACGAAAAAGACATGTAAAGATTTTTCCTCACTCACATACAGACTTACACTTATATTAACTAACGTTACCGTCCAACATTGAGGTAAACAGAAAAGTGTATGTGTATAAACACGCATACACTACTGCACACTTTACTGTCCAAAATATTTCTTACACATAAATTTAAAAATTATTCATTGTTTTAATACACATGGCACGTTTATTAAAACACGCACACGCATATACACCTACGGAAATGACTTCTACAGGCATTTCCTCTCATACACACACATATATTAACTAACGTTAGCGTCCAACATACACTTAAAAAGACAAGTGCTTCTACACAAACATGCATATAAACTATTGTAGAGTTTTACATCCAAAATATTCTACGCGCATACATTTGAAATTAACTTTTGCTTTATTAAATATGATTCATATCTGACAATAAGAACTAACTCCTAATTAATTTTTAATGTATTTATAAATTATCTATTGCTTTAACACACAGGACACATATATCAAAACATAAACATACACATAAAATATTATACACATTACCATCCAAAATATTTCATGCACATACATTTAAAATTATCTATTGCTTTAATACACACGACACATCAGTCAGTCAGTTAAGTGCCATACGTGATACACGCTTGGGCGATCATGTCTCGAAACAGAAAATGACTGACTGGGCAGAAGATTATCCCGCAGTAGGTTGCCATTGCTTTCTGCGGTAGATTGGTTGCCAGCCATGGCTATAGAACCCAATCTGTCCTGTTATTTAACCCATAACTGGAAGGAATGGGCGGGTTAATACCTTTCCCAAGGGTATTTGCGCGTAAGTGAATGCAATGAATTCATCTGGAATTTGAACTCGGCTCCCCGATTTCTCGTTTCGAACCGATATCCACTGCACCACAACGCAGATATCTGACCAATAAGAACTAAACCAATATCATAACATACCGGTATTCTGTTTCTTTGTTTTTTCATTTTTCTCTCGGTCTCTGAAGAAGCTTTAATAAAAGTGAAACCTGTTAAATTGAGATACATTTGTTATTTTACTTTTTCTTTATTCTATCTAAACTTATTTATAAATGGAACTTTGTCTGTGTGTGTCTGTGTGTGTCCGTTACCTATAGACTCCGAAACGGCTGAACCGATTTTCTTGAAAATTTACACAGTTCTACTATAAGCGTCTGCGAGTGTTCTTAGCTAGGTTTTGTGTTGAGGTATCCTCGATAAATATCGAAAATCGATAATCGAAAAACTCGGGTTATAGAAGGAGTCCGATTTTAATCAAATTTGATACACTCATAGACAAAGACATAAGAAATGATATTCAGAAGTTTCAAGGTTGCAGTTCTTACAATAGTGCATAAAATCGATAATATATATATATATATATATATATATATATATATATATATATATATAAGGCAAGATGTTTGTGTGTGTCTGTTTATCTGTCTGTATGTCCTTTAAACAAATTCACAATTTTTATCCGATTCTCACCAAACTTCACACAAATATTCTTTAGGTTGAGTCTGAGCTCCAGGACCATGGATTAGTTTTAAAGCTTTCATTACACCCGAGCAACGCCGGGCTATACTGCTAGTCATATATACATTCATGTATTTCTAAATTATACAATCATTTAAGACTGAAGTCATGCGATCATTTTATTTCAAATTCGCATTAAAGTGTGTAGGTTCGGTCATCTTGAAAAGCCATTGGAATTCAATGTAAAGTTCGAATGGCAAGTAATATTTGCTAAAAAGTAACTTTTATAACAAAAGAAATTTACGATAGTCTTGTGATAATAGAAAATCTTGTCCTTACCTGGTTGAAAAGCTATAATAATAAAAGCCGCTAGAAAAAATAGAATAAACATGTTTGCAGATCAGTTCCCCTTGGTTTTTCAAATGCAATAATTGCTTATCGGGCGATAATTCCGTTACAAGTGACTGTTTTCTCTTTATGTATGCTTGTCTTCTTTCAGCCTTTGTGCAACAAATACAATCGTAGCTCACATCCTAACAAACCACTCTAGAATCAAAATAAAACGAATTCATGTAATGCGTATTCTCTTGTCAGAGAAGACACTGTGACCAAGAATGTGAACGCCGGTCTGTTGGAAAGTAATATAATCAGACAACTTCTTCGCTGAATGTTTTGTCGTCCAGATCCCGAGGGCATGTCCTTTCGATGTCCATGCGTTTCTCAATGGCCGACTTTGTCGTTAGCTTCTATGACACACCTCCACTAACATTGGGTGGCAACTTATCACCGCTTAGCCGCTAGCATGTGTCATCTTCTCCCCAATAGACATCTTGTCAGACAACCTCCGAAAAGACATTATTAACGTCGCACAAAAGCCTTGGCAAACTTCACACAAAAGTCGACATATGCGTTCCACAGCTCAACATTCTTATTTTGTTATCAATACGAAAGTTATTTTGAAATAAAAGTTAGAAGTTTTGGGGTTATATTCAAAGTTATCCCCCTTGAAAAAATGTGAACACAAATATAAATACAAGTAAATTTGTTTTTGTTTTTTTAAATCATTTAACCCCAAGCAAGGTGTTAATGCCACTAGGACGTGACGGTGTGACTACAGAGGATAGAAAAGAATGAGAAAATGTCAGTGAGAAGTGAGGAAAGAACAATAAAGGAACAGAGTTCAGGAAGACAGAAGATAGTGATTGACATTGAATGTAATTTTTTTAAAGATTGTAGAAGGCAGGAAAGCAAGAAATTGGATGAGCGTTCTACAGACGAGAAATGCGGGAAAATAAGCTGTTAGAATAAAACAGACGGTTGCATCTAACTTCTTCTTCTTCTATGTGCCCTGTCCCTTCAGGACGTAGGCGATCATGGATCTCCACGTCTCCCTATCCCTTGTGGCTCTTAGTATGTTTGCTCCTGTTGCTCCTGGCAACCCCCGTTCCGTCATCCACCCGATCAGACTCTGCAGATATGTTATCCGCTGCCTTCCTCTGTCTCTCCTTCCTTCCATCTGACCAGTCAGTATCAGGTTCTCCAGGCTCTCCTTCCTCATTGCATGTCCCAGGAACTTCAGTTGTCTCTTCCTGATGCTCAGCATCAATTTCCTTTTTGTTGCCATTCTTTCTAACACTTCGTCGTTGCTTGTATGCTCAGTCCACGATATCCGTAGCATCCTTCCGTAGAACCACATTTCGGCCGCTTCCAGTTTTTTCCTCATTTTCGATGATATTGTCCAGCATTCACAGCCGTACTGAAGAACTGACATCACGTAGCAGTCTAGCACTCTTTTCTTCGTTTCTATTGAGATCTTCCTGTGAACAATAAAACGGTGAGTTCTTCTTGACAATTTAGTAATACGCTTAAAATCCTGTAGTCGAGGCACCAGGGAGGAAAAGGAGCATAAGAACTGTTGCTATGAAAATATTTGTAAAAAAGACAAAGAGAACCGACGTCACATCGGTGAGAAAGTGACTCAAGTCGAGATGCCAAATCAAGATCGATTACATTACAGACCCTTTAAATTTTCTCAAGAATCTCGAGATATACAGCAGGAGTATCAGAGCTGATATGACAGCAATATTCAATAAAATGAATAGTAGATTTATAAGTGTGCAAGATCGGTTCTAACGAGAAAAATTTTCTGGCACCACACAGTGAACCATCCTTCTTCAGTATATCTAACAAGAGATTCAATATAGCCATCCCAATTCTTATCAGTGAAAGAAAACTTGAGCCTGGGGGGTGAAAAAGATTCTCTGTGGTGATTAAATGAAAGCAGTTCTGTTTTGGAGAAGTTAAAATTTACAAGCTATTTATTGTCCCAGTTAACGACTGATTACAGGTCTTTTTTTAGATCAGTTGCCAGATTTATTTTGTTGGCTCTGTTTACTTGCGAGATAGGAATGAATGAAATACCTCCACGACGAATTCGCTGAAAAAACAGCATAGCATGATGAAAAAAGACACCAAACTTTTATCGTCAAAATGTTTGTTATTTTTAAGTGGAAAAACCAAAATATTTTTTATTATTTTATTGAATTATTTTAATCCTTTTTATTCATTTTGGTCAAACATCTTGTTTATTTTTGCGTCAGTAGTCGGTCAAATATTTACTATGGGTGTTTTAGCACCATTTTCCGGTAAAAAAAACGCACTGATTTCAAAATTCTTGCAAAAATCAAATAATTGTCGGATTTTAATAAAACTTTCAAAGACTTTCAAAAGAATTAAGTTATTTTTTAAATTTTATTTTAGAATATCTTGTTTTATATATATATATATATATATATATATATATATATATATATATATATATATATATATTACACCCACTTACTTAATTTCATGAAATTTTGAAAAATTAAATTTTAATTGTCAAATTTTTTATTAGTTAAAATCAGGACTCCTTGGATAATGTAAATCGTCAGTTCGTTTTTTAAACAGTTATTAATGTCCCAAAAATCTACTCTTAATGGTAAAATAAAAAATACAATAAAACAATGACATTATTGAATTAGAAAAGCTTTTAAGTGATTTCATAAAACAGATTTATGAATGATGTTCGTTGTGGTGCAGTGGATATCGGCTCCGAACGAAAAATTGGAGACCGGAGTTCGAATTCCAGCTGAATTCGTTGCATTAACGTGCGCGCAAATACCTTTCACTCCTATGGATCAAATAGCAGAACAGATTGAACTCTCTATCCTTGGTTGGCAACCAGTCTACCCCTGAAAGTAATGGCAACCTACTGCAGTAAAACCTTCTGTCCAGTCAATCATGTCTCTTTCGAGAACATGATTACACAAGCGTGTATCACGTATGGCAGTTAACTGACTGTGTGTATTAAGAAAAAAATTCGATGATCTCTACAATCATATTTTCAGTTTTAATTATAATAATATTTAAATTTATAAAGTTTCAAATGTTTTAAAATTCGTGATTACATTAATCGCATTAGGTGATATTTTTATTAAGTGAAAACTATGTTTACTAATCAAAGATTGAAAAGCTTAATACAAATCTTCATGCACCAACATATTATCAGAAAATAAGAGCGATTACTATAGTAAATTTAAAGTCAACATTCCTAAAATTAGATGAATATTTTCTAACATTAAGATTACTGAGTACTTAAAAATTATATAAAAGAGTCGTTCACGTCATTTTTATAAATTATATTTTAAAGATTAAGTCTCCATATGGCAACAATAAACCTGTTCATAATCTCGTCGAAGACGTAAACATAGCTACTGTCAGTTAAAAACACTGCTACTGCCTTCTTAAAAATCATTTCTGCGGTTTTTTATACTTAAAGTAAATAATATTTGTTCGAAATCAGATTAATTAAGCCTTGTTCCTCAAATAAAATTTCAGAAGAATATATCATATTTTTGTGCTGCATCGCCGAGGTGAATACGATACACAGAGAAAGTGTGCTGCGGTATTATTCAGCACAATTTCCGGTGCTAAACGGATATACACAGTACAGAACAGTACAATAGTTACAATAACAAACAAGTCAGTCAGTTAAGTGTCATACGTGAAACACGCTTGGGCGATCATATCTCGAAAGAGACATGACTGACTGGGCAGAAGATTATCCCGCAGTAGGTTGCCATTGCTTTCTGCGGTAGATTGGTTGCCGACCAATACTGTAGAACCTAATGTGTCCTGCTATTTAACCCATAACTGGAGGAAAGAGACGGATTGATACCTTTCCCAAGGGTATTTGCGCGTTGACAGAACTTATAACACAAAGAGGAGAGGTTTAGATCACAATAGTCGCCGAAGTAATCAGTCCGAATATTACTCGAATAATACTCGAATATCACGTCTCGAATGCTACTATTCTTTACTTAAATAATTTCAAACCATGGGCCATTCTACCAATGAGAGTCCTGCAGGGGTTTCAGCCACTCTACAACATTTTGGAAAATAAACGAAGAGAAAAACACAGAAACAAACCAGAGAAAGATAAAATTCTTTTCTCTATCAAAACAATTTTTATTTATTTATCAGCAAAGATACACACCAAAAGTCAAAACAGCATTACTTTTGTTTTACTCATTTGTATGGCAAAAGTTCAACTATAATTCTTAGAAAAGTAACATTATTAAAATCAAGCATTTTAGATTAACCATTTAAATTATGTGTAGCATTTTATGTGTAGCATTTTAGAGTTGGATACTCATGCCAAGAACAGGTATCTACAGGATAAAATAAGCCCAAAACAACATGTAAGTAATCTATACTTCCTTAAGAGATAAAAAAAATGTTTATTTTATTACTATTTGAATGTTTATCTGCATCCTTCCTGGCTTCTTGTAGCTTTGTTTTTGCAAGCGAACATTTAAAGCATTATACTTCTGGTTCAGGTGAGCAGATGACTAATGAAGGAAATACAGAAGAAACATGTTTTACAAAAGCTTCTGCTGAGGATTGTTTCAAAAGTAATGATGACGGTGAATTTTTCGATGAAAAAAATATTTTCGGATTTCTTTCTTCTCCTCAAACCTTGTTCTGTCAGTCAGTTAAGTGCCATACGTAATACACGCTTGACCTATCATATCTCGAAAGAGACATGACTGACTGGGCAGAAGATTATCCCGCAGTAGGTTGCCATTGCTTTCTGCGGTAGACTGGTTGCCGACCAAGGCTATACAACCCAATCTGTCCTGTTATTTAACCCATAACTGGAAGGAATAGACGGATTAATACTTTTCCCAAGAGTATTTGCGCGTAAGTGAATGCAATGAATTCAGCTGGAATTCGAACTCGGCTCCCCGATTTCTCGTTCTGAGCCGATATCCAATGCACCACAACGCACATCTTGTTCTGTAGTTTTTCTTAAAAAGTAAAGGGAACCTAAAAGACTGGCAACTGTCACGTTTTCAACAGTTTGTGTTGCCCGCTGACGGTAGTCAATGCCACAAGAGGTGAAAGTCTTCCCTAAATAGTCCCTGAGCTTCTTCCGTGGAGCCCCTCTGTCTCGTTGGCCTGTGAAGAGTTTAACAGATTAAAAAATAGCAGATAACATTTTCCTATCCTCGACACTAAAATTGATGAATATATTTGTAGATCATTGACTACCGTGTGCGTGCGTATGTGTGTGTGTACGTGTGTGTGTTTTCGGTCTTAAAGACTTTTATATTCGTAATAAGGTTTCCATAGTGTACATTAAAGAAACCTAACACGGCCTTAAGACTGCAGTACAATAGACTCGTGAATGACCCGAACCTGCAAGAGATATACGGAGGGCGTGAAAACGATATACGAAGGACAAATTGGAAACGGAGGCTCAGAATGAGTCGCACTAAGAGCGAACGACATCATTCCAAAGGAAAAATGCACGCCGGAAGAAAAACGAGTGGATCACAAAAGAGATTCTTAGCCTGGTGCAAAAAGAACAGAAAACGATGTTAAAATATGGAACGGAATACAAGTGATTGCACAAAGAAATACGGAGCAAATGTACACAGGATAAAGAAAGATGGCTCAACGACAAGTGTGCCGAAGTGGAGAAACTGAGCACAACAAATAATAGAGATATGCATAAAAAAATAAAGGAACTAACAGGGCAAAGTACATGCTGAGCAACAGGATGTATAAAAGCAAAGGATGGCACACTAATGAAGGAAAAAGAAAAAATACTTCAAAGATGGAACGAGTATATCTATATCGGAGATCTCTTTCACGACAAGAGAAAGCAACCAACAATGCACAAAATTACGGATGGACCAGAAATATTAAAAACCGAAGTGGAATCAGCAATGGCCAAATTGAGAAGAAACAAAGCAGCGGGACAAGACGGGATTGTAATAGAGATGTTGATGTCCCTAAAAGGATTTGGCGTAGACAGACTCACGGAAACAATAAACGAAATCTACAACAGCGGCTATGTACCAGAGGACCTAAGCAGATTGATCTTCATAACACTATCTAAGAAGCCAGGTGCAAAGAAATGTGAACTCTGTCGAACAATCAGTTTAATGAGCCACATAACAAAACTCATCATCCGGATTCTGATGAACAGTGCGCGCAGCAGAATCGCCCCAGAGATAGGACAGGAACAATGTGGATTCGTTAAAGATACCGGAACGAAGAATGCGATATTCATGCTCAGAATGCTATCTGAACGAGTAATACACAGGCAGAAGGACCTTTATCTGTGCTTTGTGAACTACGCAAAAGCGTTTGACGAAGTACGACACAAGGGACTTGATAGAGATGCTTGACAACCTCAACATTTTCGGAAAAGACGTTAGAATAATCAAGAATCTATATTGGCAGCAAACCGCTTGTGTACGGATAAAAAGTGAACTCAGCAGGTATGTAAAAATAGAAAGAGGCGTAAGACAAGGATGCGCTTTCTCACCGGATCTTTTCAACCTGTACAGAGAAGCAATGATGAGAGAAGTAAAAGCCTTGCCGGGATTCGTCATTGGCGGCCACAATGTCAACAATATAAGATACGCGGATGACACGATGCTGATAGCAGACAAGGAAAGGATAATGCAGGACCTTCTACAGAAGGTAGCAGAAGAAAGTGAGAAGAAAGGACTGAGCATAAAGTACAATAAAACTGAATGTATAGTCATCAGCTAAAAGAGGAGTCCAATATGCTAAGTACAAATTGGAGAAACTAAAATAAAAAAAGTAAAAAAATTCAAAGTGTTGGAAGTGTTTTGACAGAGGATGGAAAGTGCAACATGGAGATACAAAGACACATTGGCAGGGCCTAAGACGCATTTCAAAAGTTAGCCAGAGTACTGAAAAACAGGAAAATCTCATTAGAAACAAAGCAAAGAGTGCTGGATTGCTATGTGGTATCTGTCCTTCTGTATGTGAATGCTGGACGATCTCATCAAGGATGAAGGAAAAGCTTGAGGCAGCAGAAATGCAGTTTTACAGTAGGATGCTGGGGATACCATGGACGGAGCAAGTGTACAACAATAAGGTGTTGGAAAGGATGCAAACGAGAAGAAAACTGATACTTAACATCAGGAAGAGACAAATGAGGTTCCTGGGAAACGTGATGAAGAAAGAGGACCTGGAGTACTTAATACTCACAGGTCGGATAGAAGGGAGGAGAGACAGGGGAAAGCAGCGCGAGACGTACTTGTTAGGTCTGAGCAAATGGATGGCGGAACGAAGTTTAGAAGAGATACCGAGAGAAAAAATATTGAGAGCGACAAAAGACAGAGCCAAGTGGAAGTCCATGATATCCTACGTTCTGAGGGGACACGGCACATGAAGAAGAAACACGTACATAAGCGCCCAAGTGGACGTAGTTGACGGCAGTAGTATAAGTAGACGGGGAGATGATTAGCATACGAGAAGGTGATTAGCAGTAGTATAATTAGACGGTAAGGTGATCAGCATTTCAATATATATATGTGTGTGTGTGTGTGTGTGTGTGTGTGTGTGTGTGTGTGTGTGTGTGTGATTATATATATATATATGCAATTTGTTATATATATTATATTGTTTACATATTATATATGCGTGGTACTTATTTAAAAGCGCTCTATATCAGTGATAGAGCAGATATATTCATATAGATAGATGTCAGTTTGTAATCCTGGGTTTCACGCTTTTGCGATCGTCAGACAAACTGATTAATTTTTTTTTTAAATTGGTTATATTCGTGTATTTTTGTGGAAGTGGGGGAAATCTGTCGTCACGACAGACGCAGACATATATGTATATACATTTGTACACAGGATACACACACACACACACGCACACACACACGCGCGCGCGTTCGGTCAATGAGGCTTGCATAAACATACACATGCAAATCGTGCGGGGTTCGGTATATATATGTATATGTGTGCCGTTGCACACATACATACTCATTCGGTTGGTGTATTCGAATAGTGTAGCGATGTCAACGTCAACGCGCGAATAGTTGTCGATTTCTCGTACGTACATATGTACGTATGATGGGTTTTGTGCGAAACTATGGTAGGTAAGAATTGCTATTATTTTATTTAAGGCTGTATTGTTATTTTTTGTTTTAAAGTCGGTTATTGGCTTTTTTTATTATTTTTTGTGGTTGCGTATATTTAAATGGTAGAACTTCTAATTTGTAATGCTTGTTAGTATTTATTAATTATTAATTTTACTATGTCAGAGACGTGTGATTTTTTTTTTCTTTTATCCGTTTGGTATAAATTGTGATAATAGGTATTTATTTTCATGTCTGCATTTGGAAATTAGTTCTGATCTTGTGTTTAGTAAGTTCTTTTGTGGGGTATGAGATATAATTGCTACTTTCTCATGTAGGCAAAGTAGGCATTTTTTTGTAATGTTGTTGTAAGCAGGTGCTTTTTTCAGTATTTCCCAGCTTATTGTTGGTGAAATATTTCTGTCTTTTAGACGCCATACGTATGTTGATAGTGTAGTGCTGTTCAAATATTTTCTGTTGGAGAATGAAAGATTGTGGTTGTTATTTCTTTTCTTAAATTGTCCCTCAGTGGCACCGATGTAGTACATTGAAAAAAAGTGTTTTTTTAATCAACGTACATCCATTGCCTTCACTTACGCGCAAATGCCCTTGGGAGGGGTATTGATCTGTCTATTCCTGCCAGTTATGGGTTGAATAACGGGGCGGATTGAGTTCTGTGGCCTTGGTTGGCAACCGGTCTGCCGTGGAAAGCAGTGGCAGCCTGTTGCAGGATGGTCTTCTGCCCAGTCGGTCGTGTCTCTTTCGAGACATGGTCGCCCAGGCGTGTGTCACGTATGGCACTTAACTGACTGACTGACATCCGGATTTGCGTTGTGGTCGGCTTGTGAGTGTCGACTTCGAATTCCAGTTGAATTCGGTGTATTCACTCATGCGGAAATACTCTTGGGAGAGATATAAATCCATAACTTTTCCTTCCAACTATGAGCTAAATAAATAGCAGGGCAGATTGGATTCTACTGTCTCGGTTGGCGGCCGGTCTATCGCAGAAAGTACTGACAATCTTCTGTAGGAAAATCTTTACCCGAAAGTGACAGTATTCTCATCCTTCTCTTACCCACTTCCTGATACCTCCTATAACCTGTCACTCTTTCTCATAACTTTCCTTCTATGCAACCCCTTGCAAAGCAGTGGCAATGAAATGCCTTGCTTGGGGCGATATGATTGAAAAAAAAAACAACTTATTAGTAAAATCTATAAACTTGTCTATAATTGGAGTAGATAGATCTATCTAATTGGAGTAGATAGATCTATCTATCGCCCGGTTCACACTCCACCCACGTCTGTTGAACAGGTTAAGAGACTCATCCCTTGTTCCCTGTTTAGGATGTGGTTTCTGGCTTTCTCTTTTCCAATCTTCTCATTTTGGTTTTTTTTTTTTTTCAATTGGAGTAGATAGATCTATCTATCGCCCGGTTCACACTCCACCCACGTCTATTGAACAGGTTAAGAGGCTCATCCCTTGTTCCCTGTTTAGGATGTGGTTTCCGGCTTTCTCTTTTCCAATCTTTTCACTATTACGTAGTCCCCTGCACATCAGTGGCGTTACCGCCTTGCTCGATGTGATAGGATTAAAATATATATATATATATATATATTGTTACGGATATATTGTAACACTATATATATATATATATATATATATATATATATATATATATATACGTAACAATATATATATATATTGTTACGGGGTTGCATTTCTATATAACAAAAATATTAATAAAGTCAACAAAAATTTATAGTTAGGGATTTTACTGAGTCCTACTTGTTAATACAAAAACGTTTCCATTCATGAAATAGTTGTAAAATAGAGAAAGTAGAAACAAAACGTTTGGAAGATTCTAGACCATTCCAGTATATTATTTATATGAAGTTTGATGTAATTTGATATTTTGCTGGGGAAATGGTCTTATTTGTGGATGGTTTATTTTCTTTCTTATTGTGCAGGTATTTGATTTCTTTTTATTGCATTTTAATGTACACGTGAATGGGTGTCTACTTAATTGCTTTATATTCTATTGTGAGAGTGATCTTATTTGTGGTTAATTGATTTTCTTTTTATTGTGCAGGTGTTTGATTTTTATTGCTTCTTAATATACGCGTGAAGGAGTGTCTGCCTAATTGCTTTATATTAAATAGGTGTCCACTTACTTGTTTTTTAGTTGGTTTGTTCTTGTCATTTAGTTTAACCTTTTTAATTGAGTTGACCTCTTGTATTAGCCTGAGCTGGTATATGTGATTGCTTAAATTATTTCTTTTTTAGGTCAGCATTGAGTGTTTGTGTTCACGTGTGCATTTGTGTTTGTAGGATTTTGAGTTTGGTGATTGTTATATTGTTTTCTGTTTTTTGTCGTGATTGGGTGTTTGTATTTATAGTTTTATTTTATGGTAGGCTTGAGTCTTGTTTATTTGATGTTGTTGTTATTTGCGTAGCAAAGTAGATATTTGTTCGCATGTCCACACTTTCTCATTATTTCGTCTCTTTTGTTTAACATTTTAGCAAATGAGATTTAAGAAGGGAGACCATAGATTATATAGGTAAATTTTTTCTGCGTTTTTATTTTTTTCTGATATCCCTATTATTATTAAAATAGCACATCTTGTTCTAGTCTTTTTAACAAAACCAGGCTGTTCTTACCCTATTTCCGATCTAATTCTGCTACTATCTCTACACACGAACAGCCTCAAAACAACTGGAACCGTGACTAATCGAAACTCGTCGTACGTTGCCAATCTTCCAAGGTTGAATTAGTAATAGCAGGAGTACATATGAGCCGTTGTATCCAGGTCATTAAGGAACAGTCCATATTGAACCTGATAGGAAGGAGCAATTCCTCTACTTTTAGAAGTTTTACAGTGAAAAAGGTAAAATAGAGAAATTCATGCGCACCAAAACACAGAGAAATTTATAAACACCAAAATAGAGAAAAAGAAATACAAAAAAATAAAGCAAAAATAAATACCAAAAATAGAGAAATTATTATATACCCAAAAATATAGAAATACACGAATACCAAAAAAAATGAAAAAATTAATAAATATAGGGAAATCCATAAATAACAAATATAGAGAATTTTTTTTATAATCGAGCAAGGTATTTCACTGCCACTATTGCGCAGGGGGTTACATAGAGTGGTGAGAAAGGATGGTTAGTGGTGAGAAAGGATGGTTAGATATAGGAAAAGTCAGAAGGAGGATGATAGACGAGTAAGGATACCGAGAATGAGTGTCGGGTAGATCGTGATAGTGTTGGGAGAATAGATGCAAGTTAGTGTGATAGGAGGTGTCTATTGACCTTACATTTAAACTCCTGGAGATTGTAGCCGTCGAGAAAGCAGACACGTGGAAGGGAATTCTACAGGCGGGAATCGCGAGAAAAGAAACTGTTGGAGTAGAAATCACGGTTATATTATCTGTTTTACTGTAAAAGAGTGGGACCTAGTTGCAAGTCTAGTATCTCGTGTAAATTCATACCTAGGCGGCACCAATGATCTAAGTTCATCGGAGCAGAAGCCATGAAAATATTTGTAGAAGAGGCACAAGGAAGCCGCATGTAACAAAAATAGAGAAATTCATAAATACTGAATCATAGAGAACTTTGTGAATACCAAAATATAGAGAAATTATAATATACCAAAAAAAGAGAAATTCGTAAATATCAAAAGATAGAGAAATTCATAAATCCCAAAAAATAGAGAAATTCATTAATACCAAAAATACCGGATTTTTATCTGTATACCAAGAATTTCTGATCAAATATTATCTGATCGGATATTTTCTATTTATTTTTTTAATATGTATCGTTCCATAAAACACAAAAATTCTTATTTGATCAGAGCAAGCGTCTTAGTCGGTTATTGCCTTGCTTGGGATTAAATGATTATATATATATATATATATATATATATATATATATATATATATACGTGTTTCTCGTATCAACATGTGTCTTATGTGAGAGTTTACTTTTCAAAACCTGCCTTCCTCATTTCTGATTCTGTGTATAAATCTTCTTAGTCTTATTGCTGATATGTACATATTCTGTAATATGACTAAAAATACTAAAAATCGGCTTCATTTAACAAGTGTTCGAAACAAAATATGTTTTAAAAAATGCTTCTATCTCTCTCATAATAATTATTATATTTTTAATATGTCGCTCTTGAGAGATTACTTATCAACGTTTGTGCTTGTTTCGGAACGTGTTAAATAATCATTTTTTAGTTATAAATTACCTGCCCGGCAAAGAATATTTTACTAACCCTTGTGAGTCGGGGTAATTAAGCTCATGAACGGTAATGTAATGAGCAAAAAGTAAAGTTTTCCCACTATTTGTTTTCTAAACACACAAGCAACAAAATAGAAAATTTGGACAACATCATTTTTAATTTTCATATTTCGACGTTCTATCTCGTTGTCATCGTTGTTGGATCTCGTTGCTAACTATTGTGATGCTCATAATTCCTTCTGTTTTTTTTTTTGTTTTTTTTTTGTTTTTTGTTTTTTTAATCATCTCACCCCAAGCAAGGCATTCCACTGCCACTATTGCGCATGGGGCTACATAGGGGAAGGTAAAGAGAAGGAGTGGTTAGACATAGGGAACGACAGGAGGAAGGTGACAGATGAGTACGGATACCGAGGATGAGGGTTGGGCAGATGGGAAGAGTGTTTGATAGAATAGGAGCAGGTTAGTGTGCAACAAGGTGTCTGTTGACCTTACATTTAAACTCCTGGAGATTGTATCCGTCGGGGAAGCAATCGTGTGGAAGAGAATTCCACAGTCGGGAAGTGCGAGGAAAGAAACTATTGGAGTAGAAGTTACGGTTGCATTTTATCGGTTTCACTGTAAAAGGGTGGGATCTAGTTGCCAATCTAGTATCTCGTTCAAATTCGTATTTAGGGGGCACCAGTGATCTAAGTTCATCGGAGCAGAAGCCATGAAAGTATTTATAGAATTTGAAAAAGATTTCGATCTGAAGAGACGTTCGCAACCACCGCATGCAACTTAGTTCACTCTACCCAGCTGCCCTTCTTTGTCAGGATTGGTTGACTTTATTCTTGGGAGATATGTTCCATTCAGCTTACTCTCTTTTTCAAGAGAATAACTGCCAAAACGATTTCTATTACATCCTAGAGATGTCTCTTTAATAAGATATCAGCTGACAACTGATATCGTTAGAAAAGTTACAATTTATTAATATAAAACAAAGATTTATTAAAATTCACATCAGTTAACTAGCCTCAATCTGTCAACAGACAATGAATATAGTAGGTAAGACAATAATGAGAGAAAGGATATTACCTACGTGCTCATTCATTTTTATATCATAAAGATAATGAGCGATTGGGGGAAAAGTGCAGAGGAGATATAGATTTCTGCCTTCGCGAAGGACATTAATGCGAAAATGAAACAAGAAATTTTAGCTGGGAACCGAAACCCGTTCGCTTAATCTGTTTTCCATATTGATAACAGCTGCGCTAATTTGAACACCATTTAAACAAAAAACAAAATCATTTCAAGACAAAGCGTTGTCCTCGGGCACCAATTACTTTTAAAGTAACTTTTGCCTGCATTTTTTCAGTGCCTCCAAATCAATCAAACAAGATCAAATAACTTTTCTTTAATGGTCGTCGACGAATTATTCTAATATAAAGTCGGTCAGTTGTAGTTCCAAGAGAAAATTTCCACTTATGCGAGAAGCACTTATAAATATTGATGAATTATAGCGAGTACCCTTATGCACGCTCACACTCATTCAACTCTATTTTTATCTAAGATACGCAAAGATGTTCAGTTACCTTAATTATTCACAAATTACACGCATAATATTATTTCTTTGTCTCTCTTTATTTCTTCTTCAGTATATATATATATATATATATATATATATATATATATATATAAAGAGTGAGGGGGATAGAGAAGGAGAGAGAAAGTAGATATACATGTGTGCGTACGTGTGAAGGTAGGGAGGTTTATTAATAAATGCTTTTGTATCATGAAAAGAAATATTGTTCAATCATTTCATCGTAAGTCAATAAATCCACTGAGACGCAAATGGGGATAATGAATGTGAAAGAATGTGAGAAAAAATATTATTAAAGCAAGAGAACAATAAAAGAACAGGAGTTAAGAAGAGAGAATATGACGATTGACATTGCGTTTAAATTTTTAAAAATCAAATTTGACAGGGAAGTAAGAAGACGGAAAAGTATTCCACAATCGAGACATTCGAGAGAAGAAACTGTGAGCATATAACTTACGATTACATCTAGCAATTTTAGCTGTAAAATGATGAGATCTAGCTGCTAATCTAGTAATGCGCTTAAATTCGTGAAGTTAAGATACCAAAGAGGAAAGCTAATCAAAATTGCCATGAAAATATTTATAGAAAAGGCACATATTGACTACGATGCTGCAGTGGAAAAGTGACTGAAGCTAAGATGTAATGTCAGTACTGATAACATTGAAGATTCTTTTTCAATGGTGAATATGGTGGGTGTGGCAAAGTCTTGTATCCCAAGTTAGTGAGCTTGTGTATCGTTACCATGGCAACATATGGCTGAGCATTGTGTTGAAGCAGAATTAAAAATCATCGATTAAACAGTACCGGTTGCATTTTGCATAACTGAGTGTGCATTTCACTTAGTTGCTGACAGCAAACCCCGGCAGAGATGCTCTGGTTCATTTCCTGAAAGCTATAATGAATAACGCCAATGGCTAGCCAGGACACGGTCACTATGATCTTTAGATTTCGGTTTTGGAAAAATGTTTGAATTTTTTTATCAAGATAATGCTATTGGGTCGATCGTTTACAACTGCCATACATTTCTCATCACAAGTCTCTATTCGATCGAGAGATAGTTCATTCAAATTTCGCATCTAACACACTTCATAACGTCGAAGTCTTTTACTTTCACTGAGTTCGTTGAGAAGCATTATGACCAAGCTTGAAACCATGCAAAGGAAATTAAGCGTATCTCTCTCTTTTTTTTTTTTTCTTGTTCAAGATGAGGGTTATATCATGTTTTAATTGAAAGTTTGAAAGAGATTGAAGTAAAATTAATAAAGAGGGCGCTTTAATCATTAGAAATGAGTAATTTTATCTATTAAAACAATATATTAAAACATAATTAAAAGGTTGATTCTAAAATAAGATATTATTTTCCGAACAACCAAAGAGTTGTGAATTCAAGGTACCACTATTTTACTAACGAAACAGTTAAATGTAACCACCTCTTCTACTCTAACAGTTTATTTTCTCGCACTTCTCGTTTGTGGAACTCCCTTCTGATAGTTACAATCTACAAAAGTTTAAATGAAATGTCAATTGCCATCTTCCATATCCTTGATTCCTACCCATCTCTCATTCTTTTTTCGATATCCCCTGTACCTGGTTTATTTCTCTCAATGTAACCCAGTGCACAGCAGTGGAGATCCTGCCTAAATTGGGTGCAGCAGTGGCTTACAGTGAGAGAGAAAACCAACATGTTTAGTATTATTGAGAGAGAATACCAATACATTTAGTATCATTGTACTTTCTGAACGTTTTAATGGCATTGACCAGTTTCTTGAAAAGATATATTTTCTTGTGTTGGATGGGGATATATTTATGCGAAATGTTCCAAGGGAGATACTGTGGTCGCATGGGGTCTTCTTGGACAAGAGATAGTATAATGGTAGTATTAGGTTATGTGCCACACGTATTTAAGGAACTAAGTAATCCTCTGTGCGAGGGTGACTAAGAAATCCTCCGTATGTGTGAGGTGGGGGTGAACATCTCTTATTCCTACGACATCGTCATGGGTGGTTAAAATATGAGAGAAAATCGAATGTGATTATATCTTTCCTTTAATACAGATTTATATAACATGACCAAGT
The DNA here is from genome assembly GCA_037127315.1 of Ascarosepion bandense. NCBI lineage: Eukaryota > Metazoa > Mollusca > Cephalopoda > Sepiida > Sepiidae > Ascarosepion > Ascarosepion bandense. Next base: position 5,505,109 of record JBBBDQ010000511.1, read on the forward strand.
AGAAGTTAGGGGAAATCCTCTGATAGACTAGTCGGAGTAATCCCGATTATTAGACAGCATCATCTAAGCAATCAAATTAAGATGTATCAAATAATTAATTATTTAAACTATTCACATTATTCGGACTGTTGTCCTAATCTTTATTGTAATATTCACGACGTTTTCGCCGTTGCACGTTCCAGAATTTTTCAGGTGATATACGTTGGCATTTCGACCCGAAACTTTTACTTAGTCCACAGCGGTAGATTGTTCTAGTTAAATGTGCCATGCCACTTCTGGTTATCTCAGTTTCAGTTAATTCACTTTTGTAGCTCAACTCTACAACATGTTGTTCTCTCTGCTTTTTTTTATATAATCAGTTCACCCCAAGTAAGGCAGGATTGCCACTGCTGCGCAGTGGGTTACAGTGAGAGATAAAACCAGGTACAGGGGATGTCGAAGAAAGGATAAGAGATGAATGGGAATCAAAGAGATAGAAGATGGCAGTTGACGCTGCATTTTAATTTTTGGAGATTGTAGCTATCGGGCAAGTGGAAGGGAGGTCCACAAACGAGAAGTGCGAGAAAATAAACTGAAGAGTAGAAGAGGTGGTTACATTTAACTACTTCGTAAGTGAAAGGGTGGTACCTTGAATTTACAACTCTTTGGGTCAGGTCACTGTTTTGAATTACTCAACCAACGCTTTTATTCACTAGGTTACGGAGTTGTGAGTTCAATACCTAACCACAGCAGAGGTGAACAAAACTTAGAGAGTTGATTTACTAAAGAGAAATAACTGAAACTGAGATATCCAGAAAAAGCGTGGCACGTGGAACTAGAATAATCTACCCCAGTGAACGAAATAAAAAGTTCGGCTCGAAATTCCAGTGTATATCACCTGAAGAAGGCCGGAGCGTACAACGGCCGAAACGTTCGGGGAATATGACAATAAAGATGAGGACAACAATTCGAACAAAGTAAATAATGTAAATATTTGCAATACATCATCTCAGAAACATAGGCAAATAATTAATTGTTGATTCATATTTCGTGATTAATTACATGAAGATATATTCTGGCATAGCCATATATTTCTTTTAAGTTGTGGGTAGAGACACTCAGGATTAACGACATAAAAATGATAGTCTAAAATATACACTGAAAATTCTTTCTTTAGCCAACATTTCCAGGAAAGTTCGAATTATTGGTGATGGGTCCATGCAAAGTTATCTTAAAATCAATGCAGACTGTCTACAGCCATGAATACCGCGGGATAGCAGTTTCGATTATCGATTGTGCGTTGTGGACATCACCTGACGTTAGACGAGGCATGAAAGAGACAAATTGCTTATTTTCTGGTCGAACAATGTAACCAATCAAAAGCCTGTTATTATTCACAGCCACGAGACTCATTTACCTTTTTTGAAATTTCTTTCTTTCTTTCTTTCTTTCTTTCTTTCTTTGCCTCCACAGATCTCTCTCAACATTTGGTCTTTCTTTCGATCCTTTCAATTTTCCGGTAGCTTAGAGCTTTAAGTCATTTTATCACTTAGCAGTACGACTAAACTAATTCTTAAGTTCAAAATATGGGCAATATTTTTATAATTAAAAGACGATGTATTCTTTGTAATTCATTTTTAGAAATAATATAAAGATAAAAAAATTGCATACACCAGGATGAGCCGAAAAGTTCATAGGCTTACTTTCTGTGAAGGAGCGGTGCTGAAACCGTGAAATCTTGCAAGCATTAACTTCAACTCACTTTTATTAATAACTACATTTTTTTCTTTCCAAGTAAAGCTACATCTAACTGTTCAAAGAAGACCTCAGAAGTAAGAAGAAACCACAATGGACAAAATTTGGCATCGTGGTGTTATCAAGTATCTGCACAAAGAGGTTTTAGCCGACAAGGGCATTCATGATGACATGGTTGTTATATTACAGGAAAACAGTTTTATCAACAATGAAACAGTCAGTCAGTTAAGTGCCATACGTGATACACGCTTGGGCGATCATGTCTCGAAAGAGACATGACTGACTGGGCAGAAGATTATCCCGCAGTAGGTTGCCATTGCTTTCTGCGGTAGACTGGTTGCCGACCAAGGCTATAGAACCCAATCTGTCTTGCTATTTAACCCATAACTGGAAGGAATAGACGGATTAATACCTTTCCCAAGGGTATTTGCGCGTAAGTGAATACAATGGATTCAGCTGGAATTCGAACTCTGCTCCCCGGTTTCTTGTTCCGAGCCGATATCCACTGTACCACAACGCACATCCTGAATGAAACAGTGAGCAGGTGAATTTAGAGTGGGAAAAGAGAGTCTTGATGACCCATGGTCTACATGTCCTACAACTGCCACCATTTATCGTGTCCAGTACATGGTGATCGATTACAGGTAATTGGCTATAAATCAAATAGCTAATGCTATTAGCATATTCCATGAGAGAATTAAGAAAAATTTACACAATGAACTTGGCATGACGGAGGTTTCTGCTTCAGTAGGTTCCACATCTTCTGACATCTGATCAAAGGCGCACAAGGCTAAATGCATTACGGGAAACTCTGACAGAAACAAATCCGGCTGGTTTCCTTGAACGTTTTCTAACCCAATGTGGGTTTTGGGTTCATCACTTCTTCATAAAGAGACAGTCCATACAATGGAAACACACCCTTACCTGCTTCAAAGAAGGCCAAGGTCGTTTCATCTACAGAGAAAGTGATGGTCTTAGTCTTTTGGGGATGCAAAAGACATATTGTTTATTGACTTCAAAAAGGTCGTATCGTCAAGAATGTGTACTGTTTCAAATTGTTGAAGCAGTTACAAAAGGCTATCAATACCAAACACCCACTGAAACTGACGAAATGTGTCTTTCTCCATCAGGAGAATGTTTCAGCACACAAGTCCTTGGTTTCAATGGTTAGTGTGCTTGACAGTAGCTTTGAAATGGTTGATTACCCTCCATATTCTCCTGTTATGGCACCATCTGACGTTCATCTGTTCCTGAAAAAAACACATAGCTGAGAACCAGTATTGCAGTAATGACGATATATCTGCTGTTTATGAATTTTTTATAGCAGCATGAACAGTTTTCTTTGAACAGTTAGATGTCAGTTTACCAGGAAAGAAATCCCAAATTTCAATCGAGTGACCACAATTTCCGCTGACATGAAGTAGAAATAATATATTGAATCAATTTTCAGGTTTGCAGCAAGGATGTTGATTTACTGTGCCGTGCTGTCTCTCCAGAATCTATCTAACCTATTTATAAATCTCCCATTCTTCTTTGCTTTGAATACTGCTGCCTCATCTGGTCTGGTGCTCCTGCTATATATTTAGAGATTCTTGATAAAACCCAAAGAAGCATTTGCAATATAATTGGTCCTGACCTGGCATCTTGGCATCAGTCATCATTTCTACCACGGTTGTGTAGCTTTCCTGTGCTTTTTCTATAAATATTTCTATGATAATTGTTCGGGTAAAATTTCTTCTATGGTACCTAAACTTTATGAATTCAAATGCAGTACCAAATGGCTACATGTAATCGTAGGTTCGATGCTAACAGTTTATTCTATCGCACTTCTCGCTTGAAGAAATATATTCCGGTTTCTTGCTTCCCAATCAACTTTGATTTTCAAAATTTTAAATGCAGTGTCAATCGTTACCTTCTGTCTTCTTAATTCTTGTTCTTTTATTGTTCTCTCTCCTTAATAATATTTTCTTGTATAAATTTAGTAACCCCTTATGTCTTAGTGACTTTATTGCCTTACTTGGGGTGAAATGATTTTTAAAAAAGCTGAAGAAAGTGAGTGTGAATTTTTTTTCAATATAAACTTTTTCCGTGAAAGTACGCTAAATCCAATGCTTCTCTAATAATCACATTTATTGGTCAGCCAAATATCACTGAAGAAGTGTCACGTATCATGTCGAACCTTCTCAAGTGTAGCAATTCGACATAGCATCGAAGACCTAGAAGAGATACTCTTTCGATGGATTAATGGATAAGGAAGAGTTACTAATGGGTTCATCACTTCTTCACTGGGAGTTCCTTAGAAAAAATCGACATTAAATAACGCAACAAAATTTGACACGTAAAAACTACTATTTATATTGAAGCTATAAGGAGATGGTTAACGTTTATTCGACCTTGTGTCATACATAACCGAACTTCCTAGAGCTTACAAGTTTTATCCGTTATTTTCATCAGATTTATCATCAGGTTTTCATCAGGTTGGCATCAGAAGGTTGGTTGGTTTGTGTGGATTAGTGTGGAATAGTGGAAGAATAAAAATATAGAATTTTCATGTTAAAATAGAAATTTATTAAAAGAAAAGAATAACATAATTGTGGAAGTTAATGTTCAGTGAGAAAGTTAAGGGTATCTAGAGTTGTAGTAGTAATTTGTTAGAAAGAGTTCATGCCTACGTATGTATGTATGAGCGTTTGTTTGGTAGGAATGTGTTTGGATGGTGAAGAAGAAGTAAAAGGAATCAGCACACGAGAAAGAAGGAGAAAGAGGACAATGTGCGACGCGACCTTATGTCGGGGTCGACTTGAAGTTTCTGCCTTGTTACATTTTAGCTTGTCGTCTCTCCTGCTTCCATGTGACTGACTGACGCTGATCGAAGTCATTTATATATCCTTTAGATTTTTTGCACGAGATCGCAAAGTCTTTTTTCAGTCTTCCAAATCGCTCCCATTGGTCAGAAAACCAATTTAACATCTACTCGCGAAATTCGGTTTTGACATTTTCTGTAAGCACGAGGTCTATCCTTTTTATATGTGGCAAAACCAGGATTTCACAATTCATTGTTAATTTTTGTAAAAGTGAAGAAGAAGGTCGTTTTTAATTCTTAATCTCCTATCCCACAATTCCCGAAAAGACATAAAGGAAAATTTTGAGCAGTTTCTTACTAAGAAAGATAAAATGTTTCAAGAGGATAGAATTATGAAATTGCCAAAAAAAATGGCAGAAGAGAGAATAAAACAGTAAATATGTTTTGCAATAAGGTTGTCTGAAATATTTTTTAATCTTGTCTTCTTTTAAACTTAATAATCTTTTCGCTGCTTATAAAAACTTCTATAGAATGCCAGAGTATAATAAATAAAATTGTGTAAATAAAAACAAGATAAAATAAAAAACATCTCCCCTGGGTGGTGAATAATTCTTCCTCTGCAATAGACATTTTCAAACCATACAAGTACATAAAAGCAAATACAATTGTCATATCGATTGACATTTTGTAGTAAACTGTCAAATTCACAGCTGCAAATCCACTCTTTCAACTCAGCAGATTCCTCACCTCTTGTTCACCGCAAGACTTTAAATAAATAAACTGAATCATGTGTTAATAAATAAAAAGTTCAATAGAATGCTAGCGTATTGTAATAAAAAAAAAAAGAGAAAATAAGATTCCCCAACTAAATTCCTGAAATTCATTCCTGGAGGGATTACCTTTTGGTTTAAAACCCCTGCGTTAAACATTTTCAAACCATACAAGTACGTAAAAGCATATATAATGGTTGACAACTATCAATGTTTGTTGAATATTTACAGAGACCAAACAGTAGATATGAGCACAGTTAGATAGTGGATAATGTGTTTCAGCAATGAAATTTCATGTATTAGCCCGGTGGTACTCAATCTTTTTAGTCCAATGCACCCTTTTAACAATCAGTCAGAATATCATTCTTCACGCCATTCTAAGATTCAGTTAAGTGCCTACGTGATATACGCTTGGGCGATCATGTCTCTTTCGAGACATGAGTGACTGAGCAAAAGAATTTTCCCGTAGTAGGTTGCCATTACTTTCAGCAGTAGACTGGTTGCCAACCAAGGCTAAAGAACCCGATCAGCTCTGCTATTTAACCCATAGTTGGAAGGAGAAGCGACGGATTAATACATTTCTCAAGGTTATTTGCGCGTAAGTGAATGCAACAAATTCGACTGGATTTCGAACTCGGCTTTCCGATATCCACTGCGCCACGATACATATCCTAAATTTCCAAGATTATCAGACTTAAAAGGCAAATTCCAAATAATTTGCATACATTATTGAACATCTTCATCCTTTTCTATATTAGTGCACATACATTTACGTGGATTATTTTTATCGAGAAGTTTTACTAATTTAGGTCTACTGCTGATATGCTAACGACCATCACCGAGTATATATACCAGGCTCTCGACAAGAATGGTGAAGCCCGAACCGTCGCCTTGGATATATCTAAAGCATTCGACAGAGTATTGCATGCCGGCCTTCTACGGAAACTGCGAAGCTATGGCATAACTGGACTTTTGTTGGACTTAATCCAGTCATTCCTCTCTAACCGCACACTGAAGGTGGTATTAAACGGACATGCCTCCCAGAACTACCCTACAAACACGGGTGTCCCCCAAGGCTCTATCCTAGGTCTTACGCTCATTCTAATCTACATCAATGATCTCCCCGATGCCATAAGATCACAAGTAGGCATGTACGTCGATGATACCATAGTTTACTCTCGCCTCGATCAAAAATCTGGTGTTGGTGACAAGGCGAACCTCGCTGCCGAGCTTGAAAAAGACCTCCAATCCGTGGTGGACTGGGGTAAGAAATGGCTCGTAAAATTCAATTCTTCCAAAACGAAGCTGCTGTCAATTAACCACCACAGACAACCGCACCCCGTCTCATTAGCATGGAACAGGCTTGCCTCCCAGAGAGTAAAACACTACGCCTGCTTGGCCTCACACTCTCAGCGGACCTCAAATGGAATGACTACGTCGAATCCATTGCTAAATCCGCTGCTATGAAAGTCGGCTCTCTGTGCAGGGCCCAGAAATTCTTTCCGCCTGAATCTATCCTGCAATTATATAAATCCACCCGTGTATTGAGTACTGCTGCCACATCTGGTCGGGTGCCCCTTCTATTCTCCTCGGGGTTCTTGACAAAATACATTGAAGAATATGTAATGTGATTGATACCGACTTGGCTGACCGCCTGCAGTCTCTCTCTCACCGGCGTGACGTGGCTTCCCTGTGCCTCTTCTATAAATACTTTCATGGCTTCTGCTCTGACGAACTTAAATCACTGGTGCCCCCTAGATGTGAATTTGCACGAGATACTAGATTGGCAACTAGGTCCCACCCTTTTACAGTGAAACCGATGAAATGTAACCGCAATTTCTACTCCAACAGCTTCTTTCCTCGCACTTCCCGCCTGTGGAATTCCCTACCGCATGCTTACTTCCCCGACGGCTACAACCTCCAGGAGTTTAAATGTAAGGTCAATAGACACCTCCTAACACACTAACTCACACCCACTCTCTCCAACTCTCTCCCTATGTACTTCCTAACTCGTCTATCACCCTCCTTTTGACATTTCCTATACCCAATCGCTCTATGTAACCCCCTGCGCTATAGGGGCAGTGGAATGCCTATGCCACATTATCTTTTAACGCTTCATGCATATACTCATATTTGTAAATATAATTATAATTAATCTTTATAGAAACGAGACTGAAATGTCTACAACCCACGGCCACAAGACTCTTATCTGAACCGGCCCTCTATTCGGCTCTTGGAAATATTAATTAAGCAGGATATTTACTTTATATTAAAAGCAACCTAATTAATGTTAAAAAATAATTAGCTTAAATAGTCCAACTCAAATTACTGCCAATATATATCACAACATAAATCATTGTACATGAATCTTGGATATCTTTATTATCTTTGAGCTGCAATCATCGCATCACTGGTTAAAAAAATATTTTTCTTGAAAAGAAGAGCTATGACATCGGCACCTATTTTATTTTAAGCTCTTAAAGTGTCTCTCCCTTTCAGAAGAAATTATTGATTTTTTTGTTATTTGTGTTTCTTTCTGATCCGAAGATGGCGGACCAATCCGAGATTAAGCGTGAAAAAATAGTTGTCGATAATGCATTGAACAGTAACGTTATTTAACACGTTTCAGTGAGTGATTGACCGTCTCTATTGATAATTTTTTTTCTCTCTCTCACTCAGTCATCTTTAAAATCTAAGTTGTATTCTGACGGAGGCATTCAAAGTAAATCCGTCGCCTACAGAGAGATCTATACTCAGATCTAACACAGATCAATACTGGAAAAATTGATTCGTGAATTTAAGTTGACCCAGACATCTCTCATGTGAATAAAGTCTGTTTCAGATTTTTTTTTTTTAAATGTGTGTTTCCTATAAAGCAAATCAGCTTATTTTTCTGGTAAGCAATATTATTCAAACGTCATCTAAAAAAAATAGAAATATTTATTTTTGAATTTCTTTTTATTCGTGGTCATGGGAGTTTGAAGAAATCATTTTATTTATATATTATTTATATTCTGAAAAATGTCCTCAACTTTTCATTTTGGGTGTCATATACACCAGCCTGCTTCAGGTCTCTGTCGATCCGAGTAACCGTCAGTAAATTTCGATCAAAAGAGGTAGATTGTTCTCGTTCTGTTGTTTTTGTCTCGGTACTTAAGGATGTGCGTTGTGGTACAGTGGATATCGGCTCGGAACAAGAAACCGGGGAGCCGAGTTCGAATTCCAGTTGAATCCATTGTATTCACTTACGCGCAAATACCCTTGGGAAAGGTATTAATCCGTCTCTTTCTTCCAGTTATGGGTTAAATAGCAGGACAGATTGGGTTCTATAGCCTTGGTCGGCAACCAGTCTACCGCAGAAAGCAATGGCAACCTACTGCGGGATAATCTTCTGCCCAGTCAGTCATGTCTCTTTCGAGACATTATCGCCCAAGCGTGTATCACGTATGGCACTTTAACTGACTGACTTAAGGATGTACGCTGTGGTGCAGTGGATATCGACTCGGAATTACAAATCGAGGAGCCGAGTTCGAATTCCAGTTGGATTCGTTGCATTCACTTACGCACAAATAACCTTGGGAAAAGTATTAATCCGTCTCTTCCCTCCGGTTATGGGTTGAATAATAAGACAAATTGAGTTCTATAGCCTTGATTGGAAACCAGTCTACCGCAGAAAGCAATGGCAACCTACTGCGGAATGTCTTCTGCCCAGTCAGTCATGTCTCGAACGAGATGATCTCCTAAAGCGTGTATCACGTATGGCTCTTAACTGACTGACTGAATGAATGAACAATACCAGAGATATCCTTAACCCTGTACTTAGTATCAGTTTAATGTTTGTACTCTCTATTAAATATGTTGGGTAGTTGGCAAACATGGACGTTCGAGCTTGACACAGCTATTATTTTAACTGCCTTCACTCTTCGGCAATGTTTATTATTTTTAAAAGTGATGATTAGAATTGTAATAAAATATAAACATATGAAAGTGAATTCATACATTTTCTTTCTTCTTGAGAATCGACAACAAAAATAATAAATACTATTTATTATGGGTACCGCCACTCATTTTCGATAACTAACTTAAAAAATTGAATTTTTGAAAATAAAAATTTTCTTGAAATGTTAAATTTACTACTTCTATTAAGCAAAATACTCTGGTGTATTTTAAACAAAAACTATATTGAGTGGAATCTAAAATTTTGAGATTTTTTTTTTAATTTTTCAATTTTTTGGCCATTTTTGAGCAATCGACACATTTGCAAACTATAGTTAATTCACGGTTTTAATAATTGTACAAATTAATATATACATCTGTGACACGTTATTTTTAGAAAATTAGAAAATTTAATGTTAAATTATTTTGATTTATTTACTTATAGCATGAAATTTAGATTAAAACTATTTCTTAGTCACAAAATGTTGATCTTTCCGACTTTTCCCTTATGATTTGACTTGTAACGACAAGCAGATGCGAGATAATCTAAGTGTCTATGGTGATCACAAGTGACATAATTGTTCAAGTTTTTTCCTGTAAGGGGAAGAATCCGTGAAACACATGACTTTTTAATGTACACACAGAAATCACCATACAAAAAAAATTTAAATATGCAAAAAAATTAAAAATTATTTAAAAGATACAATGGCTTGATGATTTGTATTAAACGTTTCAATTTTCGATGAGTAAATAGAAATTAGAAACTTAATAACCTAACGTCAACAATTTTCTGAAATATTTTAAAAATATTTTTGAAACTTTAAAAATGATTATAATTTAAAAACTGAAAACAATTCTTTTAATATTTCATTATTAAACTAAAAATATAATGTCCTTAATTTATATTATTTATTAAAGCAATTAAAAACTTATCTAATGAAATAATGTCATAGTTTTATTGCATTTTTGTTTTACTCTATGGGCCAGATGATTGAAAAATATAAAAGATGATTGAAAAATATAATAGATGATTGAAAAATATAACAGATGATTGAAAAATATAATAGATGATTGAAAAATATAACAGATGATTGAAAAATATAACAGATGATTGAAAAATATAATAGATGATTGAAAAATATAACAGATGATTGAAAAATATAATAGATGATTGAAAAATATAACAGATGATTGAAAAATATAATAGATGATTGAAAAATATAACAGATGATTGAAAAATATAATAGATGATTGAAAAATATAACAGATGATTGAAAAATATAATAGATGATTGAAAAATATAAAAGATGATTGAAAAATATAATAGATGATTGAAAAATATAACAGATGATTGAAAAATATAATAGATGATTGAAAAATATAACAGATGATTGAAAAATATAATAGATGATTGAAAAATATAACAGATGATTGAAAGATATAATAGATGATTGAAAAATATAATAGATGATTGAAAAATATAATAGATGATTGAAAAATATAATAGATGATTGAAAAATATAACAGATGATTGAAAAATATAATAGATGATTGAAAAATATAATAGATGATTGAAAAATATAATAGATGATTGAAAAATATAACAGATGATTGAAAAATATAATAGATGATTGAAAAATATAACAGATGATTGAAAAATATAACAGATGATTGAAAAATATAATAGATGATTGAAAAATATAATAGATGATTGAAAAATATAACAGATGATTGAAAAATATAACCGATGATTTGCATTCCCTAATGAATTTGCGCTTAATTATTGAAACCAATTTTGCCTACAAAATTTAATTTCGTGAAATTTCATGAATTTACTTTGAGGGTCATGGGTAACAGATGTAAAAAATATTTTACCAAGATTTTTTTAAATAATTTTAAAAATAATTTAATTCACTTGTGAATAATTCCTGAAAGTTTCATTAAAATCCAACAATTATTTGATTTTTGCAAGAATGTCCAAATTAATGTGTTTTTCACCAGAAAAATTTGAGTTACGTAATATTACATTTTCTATTGTAAACTCTCGTAACGATTTGGCTACCTGCTAACTAAAATCATAACAAGGATTTTATCAAAATCTCGAACGAATAAAAAATTGTTTTCATATTTATTTTTTCATAAATTGGTAATTGGTAATTCATTGCATTGCATTAGTTTTAATGCAATTGTTTGTTGTAACAAAATAAATGTATAAATTCACTTTCATTTTTAGGTTTTATTACAATTTTAACCATCGCTTTTTTAAACGACAAATATTGTAGAAGAGTGAAGGTAGTTAAAATAATAGCTGTGTCATGAGAAATCCCGTTCTTTTGACACTCTGGGTTTTTGTACGAGTACAAATGTTCGTGTTCACCGAATTCGAATCCTTGATATAAATAAATAAAACCCTAATGGAAGTTTTCACTCTGATGGCTTGCATCACACAGAAAATAAAAAAAAATAACAAAGACCCGTCAGTGAACTCGTTTCCACCTCAGAACACGATATTCAAAAGCGGCTAACAATAAGATAAGTAATAAATTTTAAAAAATGTTTTTAAACTATGGAAAAGTTTCAAAAAGAAATTAAATAAACACATCTATCTGTTCTACTTTTTATGGAATCCGATCTTATAGGAAGGACACTTAAAATCATACCTGATCGCAGCTAACACGCCTTACCACGTCTAAGCCTTACCACCATGGAAAACAGAAACCTGGCATCAACCAAAACAAGTTGATACATGGTTGTTAAAAGTGAGAAAGAACTTTTACATTACAACTTTATTATACCCTTATATTTTTTAATTTAAAATCAACTCAACATACTTTGAAATGTATCTGATTTCAGAAACATTAAGCTTCTTCTTCTTCTTCTATGTGCCCTGTCCCTTCAGGACGTAGGCGATCATGGTTCTCCATGTCTCCCTATCCCTTGTGGCTCTTAGTAGGTTTCTTCCTGTTGCTCCTGGCAACCCCCGTTCCGTCATCCACCTGATCAGATCCTGCAAATATGTTATCCGCTGCCTTCCTCTGTCTCTCCTTCCTTCTATCTGGCCAGTCAGTATCAGGTTCTCCAGGCTCTCTTTCCTCATTGCAATGTCCCAGGAACTTCAGTTGTCTCTTCTTGATGCTCAGCATCAATTTCCTTTTTGTTGCCATTCTTTCCAACACCTCCTCGTTGCTTGCATGCTCAGTCCACGATATCCGTAGCATCCTTCTGTAAAACCACATTTCGGCCGCCTCCAGTTTTGTCCTCATTTTCGATGATATTGTCCAGTATTCACTGCCGTATTGAAGAACTGACATCACGTAGCAGTCTAGCACTCTTTTCTTCGTTTCTATTGAGATTTTCCTGTGTGTTAGTATTTTGCTCATCTTCTGGAACGCGTCCTTTGCCATGCCAATTCGCCTTCGGATCTCCGTGTCGCACTTTCCATCTTCTGTTAGAACACTTTTACATAATACAAAAATATTTTTTCTTTATTACAGACAAAAAAGGAACTTTAGCAAACTCATACATTTCTCTTTATTTATAGTGTTTAAAAGTCTAAAGCGTATAATGTACGTGGGTGTATAAATTTGTTATTTGTTATATATCAATATAACTTTTTTTTCAGTTTTTGTCATCCATGTATAAATATCTGAAAGTCTCAACTCGTTTCTTTCTCAATTTTGGCAGGCATATTGTTGCGGTTGCGTGTGTGTGAGCGTTCGTTCGGCAGTGTGTACAGTTGAATGAACAAACTCAAAACTCGAAATAACTTTAACGGCTTTTATTCGCGGTCAAATAATCTTCTGCCCAGTCAGTCATGTCTCTTTCAAGACATGATCGCCCAAGCGTGTATCACGTATGGCACTTAACTGACTAACTTTCTGTTTTCCCTGCTGATTACTTCCATTGCTGCTACTGCAGAATCGAGCAAAGTAAGGAAGCCCCCACATGTCACAATAGCCAACAAGCGAGATAGTTATGATATACTAAGTACGCACAAATCAGCGGATTCCTTCCATTTACAACCCTCTCATATTTAAAATTTGGTAACCGTCCTGCATTCTGTGTCTGATATCAATACTGTCATCTGCAGGCACAGAAAGGAAAGATGAACTCCTACAGATGAAAGTAAAGGAAAGCGAGAAGAAAGGATGAAACATCAATTGTAAGACAGACTGCCACTGGTGCCTCTACAACAGGTATTTTCTCGTGCAACCAGATTGGCAACTAGGTCCCACCCATTCACAGTTAGATTAACCAAATGCAGACGACAATTCTACTCCTGCAGCTTCTTCTCTCGCACTTCCCGCCTGTGGAACTCTCTTCCATATTCTTGCTTTCCTGACGGCTACAACCTCCAGGAATTTAAATGCAATGACAATACTCATCTATTAACCACTTGACTCTAGTTCTTTCACCACCCCGTATATCCTTTCCTTTCTCTCCACCTTTGCAACTGTCATCACACCTGTATTCCCATCCTTCTCTTGCTCCTTTCTAACTGGTTCGTCTTCCGCTTCACTCTCTTCTACTTAATCTTTTTACTCTTATGTAGCCCCCTGCACATCAGTGGCATTACCGCCTTGCTCGGGGTGAAACGATTAAAAAAAACTGTATGATTATAAGCAACAGAAAAAGTCTACTATGCACGCTACGAATTTCAGATGTCAAAATCAAGCAAGTATAAAAATTTAAATAACTGGGAAGTGTTTTAACAGAGTTTGAAAAATGCGACACCGCAATCAGAAGGTGCATTAAAATAGCAAAAAATGCCTTCAAAAAGTTAAGCAATGTATCAAGAAACATGAAAATTTCGTTAGAAATAAAGAAGAGTGATGAAATGTTATGTAATATCGGTATTCCTACATGACAGTGAATACGGGATAATCTTCTAAGAGATGAAAAGCAGTGGATCTACAGGATGCTGAAAATACTATGAAGCAAACATGTGAGCAACGACGAATTTTTAGGGAAATTAAATCAAAAAGAACACAGAATCAGAAAAATGTCGCTGAATTTTCTGGAACAAATTCAAGACACAAGACATGCAGAAGGCAAGAAGGACAGATGAAAGCAGCGCATGACCAACCTAATTAGCTTGGCTGGCAAAACGGAGATTAGGAGAGATAGCAAAAAAAAATCTAAGAGTTACAAAGTAAAGACAGTTGTGGAGAATCATAATCGCCAACGTCCTGAACGGGCATGACATATAGAGAGGAACTGTCCCTTAAAAAGAAAGACGAATTGGATTATCTTCCTACCTAAAATGGTAAACTGCAATTTTTTTTAAAATCTTTATCTGCTGTAATAATTTCAATGTTCAGATAAAATATCTTCGAAATTTGTTACAAAACTTGACTATCACTTTTGCTTTTATTATTTTTATTGCTTGAAGTCATGAGTCTACAATTTGTTCTTATTCTGATTTTTTATTCGCTCTCTTATGCCTTTAAGATACAAAGATTCGCCAGCCTGCGAGCTATAATAATTGTAAAAGTTTTCTTCATTCGTGTGAAAAAACGAGACGTTAATTCTGTTTTAAGAAAGAAAATTCTCTTAAATACATGATATAATTCTCACTGAACAAAACTTATTTAAAAAAAGAAACAGAGAAAATGAAAAACATGGATTTTTAAAAGCGACTAAGATAAAATAATCTTATTGTTGATTGGATGGCTTATATTTGAAGTAAAAATAAACCAACCAATCAAAAATTGGTGAATTTGCATGTTTTACTCACTGAGAACAGTCATAAACTATCAACTGAGACGTCTAGAGATTCCGTTGCAGATATTATGTCAGTGTCTACCTTCAATGATGAAGTAGGTCGAAAAACATTGGTTACCGGGAGACAAAGGGGGATCGCACACAATTACAATACTATCATTTAATTTTTATAAGAAATAAATAAAATGTTATATATATATATATATATATATATATATATATATATATATATATATATAACATAATACGTAGAAATGTTAAACTAATAAATAATAGAAATCAAATTATGCTCATCATATATTATCAAAAAAATATAAAACAATTCATTTCATAGTCTCTAATAACCCTACAATCACACAATTAAATCCTGTACAGAAAACCAATATAGTGTATCACTTTACATACCCATTCAGAGATTGTATCTCTGGTATTAATAATGAACCCACTACATATATTGGTTTTACTAAAAACCACGCTCTCCCTGTCACATTTCTGATCAGAGTTCAATTAAACAACATTTCTTAGGAAAACATAACCATGTAGGTAATATTACACAGATTTTAGTCAATAACACAATAATACTCACTCATACACACAGTAAAAAGAACTTTCATATATTGGAGGCCATCTACATTAAATCAAAACAATCCACACTGAATAAAATCACATTTTAATCTGGTCATAACACATTACATTACATTTAGACATATGGTTCGGTTAACATTTCGGTCTCTCACGCGGTGTGACGTCATAAAACCGGATTACAAATTTACGAACGACGCTGCTATTCGATGACTATTATCGTTGCTTAGCAATGTTTTATGTCAACACAAGATAAAAATCATCTTCGATGGTGAACGTATTTATGCTAACGTTGCTGTAACCTCTCTGAAGATGGCTCATGTGAGCCGAAAGCTTAGAACCAACATTATAAAAAAATATCCAAATGTTGGAGAATTTTTGTCTTTATTTTTACCTGAAATTAAAGCCAAAATACGATGTTTAGAACGGCTCATGATTAAACATAATAGACATTCATTTATAACAATATTTTGGAGCGGATCAAAGATAATTAATTTTATTAATTAATTATTAACTATAACCGGAAAATCTTCTAATTGCTATTATAGATCGTAAGAGAACATACTAAGAGAAATTTTCCTTATTTTCCGAATATGAGAAAGGAAAACAGAGGTGATTAATTTTATTAACTAATTATTAACTATAACTGGAAAATCTTCTAATTAATATTATAAGTCAGGAGAACGCACTAAAAGACATTTATCTTTAAAGGAAAAGAAGGCAGGGACGAAAGATAACACATGGTATTTCTGTTATTGTAAACCCGGAAAGAAGAAGAAAGAGAAATGGATTTGTTTAATATCATAAAGTCGATTTCGGCCCACCTATGAAGGCTAACAAGTGTCATTCTAAACCTAAAAGAAAGATAGACTCAATTATTGTTTTTTTGCCGGCAAAAGAATAGAAAAAGAACACCAGAAAAAGAAGAAAAAGGAAAGAAAAGACTTAAATTTGTTTCAATGCCACGAAACAATAGATTTCGATTTCGGCCCACCCAAGAAAGCTGGCAATTGTCATTCTAAACATAAGAGGAAAGATAAATTTAATTGTTATTTTTTTCTGTGTATCGGAAAGGGAGATTTCATTTTGAATCCGATTGTCTCGCTAGCATGAATTGTGAAAAGAATTGAGATAAGAAATTTTAATGCCGAGTCGAAGTAATTTAGAGAAAAGTTATTTCCACTTGACAGCAGGGCGGGCCAGATAACGAGAGCATTTCCCGTTGGTGACTCAGAAAATGGATATTAAAAACGCAGGTGAATTTTTTTTTTATCTGGGTAACAATGTCAACAGAATCGTGTCGGCTTGTTTTGGGCGAAGTCAGTTCAAAAAGGTTAATACCTATTGTTTTAGAAAAGAAATCCCCGAAATTGTTTCGTGAGAAAGAAAATTTTGAGAGAGAAAATTCGGTTAAGTCCAGACCAGAGGGGGAGTGTGGGAGGATGACGTCATAAGATCGAGAGAAATCCCATTGGTCCTGTAAACAAGCCCCGAAAGGGAGAGACGACCAACAAATGACGTCATGGAAAGAAGACTAATCCCATTGGGTAAACAACAGGCAACAACAAGTAGCAGCTAACCCCGGCATTCTATTGGTCGCTGAGATGGGGGGTTAGAAACCAAGCGACCGTCGGCCCCACACCATGGCATGGGCATAAATACAGGGTCCCGAGGGACCAAAATTAGTTGGGATTCAATGGCGGTTCGAGGCAGTTCGCAGTTCAGTTTCAGTTACCGGCCTAAAGATGTAACGATGAAGATAGGCGCCATGTTGTTGGGCGCCAACCACAGAGCTTGCCGGCCAACCAGAGTTAGAGAAAGAAGAGAAGTGATTTTGCAGAGAAAGTTTTGAGTTCGAGTTCCAGAAGAGTCCGGAGACGAGACCAGTTGGATCGGAGAAAGTCACAAAGATGTAACGACGAAGAACAGAAGAGGTCTGATGCCGGCTAACCAGAGTTAAAGACAGAAGAGAATTTGCAGACAAAGTTTTTGAGTTGAAGTTCGAGTCGGAGCACAGTCCAGTCTGAGTGAAGTTGCAGAGATCGACAGAGTAGTTGCAGCTCGAGTGGCAGTGAGTTCGAGTTCCCGGTCCAGAGACGTAATGACCACAGACAGTTCCCAGCCGAAGAAGAAACATGATTGCTCTGCCGTTGGGTGCCAACCGTAGAGAAGCTTGTCGCCAATCAACCAACCAGAGTTAAGAGACAGACAAGAAGAGAATTTGCAGACAAGTTTGAAATTGCTAACTGAAAAAGAGTAACCCAGCACTTCGGCAATTTCCGTAACATTCCGGAAAGCAAGCAACAAGTTAACGAGACTTATAATGAACTTAGAACTCTGTTCGAAGCAGCGAGCTGCGGCCAGCCAGATTTCTCGTTATTACTTAGGAGAATAATTCGATTTACTTAAGAAACGTCCGTTCCGTTACCAGTTTGATAGAAGCAGGGATTGGGAATTATCCAAGAGACTATTGTGTATAATCTGTATATAAAGACATTATTTCACAACACTTCAGACGTCGGTCCACTTTCTTTTTTTTTTTTTCTTTTTTTTTAGTTATACTTCTTTCTTTTATTACTTAATTGTGTGCACGCTTCCCGGTTTGGTTTAGTTCGGCAGAGAGACAGCTAGTGGAGAACTCACGTGACTACCTTGTGATTAATCAACACAGCGTGGGACAAAGGAGAACACCGTGACAGAGTCAATCTACGACCAGCTATCTGGATCAAAACCAACAGCGACCAGGGCCGGGGAGGTGCCACACATTGTTTGTTATATTTAACAGTATATGTTTAGAAAAAATATATATATTTATGGAAAAATGTATATTATTAGTAATTAGAGTGTACGTGTATTGTACATATTACTATCAACAGATACCAAATGTAAGTACAGAATGCTATTAATTTTTTTAATTTATGTAATTGGTTGATATTTTTAAATATTTTTGCACAATTAACACATCAATCAGTCAGACAGTTAATTGCTATACATGATACGCGCCTGAGCAATCATGTCTCTTTCGAGACTGACTAGGCAGAAGATTTTCCCGCAGTAAGTTGTCATTACTTTAGACCGGTTGCCAATGAAGGCTGTAGACCGGTTGCCAATCAAGGCTGTATAACCCAATCTTCCTTGCTATTCAGCCCATAGCTGTAGGGAGACGAGATGGATTAATATTTTTTATAAGTGTATTTGTGTGTAAGTGAATGAAACGAATTCGACTGGAATTCGAACTCTGCTCTCCGATTTCTCATTCAGAGTCGATATCCAACACATCAATAAATAGATCAAAAGGGCATAAAGTTTACTACGTTGAAAGCGATTGTTTCTGTTCACTCGATGGTTGTGCTAATCTGATAACCAAACTCGTCTAATAATTCCTCTTTAATGCATAGCAACATGATTCGAAATTCTCCTCAGACAGCGAATTGCTTAACATTTTCGGTTGAACTGAGGCTTTATATCTTTTTAAGTTGCCGACCATCTCAAATCACGAATTCTAACTTTATTTTTAAATTCAAATATTTTTCCTTAAAACAGAAAATTTTCTTAATTATGCACAATCCAGGCTCCTCTATTCTACATCCTTCAACTATCTTCTCTTTGGATGTGCGTTGTGGTGCAGTGGATATCGGCTCGGAAAGAAAAGTAGAGCAGCCGAGTTCGAATGCCCTGCATTCGCTTAAACACTGTTTTTTATTATTATTATTTGATATAGGGAGGCACTTCCTCAGGTGCACATTTGCTATCGAGCAAACTGCCACTGACTCACTTTTGTCACACCAAATTGGTGCAAATTCTATTTTCCTTTTAAGCACTAACTCTTTTTTAAAATGTTCTCTAGCGTTAGTAAAATTTGCGAAAGCGGATGAAGAAAATAGAAATTAAGAAAAACTATTTGATAATTTAATACATAATTCGATTGCTTGGTTGCCGCAGACATTAATATAGAATAGAATTGAGAATTCTTTATTGCTTTTCGCTTTTAAAATTCGAATATTCAGAAAGTAATGAATGTACATAATGACCTGAATAACAATAATTATTTAAATGCAGACTAATTAAATAAGCATAAATCCAAAACTATTTTCAAGAGTGTAGGAAAACTTCGTTATTAGGTTTTTGGTTACTCAATCCTGGTCAGAAGACTAGATCTCTTCGTCGTTGTTGTAAGCAAAAAAAAAGAAGACTTCTCAAATAGTGAATGTGTAATGGAACTATCTAATACATAAAGTAAAAGCTAAGTGCCTACATCCAAAAAGAGTTTCATTGCATAAAATATACCCCAGCGCACCGTCAATTTAACCAATCAAAACTGGTCAATGAAAATAAAATTCTAGCCAATCAGTTTTACAGAGCTGAGCTGGCTCTTGGATTCTATATAAAAATATAAAAACAGATTCGAAAAATCTGTGATTGTCAGCCAGTTCTCTGTTAGTAATTTAAATTAATATACATTTCCGCCTGCTGCTTGCTTTTTTCCAGAAAATTCACTAGGGGAAATCTATTACAAACTAGAAACTAAGTGTAAGTGTATTTATATATATATATTTGTGTGTGTGTGTGTGTGTGTGTGTGTGTGTGTGTGTGTGTGTGTGTGTGTGTGTGTGTGTAAGAGAGAGAGAGAGAGAGAAAGAGAACAGGCTGAGATAGATAGATAGATAGATAGATAGATAGATAGATAGATAGATAGATATGAACAGGCAAACTTAGCACAAGGCCAAATTCGAGAGAAAATAGAAGGTCGAAATATTTCCATGTGCTAATCTTTCATCAGTAGAGCCTTCTCAATCATGAAAAAATAACTTTTAATAATTCGCTTCTTAATTGTACTCAAATACCAACATAAAACGAATATCCACTATCGATATATGGGGTTAAAATTATGATTTCAAACCCAACTACAATCTATTATAGCTTTTTCCTATTCAATCTCTTGGAGAGAAATGTACACTTCAAAAACATAATCTTATTAAAAAAAAAATCTAAAACCATTTGTTAGTTAATCCTATTATTTTTATTTTTACACGGAAAACTTCATTGAGGCAAATGGAAATTACGCACGATGCTACATGATCCATAGAGATACCAACGTAGAGGGAGTATTTTCATATTCCCTTCACAACAATTGATAAGAGTGAATATAATCTGCACTTAAAATCCTCTGTCTTCTTATCCCTTTTTACCTTTCATAAATCCTGCCGAACTAATCCTAGTTACGTTCGCTTAAAACCTGTCTAACATATCGAAACAATATGACATTTAACATAATCACAGCAGATAATTTACGTGCACTAAAATATCTAATACAATAGCTACATAAACATTAAAACACGCCTACAAAATATTTATAAACCAATAAAATGCTTACATCTTAAAACACAACAAATAAACCGTACAATACAAATTAGAAAGATTGTTTTATTAGTCATTATAATGTAGGTAGGTACCGCCAAAATGCCCGTGCGAACGTAATAGTAGACATACCACGTGCTACTTTAGGGCCAATTAGGAATAATAAAATAATACGGGAGCCAATTTCTTAGGAAAAAGTCATAAATATCATGAAGTCAGGACCCAAGAAATAGACACACCAATGCCACTAAGGTCCACATCACCCTAGCTACTGATATTCACGATCTCATTCACGTCCACAAGCAAAAGCAACGCTCAACTCAGCACTGACTAAACTACAAAAAGATTACGTCAATCAGGACCTAAGAAATAGACACACCAATGCCACTAAGGTCCACATCACCCTAGCTACTGATATTCACGATCTCATTCACGTCCACACGCAAAAGCAACGCTCAACTCAACACTGACTAAACTACAAAAAGATTGCGTCAATCAGGACCCAAGAAATAGACACACCAATGCCACTAAGGTCCACATCACCCTAGCTACTGATATTCACGATCTCATTCACGTCCACACGCAAAAGCAACGCTCAACTCAGCACTGACTAAACTACAAAAAGATTGCGTCAATCAGGACCCAAGAAATAGACACACCAATGCCACTAAGGTCCACATCACCCTAGCTACTGATATTCACGATCTCATTCACGTCCACACGCAAAAGCAACGCTCAACTCAGCACTGACTAAACTACAAAAAGATTGCGTCAGACTACGGCGCCAACGACCATAGTAAGAACTAAATTCTATCTATCTCCTTTATCTGTGTTACTACTACGCACGCGTTTACATAAAGACTCTTTCTTACAAACGTACATGTAACCACATTTCACCGTTCTCACATATGTACACAATACAATTTATATTCTATCCAAGAACTTTATTAAAAACCCAAAAAATCGACATCATTCATTCAATACATTTAATCAACTTCTTTTATTCTTGTTGTATATAAAATTAATGTTATTTGTTAATACTACGTTGTCTTTTCCTACGGCCAAATTACCATCAATCCTGCAACAATATTTTGATTTATTGTGTCGAATCCCGATATTCCAATTTTTTACGTTTAACAAAAATACGAGTAGAAAGATTTCTACAAGATTATATTATAAAATATATGCAAACTCTTTTTTTATAACTTCCACAGAGAGCCATTGTAGATTTTTGGAACAAAAGACAAGAACTCGAGCAGTTTTATCTGTGAATTTAATTTGGGATATTCGCAGTTTCCGCTTCAGTATCCAGGCAAAAGAATTTATTTTGCCCCCAACTCTTGAAGTCAGAACTCATTTCTTGGCAGGATTATAGATAATTTTACCTTGTCTCATATTGTAAATAAACCTTATTTCACATTTTCAATAAATTTTTATACTCGGTCAGACACAAAACCACATTAAGATCATAAGGCTGCGTTGCGGTAACATTCAAAAATATGGAAATCTTGTCTGCCTTGAAAATCAGCTAGAAAATTGACTAGACAAATAAATATAAAACGAATAAAAACATCACTATTTGAAATAGTGATGTTTTTATTCGTTTTATATTTACTTGCTTAGTCTTGAATTCCAACCATTGGTGCCGACAGGAAGTATACAATTACCATCATCACACACACACACACACACACACACACACACACACATACACACACACACACACACACACACTTTCTCTTAGTTTGATCTATAAAGGTCATTGTGAATGGCCGGTCTTATGAAACATGAAATTAGGTACCACCAACAAAGCGATATCTACAGATTAAAGTGCATTTTAAAAATGGAACTTTTTTCTGGAAGATTTAATTTTAGTTTTAATTGCAAGCTAATAGATTGAATTTAATATTTCAAATATGCAAAATACTTTGCTGTATTTTAAACCAAATCTAAATTGACTGGATTTGTTTAAATCACTAAAAGCAGCCATATTGACAAATCTGTCAAAATAGCATAATTTTCTTTATTAAAAATTATTTCAAAAATAAAGTATACGCTTCTGAAACTTTATTTAAAGATCATTTAACGTTTAATTAATCTGAATGAAAACAGATACTACTTACTTAAAGTTTAAAATATCAGAGAAAAGCATTTTTAACATGGTGGTGGATGTTTCTATGAGGTGTTGACACATGTATCGATAACCTGGCGATTGCAAGATTTAGGTAAGGAGAAAACTACTTGTAGCAACATTATCTGATGAATACAACTTAAAAGATTTTTAAAATAATTGCTTTTAACTAACCATTAATCTTTAAAGTTTTAAATATTTTGTATGGGTAGGTATTTGAAGACTATTACAATGCGTTTGGTGTAATAAAGGAAGGTAAAGAAGGTGCCGAATATTACCTATTTATTATTCATTAATATTTCGAGATCAGAATTTACTCTTCAGAATGATAGGAGAGCTTGTTTTCACGTCCGTTCGCTGTTGGACCGTG
Organism: Ascarosepion bandense; assembly: GCA_037127315.1. Classification (NCBI taxonomy): domain Eukaryota; kingdom Metazoa; phylum Mollusca; class Cephalopoda; order Sepiida; family Sepiidae; genus Ascarosepion; species Ascarosepion bandense. Next base: position 5,528,517 of record JBBBDQ010000511.1, read on the forward strand.
CCTTTAAATAAATGGTCCTCTTTCGCTACTACTGCTGTCGTTAATTGTAGTGAGCCTGTGTGTATCTGTAAGTGGGTTAATTCATGTATGTGTGTGTGCGTTTATGGTTTATATAAGTGTGCGCGGTAGTAGGATATGGATTTTTCGCCTCTTTTTTAAAGTGATAGCAGGCGCCGTTTTACGATTTGATGATATATCTGTCTGCTTCAATTTATGGTTTAATATGTGCGTGGTAGGGTTTGGCATTTTCCATCTCTGTCAGAATTGTAGTAGGCGCCGTTTTATGACCTGATGTTATATGTTTATCTGCTTTAATATTTTTTAATATTTTCAAAATTCTAATATTCTATTGAATTTTAGATACTTTGGCGTTATAATCTTACTAATGAAGACGTTTGCTGAGGAAATGTTAAAAATTACAAATAATTACCCCTCTTATCGTCATGTATGAACGTCCGTATTTACAAAAATTGATACGTTTATACACACAAAAAATTCAAATTCCTTTAAAAATTCCAGGAATTGCTGAATTTTACATTTATAATTAGTAAATATAGTTTTTATTTAATAACAATATCACTTGACCGATACAAATTATTACAGAATTTTAAAAGATTTACAGTTTATAAATTATTCTAATTAACATTTTTTAAAATGAAAACAATTTTTGTAAAATTAATTATTCATCAAAATATTTTTCTTAAGACAAGAGTATTCATATGTGGAAGAAAGACCGCTCGTGTGAGTCTGTATCAGTCAGTCAGTTAAGTGCCATACGTGATACACGCTTGGGCGATCATGTCTCGAAAGAGGCATGACTGACTGGGCAGAAGATTATCCCGCAGTAGATTGCCATTGCTTTCTGCGGTAGACTGGTTGCCGACCAAGGCTATAGAACCCAACCTGTCCTGCTATTTAACCCATAACTGGAAGGAATAGACGGATTAATACCTTTCCCAAGAGTATTTGCGCGTAAGTGAATACAATGGATTCAACTGGAATTCGAACTCGGCTCCCCGGCTTCTCGTTCCGAGCCGATATCCACTGTACCACAAGATACTTAACTCATAAAAACCATTAAAAGCATTTCTAATTAAATAACTTCTAAGTTTTATTGTATTTTTATTTTATGATACATGCATGCTCACCTTGAGAGAATCTTTAGAAGTACCTATATAAGATCAATGCGTGCGTATCCCAAGGCTTTCATTCGCGTACCCCAAAGCTCTCATCGGTCTTACCTTCTTTATATTTTTATAAACTGCCTAGAAACATTTCCAAACCATTATAAATCATATATGCCGGTGATAATGCGGTTTATAGACGCGTTTCGGAAATTAAGATGGATCGGCACCTTGCAGCTGGTCTCTACGCTGATCTAACGCTAACAAATCAATGTGAAAAACTGGCTTGTAACTTCAAAAATCAAACTATCATCATCAATCAAAGATCAATTTTCCTCTTGCTATAATGAACGTTGTACTTTAAATGAGACGCCGTGTTTTGAACGTCTGTTAAATTTCAAGTTCCCTAGAAACCTCAAGTATAACTCATATGAATGAACCCTTTATAAAGATGCTGGCAGAATATATGACTATAACTGAATCTCTCGTTCTCTGTTAGTACAGAGTGACATGAGTAAATTCCGCGAGAAAAGATTGTCTGTGATAAAAAAAAAAAAAGAAAAATTCCAAGCTAAGAAAGAATTTAAAGGTACTTTTGAATAGGCTAGTCTTGCAAAACAATTCGCTAGACTGTTGAATTCAATATATATATATATATATATATATATATATATATATATATATATATATATATATAATAAAATCGACTCTGTACGTATTCAAATCTTAAAATGTTACACAAGTAATTTTTAAAGACCACGAATAACCAGCAGAATCTAACTCCGTTATTGTCCTCGGCTATAAAGCTTTGGACAAAGAGGGGAAAAAAAAGAAAGCTGCGTAGCACCGACAATACATACAGTTCTTCACAGCAAAGAAAAAAAAAAGCCGTTCTGCGAAACCGCGGTAGGTCTTGGCGATCTTGCGATTTTTTTCGTGTATACATATATATATATATATATATATATATATATATATATATATATATATGGGGGGGGGTGCGTGCAGATAAGGTTATATATTCAATAGTCTAGCGACTATATAACCTTATCTTTATGTTTCTCTATGAATATTTATTTAGCATCTAACACGGCGTATATGCATGTAAAAATAAGTAGATATAATATATCTAGATTACACCGGTCGACATTTTTTTTCTCCCAAATGTTGTTGGCCAATAGACACATATTTCTAAGCTATTTTTCCCGCTGATTCTGAAAATCAAGTCTGTTTTGCTCCATCAGGTTTTCCCCATACATACGATTTCTTTGTTGCTAAAGTAGGCCACAATGTCTAATTTCTCTGTGTATTGCCAGGACATAATAACGTAAGTAAAACACTTGAAACATTTTATTTTAGGTTCAAGTAACTTATCATACAATGAAATGCATTCTAATAACCTCCTAAGTGTGTCTTTTCAGCAGTTTCAATCTCTATTTTCTGACCTAGAAAACTTTCTGGGGATTTATTACTTGACGCCAAGAATCCCAATTTTTTTTATCTAAAACACTTGATGTTTGGTGATTTTGGTATAGAATTTATAAACATTCTATTTTCTAACAATTTGATTAGGCATTCAAGGGGAGATAATACAGATAAAATGTTGCATAAGAATAAGTAATATATTAATCTTTATTAAAAACCTAAGACAAAATAAAACCTAATCAAACATATGTCAACAATTTATGAAAGAATTGGGAATGAAACAAAGATACAAATGAAGTTTGAGCATATGAGAACCAATGACATGCAAAGTTTTTCGGTTTTTTTTTGGTTTTTTTTTTTTTGTTTGTTTGTTTTTTTTTTTTGGTTTTTTTTTTTCACTCAAAGGGATTTTTTTCGTGTGGCGCCTTTTGTCCCTTTGGACTTCATCGGATTAGACTTATTCACATTGAGGCCACTACACATGCGCACAAACGAGATACGCTGGGAAACTTAAATATAAAAAATAAAATGTTTAATATGATTTTGGGCATATAATCTAACCAATTTAATTTAAAATCTTTTTCTTTTTGTTTCCATAAATTTTGTTATTAAGTATCCCACATTCTGATAACAGAAGATCTACCAAGACTGGTAAAATGTGACCAGTCTCATTACCGTGAAAACTAATAAGTTTAATGTATTGTTTTTATCATGTCTATTTTGTGTTCATATAATCTTTTATTTAAACGTATTGTGGTTTCTCCACTTTGTCATACATCTTTTCTTCAAAATTGTTCTTGATATATGAAAAAAATCATATAACTTTATATATATATATATATATATATATATAAATCATATAACTTTATATATATATATATATATAAATTTATATGATTTATATATATATATATATATATATCATATAACTTTATATATATATATATCATATAACTTTATATATATATATATATATATAAATCATATAACTATATATATATATATATATATAAAGTTATATGATTATGATTTATATATATATATATGAATTGGACATCTCGAAAGCCTTTGAAGGGGTCTGTCATACAGGTCTTTTTCCCAAGCTGAAAGATTACGGTGTCTCTGGACGCATTTTTTAGATGATCTATTCCTTGCTATCAAATCAGAAAATTAAAATTATTCTAAACAGCCACTCGAATATATACATCGTCCCACGTCAATAGCACGAATCAGAGTTTCATACAATATGCAATCATCAGGTGCATCATATGCACATGATGATTGCATAACACATGAAGCTCCAAGTCGTGCCATAGACGTAGGATAATATGTATATTTATTAATATATATATTACAGTTCTGTTCATACATTGAGCACTGTTTTATTAACACCTGAATAATAATACTATACATATATACACCCACCTCATATGTATATTTATTAATTGACGACACTATATATATATATATATATATATATATATATATATATATATATATATATACCTCTCTCGAAATATTTATACATTCAGTTCATTTTGACACAAGGTCACAAAAGATGAGTATCTCGCAAGAACCGAACTCACTAACCAGCTTGTTGAAAACCAAGTAAAACATTTGCATAAATATTGTATATATCAAGTAAAGGTCTGAAGCATTTCATAGCATCGTAAAAGCAAAATCATCAAATAAAGAAATCCCATTAAACCACGCATTTTTCTTTCTTTATTACTCTTTCAGATATAAATTGATTTATTTAATCTGACCTGCAAGCGTGTAAGGCAAAAACATAGCTTTTAGCCTTTGAGCGAAAGGAAGGTTTTTAAAAAAAATCTCGTTCGTCTTGCAAGTTGTAAACGTCAAAGGTTTAACCCCAAAAAATCAGAGATCAAGGTCTAAACATAAAAAAACTCCCCCTAAAAAAGAATAATCATTTTTCATCATCCTCTCCGACATTAGATGGGAAAAAAACATTCAGTCTTGAAATAAAACTCCAGGTTTTCTTCAGAATGCTGATAATGTTGCCTATTTTTTATGAGCTTTTGACGAATCAAAATTCGCTTGTCACAATCAGAAAAGGTGCCGCTAATCCGATTCTACAAGTTTTCAATATCAGATCAAAGTGATCTATTTTCAAAGTATCATCCAAAAGTCGATAAACTTGTGTTTAAAAGAGGGTATTTTTCGTATATATTTTATGATATATTTTGTTTTAAAACCTTTCGTTCAATATATTTGTTGTGAACATGGAATTAAAAGCAGCTCTCTTCACTTCTTTACTTTTTACAAAAATTCACAATCCTGTGTGAAATTAAATTTTGACGAATAGTAAAAGGATTGACCCTGTACTTAAAGAAAAGGGCAAAGTCAAATTTCGCGATCAAATGTTAAATTAATTTTCTAACCAATGAAAGGAAGTGATTTGTAAAACTGAGAGAAAAGTTAATAATCCAGCATGAAAAATATTTAGCTATAAAGCAAAAAAGAAAGTCGAATTAGTCAGTCAGATGGGAGCATAAATTACAGACCACACGCTATGATGTGACAAAAGAAACTTCAAGCCTGACCCGGACATAAGGTCCCGATACACATTCGTTCTCCTTCTACTTCTCGAATGCTAATTTCCTATATCTCTTCTTCCTTCTCATAATTCTCGCAGTCAACAAAGAGGGCAACAACAACAACAATAAGATACTTCAACTGACTCCTAAATATCAACTTCGATAAATACCATTTTTTTTATTGCCTTATCTTCCTTTTCACTTTCTGGTCGGCCATAAAAAAGGAAAGGAACGCAGGTTTTAATAAACATCTTCGCTACTTACAACTAGAATTCTGGATTATCTTAACTCCTTACTACACATTCTCAATGAACATTTAACTCTTACTATTTTATATAATTCTGTTCTGTTAATAAAATTATACTTTAAACATACAAGCGAAATACTTTTACTCTTCCACAAATTCAACCTTCAACTATCTGATTCTGAGAATTCTGATAATCCTAAGTTGTGGGGAGTGTCAGCTATGTTTGTGAATTGGCCTTGTACCAGTCATGGCTGACCGTCCCTACTTCATGTTCTTTAACTTTCTTTTCAAGTATATATTGCAGTCGGTGTTTAAAATACACCAAATTCTTCTATTTATTTCTTTTTCATTTTTTTTTTTTTTTGTCTCTTAAACTAAAATGACACAGTTCAACAGAATCACAAAAGTGAATATTAAATTCTTTCTGCTCGTATAAATGTACTCTAAGATGTCAAATAAAGTAAAGTCAAGGTCTGAAGCATTTCATAGCATCGTAAAAGCAAAATGGTATTGGTAATATTAATCGTTTACTTATAAGAAAATGTCGACACTCATTGATCCAATAACCAGTACTACTTTTGGTTGAAGTTTAAAAACCTTTCTCTAAAAACATTTTTTTCCGGAAAATAGGTTTCTCAAATCCAGTGGCTGTTATTGCTCTTTTCAGTATTGATGGTTGTTTCCTTCCTAATCTTTAATTTGAAGTAGTGCGGAATGTCGACCTCTTGAATATGTCATTATTTTTTCATACAAGTTATATACATTTTAGTTGTTCCTGCTGTTGAAAGTCCGCAAATGACGTGATTTTTATTATTTGATACTATTTGTGATTCTACAGCGTCAGTCCACAAGAAATGTCATCTTCGCCAAGATCTATGGGCTTCACCAGCTGAAGGCTATTTTAACATATTAATCTTAGAAAGAGGTTGTATACATTTTTTACTCACCCCAAAAAAGGCAGTAAAGCCACTAAAACGTAAGGGGTTACAGGGTGTGGAATAACTGGGAACAGAAGCATTAATAGTGTGAAGAAGAGAAAAAAGTAATTAGGAAGACAGTAAATAGCGATTTATATTGCATTTAAATTTCTTTCAGAAGGGCGAGAAATGAGGGAAAGGAAACTCTTAATATAGAACTTACGGCTACATGTAGCTAGTTCACCTGTAACTTGATAAGATCTCGACGCCAGCCTAGAATTGCGCTTATATTCATAAAATCTAGGTACCAGAGTAAAGAGCTCATCCCAACAATTACCATGAAAGTACTTTTTTTTTTAATCATATCACCCCAAGCAAGGCATTCCACTGCCACTATAGCGCAGGGGGTTACATAGAGTGGTTGGATATAGGAAATGTCAGAAGGAGGGTGATAGACGAGTAAGGAGGTACATAGGAAGAGTGTTTGAGAGAATGGGTGCGAGTTAGTGTGTTAGGAGGTGTCTATTGACCCTACATTTAAATTCCTGAAGGTTGTAGCCGTCGGGGAAGCAAGTATGCGGAAGGGAATTCCACAGGCAGGAATTATGAGAAAGGCACAGAAAGCAAACCTTAAAGTGGTAGGTAAGGGAAGCAAAGCCGCCAGATCAGGACCAACAATATTGCTGATTCTTTTTTGGATTATATCGAGGAGCTCAAGATAAATAGCAGTGGCACCGGACCATATATAGTAGTGATATTCTAAGCCTAGACGAATGGTAGACTTACAGATATGTAAGATAGATTCCAGAGAGAAAAATTGACTCGCACGACACAATGAACTGACTCGCTTAGTAGCTGATTTTGCAATGAATTCAATATAGTCTTTTTACTTCATGTCAGCTGAGAACGTTTTTCCGAGAAGGCACAAGTCACTTTCCCGGAGGTTAGCATCAGCCAGGCAGAGAGTGGTCTCTCATATGGTTTTAATGGAGAGAAGTTTAGTTTTGGAGGCGTTAAAGTTGGCAAGCCATCTTTTGCCCCGGTTAATGAGGATTTTAAGTTCGTTTTAGATATTAACTACCATTTTGATCTTGTTGGATTGATTAGCCTTATTATTGAGGCGGAAGTAAATGGTTGCGTCGTCAACGTAGATACCAAGTTGAGAGTTGATATTCTCAGGAAGGTCGTTAATGAAAATTAAAAGCAGTGTAAGACCAAGGATGGATACAAATGTGCAAATGTAAAGGCTGAACACAAATCGATAATTGTTTATTGACGAAATCTACCTTTTTTCAAGTTTACAACCAGAAAAATATCGAACTTCTTTTCGCTGTTTATCTCACCCCGTAACCACGCTTCAAAAAATGTTATTCAATGCAGAATGACTTCACGCGTAGTTTGCCGATTTTTCGACCAATTTACTTCCTTTTTGCAATTACTACGCGGAAATTGAGTTCCGAATCGCGGAGTAATTGCTCAAAGGAAGTAAACAGGATGAAATAAGTATCCTACGCCTCAAGTCATTCAGTGGTGAATTAGATATAAGAACGGTGGTAAGGGGTGAGATATAGTCCGATTTTTTTTCTGGTCGATAACTGGAAAAAAGGTAGGTCTCTTCAATAAACAATTATTATAAACATTCAGTGGTGAATTAGATATAAGAACGGTGGTAAGGTGTGAGATATAGTCCGATTTTTTTTCTGGTCGATAACTGGAAAAAAGGTAGGTCTCTTCAATAAACAATTATCGATTTAAGTTCAGCATATACATTTGCACGTAATTAAGGAAGTTTAGGAAAGATTTGAAGGGGTAAAGGCCTTCGGGGAACAAAACAAAAATTTACCGCACATTTCTTAATGACTATTACAGGGTCCACATGCTTTGTAGGGATCTAGGTTAGAGAAGATAGCAGAAACAACGGAAGGGATTATATGCATATCACTTAACAGAGACTCGGTCCTAAGTGGGAAGTTAGGCAGTGATACTCTGGATGAGTGAAGAGTAGTGTTTGAGGAGAATTTACGGGTGAAGCTTTCAGTTTTATCAGCAGAAGATGTTAACACCTCAGATTGATTGAAAAGTGGGAAATAGATACTATGAATTTATTTAATACCATATTAAGAGCCATCATCTCTCACATCCTACATCAAAAGCTTTATCCTACATCAAAATTGTGCTGCATTTTATTAAGGAAAATAGTGCTAAAAAATTAAAATAAAGATTTTATTCGAAAATAGAAAATTTAAAAGATCTGTTTGCTTCATATTCTGCAAAATTTGGATCACCAAAAACTTAAAAAGAAGTATGCGCCAGATCTAACGAATAAAAGTCTTTATAGTCACAATTCTCTTTGGGCAAAATTCATGCTAAAAGAAGCTCAGAAGAAATTTGAAACCAGAGTCTGAAAAACTCGATTTATTTTTTTCTTTTAAACTCAAATCATTCGCGTGCTCCAAAATAACTTGTGGGATAGTTCACGTACAATTACCAAGAGCCTTTCTTTTTCTCTTAATTTCAGATCACTAAAGGCAATCAATATCACTTTAAAACATGATAGCACCCAGACAGGAAGCTTTGGTGTAACAAAATGTTAACTATTCTAATAAGTAGATTTGTTACTGAACGAGTTGTGGTGATACGGAGCATAGCGAGGGACCAGATGTTCGCACTCTCACGACCAAAAGGCAAATGACCAAAAGTCGTCGGTGCGCAGCCGAATTCGCGCAGAAGTTCCGGTTGAAAAATAAAAATTAATTAAATATTAAATTTCCAGTTCGCGGGCCTACGCGAATTTTATTTATCGGCCAATGGGAAGCCCAGAATCAAATACAAGTGTGAATCCCAAATGATCTGCTGCGATCCAAAAAGAAGATATAAAAAGCCGCATCGCCAGACAGACCTAGGCAGACACACACAGACTGACTCGAGACGACGAGGGTAATTAGTATTTCCCTTGACCAAGTCAAGTGGCTTACTATGCTCGTCGCCTTTACCTCCCTTTTCCTTCGTCCCTGTCTCAAAACTTCTTACTGACCTAAGGAGCGGATACATCAAAGACATTCCTTACTTACAGTGCTCCCACATTCCTAAGCATTGATTCTCTTTTCAGCATTTTATTGCCATGAACATTTTAACGTCCGTTGGACCCACTAGGATTACTTTAATTGTAAAAACCTTAATTGATATGTGTATATATAAAATGTTATTTTTCAACTCAATTTGCCTTTCTTGATTTGTAATCAAGAATTTTTTATGACTTATAGTGGGCTATCTACAACGAGGCCAAATTCCGTTAATCTGCAACAACATAATACTACCCTTCACTAGAACGGATTCCCCACTCTAAACTGGAAAAGAATGGATAACCCACTATAGGGTTGCCTACATCACGACTAAAGTTTATTTCTTGAAAAAAAAAGTCGCGAAGGTAACCACAATTCTCACCGACTTATCTCTACTGTTCAACATTTTGACATCAGTTCTTCCAGAGATATTCAGAATAAGCATACTATTTTTTAATAAAGCAGGAAAACTTTCAAAATCCCTAGAAGATCAATTCTAGAAGTTCCACCAAGAATATTTGTCGTAAAAAGAACTCATATATACGATATGCTTTGTAGTGTAATGGATATCGGCTCGAATCGGGGAGCGGGGTACAAATTCTAGTTGAATTCCTTGCATTCACTTGCGCAAAATAGCCTTGGAAGACGTATGAAGAAATCCGTCTCTTCCCTCCAATTATGGGTTAAATAATAGGACAGATTGGGCTCTATAGCCTTCGCTAGCAACCAGTTTACCGCAGAAAGCAAAGGATAACCTTCTGCCCAGTTAGTCATGTCTCGAAAGAGACATGATCGCCCAAAGCGTGTATCACATATGGCACTTAACTGACTGACTGATTGGTTTATGACTTTTTTACTTTGTCTCGTGGCATGGTTTTCTACGACGATTTTGAAATTTGCTAGTAGTAGCACGTGTGTTTTGGACATCAAACTGTCTTCTTGAATATGGTAAAAATTAAGCCATTTTCTTTTTTATTTTTTTTTATTTTTATCCTCTTTTATTTTGTATAATTTCTAACTTTCATGTCTCTTTGATTAGACTTAACTAAGTTAAAACTTAGCAAGTCACTAACCTAATTTTTGTTTTTTCTTTTTCAATTGGAGTAGATAGACTAAACTATCGGCCGGTTCACACTCCACCCACGTCTATTGAACAGGTGAAGAGGCTCACCCTTTGTTCCTTGTTTAGGATGTGGTTTCCGGCTTTCTCTTTTCCAATCTTTTCACTCTTACGTAGCCCCCTGCGCTTCAGTGGCGTTACCGCCTTGCTCGGGGTGATATGATTAAAAAAACTATTGAGTGTTCAAGCGTTATTTCTTGTGTAGTGACATGTACAAGTAGCAAACATAATCATTCTGTAAGACTAGCTTGCTGACCATTAGTCTACAGCAAGAACTTATCGGTAATTATTATTTCTTTAGCAAAAATTACTCTTAGTGTCTTTTGATAATAATAATAATAATAATAATAAATCGGAGCAGTGGCGAATCGGCTGTATTCGAGATTATAGAATCAATGCGGACTCCATGATTTTGTCGATGGCTGCATAGCATGTACTATGTGCAATACTACATACGATTTTGAATTCTTGACCTTCTCCTGGGCTGATTGTCAACCACGGCTGGAGAGTCCAGTCTGACTTGCGATTTAAAACCTATAGCTATGAAGTCAGTCAGTTAAGTGTCATACGTGATACACGCTTGGGCGATCATGTCTCGAAAGAGACATTACTGACTGGGCAGAAGATTATCCCACAGTAGGTTGCCATTGCTTTCTGCGGTAGACTGGTTGCCGACCAAGGCTATAGAACCCAATCTGTCCTGCTATTTAACCTATAACTGGAAGAAAGAGACGGATTAATACCTTTCCCAAGGGTATTTGCGCGTAAGTGAATACAATGGATTCAACTGGAATTCGAACTCGGCTCCCCGGTTTCTCGTACCACAACGCACATCCCTAGCTATGAAGAGAAGAAATAAATTCATACCTTTCGGATAACCGATTTCATGTTCCAAGCCGCTACCAGCGACGCATCCATTTATTGATGTCATCTTCAAAATATTAGGCCGTGAATGATGTAAACACGAATATCTTTTTTAATCAAATGTTGATTGTACACACAATTTTTTTCCAGTTTTATGCTATATGTTTTAGAATCATCTGCTAGTCAGTCAGTTAAATGCCATACGTGATACACGCTTGGACGAATCATGTCTCGAAAGAGACATTACTGACTGAGCAGAAGATTATCCCACAGTAGGTTGCCATTGCTTTCTGCGGTAGACTGGTTGCCAGCCAAAGCTATAGAACCCAATCTGTCCTGTTATTTAACCCATAACTGGAAGAAATAGACGAATTAATACCTTTCCCAAGGGTATTTGCGCATAGGTGGATATTGTTAGTTTTTGATATTTTATTTAGATGTAAGTTAGGTTAACATTGGTTAAAATGGTCGAGTTCGTGTTATCTTTGCGCTGATTTGGAAGGACCAATTCACTTACTTCATGTACATGGCTGCCAAAAACTCGTCTGAATGATGTCAATGAAAAGTGGAAATGAGAGTTCAGTTGTGAGTGGAGCGGGGAAACTAAAATTTCCCAGTGAGAACGTAATTTGAGAAAGAGAGGGAGACTGGAAATGTTTGTATTTTTTATAGGTTTCTATAACGCCACCTTACGAAGTTTTTCGAAACCAGGTGGAGGTAACCATATTTTGGGTTCCTTTACTCGTATCATGGGAAAATATATGATTTTTTATTATTATTCATTATTATTATTTTATTTATCAATTTCAACCATCAATATGATTCATTTTCTCCAATTTTACTCCCGAAGGATACGATAGCTTTTCATGGACTTACTTAGGTTAGTTTATCGTATGTCTAATACTGGAAATCGATACCCCGATATCCTATCTGGTCTGATTTATTTGGGTTTTTGATTCGAGTTTTGCTCTAAGTAGGTATAATTGTATTTCTTAGTCTTAACAACCTACGTTTTTCTTGCCAACGTCTAAAAAGTTTGAGTGCCAGAACCATGGATTAGTTTTAAAGCTTTCATTACAAACGAGCAACGCCGGGCTATACTGCTAGTAATTATTAAAATTCTCAGAAGAGTAGACTGAAAGAGTGGGAAACAAATGGAAAAGAAACGAGTTAATGATTACATTTTAAACAATAAAATTAATTTAATAACCGTTCCAAAGAGTCCATAATTAATTAGCCAAGATTTAGTAATATTGAGCAATACCAAGGTTCCCTAGCATATCTACTTCACACCGATAAAAAGACATGACTAATGCGTTTTTCCAAAGTTTTGTTTACAATCATACGAATCGTCCAAAACTCATATATTCTTACAGAAAAGAGTTACTTAAATTTCCTTAAACACAGTGGCGCCATCTGTGTTATACCTGAATCCTAAACTTAGTGTTCGGTTTTATTAATACTGTCCAACAAAAACACCATTATTCTAACAGAAAAAGAAGGCCGAAAATTCTTAAACAAGAGAATGTGTTTATTAAAAGATTCCCTAAGATTAGAACGGTCGGAAGGTAGAGAAATTAATGATATTTTATAATATAAATGTCAAATTTTAAGTGGGCAGGGGACATCTACACAAACAAAAGTCTACATGGACACGTAGACACACGAAGAATTGAACCCAACAAAGGGAGTTGTCAGAGATTTGCTATGGTCGCATGGAGAGTCATTAACTAACAAGAACACACACACATTTCCGTGACTGGGGAAACCACACAGACACGTGCGTGGTAAGCAGTCTTGCTCCCACTATTTTTTAGTAATTACTGCTAGATTCCGCAAATCATCATCCATCGTGGGGAGAACATAACTCTTCAGTAGATAATAGGACATTTTATTCGACAGTTTTTTTATATTAATAAACCTATTAGAGTGTAGGGGATTTGGTAAGTGCTTGGTTGATGTGCTTCCGTATTTTACGGGTATTGCTCTCGAGATTAGTTCCCCCACAAATACAACACAATGTTTTACAATCGCGTAAAAGAAATGGAATAAGTCACAACGAACATTAAACAACAAACAATTTAATATGTATAAAATAAAATTAGCATGTGGAAACAAATAAAATACATGATGTGAAAAATTGCCTTTTGGAAAATAAAGTTTGGCAAGAAGTTAAATTTGTTTAAAGGTGTTTGTAAGTTTATATTAACGGAGTCCGTAAATAAGTCGTTCTTACTTACATTAAGTTCATCTCGGGTGGCGACAGCGTGTCGCGTTGATGAAAGAAAGTTTGTCGGGTTTTTCCTTTCACTGCCCTCTGTAGCTAGGTCATGAACTTTGGTGTGGAAGAATGACTTGGCCGGACAAAGTATCGGTTACATGCTGACTTAATGGCTAGCTTGGTGACTGAACTCTTTCTTCCTAACTGTGTGTTATTTATATACCATAATAGTGGATCAAAGAATCTTCCTACCATTTAGGTGTGAAGACATTTATTGACCAATCAGATTTGTATTTTACTATTTTGTTTTGGGGCCTAAATATTTTTTGTTAATTGACTTCCGATCCTATTTTTCTAGAATGTTCTTATTCTATGTTTTTAGCTGATTGGTTGAGAAATATAAAAATGTAATTTAAATTTTAATGCCGTGTTGATCCAAAATTTCTATAATGTTTTTATGTATTTTCTTATTGCTTATTTTAATAGAAAAAAAAATGTGTATCCCAATAAGAGTAATAAACAATGTTTCAGTCATGTCTCCTTCGAGACATGATCGCCCAAAGCGTGTATCACGTTGTCATTTTATTGAAGGGTTTCTTATTCCAGCTCTTATTCTGACGTTGGCCTAGACACAAAAAGACAAATTATCACGACTACAGACAACAATTATGCAATAATTGTATGCGGTACACAATAATGTACTATTATTAGGTTTACACTAGACTTCGCGTTAATCCCAATATCGAAAGATTTTGGTTAACTCGAATCAACTCTATTGATACGACACACCGACCCCCAACCGAGGGAGGAAATAAAGCTGAAAGACCCGTAAGGTCGATATTACTCAACCAAATTATCGGTGCTAGCGACTGCGGGGAAAACAGACACAGGAGAGAAGAAATCGAAGGGTTAGAGCCACACTTATTATTGAGTTGCGGACAGACTCTAAACGAAAAGCATTTTTTTATTATTATTCGGTGGGGAGGGTCCCTATTGTTTGAGAAAGGTGATGTGTTGTTCTTATAGCTACGTTCGTACGGGGTGCCAATAAGTTTGCTTTTACGTGTCTATTTTTAAACTTGCTGAAATCTAAGTTGTAAAGGGAAATAGAAAATGTATTTTATTTTATTTTATTTTTATGTATTTTCGAAGTCCCAACAAATTTGAATTTGGTTCACTGATTTCTCCTTCAGAACCGCTTGTAGCGCATAGGAAATTAAGAATTAAAATCAACTCTATTCTTCATTTTTACAAAAATTCACAGTGACGTGTGAAATCTTGGTTTTGCCGCATAGAAAAAGGACTGACCTCATGCTTACAGAAAAAATCGAAACCGGATTTCGAAAGTAGATGTTAAACTGATTTTCTGACCAATGGAAGCGATTTGCGAGATCAAAAAAGACTTCGCGATCCAATGCGAAAAATCTAAAGGACGATAATTGCTTCGATCAGCGTCAGTCAGACACTCAGATGGGAACAGCGAGAGACACAACTAAAATATAACGGGAGAAACTTCAACCACAACCCGGACATAAGGTTGCGTCGGACGTTGTCCCCTTTTTTCTTTTTTCTCGTGTGCTGATTCCTTTTACTACTTCTTCTCCATCCAAAGATATTTCTACCTAACAAATGCTCATACATACATACATACATGCATACATATGTACGCATAAACTCTTTTCAACAAATTACTACTACGAACATTCTATAACGCTAGATACCCACAAATTTCTCATTGAAATTTTAACTACTGCTTATTCTTGTTATTCTTTCTTTTTGATAAATTTCTATTTTAACATGAAAAATGAACATGTTTCTTCTCACAAATATGTTACAGTATCCAGTTCTATTAACAAAATTTCACTTATTCTTCAACGACCTGATGATGACAACGAACACATAGTAAGCTGTAGGGAGTTCGGTTAAGTATGACACAAGGCCGGATCAAATAAACATTAACCATTTCCCTATAGCTTCACTGGTGACCACGATGTGAGCACAATCACATGCTTATCGCTACAAACTTTTTCAAAAGTGTTGTGTGGGTAGCCATT
The DNA here is from genome assembly GCA_037127315.1 of Ascarosepion bandense. Taxonomy (NCBI): domain Eukaryota; kingdom Metazoa; phylum Mollusca; class Cephalopoda; order Sepiida; family Sepiidae; genus Ascarosepion; species Ascarosepion bandense. The sequence continues at coordinate 5,544,112 of JBBBDQ010000511.1, forward strand.
CACCGAATTTTTTATAACGTACTCCAAAAAAAATAATGAATCTAAATTTCGCCAACCCCCTAAACAAGGCAGGTGCTTCTTACCCTGCTGTCCAAAAAGTCGCCACGAAAGAGGAACAAAAAAGTATCAATTGAACTGAAAACTTCCCTTTCTTTTAACACTGTTGGGTGTATACAAAGTTATTTTTATTTCAACACATCGGTAACTCTCTTGACTATCGCAAAAGAACTTTAACAGCCTCATGAATAAATAACTGACAGCCAAAGACAAGTCAAATAATTTATTAGCAACTTGAAACGGCGAAACTGACAATTCAGAATGTATTCCTTTGATCATAATTCATTAAGACAAACTGCTCATTTACCAGAAGCTTCTTAAAATTTCACACTCACTTTTAGAAAGATGAATATGATTTAATTAGTTGACATCATAATTATTGATTGAAGAAAAGTACACTTTTTTCTTATGTAAAATCAAATATGCTCTTCTCTTGATCAAGTTTATTGTAAAGAACACTAACTACACATTTAAAATGTCTCAAACTATATATATATATATCCACTCATGCACATGCTGATGTAAAAAAAACACAGACCATTCAATGTGCCAACATTTGATTTATTTTATTTTACTGATTTTTATCTAGTTTCTTATTTTTTCTACTTATTTATTTATAAAACAACAAGTTTGACATCAGAAACAAAAGAACTCGATAAGTAAAGCCACAAATTTATTCGCCTGAAGAGAGTCAATTTTAGACTCGAAACACGTGAAGCGTCACAAATACCATTATGGACACTTAATGTATCATAACATGTATAATTACAAAAAACAATAAATATACACTTTAAAGAAAACGTTCACGGCTTCTCACACTTTTTATTATATATATATATATATATATATATATATATATATATATATATATATATATTTTATATATTTTATATATATATATATATATATATATACTAAATTAAGGTTAGTCTGCTACTGCGTTGCAGATGTGGTAGATGCAGTGTGAGAATTTCTTCTGTTCAAAAGCACTGCTCCATGGTGAGTCGCCCAGTCTATGCACGTATCGAAGTTATACAGTGTAACCCTGATATAAGAGAGTTGTCGGGGCCGGATAAAAGTTCTCTTATATCCCAGTTTCTCTTATATCCAGGTTTGGTCTATTTTATATACATTACCACAGGCTCTAATTTGGGACCAGATAAAATCTCTCTTATATCGGAGTTTCTCTTATATCAAGTATCTTATATCCGGGTTATACTGCATATACAGGGTGTATCAAAATATTTTTTTAGAAACTTTAGGGACGGGTTCTTCACACCAAACAAGGACAAAAGTCCATATAAATATGTCTGCAAATCCTCCTGTTTTTTAGTTCACGGTAGATGTTGTTAAATGTACAATCCAAAATACAATCCAAAAATACTTTTATAAACTTTGGGGCGGGTTCCTCACATCAAAACAAGAACAAATAGTCAAAAGACCATCGTTGTATCTCAACACAGCAACCAATAAAAGATGTTCAAAATGTCCTCTGCTTGTTTCTACACACGAATGCACCCATCGGGTCATTGACTGGCGACCCTTTCAAATATTCCCACGAGGTGTCGAATGGTTTCACAGACCCCAATGACATGTTGATGAAGCGTCTCTACATTATTAATGTCTGTTGCATAAACCAATTGTTTTAAGTAACTCCAATGAAATGAGGTCGAAGGAAAGTGCAGGTCATAAACCGGTCCTTCTCTACCTGTCCATCTTTCATGATAGATGTCAGTCAGTGCATTCTGAGCAATGTGACTAAAATGTGCTGGAGCCCCATCATGCATGAACCACATGCGTTTTCGTATTAGAAAAGAGTACATCCTCTAGCAGGTCTGGAAGTGTGTTCGAAATAAAATCCCTGTTGAAGGTAGCTGTAAGATGTGCTGGGAGAACATATGAACCTACTACATCTACAATTCCAGCCCACAAATTGATCGTGAACTGATGCTGGTGTCTAGCCTGTATCGTACCTTGGGGATTCCGATCCGCCCACAACTGTTGATTGTGTAAACTTGTTATTCCATCTCTTCCAAATGTCGCCTCATCCGTAAACAAAATTGAAGAGCCCTAAACCATTGGCAAAGATTTTCCTGTCGTGAATGATCAGAGGCCTGCACATGTTGCAAATGATACGGATACAGGAGCTGTTCTTGAAGTACTCACCATGCGGTCATCTCTGACAGCCTACAGAGTTTGTTCTTCGTAGTCAGGCGTACAGGGGGGTCTCGGTCTTCTTTGATTGATAGATTGTGGTGCCACGGTTCCTGTCTCAGTAATGCGACGATAAACAGTCTTACGGAAGCGAAGAATGGATGACCTGAACGGCAGAACTGTGGCTGTTGTCGGTACTGCTAAAGAGGTTAATTTCTTCTTCGCTTCAACAAACGCAAATTCAATGGAAAAAAAGAAATACGTCGGATTTTTGAGCAAATAAATGTATAATTTATTTACATATATACAAAAACATCAAATTACTAGCCGCTACTCTTATAAAGGCAATGGAGTAAGGGAGGAAGAATGAGAGAGAAAGAGAGGGCGAAATAATGTTAATTACTGTTGGCTGATGTTCTGTGGCGACGACGGTCGGTTGGCGAGGGTAGGGGAGCGCGTCGCTCAACCCAGAAACTGGATCTTTGCGTGACTCGCTCTCTCTGTCTGATGTGTGAGCGATTGATGCAGTTTTTTATAACAAAACTAAAGTTCGCATAGGATTGTTACTTTTTCTCAGTTTCTCTTCTTTTATTGGTCATCTTCTCAGCCAGTAGCCAATTCCTTTTTCTATTGGTCAATATATATATATATATATATATATATATATATATATATATATATATATATATATATTAACACAGGCAGGCTAAATGAGTAATGAAGAAAATTGTTTTTATCGGAAAATACACGCCGATTCCATGCACAGAAACTAAAATCTGTTATTCTGCTTTTGGTCGTCGAACAATCAACATCTGGTTTATATATAAGAGTGTAAGAAACACGACAACAACAGCAAAGGATTTACGAGTCGGTTGCCTTCGGTCTAGAAACTCAGTCTGATACAGCCTCGCATCCATTACCATTCGCGCGGACAGTTAAACAACACGCGTTAAATATTGAAGACAGACTAGCCACAAATGTACACCAGTGACAAACGTAACCTAGTCTACATGGCAAAACAGTGCCAGATACGGTAAACTTTCTTTAAACTTGACTCGAAAACAAAGGATTTTCGGACATATGTTTATATGGACATTTGTCTTTGTTTTGGTGTGAGGAACCTGTGTCCAAAGTTTGTAAACGTATTTTTATATATATATATATATATATATATATATATATAATTTAACATTTTCGCGACACACAATTTCTCATGTTTCGGAATTATATTTTTACTATTACTCCATTTTCAAGCGATCATTTTTGGGGTGACTAACGGAAAATCTTTTCCAAAAGTGAGGGAATTTTTGACTTACAAAATTATGGTAGGTTCTCAAATTACAGGGCCATATATTTATTCTTAACGTGTCCGAGTTTGAGTGAAAAAGGGAGAAGAACAATATTCAGGGGATGTTAGGAAAAGGATAAAAGAAGTATGGAGGTCACGGGGATAAGAGGTGGCAATTGATGTTGCATTTAAACTCTTGGAAATTGTAGCTATCAGGGAAGCGTGTATACGGAAGGGAGTTCCACGGGCGGGAAGTGCGAGAAAAGAAGCTGTAGGAGTAGAAGTGTCGGCTGCATTTGGTTGTTTTGACTGTAAAAGGATAGGACCTAGTTGTCAGTCTGGTTGCTCGAGTAAATTCTTGTAGAGGGGTACCAGGGAGCTAAGCTTGTCAGAGCAGAAACCATGAAAATATTTATACAAGAGACAGAGGGAAGCCACACCCTATCGGTGAGAAAGTGGCTGGAGTTGAGCTGTCAGGTCGGGATCGATTACATTGCAGATTCTCTTCTGGAGCCTGTCGAGAACCTCGAGATGAGTAGCAGGGGCGCCTGACCAGATATGACAACAGTATTCAATGCATAGGCGGATGGTTGATTTGTATATGTGCAAGATAGACTCAATCGAGAAATCATAAAATTGTGGTAAATACACAAAAAATACTCGCTTTGAACTGAGACAAATAATAAACATTAATGAAGATCCAGTCAGTGTGCTATCCAGAAATATTTTCCTTAACATCCCTTGCTGAAATAAGAAGGGGGTTTTATATTACAACAATTACTGTACATACCATCCACCATCGTACCTTGAATGAACATCCATCTTTTCCAGCATCTGAATCTGTAACATTGTGTATGCAAAATAGAAGATAATAAGGTTAAAGATTAGGAACAGAACAAAAAAGACCTAACTAATAAACAACCACGCAGGTTGTTGAAAATATACGTTTATGAAATCCAGTAAAAAAGTAAAAGAAGATAGATGTGACAGTAACTTTTTAATTCCCGTGAATTGACGAATCAACAATTAGCGAGATTTCCCAGTTTAAAAAATAGGTGGGGGTCTTCTTCCAAAATTTTTTAAGTGAGAAATTTCACTTCGGACAAACATGAGTTTGAAGATGCTAAGATTAAGATTTTCCCTCTCTGTTACTGACAAGTAATCGGTAAAATTTCTGTACTAGAGTCAATAAAAGTAGACAATAATTAGTTGCTTTTTTTTGGGGGGGGGGGGTTCATATAAGAGGATTTTTCTGCCTTCTGAAAAATGTAAACCTTTTTTTTTTTTTCATCGTTTATCATGTTGATCTTTTTCTAATTCGCTTGATTTCATGGCGTCTTCCTTCCCAGTTATCTATGGCAGTTGGTATTGTCCGTATTGTAGTTTATATTTTTAGAGGATTGGTCAATGTGTCCAATGCTCTTGAGATGACTTCCAGTTTATTTTTTTCTTCATTGAGGCAAATTGACTCAATAAAACTTGGCGTCTTAAACCTTGGCGAAATCTAATCTTTTTTAACATATCGTGTCATTAAGGTCGAGTTGATCGGCCACGGCTCCAGATCATTTTACATTACTGCAGGCTCTCTCCAGGGTCTATCCTTGGGCGTTGTTTATTATCTTCACCAACGACTTTCCCGATACCATCAGTTCCCAACGAAGTATTTATGCTGATGACATAGCTATTCACTCCTGTTTTAGTAGAAAATCTGATATGTCCGACCAAGTAAAACTGGCAGATGCTTTCGAAAATGATTTCCTATTAGCGATTAAATAAGAATAGCTTATGATTTTTTTAGCGTTCCATCAGTAGGGCTGATGATAACCTCCAGGAGATGAACCCTTTGCCTATTCTTGGGCGTATATTTTCCACTAACAGGTGGTGGAGTACTTCTACTTTAATTGCTAGGTCGATATTTAAAATAGTTGGCCTACTGCGTGTACCAGTTTCCTTCTTGAGGCCTCAACTGTATGAATTTAAACGCCCTACCAAATTACCAAATAGGTTTCACCATTTTAACGTCCGTTCTATTCCAATGGTTTCTTTTCTTGCACTTCTCATATGGAACTCTTTAATTTTCTTGCTTCTCTAACAGTTATAATCTTCAAAAATATAAATGCAATGTCAATCGCCATCTTTTCCTGCACCTGTTCTTTTGTTTTTTTTTGTTTTGTTTTGTTTTTTTGTTTTGTTTTTTTAATCATTTCACCCCGAGCAAGGCATTCCACTGCCACTGTTGCGCAGGGGGTTACACAGGGTCGAGGAAGTGATGGGAAAAGGATGGTTAAATTTAGGAAATGTCAGAAGGAGGGTGATAGACGGGTAAGGGTACCGAGAATCAGGGTTGGTTAGATGGTGAGAGAGTGTTTGAGAGAATATATGCAAGTTAGTGCGTTAGGAGGTGTCTATTGACCTTACATTTAAACTCCTGGAGATTGTAGCCATCGGGGAAGCAGGTATGTGGAAGGGAATTCCACAGGCGGGAAGCGCGATAAAAGAAACTGTTGGAGTAGAAATTACGGTTACATCTTATCTGTTTCACTGTAAAAGGGTGGGACCTAGTTGCTAATCTAGTATCTCATGTAAATTCGTACCTAGGCTGCGCCAATGACCTAAGTTCATCGGAGCAGAAGCCGTAAAAGTACTTATAGAAGAGGCACAAGGAAGCCACGTCACACCGGTGAGAGAGTGGTTGCAGCCGGTCCGCCAAGACAGGATCGATCACGTTACAGATTCTCCGTTGTATTTTGTCAAGAAGCCCGAGGAGAGTAGCAGGGGCACCCGACCAGATGTGGCAACAGTATTCAATACACGGGCGGATGGTAGATTTATATATGGGCAGGATAGATTCAGACGGGAAAAATCTCCAGGCCCTGCACAGAGAACCGATCTTCATAGCAGCGGACTTAGCAATGAATTCGATATAGTCATTCCATTTGAGGTCCGCCGAGAATATAAGGCCAAGGAGGTGTAGTGTTTTACACTCAGGGAGGCAAGCCTGTTCCATGCTAGTGGGACGTAGGTGCAATTGTCTATGGTGGCTAATTGATAGCAGCTTCGTTTTGGAAGCATTGAAATTCACGAGCCACTTCCTACCCCAGTCCACCACGGATTGGTGGTCCTTTTCAAGCTCGGCAGCGAGGTTCGCTTTGTCGTCCACACCGGGTTTCTGATCGAAGCAAGAGTAAATTGTGGTGTCATCGGCGTACATGCCTACTTGGGATCTAATGGCATCTAGGAGATTTTTAATGTAGTTCAGAAAGAGCGTGGGACCAAGGATAGAGCCTTGAGGGACGCCAGCGTTCGTATGGTAGTTTTGGGAGGCATGTCTGTTTAATACTACCTTCAATGTGCGGTTAGAGAGGAATGACTGGATTAGATCAAACAAATGTCCAGTTATACCATAGCTCCACAGTTTGCACAAAAGGCCAGCATGTCAGACTGTCGAACGCTTTGGAGATATCCAAGGCAACGGTTCGTGCTTCGCCATTCTTGTCGGGAGCCTGGTATATGTACTCGGTAATGATTGTGTTCTTTCCTCTCATTAAAATCTTCTCATTCTCTTTCAATTTCAGTAACCAGCTTGCGTCTTAGTGACATTATCACCTTGCTTGGAATGAAATGATTATGTTCCAAAATGAAGTGGATCATTTATTTATTTTTTTTAGATAATTTTCCAAACATCTGAGCTAATTTAAATCACAACTATTAATAATTTCGCCATTTTTGACGCTTTACATTATTTTCAACTCCTTTTTTATTAAGAACCTCTCGATTAAACAGAATAAAATCTAGTGTCGTTAAGCATAGTCTGCACTGCAGTGCATACAAATGAAACCAAAATGGCAGCGCTCATTAGAAATCACTGCCAATGTTTTTATAGTTGTTTATTTTCAGTAAATGGCAATTACGTATTTTTCCACATAATCGGCCACTCGAGTTGTTTTATTGTGTAATACATCTTCACCTATCTTTTTGAATTGTGAAATTTAAAAGATTTAGTTGCTAATTAACCTTTTTTTACAATTTTTGTTTAATCAATGCAGTAAAAGTTGCGATATTTTGCTCGTTGTGATTCATAATTAAAATTATAATTCATATATTTATTTTTCTTTCAATGTATTTCATATAAATATATCAATTTTAACTGAATTTATTACTAAAATAGTGAAATTTCAAAGTTAGTTTCTAGTAAAACGCTATGAAAATTAAGGATTTCTCAGCATTTTTCCATAAGATTTTTAAAATTAAATGCTCAATTTTCTTTTCAAGATAGGAATCTAATTTTTGGTATCTGTTCTTATCACATCAAATCCCAACTATCATCACCAGTGCTCTGTTGATTTTCTGAAAAAAGTTGCAAATCAACCTGCCCTAATGGGCCAGCATATCTAGACAACAATGCAGTAGTGAAAGTGTTTATGAAGTAGCATTTCCAGGTTTGATAGATGAGTTTTATTTATCAAAAAGGATGTCTATGAATAATATTCTGAGCAAACATAAAAATGCCGTATTATGACACTACCCAATGGGCATAGGTAATCAAGAAAATGTTAAAAACTAACATGATTAATAACGTAATTCATCTAAACGAGATCAAAGGAGTTAAAATGGAAGTAATTATAATATATAAAGTTTATTCAAGGGTATTATAGTTGTACAACATTCATGTATCAACTATGATAAAGAAGTTATTTATGTAAGCAAAAAACTTACATCGTAATAAATGTATATATTACCTATTACTAATTACATATTTTTGCAGAGAAATTTTAACAAAGTGTAATATGAAATTAAACCTTTAATAATTTAAATTCATCAATTCTGTTCACCTTTTATTCCTTTGCTCATCAAAGCTAATCAAGTTTATTCATTTAATAATCAATTTATTAATCTCCAGAGAATTCTCAATTAAAAGATTGATTCTTCCAAGCCTCATCTATATTATAACGATCCAGTTTCTGTTTGTGAGCGTGACTGTAACATAGCAAAAACAGCACATTGTAGCATGATGTTTGTTAGAGTAATATTGTTAAAATGCTATAAGTTGAACAATAAAGCAATTTTTCATGCATTTCGTAATTTGATAATAGTGTGGGGGTCCATATCCATGCTCATCCAAATAACCAATTTTTGTATTGGTTACAAAATCGTATCGTTATCATAAGAGCTGCGTTTGTTTGTTTTTTTGTTTTGTTGGGTTTTTTTTTTTTTTAGTAAGAATCGGGACTAATCTCACACAAAGCAAGGGGCATCTTGCCTAAAAGAGGATCTCGGATTCTACTCCATCAGCTTTTCTCGCACTTCCCGCCTGTGGAATTCCCTTCCATTTCCCGACAGCTACAATCTCCAAGAATTTAAATGCGTCAGTCAATAATTTTCATAATAATTTGAGGCAAGGTTTTTTACAAATCCAGATGCTTAATCTGACGCCCAACTCAAACACACACGGTAGTCAAAGTATATCATGTTTTTATTGAGACACCATTTCTAGGAAAGTTACCATTCAAAGATTGAAACCACCTCATCCTAGCCTTGTATATGTTGACCTTTGGCTCCTATAAAAAATTCTTATGCCATTTGAACAATCTCGTTTGTTGTACCTCATCTGGCCCACAGTATATTGCTATTGGGACACTGAACTCTGACACTATGTTTCGAGCTTTTTCTGGCAAACCGTCAAGTTTATGTGTAAAGGCAATTACATGAGACGAAGGACCCAGTTTATCAGTAATGGGCTGTGAAAACTGGTAACTCTGTTCCAAGGATCATTAGTGAAACAGGGGTGTCATGGCAAAAATGATCTACAAAAGTCTTGTTGTAGACTTTTTGCATCTCCTTTTTTGCTCACCATCTTTCCTGATGGGTATGGTTTTTTCCAACAAGATAATGTAACCACCCCATTGTACCCAAGTGACATAAAACTGGTTTTAGAAACACTCAGATGACTTCCAAGTATTGTGTTTACCAAATTTAAATCTCATTGAGCACACGTCAGATATCACTAAATTCTCAGTAGCCACTCCCAAATAAATTATGAAAACCTAGAAACATGTTTAGATATACAGCAAGAGAGTTGAGGTTAGGGAAAACACCTTTTTATAATCATATCACCCGAAGTAAGGCATTTTACTGCTACTGTTTTGCAGGGGATTACATAGGAGGAAAGTTATGAGAAACAGTGACGGATTATAGGGGGTGTCAGGAAGTGGGTAAGAGAAGGATGAGAATACTGATGAGAGTGGAGTGGTCAGAGAAAGGAGCATGAGAGAGAGGATACATGTTAGTGAGATAGGAGATGACTATTGACTTTACATTTAAATTCTTGGAGATTGTAGCTGTCAGGGTAGCAAGCAAATGGAAGGGAATTCCACAGGAGGGAAGTGCGAGAAAAGAAGCAGATGGAGTAGAATTGCTAACCTAAGCAATTGCTCTCCCATAAACTATATGAGTAATCGGCAGAAAGTAAAAAATAAAACAGGAGGTAAAAAAAAATAATACTGCCTTTATGACTTCCACTTCGCCAGGTCTACCACTGATGTGCTAATGGCTATCACTGAATATATATACCAGGATTTTGATAAGAATGGCTGTTGCTCTAGGTATCTCAAAAGCGTTTGACAAGGTTTGCTGGCCTTTTGCTCCAAGGCTACAGTATTTCTAGACGATTGTTTGATTTAATCCAATCATTCTTGTCAAATCGTGAAATGAAGGTCATTTTGAATGAGTAAGCTTCCAGATCCTTTCATGTAAAAGCAAGGTTCTATCAAGCTCCTACACTTTCTGATCTTCCTGATCTAATAATTTCCCAAGTAAGCATCTACGCTGAGGAGATCACAATTTACTTCCGTCTCAATAAGAAATGTGCCAAGGCTGACAAAGTAAACCTCACTGCTGCTCTGGGAAAGGACCTGTGATTGATTGGCTAAGTAATGGCTTGTAAATTTGAATGCTTCAATATGAAGCTGCTCTCCTTTAACCACCATAAAAACACTTTCTTGCCTTCCATCAGTATAGATGACACTTGTCTTCTAGAAAGCATCACAAGCTTCCAGATCCTATCATACGAACACAGGCGTTCCTCAATGATCTATTCTAGATCCTACACTTTTTCTGATCTTCATCAATGATCTGCCTGATGTAATCCGTTCCCAAGTAGGTATCTATGCAAATGACACGACCATTTATTCACGTCTAAATAGTAAAACTACCAACCTACAATAATTACTACTTTATCCTTCGTTCAGCTGAAAAAGTAAACCTGGCTGTGGTTCTTAAAAAAAGGACAACAAATCTGTGGTTAACTGAGGCAAGAAATGGCTTGTAAATTTTAATGCCTCCAAAGCGAAACTGCATTTCTTTAACCATTATAGAGACTTTCGTTTGCCATCAAAACGGATGACGCTAGTCTCCTTGGCCTCACTCTCTCAACCGATCTGAAGTGGAACAACTACATCAAATCTATAGCTGCATCTTTTTTTAGGGATGTTGGGTCATTCCGTTATTCCAGAAAGTTTTTCTTGCCAGAATTCACCTTGCACATTTATAAATCTATCATTCGTCCGTATATTGAATACTGATTTCATATCTGGTTGGTCGCTCCTGCTATTCACCTCAAGTTTCTTGATAAACTCCAAAAGAGAATCTGCACTTTCTCACCGATGTGATGTGGCTTCCGTCTTTTCTACAAATATTTTCATGTCAACTACTCGAACGATGTTTTTTTCTCTCACTTTCCATCTACGGAACTCCCTTCTGTTTACTTGCTTCTATGATTGCTTCGCTAAAAGTTTAAATGCAACATCAACTGACATCTTCTACCTCCCTGAATTCCATATATCTTTTATCCTTTCTCCGACACCCACTGTGCATTTGTGGCAGTATGATTTTAAAAAAAAAAAAAAGAAAGAGAGAGAGACACTGACTTCGAAAGACATCAAGGCTTGCCAACTGCTGGTTTTTCCATCGCTTTTATTAGCATGAGGCATCTTACAAAGACCTGGAACTTGACCTGTTGCAAAGATGTCCATATCTAGACATGACAAGCTGTCCTACTGCTAACAGGAAAACCCTGACTGTAACTAGCATTGATAGACATGGCTGCATACGATCCAGGGACATTTTGTCTGTACTGACATGTTTACTACAACCTCTCATTGCCACATAACGCAGCCACCAGTATTCAGTCAAAAATGCTCTTGGGTAACTGTAATTACTTGACACTTCAGTTTATAATGTAAGGCTTCAAATTATTGCAATTTTCACCTAATATTAACAGAATAAAATACTGCAATGGCAATATGACTGACAAATTTAGAGAGTTGCTTATACTGTAAGATCCCATCTGTGTCCATAATGTCTTTTAGACACAATACGAATGAACAAAGGATAAGCAGTAATTATTATAGGTTGGCTATAGCACCAGCTATAGCATAAAATAAAGAATTATAAAAAGATTCTGAATGCATGTACAGGACAAATTTGTCTAAGTTTATGGTTTTGCCTTTTCCTAGGTAAATACTACAAGATGAAACATCCTATATCAGATTGTTTCTACATAGCACCTATAAATTTAGTTTTACTTAAAACCAATTTTACTGAATTCTACAAATACAGAATTTATATATGTCATCCTGAATAATGAATAATTGGCTATGTAAGATAAAGAATTCTTAAAAAATAAGAACAAATTAAGGTATTAGATAAGAAAAAAGAAAAATGAAAAGAAACAAAGAAAAGAGGAAGAGAGGAAAAAAAGAAGAAAAAGAAAGTGATGTAAATGGTGGAAAGAGAAAAGGTGAAAAGAGAAAGAAAAAGTGAAAAAAAGAGAAGAAAGGAGAGAGAAAAAGAGAGTAGAAAAAAAATGAGAAAAAAAAGAAAAATTGTATAGCAAATAACATTTCAATCACAAGAAACATATGTTAGAAATATTTTTATTGATCATGAAGAGACAAGACTTTAGAGTTTTATACCAACAGAACTGCATTAATACAGCCATCATTCTCTGGATTATTTGTTACTTGAGCATATTTACCTAAAATAAAATAAAAATAATCACAAGATTGTAAAAATATAAATCAAAATATTCATCAGCTCAATAAATAAGGGTTTAAATAATAATCATATTTTATCTAAATAAGCCAAACAGAACCAAATAATCTTGTATTATTCAAATTTAAAAGAAACTAAATATAATTAATTTTCAATTATTTTATTAACAACAAAAAGTGAAATTAGCCTGAAATGCTTCTTAATGTTCTTACATTTGAGATATAAAAAGGTAAAAAAAATAAAATAAAATAAGATTAATAAAATAATTATTCTGAAATTTCATTTCATTTAAATATTAAAATTTAACCACTTGAAATTGGCTGACATCTAGCAAAAAAGTTCTTTCTCTTGAAATAGATATCTTGCTGATATATCACAAATGTCTTTTGTATTGATAAAAGTGTTGTATATCAATAAACAACAAACACGCATATATATAAAAATATATATTATATTTTTATTAATGACGATGAACCGTGTAGCCTAGGGAACAGAGAGTGTTGAGAGAGCGCGCCTAAGGGTTGACGGGGGGGTCGTATCTGTTGCTCCTCTGGTCTGGTCTGGCTCTCTCGTCTGCCTCTGTCTCTCTGCCTCGGAATCCGTGCGCCGAGGTCTTTTTTATAATCTCCAAACCGGTACTTCCGGATTTTGCCTCGCCCACGCACGCCCACGTAATTCTCAGAGACACCTGTTCTGTTTGCCTCTTGTAGCCATTTCCGCTACTGCCGGAAATAAGGTCAAACAAACATCCGTTCCTTTCAACGACCGGAAACGTCCCCGCTTGCTCAGCTTCCTCGGGTGGGGCGGGATTGTTATATTACAAAAGTACAATTCTCCAGCTTAGTGAAGAATTTAGGTGACATCCCAGTCCCAAGTGGTTAACAACTGAATGCAATACCATTATAAAAAATACAAATGCTTGAACTCCATCAGTCAGTTAAGTGCCATACGTGAAACACGCTTGGGCGATCATATCTTGAAAGAGACATGACTGACTGGGCAGAAGATTATCCCGCAGTAGATTGCCATTGCTTTCTGCGGTAGACTGGTTGCCAGCCAAGGCTATAGAACCCAATCTGTCCTGTTATTTAACCCATAACTGGAAGGAAAAGACGGATTAATACCTTTCCCAAGGGTATTTGCGCATAAGTGAATGCAAGGAGTTCAACTGGACCTCATCACAATGGCATTAAAACAAACAAAATCAAAATACAAAGTTTTTGTAGATTATACAAAATTTCCTAAAATTTAATTTTCATTTGTGTTAATAAACCAATTTTTAACATTAGCATTAAAAATGGCTAGCAATATCTTGTTCTAAAATCTAAAAAGAATGAGTAAAATATCTTTAACTTACCCCAAATTACTTTTCCGCCTTGTGTTACTAAACCGAGCTCACTGACATTTACCTAAGAAAAGAAAAGCAATTTTCAAATGAAAATTATAAACATGAAAACCAGACTTAAAAATCAAGCGTGTAACCTACTTTTTTCATTGTTTTAATACAAGAAAAAACATTAACACGTAATTAATAGTAAGATAAGAATATTTATAATTTAGATCCAATGAAAGTCTTTGATGGACTAATGAGTCTTTATCAAGGGAAATAACTTTCATAGTCATTAGTAGTAATAGAGCAGCAATTCAATGAATAACCTTTTTATCCATGTACCGTGTCCCTTCAGGATGTAGACGATCATTGACGTCCACTTAGCTGTCTCTTGTCACTCTCAACATACTTCCTCCTGGTATCTCTCCCAAAAATTTGCTCAGGCCTATCAAGTAGGTCTCACGCTACTTTCCCGTCTCTCTTTACCTCTATCCATCATGTGAGTATTAAATTCTCCAGACCCTCTTTCCACATTACATGTCCCAGAAACCTCAACTGTCTCTTCCTTATATTAAGTATGTTTCTGCCTCGTTTCCATCCTTTCCAACACCTTGCTGATCACGTGCTCAGTCCATGGTATCCTCAGCATTCTTCTGTTAAACCATATTTTTGCTGCCTCAAGCCTCTCCTTCATCCTTGAGGAGATTGTCCAACGTTCACTACCATACAGAAGAACAGATCAATCACATAGCAATCTAATACTCTCTTCCTTGTTTCCAATGAGATTATCCAGTATTACATCATACTTAATACAAAACTACAAACCAAACAAATCAATTACTGAAAACAAATCTATTACCATCATTCACAAACTATTTATTCTGATCTTTATGAATAAAATATTTTTTAAAAATACTTCCAAAACTGACTACATGATTTAATCTTAACTTTACATCTTCTATAAAATGCATTAAAAATGTTTAGTTAGTAAGAAATTGAAATAATTAAAAGAGTTGTTTATAATATTAGTATAGAAATCATGATAATATTTTAAACATGTATTTCTTCATCTCAATCAAAAATCTACTGAGGCTGAAAAAGTAAACCTCACTGCTGAGTTTGAAAAAAAACCTTTAATCCGTGGTGGACTGGGGCAAGAAATGGCTCGTAAATTTTAATGCTTCCAAAACGAAGCTATCTAATAACCACTACAGACAATCGTTCCTACCGCCCATTAACATGGATCAGGCTTCTCTCCCTGAAAGCGAAACACTGCGCCTCCTCAGGTTAACTCTCACACCAGACCTCAAGTGGAATAACGATATAGAATCCATAGCTAAATCCGCTGCTAAGAAAGTCAGTTCTCTGTGCATGGCCAGGAAGTTTTTCCTGTCCCAAACAATCCTGCACATATACAAGTCTACCATCTGCCTGTGCTTTGAGTATTGCTGCCATATCTGGTCTGGTGTTCCTGCTATCCACTTAGGTGTCCTTGACCGAATCCAACGGAGAATCTGTAATGTGATCGATCCCGACTTGGCAGCTACAATACAGTCGCTTTCTCACCAACGCAGTGTGGCTTCCCTGTGTCTCTTCTACAAATACTTTCACGGATTCTGCTCCAATGAACTTAGCTCACTAGTACCCCCTATATACGAATTTCCTCGAGCCACAAGATTAGCAACTAGGTCCCACCCTTTTACTATGAAACCAATAAATTGTAAATGCAAATTCTACTCTAGCAGCTTCTTTTCTTGCACTTCCCGCCTGTGGAATTCTCTTCCACATACTTGCTTTCCTGACAGTTACAATCTCCAAGAATTTAAATGTAAAGTCAATAGTCATCTCCTGTCTCACTAACTTACATCCTCTCTCTAATGCTTTTCTACATCCATCCCACTCTCATCAGTACTCTCTTCCCTCTCCTACTTTCTTCCTAACACCCCCTGCAACCTCTCACTCATCAACATTCCTCCTATGTAATCCCCTGCACAACTGTGGCAGTAAAATGCCTTGCTTGGGGCGACACGATTATAAAAAAAAAAAAAAAAAAATACTGAGAATTGTCTATGTAATTCCATGCTGTTGACTTTATGTTGTTAGCAAACAGAAAGGAAACTAAAAAAACTCCTACAGAAGGTAGTGATGCAAAGTGAAAAAAAAGACATGGTTAACAAAAGGAACACCCAACACACAAATTACAAATTTGAGATACTAAAATCAAACAATTTAAATATCTGGGAAGTGTTTTAACAGAGGACTGAAAGTGTGATACTGAATTGGAGTAGATAGACTAAACTATCACCCAGTTCACACTCCACCCACATCTATTGAAGAGGTAAAGAGGCTCATCCCTTGTTCCCTGTTAAGGATGTGGTTTCCGGTTTTCTCTCTTCCAATCTTCTCACTCTTTTTTTTCTTTTTTTCAATTGGAGTAGATAGACTAAACTATCGCCCGGTTCACACTCCACCCTCGTCTATTGAACAGGTGAAGTTCTCTGTTTAGGATGCGGTTTCCAGTTTTCTCTTTTCCTAATCTCTTCACTCCTACGTAGCCCCCTGCACATCAGTGGCGTTACTGCCTTGCTCGGGGTGATATGATTAAAAAAAATATATATATCTAAAAGGTGCATTGGGATAGTGAAAGAGGCCTTCCAAAAGCTAAGCTAAAAAAAAAAAGTTTTATTAGACACAAAAAAAAGAGTACTGAACTGTTACATAACATCAGTACTCCTATACGGCAGTGAATACTGGACAATCTCCTCATAGATGAAGAGACTAGAAAGAAAAAGAAATGTGGTTCTCCTGAGAATGCTGAGAATACCATGGACCAAACAAGTGAGCAATGAGAAAATGAAAACAAAAATCCCTTATACTTAACATCTGGAAAAGACAGTTAAAATTCGGGGACCACATAATGAGGACAAAGGGTTTAGAAAATTTGACACTCACATACCAGATTGAAAGCATGAGAGACAGAGGAAAACAACTCATAATCTACCTAGCAAGCTTGGTTAATTGATGGTGGAACAAGGTTTAAGAGAGATAACAGAAAGGCAAAGCTTATTAAGAGCTACAAAGGAAGGACATTGTGGAGAGCCATGATCGCCAACGTGCTGAAGAAACACAAGACATAGAAGAAAAATAAACTGTCTATATTTCTGAAATATTGTTGCCTTATCTTTATTACTATATTCACAACATTTCAGTCATTGTACACTCTAGCCTTCTTCAGGTCGGGGGTAGATTGTTCTAATTCCACATGTCATGTTTTTGGATATCTCAGTTTCAGCTGATCCAAAGAATCATAAGATCAATACCTGGCCACAGCCGAGAGAACAAAAACTTGTAGAGTTGAATTATTAAGGGGAATTAACTGAAAATGAGATATCCAAAAGTATGGCATAAAACACAAATAGTGTAAAACAAGCTCTATACTGAAGATTGGCAATTCTACTTTCAATCAGGCAGTGAAAAGAAAAAAAAAATTTAAAATCAACAGTAAAAATACAAAACAGCAACTTCCCAATTGCTAATAAACAAATACATACAAGTGAAGGTTTTATAAAAATTCTGTGAAAATGACAAAAAAAACCCAAAAAAAACAAAAAAATCAGCATGCTAAGTGCCATACATGATACACGCTTTGGGCGATCATGTCTCTTTCGAGACATGACTGACTGGGCAGAAGATTATCCTGCAGTAGGTTGCCATTGCTTTCTATGGTAGACTGGTTGCCAACCAAGGATACAGAACCCAATCTGTCCTATTATTTAACCTATAAGTGGAGGGAAGAGACAGATTAATACCTTTCCCAAGGGTATTTGTGCGCCAGTGAATGCAAGGAATTCAAATGGAATTCAAACTTGGCTCCTCGATTTGTTGTTCCAAGTCGATATTCACTGCACCACAATGCAAGATATACAAAAGCAAATTACTTTTTTTTGGACATCTTCAGTAAGCAAAGTACAAACATGTTTATTACGACAAAAATAAAAGTGTGTACATGTTAGTTCTATTCTATGTTTCCACACAGTCGTCATTGAAACTGATTCATTTGTTCCATCAGTGCACTAATACCATCCTCAAAGAATATGACACCATGCAGTTGAAGCTACACTAACACATTTACAACAACAGTGCCATCTATGTAGAATTACTTCCTTGATAATTATCATCTGAGAGTAGATGGAGTAGATAGATCTATCTATCGCCCGGTTCACACTCCACCCACATCTATTGAACAGGTTAAGCGGCTCATCCCTTGTTCCCTGTTTAGGATGTGGTTTCCGACTTTCTCTTTTCCAATCTTCTCACTTTTTTTTCAATTGGAGTAGATAGATCTATCTATCGCCCGGTTCACACTCCACCCACGTCTATTGAACAGGTTAAGAGGCTCATCCCTTGTTCCCTGTTTAGGATATGGTTTCTGGCTTTCTCTTTTCCAATTTTTTCACTAATATGTAGCCCCCTGCACATCAGTGGTGTTACCGCCTTGCTCAGGGTGATATGATTAAAAAAATAAAAAATAAAAAAAATAAAAAAAAGATAATCTGAAGAGGTCAATATAGATTCCATGACCTGGAAGCATCCACCATTACCAACCACTATATTCAGGTTGTAAAATAAGTGTTGCTTGTGAACTTCATAGCACATGGTCAGGCAATAAACACAGACACTGGGAAAGATAGGATAGACTGAGGATAGAAGATTTGCCTAAGAGTGTTATCCTTTTGCACAACAATACACTACAGAACTCCTCCATGATACAGGTAACATGCAACAATACCACATGTCACATGCGATTTAAAGAGGAATATCACTAGGAATCTCAGAAAGAAGCTAGGGCTTAAAGCCTTTTCAAAGTCTCTATACAATCACTGAAGTTAAGCGACATAGAGCCTGGTCAGTACCTCAGTAGTTGACTACTTGGTAATATCAGGGGGTTGTAAGCTTGGATGTGTGTGCCGCATAATGAATAATGGCTCGGAATTGTTAAGCAGAGAGTAAAGTTCCAATTTCTATTGGGTTCGTTATATTCACTTACATGCAAAAACCTATGGGAAAGATATGAATTCAGCTTTCCCTCCCCCAGCTATGGGTTAATTAGTGAAAATTGTATCAGTAAATCATTCTCTCAAAACAAATAAAATATTTTAAAAAATCTACAATCAAAAATATTTTCTGGCTTTAAATAATGGTTGATAAGCTGTAAACCTTGTATGACACCAAATCATGAGACCAATCAAGCAGAAATAATATCTCTATGATATAAAACAATGAAAAACAAGCACAAAAGAATCAAGAATTAATTTTAATGCAAAGCAAAAAAAATTTACTTACTTCAATAATCGTTCCTTTTGTGACAACACCTAGCGATGTGTAAAAAGGGGAGCTGGGGTTCTTTTTCACACTAATTATGGGTAAATTGAATGTGGCTCGCAATTCTGGATGAGTGACATGTGCTTTTTTGAAACGGAGAGCCTGAAAGGAAAATGAAAGGAACAATAACTTACAAACTGAAAGCATTAGAAGCTTTTTTGGCAAAACTTGTCTTAGAAACAAAACATTTATTTTTCAGACAATGCCTGACAACTCACCATAGGTCGAATGAATCTTTCATACTTAGGAGGTTTCCGAGTAAACCCATCACCAACAAATGTAACTTTGGTAACCATTCGCTTCCAAGCTTTCTCTATTAAAAAGAAAAATTAAATAAATAAAAATTGGCACAGAAAACCATTAATAAAATCTATTTAAATCATTAAAAAGGTCAAACTAATACAAGCTAATACTTTCAACTATAGAAACAACCTACAAAACTTTAATTTTTCTTTTTTTTGCTGTCCATGAAATTATTTGAAAAAGTTTAAAATATTTTGCAAATGTGTAAATTTGTTTCTACCAAGATACCTGAAAAAGGTCAAACACAACAGCCAAAATGTTGTGATAACATTAAAGATGAGAACATTAATCCAAATATAAATAACGATTCCTCATTCCAGAAATTGTTTCTAACCACTTAAAAATGTAAAATGCAGAAAACCATTATGTTCTAAAATAAAATAAAAAAGTAAACATACATTTTAGTTTATGCTAGAATAGAATATAAATATCTACTTTTAAAATTACCCGAAAGTATCACAAAAAAAAAAAAAAAATTATATATCAGAAAGAAAAGACTTACTTTGTCTTTTGCCAGATTTGACTACTTTGAACACTTCTGTTTCACTCACACCTTTCACTTTTGGAAGAGGAACATTCCATTTGCCCTGAAAAGGAAAACAAATAAAACTCTTAATACATGCTCAGAATTATTCTACAACTCATGGCTTCAAGTCTTATTTCTTAGAAAACAAAAACATAAAAATTAATCACTTTAAGCAGAAAAGTTCAAAACTCATTTGAAAGATTGTCAGTACATTAAATTTGGCATAAAAATTAGTTTTAACAATGAGGATTCAATAGTCTATATTTCTGTTATAATTTATAAACTTTCTCCATTATCAAAAGAATGATCTAAAATGTTTATAATGTTACAGAAATCAATCAGTAAAGTATAGACTTTATCAACTGACCATTTGGATTTTGATTTGATTCAGCAAACGAAATAGTTCTCAAAAATCAGAAAATATCTTAACAGCATCACTTACAACTCCGAGATTGGACAACCCAACACAAAAGATTGAACTAGCAATTATCAATTATTGATCAATAATATTATTGATTTTACCAAATAATATTATCAATTATCAATTATTGATCAATTCATCAATTTATCCCAACAAATTCAGAAAGCAACACTTTAATCCTCTAACCTATTGTCCCATGGGACAATACAGAATCTAGAACTGACAGCCTTAAACCTATGTTTTTATTGAATGCCTGCTGCTTGTCTTTCTTACTGCTGTCGAAGCCATAACACATCATTCAACAAGTCCCAGGCCTGACATATAGATGGTGCCACTAATAAAAAATTCCATATGCTTTTTATGAAGTACTAACCTTCAAATGGCATGTAACAAAATTTGGACCCAATCGGATTATTAGTTTACAAATTACAGTTATTTAAGTGAAGTTACTGTTGCAAATTTTCAAAACAATAGAAAAGTCTGAATGTTGTGTGTTGATAAAGCATTGCTTTCTGATGGGAAAAATACTGTTCAAGCAAAGCAATGGCTTGGTATGTATGATTCAGTTTCTGCTCCATCAGAAACCACTATTAAGAGGTGATATGCTGACTTTAAACGCAGTCATACAGACACAAATAATGCTGAATCGGCAGTTGTCCCAGAAAACACCAAAACAATCCACAAACTCGTTTTGGCTGATCGCAAATTGAAGTTACATGAGATAGCAGAGGAGTTAAACATGTCAGAAGGCAGTGTATTTACCATTTTGCATGAACATTTGTCAATGAGAAAACTCTGTTCAAAGTGGGTGCCGCATTTGATCAAAAACAACAACGCATCAGTGATTCAGAGCATTGTTTGCAACTGTTTCAACGCAACAAGGAGTTTTTGCATAAATCTGTGACAATGGATGAAACATGTAGCCACCACTTCACTCAGAAGTCAAATTGGCAGTCAGGTGAGTGGACAGCAGTAGGTGAAAGCTGTCCAAAGCAACCAAAGATGCAAACATCAACAGGCAAGGTTTTAGCCTCCGTATTTTGGGATGAGCAAGGTATTTCGTTCATAGATTACCTTGAGAAAAGAAGAACCATCAACAGCGAATGTTATATAGCATTATTGGTGCGTTTAAAGGAAGAAATTGCCAAATCACAGCCACAAATAAAGAAGAAAAAGTGATCTTTCACCAAGACAATGCATCATGTCACAAGTCGATCGCAACAATGGCAAACTACATGAATTGCACTTCGAAAGACTTATCCACCCTATTCTCCAGGTCTGGCCCCCAGCAACTACTGGCTGTTTGCAGACCTGAAAAGTATGCTCCATGAAAGAGATTTGGGCTCCAATGAAGAAGTAATATCAGAATCTGAGGTGTACTTTGAGGCCAAAGACAAATCATTCTACAAAAAAGGCATCAAATTGTTAGAGAAGCATTGAAATCAGTGTATCACCCTAGAAGGAGACTATGTTGATGAATAAAATCAAATTTTGCCTAGTCCAGGATTTATTAAATGATTATTTATCAAAACTTGGCTTTTCTCTTTGTTGTCATTTCAGTGGAACAAAGACTAGCAGTAACTAAACAGTACTAAAAAAGAAAAGACAAATCCTGAGACATAGGCAGAAAAACAAGATAAAGGAATCAGTTCACATACTGACAAACAAATGAAAAAGGGGCACAATACCCAAAATATTATGATAACAAAGATAAGGACAGGAGTCTGAATAAAAATAATGATAATACAGAGAAAAAAAATGAAGTGATTATATAACAAAATATAGAAGAGAAGTTTACATCTAAATTTAAGAAATAATTCTAATTATCTGACTTTGCAATAATTTTTTTTTGTTTAATGTCATATCCCTTCATGACTACACAGTAGGGTAGGTCGATTTTGGAACTGTAAAAAATTGCACTTGAAGAAAGTTGCAAAATAATGTCAAGAGTTACAAGAAATTTTTTTCTTCAAAACTTTGTATTTATTTGAGCATTTAAACTTAAAGACGAAATAAATTGGGATTTTTATCGCGATAGAGGTGTCGCCGGAAAAATGTGTCGCTTTAAAACCCAAGTTTCAACAATAAGAAAAAAATACAATACGCTTAATAATAGATATTTTAAGTTTAGTATTCTTTTTTTCTTAAAAAATTAAATGAAAACATCAAAATTAAAAAGAAATAAAAACACTATGATATTTAGTTTAATATACAAATAACTATTTACGTATGCCGTTTTTTTTTATTATTTTTACGGTCTTCACCTGTTGAAGTTACCTCCCCCTAAACGATTGTTTTGACTTTGTTTACTCTTTTACGCTTTTAATTATCACGAATATCTCTTGTATTTTTTTAATAGTTAAGTCTTATTTTAATGAAAAATTAACTTTTATAATTATTCTGATTTGTTTATATTTTTAAAGTTAATATTTATTTATTAAAAAGCCTGTTTACGCGCTAATCTCGGAAGTAACACTACTTTAAAGTCAGTAAAAAAACATTACTTTTAATTTAATGTATTTATTTCAAATTTTATCAAATTTATTTTTAAAATATTTGTGGAATTTCATTTCTGATAGTACATATATTTTTTTCAGGTATTTCAGGATCGTGAATAACTAAAAGGATCAGTGGGGCAAATTAGGGTCTAAGGGCACTTTCCAGCTTGGACTTGTTGATTTAAAAAGTGCTATAAAAAAAGTAAAAGGGAAAGAGAGAGGTTAAGAAAAAATTTAGTTTCATCACCAACAGCTTCAACATCAAATGTTCAAACTAATGTTCCTTCCCCTCCTACTCATCTTCTTCAAGTGAAAAACCAGAAGAAGAATATTTGCAGCCAAGGAGGCATCCAAAAGGCCCTTATAATTTCCAAGTTATGCTTTCAAGTTAGTTAGTGGGGACATATCTTCTAATCTTAGAGCTAGCCTTGTCAATGCCTTGCTCTTGGATTTGAAGGCTATGGGCCTTCTTATACCAAATATTAATATGAAAGATATTATAGATAGAGCAAAGTCTAAAGTAAAAACAACTGCCAAACAAAAACATGATGAAAGCGTGGAAAACCTTATATGTATTGCAGTTGATGGGAGAATGAATAAGGACACATTGCTGCATGAGGAAATTATGGAGGAAAATGGACAGAAAACTATGAAAAAACTAAGGAACCAGAACGCTGTTTAACTTTTACAAAGAAGGCACCACATGAAAGTCATTATCTGATACAAAGAGTTCTCCCTAATAGTGGTGCAACATGTGTTGTTCATGCAGAGCAAGTAGTGGATGTTTTGCATGAATTCAACAATGAGAACACTATCAAGGCTATCCTTGTTGACAACACTAATGCCAACACAGGCTGTGAAGGTGGAATGGTTGCAATTTTAGAAAAAAAAGATCTTCATGCAATTGCTTGCTATTTGCACCATAATGAACTATCTTTCAGAGCTCTTTTCAAAAACATAGGTGGTTGCACAAAAGGCCCTACAGCATTCAGTGTTCCTCTGGGGAAATTATGCTCAAATGATTACCACAAACATCATTTTCCACTATTAGCAGTCCTCTGCATTCAGTTTTGAAAATTGATGAAATACATGATCTTAGTTGTGACCAAAGACTCATTGGATATTTCTAGAGGTAAGGTTGACTCTAGATATGCCTCCTGGAAAATTGGTCCTTTAAACCAGGCAAGGTGGTTAACTTTGGCCATCAGGCTTATGTGTTTATTGAGTCGTGGCACATACCCACAAAAGCTCACAACAAAACTCAACAGTTTAATAAGTTTTATTGTAAATGTGTATACCACTTGATGGTTTGAAATTAAAAGAAATAATAAGTTCCACAATTATCAAGTGCACATTTTTAATATGATCCAGAAGATCAAGAAGCAGCCTCATGAAATCCAACAGATCACTTTAAGAAATATGCAAGTAAGTACATTTTGTTTACTGTCTTATCTCACAGCACACAGGCTCCTCTCGGACAAGCAATATGGTTTCCGCTTCACCAGGTCTACTGCTGATATGCTAACGACCATCACCGAGTACATATACCAGGCACTCGACAGGAATGGCGAAGCTCGAACCGTTGCATTGGATATATCTAAGGCGTTCGACAGAGTTTGGCATGCTGGCCTTCTATGTAAACTGCGGAGCTATGGTATAACTGGACATTTGTTTGAACTAATCCAGTCATTCCTCTCTAACCGCACAATGAAAGTGGTATTAAACGGACATGCCTCTCAGAACTACCATACAAACGCAGGTGTCCCCCAAGGCTCCATCTTAGGTCCTACACTCTTCCTGATATATATTAATGATCTCCCTGATTCCATAAGAACCCAAATAGGTTTGTACGCCGATGACACCACAGTTTACTCTCGCCTCCAACAAAAATCTGGTGTAGGCGTCAAAGCTAAACTTGCAGCCGAGATTGAAAAAGACCTCCAATCCATATTGGACTGGGGTAAGAAATGGCTAGTAAATTTTAATGCTTCTAAAACGAAGCTACTGTCAATTAACCATCATCGACAATCTCACCTACCTCCCATTAGCATGGACCAGGCTTGCCTCCCAGAGAGTAAAACACTACGCCTCCTTGGTCTCACACTTTCAGCGGACCTCAAATGGAATGACTATATCGAATCCATTGCTAAATCCGCTGCTATGAAAGTCGGTTCTCTGTGTAGGGCCCGGAAGTTTTTTCCGTCTAAATCTATCCTGCACATTTACAAATCTACCATCCGCCCGTGCATTGAATACTGCTGCCATATCTGGTCGGGTGCCCCTGCTGTTCTCCTCGGGCTTCTCGATAAGGTTCAGAGGAGGGTCTGTAATGTGATAGATACCGACTTGGCAGACCGCCTGCAGTCTCTCTCCCACCGGCGAGACGTGGCTTCGCTGTGTCTCTTCTATAAATACTTTCACGGCTTCTGCTCCGATGAACTTAGATCACTGGTGCCCCCTAAATACGAATTTGCACGAGATACTAGATTAGCAACTAGATCCCACCCTTTTACAGTGAAATCGATAAAATGCAGCCGTAACTTCTACTCCAACAGTTTCTTTCCTCGCACTTCCCAACTGTGGAATTCTCTTCCAAACGATTGCTTCCCCGACGGCTACAATCTCCAGGAGTTTAAATGTAAGGTCAATAGACACCTCCTAACACACTAACCTGCTCCCATTCTATCAAACACTCTTCCCATCTGCCCGACACTTATCCTTGCTATCCTTACTCATCTATCACCTTTCTCCTGACATTCCCTATGTCTATCCACTCCTTCTCTTTACCTTCCCCTATGTAGCCCCATGCGCAATAGTGGCAGTGGAATGCCTTGCTTGGGGTGAGATGATTAAAAAAAAAAAAAAAAAAAAAAAAACTCCATAGCCAAATCTGATGAAGTTGAAGTAAGAGAAGCTTTAAAAAGAGTTTTGGCCATTAGGTAATTAAATATTTATTTATATATCAATGACTCAATTATTTATTGCAATTTATAGAATCATTTTAAAGATTTTATCTAATTTCACCATAATTATTATAGTAGAGACTGGGAGTTTTCAAATGAATCAATAAATAAATTTTATATTCTTTCAGGAGTGGTGAGTCAACCAAGAAAAGGTTAAAAAGAATACCAACCATTAATTTTAATGCCACACCCTGGACACATTTGATAGATTTATCATTGTGGCATTTTTGAACCACCAATGACGGAAGGTTTTTCTGAATCTGAACTTCAGGAATCATTGTTAAATGGAACCAAGCTTGACTTGCCAAATTTGCCCCCACATTCCTAAGGTATGGAATGGGCAGTCAAGTTAACAACAGAAGCTTTGCAAACTGTATACGGTTTTGAAGCAAGGCATCAACATATTATAGCCAAAGTTTTGAGTCAGAAATTGAGACCAGCATTTTTGTATAAGGGCTCTTATATGGAGCAATTTGACTCTATATATTAAGCACTATTAAAATAGTGTTTGTTTTTCCTTATTTGTTTGTTTGTTATATTTTCACTTATAACAGAAGAAATCATATAAGATATTCAAATATCACTGCTTAATTCATGTTTTTTAACCCTCTAGGGCCATTCGTATCATATTTGATACAGTATGAAAACAAGCCTTGAAAGAAATATTTTCCTGAAAATTTTTTAAGAGAAATATTTTATAAATTTTAAATGAAAGCAGTACTGACTGCTCAGTCAATGAATACCAAATGTTTCCTTATAGGGAAATACCAAATGTTTCCTTATAGGGAAATACTGTATCAAATATGATACGAATGACCCTAGAGGGTTAAAGCAGATACTGAAAATGGGGGGGGGGGGGGGGGGCAGATTTTCAATTTCAAGATTAGTCATCATTTCTTTAATTATTATCATTTTTATAAAATAAAATGATATTCCTTGATTTAAATACTAAAATTATTTGGTTTTCTCACTAATATTCAAGCCAAATCTTGTGAAAATGAGGAATTTTCAGTATATTTTTGTCTGCGATCTTTGATGCCAAACGCTCAAAAAAACGTTGAAGTATTTGATCTAATATTTTGTATCAGTACTTAATAGGTCCATACACAGCTTTCGGTAAGTGAGATTTTATAATATTTTAAAAGTGAAAAATCAACCTAGCCTACTACACAGATACCTTCTTTCTTCTTTTTTTTTTTTTTTTTTGTCATGCACTCCTGGGAGGGATGACGGGGTGGTTTTCAGTTGCCTTTTCTAAGGTTTGAAAATGACTTTTGATCTGTTGTGAACTGGGGCAAAAAAAATAGCTTGTAAATTTTAAACCCCCCCCCCCCCCAAATATATATGAGCTGTGATACAGCGAAACAGATCTGTCTGCGGATGACAATATATATATATATATATATATATATATATATATATATATAATTATATGGTTATGTCAATTTTTCATTGCTACATGGAAATTTCTATGTTTCGAGATTAATTCTCATCATCAGGCAATGCTGGTGTGGTTGTGCAGACGATTTACATTTAAATGACAAATACTTTCAGTTTACTGTGAATGTATGTGGGTGTTTTTGTGTGTGTGTATGTTCTGCTAATCAGAATGGAGATTCACTTAGGGGTTTGACCTTGAGGAATTTACGTGCTAACCAACTTTTTTCCTCCACTATTTCTTTTTCCTTGACTCTATTCCCCTCTGCAATGTTATTAGTCCTAACTTGGCATCTCGCCTTCAGTCACTTCCCCACCACAGTTACATAGCTTTTCTGTGCCTTTTCTATAAATATTTCCATGGCAATTGTTTTGATGAGCTCACCATTTCAGTATTTCAAATTCATGAATTTAAACATAGTACTAGATTGGCAGCAAAGTCTCATTCTTCTATTGAAATTACTAAATGTAACCATGAGTTCTATTTTAACAGTTTCTTCTCTCTCAATTCTTGCCTGTGGAACTCTTTTCCAGATTATTTTGCTTCTTGTCAAATACAATCTTGAAAAATTTATAAGAAACATTAACCACCATCTTTTTTTAAATCCAGTTCTTTTATTGTCCTTTCTCTTCATTATTGCTTCCTCGTTTTCTTTCTGTTATGGAAGTAAATAATACACCCCCCAGTAACACAAATGAACTTGGCCAGGTGTCTTAAATAAAGATCTCTGAGTGAGTCAAAATATCCTGTTGGAGTCAGTCAAGAGCATTTCTAACAGATACCACGACAAGTAGCCTAAGCAAGACTTAATATTATAAATGCTTGAAACAAGTTAACACTTTCACACTCAGTAATTCCTTGCATCTTGGTGACTTTATCATATTGTTTTGGATGAAATGATTTAAAAGCAAAGAAAAATTTTCTAGGGCTGTATTCATCAATGTGTGCGAAGTAAATTGAACGGAAAGAAAACAATGACTTACTGCTTTCTCTTTTCTCTTCTGTTTGATCATGTTGGACAACACTTTAGCTCGACTTTGGCCTTCTCTGTCCAACAAGTATGCTGGGACGGCTCCCTCAGGCACAACATCATCATTCTTTTGTTTGGTCTTCTTCTGTTCGTGCATCTTAATTCTGCAATCAGTTAATATTTACCATAAGCAATTTACATTAAGGTCAAACAAAAACATGTAGTAAAATCGGTCAAAATACAATAAGTATAATTTTTTTTTAATTTATCAGTTTAATTTAGAAATGTTTGGGCACAAATTAAAAGCAATAGAAAATGTTTTATAGAAAACTGAACAATAATGAATAGCACAATAATGAAAAGCATGAAGTACAAATATTCAATTCACATTATTATATGCCTTTTTTGTATTGATCATTAAACATATTCTACATGGCAAATTAATTGAGGTAAATACAATAATTGTTATTTCAGAACTGGATGTTTCACTAACAAAAAGAATTTAAAAAAAACAACCAATATTAATTTAAAAACCACTGAATGAATTAAAATATAAGTAAATAGAACAATATTAAGGAATATTAAAACAGATTTACTTACGTTTTCTTCATCTGCACTTTTTCAGCATGTCGCTTCTTGTGATAAAGTTTAGCCCTGAATAAAAAAAAATTGTTTTTAAGAACGAAGAGCAAAGATAAAACTATAGATTTGTAACAGTTTAATTAAATAATACTCAAGAATACAATTCTCTTCATTATATCGTTTTAGTTTTAATTATGAATAATCTTCCATATTTTATACAAGTCATAGAGCAATACAGTTATCTTTATAAACCTGATAGTTTACTGCCTCTAAAAAAGCCCCTAAACCATACAAAGACACAGAACTCTTAGTCAAATAAAGTGGAAGGGCTTCTAATTTTCAAAATTTTGATAAGCATAACCCCCGCTACTCCACCCATTTATTTGAGAGACAGTATTATAACATCACAAATCTAATATATCACAGGATCTGAAGTTCAAAAAAACAGATGAGGTTTTACTCAGAACTGTTATTTCTAATTGTCACGATGCTCGTCCTCTAGATCATGGGGTAGCAAACTTTTGCTAACTATGTGCAGACTTAGGGTTTTAAAATCATGCAGTGTGCTAACAGCATATGAATTTATTTTTATTTTTCTTATAAAAGTTAATATGTAAACCACATTAATAGAAATAAAATGTTTTTAAAAGTTTTTTTTTTCTTTTAAGTTTTTATTATTACTGGAAGCCTCACCCTTGCCCTTAACCAATTGCTCAATATCGGCAACATACTTTGTTACTTTGAGATTTACACACTTTTCTAAATGTTCAGGTGTGGACTTAACACTGCTTTCATGTGAGAGAAAATTTTCTCACACAAATAAGTTGAACCAAAATCTGAAAGAAGAGCAAAAGCAATTTTCTTTAAACAGATGAAAGATTTTGGGAGGGATGTTCAACAATAGAGAAGAGCGGCTGACTTTTGTAAATTTTTGTCTTCCAGAGGCTTCCTTAGTTCAACACATCATGCCATTGGAAATTGCATGGGTGCCATAGGTTGCCAACCTGTTGTAAATGGTATAATCCAAGATCATTAATATTAATGCAAATTTTTAAAGGAAATTTATAATGGATGATGTTAATCAATTTAGAAACAAGAAATGCAAGCTATAAATAATCAGAACTGGATTGCAGTTGTAATGTTTCTGAGCTTTGATGTCATTTTGCTAAGGCATAAAATTTATGAAATCTTGAAATATAATCAAAATATTTCAATATTTATCCATAAATATCATAATAAAAAAAATTTTAAATTAAATGTTCAAATTTTTTAAAGTCTTACTTCAATCCACGAAGTTTCTGGGCCTTGTCTGACATGATATGAGGCAAACGGCCTTCCTTTTTCCTCCTGAAGATCAAGAAAATTAAATAAAATAAATACAATGACATTTTGCGCAATTAAAAAAAATAACTCAATAATTTTCAAAAATTAGCCTATGGAATATTTTTTTTTTAAATTAAAGTGCTTTGATTTGCATTAAAATGTGTTTCTTTAACAAACCACTTAATATTTTTATCTATAAGAGAAATAAAAAAGAAAAAATAATATTCAAAATGTCACAAATTCAATGACTGATACTATTAAACATTCAAATTATGTATAACAATTAGGATCTGCTTTGTTAGTCCAATTTGGTAATACCTTACTGATTAAACAATTTGCACTCCAAAAAATTAATATATATATATATATATAAATTAATATAACTTCTTGTATGTTAAATACATATAAATATAAATGCATACATGTATCTCTTAGCAAATTAATTGTAGCAAAAAGTAAAACCTTCCAGAATTTAGGAAAAAAATTTATTTAAAAAATAAATAAATACTAACTTCTTTTCTTCATAATCCAAACGACGTCCATGTCGCTTTCTGTGGAGTTCAATGTGTTCGTTCTGTGGCTGAATTAGGGAAAAAAAAAAACATTAATTCCTCAATAGAAAATCTCTGAATTAACTACTCCAAATTTCATTTCAGGTTACAAAGTATAACAATTTTTTAACATCTACTAGAGTCAATATTTTGCTTGTTTAAAGTTTTGCAAACACAAACTTAAATTTTAAAATTTTTTTTTCTTTATCATTCATAACTGTCAATATTACACTTTATTACTCTAGTAACGTTCACCCAATATAAGAGAAAGCGAAGATTATGTGAATAAAAAGGATAGACAATGACTGACCTATGTCTTGAATAAGTTAAGATGTAGTATTTGGAGAAGCGTCTGTTCCACAAAGTAGAAATTATTGGGGGAAAAAAAAGTTGTCTAAGTGGAACGTCCTCTTTACAATTGAAATACAGAGGAAATGAGGGTGATTCAACTTCATGAACATATATTTTGATTATATTCATTCCTATAAAGAAGAGTCATTTCTGAACACAGACTTCACTGTATTGTTACTGAGAAAATATTTTATCATTTGTTGATAACAGGTCTTTTGCATTTCTTATAAATATTTGATAGTTTCTCAAATGGTAGACATACTGGCAGCTTGAGGTGTATCATTTGATCTTCAATGCATTTAAGTCAATCCATAAATCAAAAAGAAGGATTTGCTGAAGCTATGGTATCATCAAATATTGGAGAATCAAAAGGAATAAATCCAATATCCGTGTCAAGTATTGGTAAAGATAAAAAGTTTATTGGAAATTCACTATTGAGAAAGAAAAAAATTAATGGTCAGAAAGTAAAGATGTGTGTGTGTACAAAACAATATTATGATCATGCGTATTTACCCATGGAATCTGACATGGATTTATTAATTATTATACTCTGATTAGTTTAAACTAATATCCTTATCCAGGTAATCATTGACTTTTGGTCTTCTTCAGATGTCTATTGTAGATACTGCTTCAAGCTCGACTAAAGGCTGTTACAACATTTTCAAATGTAAATAACAGTTGTCATTTTTTGCAGAGGTTAAAAAAGGGGGGGTATAATGAATATTTTCTTGTATTTTTATATAAACTAATAAAGAATTTAAAAAAAAAAAGAGAAAGAAAATTAAAATCTAGTCGAAAGGAAGAAGAGACATTTAAAACCTTGTTAGGGAATGAGCGTGTAAAAGCTTATTGCAAGGGAGATATTGCCCCCAACAGAAACGAGTCACATGTTGTTTCTACCTATCACATGCTTGGTTAAAATGAGGAAAGAGAAAAATACTGCTCGTCCTCTTTTAAAGAGCACCATGTAATCCCCACATCTTCACAAAATTTCGAATCAAACTTTATTTGATCCACAGAGATTGCAATATTTCATTTCGCTTTCCATGCTAAGAGAGATAATTTGTATCAGATAATTCTTTCTATTTAGCAAATTGTGACATCGCTTTAAAACCCTTCCACGGAACGAAAGTGTGGAAACTACTTATTTCTAAATATATGCAAATTACTGCTAATTTGCATATATTTAATCTGCATGGCTCACTCTTGTAAATGTACACACATGCACACCTATCCAATTTCTACTGTCTTCAATCATTTATCTATCACATCCATCTTTCCTGCGCAGTTTGGTTTGGTATTTAACCAGCAGGCACACATGATTCCAACAGTTGGACGTCCGCTATCAGCCGACCATGGTCACTTAACGTACAGCAGTCTCCCGACTCATGGGGAGAACCTCTGTTATCCAATATGGCAGAGGGACCTAGATTTCTCACACACTTGCACTAATTGCAGGTCGCAATTAGGTGCCAATTTTATTTCGAACACACACATGCATTATGTTCACACAAACTCCAATTGAACATTTCAATTACGGTTGGGCCCAAGAATCGACTACAACAAGTATGCAAATGTCCAACTCACGTACAGACATTTTTCTCTTAAATGCAATCACACACATACAAATATTACTTTGAACTCTTATACCTTATGTCAGGTTAATTATTCTTTAACCTAAAACTTAATGCAACATGTAGACTGAACAAATGAACATTTTACTTTCTTTCAATCAAAGAAACTCTTTATTGTACCAATTGTATAAGAAAACAGTCAATGGGGAACAACTCACAAATTGCTATATCCTGCCTTACTAATTGCATGCATTGTCATATCAAAATCACTATATATATTATTGTTTGAATATATATTTTATTCCTGTTGTTTCGAAGCCGTATCATTGTCATTTCTTATTCTGTCTTCATTTCGTAATCCTGAATGTTGTATGAAATCGAATATAAATACTGTTGGAGAGTTTCAGAGATGTTATTTGACCATATCAAGAGAAATCCAAAGTTTATTGTCCTTGAACCAGACATAGTCTTCAACCTGATGGTAATATCTTCAAAAACACTCTATAACTTGGAGACCGCCAACATTCCCTACAGATTAGTGACCACCGACATCTTCAACAAAAGTATAACTTTTTCCCATTCTCCAACCAAGAGACTGAACTCACAGCCCCCAGATTAACCTGCTTAACCAATACTTTTATCCACTAGGCTAGTGCAGTGGTAAAAACTTGGAAGCCTTGTTCACAAAGATCAAGTATTACTTGGACATGACAATCCAATAAGATGACTTTCAAATGTAGTCCAGAATGGCTGAAGATGAACTAGCTTTCCTAGACGTGATAATTACTCACACAGATTGTGAGTTCAAGACATCCATATATCGTTAAGCCAATATTTATTGGACACTCCCTGGATTTCTGATTCTCACCAGCCATAGAGCATGAAGAAAGAAGTATAGTGCCTATAAATATCAAGCAAACAACCACGATACATACCAACAGGAATGATGAAACTAAATCATTCCTGTTAGTATACATCTGGACCGTTTTAAAAAAAAAACAAAAAAACTTACAGGAATAATTATTCTACAAGCATAATATCAACTTCCACAAAAAAAGGGAGTGATAAGGACTGGGGGACAAAATTTAGAAAACTAGCATAGTCGTTATACTTTACAACATCAGAGGTACTCTGAAAAGATTCAAATAATCATCAATTCATACAACACCTTGGAATGTATTGAAAAGTAGTTCCACTCTTCAAAAATATTTATTCTGAACCAAGCCCTACCCCACCCCAAAAGTAATAATGACCAATAATTTTGCACAGTTGTAGCAACAAATACTAATCTACTAAAAAAGAAATGCTGGAGAAACATTGGAAGCATGTAATGTAATCAGAATAGAGGGGACAATGAAATCAAGTATAACTGATCATGTGTGGAAGGAAAACAGAAAGCACTAACCTTTTTGGAATGAAGTCAGGATAAAGAACAACAACAATAGAAAATAAAGCAGGGTAAATATTCAGTACACGTATTTGGCTGTAATAAACTCCTCGGTAACCTAAAAACAAACATCTAGGGATCTCCACAAAATACACGATACCTAAGGTTGTAAATTAATTTTTAAAAATGAAAAAAATTCCTGTAAGAATTCTTTCTTTATTCATCAATTTTTTTTAACATGACACATAGAATAATAGTGTCCTTAAAAGCAATTAAAAACTTTTCTAATTAAATAATGTCAGTTTTTAAAAAAAAAAAACATTTAATATGTTTCATTTCACCATTCAGAGCAGATTTTCCATAAATTGACAATAAATTCTCCAAGTCCATATAAATATGAAGAGGGTGGAATTTTATAAAATTAAGTGAAGTTAACAGATGTAAATTGTAAAAATATATTTTACTAAGATTTTCTAAATAAAATTAAAAAAAACAGAAATAATTTCATTCATTTGTATATAAGTCCTGAAAATTTGAGTAAAATCCAACAATTATTTTTTTTTTTTAATAATCATGTCACCCCAAGCAAGGCATTTTACTGCCACTGTTGTGCAGGGGGTTACATAGGAGGAATGTCATGAGGAGTGAGAGGTTGCAGGGTTATCAGGAAGAGAGTAGAAGAGGGAAGAGATTACTGATGAGAGGGGGTGGACAAGGAGGAATGTTATGAGGAGTGAGAGGTTGCAGGGGGTGTCAGGAAGAGTGTACTGATGAGAGTGGGATGGATGTAG
This sequence comes from Ascarosepion bandense, assembly GCA_037127315.1. Lineage (NCBI taxonomy): Eukaryota > Metazoa > Mollusca > Cephalopoda > Sepiida > Sepiidae > Ascarosepion > Ascarosepion bandense. The sequence continues at coordinate 5,579,052 of JBBBDQ010000511.1, forward strand.
AAAAGCATTAGAGAGAGGATGTAAGTTAGTGAGACAGGAGATGACTATTGACTTTACATTTAAATTCTTGGAGATTGTAACTGTCGGGAAAGCAAGTATGCAGAAGGGAATTCCACAGGCGGGAAGTGTGAAAAAAGAAGCTGCTGGAGTAGAATTTGCATTTACATTTTATTGGTTTCACAGTAAAAGGGTGGGACCTAGTTGCTAATCTTATGGCTCGAGGAAATTCGTATATAGGGACTACCAGTGAGCTACATTCATCGGAGCAGAAGCCGTGAAAGTATCTGTAGAAGAGACACAGGGAAGCCACACTATGTCAGTGAGAAAGCAACTGTATCCTAGCTGCCAAATCGGGATCGATCACATTACAGATTCTCCGTTGGATTCGGTCAAGGACACCTAAGTGGATAGCAGGAGCACCGGACCAGATATGGCAGCAATACTCAATGCACGGGCGAATGGTAGACTTGTATATGTGCAGTATTGTTTGGGACAGGAGAAACTTCCTGGCCCTACACAGAGAACCGACTTTCATAGCAGCGGATTTAGCTATGGATTCTATATAGTTATTCCACTTGAGGTCTAGTGTGAGAGTTAACCCGAGGAGGCACAGTGTTTCACTTTCAAGGAGATAAGCCTGATCCATGTTAATGGGCGGGAGGAATGATTGTCTGTGGTGGTTATTAGATAGCAGCTTCGTTTTGGAAGCATTAAAATTTATGAGCCATTTCTTACCCCAGTCCACTATGGATTGGAGGTTTTTTTTCAAGCTCGGCAGCAAGGTTTACATTTTCAGCCTCGGTAGATTTATCATCGAGACGAAAGTAAACCGGAGTGTCGTCAACATATATGCCCACTTGGGATCTTATTACATCAGGAAGATCGTTAATATAGATAAGGAAAAGCGTAGAACCTAGAATAGAGCCTTGAGGGACACCCGCATTCATGTGATAGTATTGGGAGGCTTGTATATTCAATACCACTCTCATTGTACAATTTGAAAGGAAGGACTGGATTAGGTCAAACAATTGTCCAGTTATACCATAGCCCTGCAGCTTGCATAGAAGGCCAGCATGCCAGACTGTCAAACGCTTTGGAGATGTCAAGGGCCACAGTTCGGGCTTCGCCATTTTTGTCGAGGGCCTGGTGTATATACTCAGCGATGGTTGTGAGCATATCAGCAGTAGACCTGATGAAGCAGAAGCCATACTGTTTGTCAAAGAGTCTATGGGCTGTGAGATGTTGTACCACTTCGGCATTGATGATGGCTTCGAACACTTTGCCAAAGATCGGTAGGATGCTGATAAAGTGATAATTAGCAGAGTCAGAGGGTTCTCCAATGTTTTTATATATAGGAACCACAGAGGAGGATTTCCAGCAGGCAGGAAAGCAGGAAGCAGAAAGACAGAAGTTATTCAGTTTAGAGAGAACAGAGGAGAATCCAGGAGCACATTTCTTTAGGACAATGATAGGTATTCCATCGCCACCGCTCACCTTATGGGGGTCAAGCTTAGAAATTATTTTGGAGACCACAGAGGGAGTAATTAATATGTCAGTCAGTTGGGCCTGGGTCCAGAGAGGGAAGTCAGGTACAGATACTCCAGACGAGTCCAGTGTCAAGTTAGTAGAGAATCTGCGAGCGAAGCACTCAGCCTTATCTGTTGAAGAGGTGAGGACCTCAAATTCGATGATTAGAAGGGGGATTGAGGGCTTACTGTTGTTCAGCACACTTTTACAGAGCCTCCAGTAGTCTTTGGAGCCGAACTTACGGGATGTTATGTACTGCTTCATTCTGGCTGCAAACGTCAGCTTAGCTCCATTAAGTACCTTCTTGCATTCATTACGAGCCGAGGCAAAAAGGAGCCTGTTATGATCTGACATGTGACTCCAGTAAAGCCGAAAGAAGTGATTTCGGTGGGCGATGGCAGCTGAGCAGGCAGAGGAGAACCAGGAGGATGAGTAGGATTTAAGTCTCAACTTTCTGGCTGGGATGAAAGCATCGATGCCAGCCTTAACCCAAGAGGAGACCTCAGCCGCGCAGTCTTCAACAGGAAGGCTAAATACTTTATTCCAAAGGACGTCACTCAGGAAGTCGCGGAATGAGTCCCAATCGGCTCTTTGATAGCAAAGATATTCTGCTGGTCTGAAGTTCTTGGGTGGGGTGAAGGTATAAGGAGATATTGACAGAAACTAATGCATGGTCAGAGTTTCCAAGGGCAGAGTTGCTCGACATTGCAAGAGTCAAGGGTGGAGGCAAATCACAGATCTAGTAGTGAATCATGTCCGTTAGAGTTATTACAGAAACGCGTGGGGAACTCCACCACCTGCGTATGGGACTGAGTGATAGAAAAATTCATGGTGTGTACACCAGCAAGATCTGTGACGGAGTTATGCAGCCACTCAGCATGATGGGCATTAAAGTCGCCAAACACAAATATATCGGCAAACGGGTGGGAGGAAATGGCCTTGTCAATATTGTTGGAGATGCTGTCAAGAACGGAGCAGTTGGAAGATGATGGGTGTGGTAGGGAAAGAAGTAGCTAACTGAGCTTAGAAGGGAGAGATGGAAATACATATAAGAATGATGTAGGGATTCAAGAGAAATCATCCTGGCTAGAGGAAGGCGTTCACTAACGTAAACACCAAGCCCATGCATGTGGACATTGGAGTCCTTTTTGAAGAGGGGAAGCTAGCCAGGGATAAAGAAGTCTCACACAGAGCTAGGATGTCAGGGGACTTTTTGATAGAGAAAAGATTCAACGCTACTGAAATTGGTTTGAATACCGCGGATGTTAGTAAAGAAAATGTTAAGAGGCTTAGGTGATTTTAATTTGCCTGGTTTAGCTTTTTTAGCGGAGATATGTGTTCATGTTTAATGTTGTTATTGTAGAGAGACCTCGAGTAGAGGAGGCAAAAGGTCATTAGCTGCGACATGCACTGGAAGGGAACTGGCGTGGGCTGCAGCAAAGTGTGGCCTCAGGGTTGCCCACCGAAAGCACCTGCAGGGACACCTATCCATGCGCGTCATGGCACTACAAGAACCCCGATAAGAACCCTGATATTATGATATTAGAATTTTTGGTAATTTTTTTTATTTGTTCCCCGAAGGCCTTTACCCCTTCAAATCTTTCTAAAACATCCTTAATTCCATGTAAATGTATATGCTGAACTCAAATCGATAATTGTTTATTGAAGAAACCTACCTTTTTTTCATGTTATTGACCAGAAAAATATCGAACTGCTTGTCGCTGTTTATCTCAACCACTCTTCAAAAATGTTATTCACTGCAGAATGACTTCACGCATAGTTTGCCGAATTTTTGGGCGTGGTGGTCCAGTGGATATCGGCTTGGAACGAGAAATCGGAGAGCCGAGTTCGAATTCCAGTTGAATCCATTGTATAATGTATTCACTTACAAGCAAATACCCTTGGGAAAGGTATTAATCCGTCTCTTCCTTCCAGTTATAGGTTAAATAACAGAACAGATTGAGTTCTATAGCCTTGGTCGGCAACCAGTCTACCGCAGAATGCAATGGCAACCTACTGCGGGATAATCTTCTACCCAGTCAGTCATGTCTCTTTCGAGACATGATCGCCCAAGCGTGTATCACGTATGGCACTTAACTGACTGACTTCCTTTTTGCAATTACTATGCAGAAACCAAACAAATCACGGAGTAATTGCTCAAAGGAAGTAAATAGGCCGAAATAAGTATCCTGCGCCTGAAGTCATTCAGCGGTGAATCAAATGAGAACGGTGGTAAGGGGTGAGATATAGTCCGATTTCTGTCTTTTTTTTTTCTGGTCGATAACATGAAAAAAGGTAGGTTTCTTCAATAAACAATTATCGATTTGAGTTCAGCATACACATTTGCACGGAATTAAGGATGTTTTGAAAAGATTTGAAGGGGTAAAAAGGCCTTCGGGGAACAAATCAAAAATTTACCAAGGTAAAATTCAAGTTTACTCGTGCAGTACCTATATCAACTTTATATAATTAACCTTAAACAATGTAATTAATTCAAATAGTTGTTTTCACCAAAAAATTACTAACTACATCATATTCGCAATTCTCCAAATTTTTAAAGTTAGAAATTTTTTTTTTTTAATGTACTTGTACTTTTTAGACTGTTTTGTTTGCTGATATATGCGATTGTTATTACGGATTAACATAGCACGGATAATTAAAAATTAAGTATAATACACACCATAAAATATATATATTATTTTCTTGTTTCACACGTAATTAGTTAAAACGCAAGAGAAATTGTTTGATAACAATTATTTAAGCCACGTGTGTGTCATTTGATTTCAACCCACATAATCACAAAAATATTACACACAGACGAATACTCATATTTAAACTGATAGCTTTAACAGGATAAAGAAAACGTTAAAAACTACCTACCATGTTTGTATTGTATTCAAACGATCTGGAACTTCTCTAAATTAAATAATTTATAAGTCTTGTCTGAAAAGTAAATATGTACCTATCAATGGTACGTTACAAAAGGAAGTTACATGCATACGTCATTCAAACGGAAGTTTCTCATATTTATCTCCCTTTAACCGTAGTAAAACATTTTCACTTTAAAAATTCATATTTCTTATAATTAACTATAATTATAAAAAGTAAATGTTTCTTTCAAAGTCTTTTTTCATTTTATTAAATCACTAGTGATACTTTGCAGTAGTTTAATGTTATGAAATCATAATAAAACTATTTTAGTTTATGATTTCATAATATTCAAATTCAACAAATTGCTAAAATACAGCTGTTTAATACAGTAATATATATTTTTTGTTTTTAAAAGTTATATCTTGTCTTATTTGAAAGAAGATTATATTAACTTTGAGTGATTTATTTAATTTATGTTACTGAAAAACAACCCATTTCAATACACTTTTGCTAATGCAATATAAATTTATCAAAACAAGGAACTTATGGAATCCACCCTGCAAAGTTTAAAAAAGCAGTTACGACAATTTGCATATCTTACATGTCGTAAGTTCAGATAAAAAAAATTACATTAGTACAAAAACTTACTTCAGAATGATAACTCGTGTTTCTTACACACAGATGAAGGATTGATCCCGTACTGAAAAAAAAAGACAAAGCCGGATTTTGCGATCAGATGCTAAATTAATTTTCTAACCAATGGGAGGAAGCGATTTGAAAATCTGAGAGAAAAGTTAACAAGTCTATGTTAAAATTTTGTCTTTGGCTATAAAAACAGAAAGAAAGCTGAAGCAGTCAGTCAGATGAAAGCATAAATTAGAGACAAGACTGTGACTAAAGAAATTTTAATCTGCCAACCAGACATATAAGGTCCCATCACACATTCGTTCTCCTTCTTCACTCATACTAATTTCTTTTACCTCTTCTTCTCCATCCTCAACAGTCCTGCAGTCAACAAAGAAGAAGACAATAACAACAACAACAAAAAGGTACTTCAACTGACTCCTAAATATTGACTCCAATATTTCCTTTATTACTTCACTTTCCTTTTCACTTTCTCACCAGCCATAAAAAAAGGAAAGGAACACAGACTTCATTACTATCCTGTTAATCTTTGCATACACACAAGTTACAACTACAAACTCTTGATACACTTAACCCCTTACTACTGTTTCTCATTGAACATTTAATGTCTACATATTGATGTTCTTCTGTTTAGCTAATAAAATTTACTTTAAACCTACAAACAAAATATTTTATTCTTCCACACATTCCAACATCCAATCTTCCACCTTCTGATAACCTTCTGATGATTCTGATAAACCCTTAAGTTTTGGGGAGTGTTGGGTATGTTTGTGAATTGGCCTTGTACCATGGCTGACCATCCATACTTCACAACTACAAACTGCTGAATTTTGCTAAATTAAATAACTCTTAACAAAAAAACAAAATTGCAACTCACTCATACAATTAATATATTTATTCACTCACACAATTATTTTAGCTCAAAGGAAAAATCATTCAATATTTTCTACATATACCTTTGAACTCATTTACAAGCAACTCTTTATTGAAAAAACTGCTTTGTGTACTTGCTTTTTTATTGAACAAAAAAGAGAGAGAATTTATTCTTACATTAATTCATGAACAATTAGTTTTAAAGTTACAATTACTTTCTTTATTCATTCTCTCAATAGATAATCTTATTTCCACATTTTGTACATGTTATGAATATAAATATTATTTGTTTTGTTATTACTATTGGCTCATCCATTGGCTTTCAGGAATAGACTGAATGGCGGTTAGGAACAGACAGGGGACACTGGGAAAGACCAGAGGATCTCACCGGGTCAGCAACCCAGAGTTCATTAACAATTGCTAAAAAAGAAAATATAAGGAAATGCCCTCCGAAAGGGAGGGAGAATGATGAATCCAAATGGAGTAATCGGCAATGAACCCAGAATGAAAAACAAACCATAAATTTAGGAAAGTGCACAGACTTTCCATGAGTGTGTGGTCAGAAATTCAGGTCCCAAAAGGGAGCAAAGATTCACCTTACAAAAATGGGTTGTGCTTCTCTGAAAATGGTTCAGGAGCAACACCCTGCCAACACAGATAAGACAGAAAACCAATGCCAGGATGCATACCATAGTGCTAAGGATATCCAAGTTGTTGAATCAAAGGATGGGATGCAACTCAAACTGCCAAGAATCAAATTTCCACCATCATCTGGATCAGAAGTGTGGTGTATGCTAGACAACATCATTAGCAAAACATTATGTAAAGAGCTGGGAAGAAAGAAATAACATGGCTGATCATGAATGTGTAATGAGGTTCACGTTGCATTCTCAGAACACAAGGTTTGCCGTTTTTTGAAAGTTTTCATAAATCTCATTTTGTTGTTAGACGTTTGAGCTTGTATATCTACAACACACTTGTATATCATTATAATGGGGCCTCTCATTAGTGAGTGGGGGTGATGTGCAAGTGAAACTGTTGAGAGGAAGGCCCCAAAACGGTGCACATTCTCTCCTGATGACCCCAGTTTAAATATAAATTCAAGAGGAATACATTAATTTAAAAGAATTAAATGAAGGCATATGCCATAGAGAAGCTCAGTGGAAATGTTATTGGCATGAGGAGCATTACACATTCAGCTCGCTTCAGGTGAGTTTCAATTACTTTCCAGTAATTTACTTCTTTAAATATTATTTGTTTTGTTATTACTAAATACCAGAATTTTCTTTGTTTATTATTTGTCCATGTATTCTTTGTCAATAACCAAAGTTACAAAAATAAAATGTTGGGAATATAGGCCATATTCCACTACAAACTGCTGAAGATTAAAAATTCAAAATGTACTTGTTAAATTGAATCTTCATTTCCAAATATTTTGCTGTTAAATAATTGTCTTTACATGGGGAAATGATCTCAAGAATAAAGATATTTTACCTTCACACAATTTCTCACCTACACAATGTGGCTTCCCTCTGTCTTTTCTACAAATATTTTCATGACAACTACTCTGGCAAGTTTTTTCCCCTGGTGATCCAAATACATGAATTTAAGTGTGCTACAAGATTGGAATCTAAATTCCATACTTTTACTGTTAAAATAACTAAATACAACTGCTACTTCTTTTTTTTTCATTAGTTTTATTAATGAAAAGTATTTTCACAAGCAGGTTTTTTATTGTAAAGTGCTCAATAATGGGGTGAAAATAGAGCATTGGTAAGTTTAATGCAAGGAATTTGTCACTTTAACTAAGCAGATTCATGCCAACTTCAAAGTTTCATGAAGACACCATTATGATGTCATCACACATCAGGGCTGGGTTTTTTGCTGTTATGTTCTTTTTTTATTAATATAATTAATTTTCTTACATATATATATAGTCATCCACAGACAGATCTGTTTCGCTGTATTACATCTCATCAGTACAGTTAGACTCCAATTACTTTTTACCCAGGAGTGAAACCCGACCGAATTGGCGTCAGTCAGCAATTCTACCTCTGAGCTACGGGCACTCGGTAGAAGGAGGCAGACATTTTAGCATGTATATTATCATTATACATGCCCAATAGCTGAGCGTGTTCTAATTCATTGCTGAATGAACGATGCGTAGATGCCAGAGTAGCTACTGTTTTTCAAAGTCTACCATTCTTCCAAAGTGCTCAATCAGGGTATATATATATATATATATATATATATATATATAACTTAAATATTACTTAAATATTGTTTTTTAATGGATATTCAGATTTGAGTAGGCAATCTGTTTATTTATTAAACAGTATATTTATTTTCATCTACCAGCTTGAATATTCAAAAATATTCTATGCCTAAAGGCACAATGAAGACTTTTCTTGGTCATCTATAACTGAGAGATCCTAGAGGAATGCAGATTCAAATCCTGCTGGAGAGCTCATTTTTCTAATAAGATTTCTTTAATATTCAGGCTGGAAGACAAAAATAAATAAATATACTGTTTAATAAATAAGCATGTGACACTGGCATTGCCAGAGATAGACCAAACTAAAAAAGAAAGAAAAGAAAGAAGAGGATAGAGTCTGCTAACTGGGGATGATAATTGTTGAAATTTGTAGGAAGATAGATTGAAAAGTTGAGAAGAAAATTTAAAAAGTAAAATGTGTCAAAAAATCAAGTTTTAAAATAATTCCAAGAAGAATCAAATCCAAAGTTAACTAGAGAGAATTCAGTAAGATTGAGAAAAACCAAGACTACCTGCCCTCCTCTACTCCCCACTGAAAAGAAAGAGACCATTAAAGATATCCTTAAAAATGGCAAATAGAAGATGACATATGTTGTTAATGAAGAAATAACATTTAGGATTTCTCTGGACAAAAAGAGACAGGAAAAGAAACATCTGTTTGAATCAACCACCCAGAAGAGAAGTACCCCCTATAAGAAGCCATTCTGATGCATTTGTTCCTTATATTCTCTGGGAACAATAGCAATTAAAACATAGTTCCATGCTCCTTAAAACCTCCCAATCAGAGGTCTTGCTGCCAGATGTAGTTTATCGTCTTACCCAGGACAGCTATATTTGGCATCCTTAAACTATCGTTGAAATAATGGCAATAACACAGTTTGCGATAAACCAAGTATCTTGCATAAATTCTCTAAAAACAAAATCAGAAGCCAACACACTTATTGTGGCTAATTTTGGTGCCTGTTACCATATGCATTCTAATTTCTCTGTTGATTTCTTCAATACTGACATTGTTCATTACAAGTTTGGAGATATTATTGGCATAGACAGGATGCCTGGTAACATAACTCAACTTGCAAAAGTGAAAAGTTCATTGAAAGAGAAGAAAACTTTATTCTGAGCCGAAACAATGAGATCATAATGGTGATATTAACCATTTGGCATTCATTGATTAAGCAGCCCATGTTATTTTCAGTCAAAATTTACAAAACCTTTCTACTTAAACAATCTTCCAGAAAATAAGTTTCTCAATTTCAGTAATGGTTATTACTTTTTCCAGTATGGATGGCAGCTTCCTTCCTAACCTTTTGTTTGAAGTAGTGTGGAACAATGGTCACTTGGGACAAAACAAATGCTCATAGCAAGCTAAAGAATCAGTAAGGTGGCCTAAAATATGAGTTGGAGCAGTATCTAAAAAAAATGCTTGTTTTATAACATACAACGTCCAACAAATAAAAAGTAACACTACTTCTCACTGTCCATGGCAAAGAATTGGTACAGACATTTTCACTCATCAAGGACATCAATATTTTGCTACAATCGATTATTTCACAAGGTATATAAAAATAGCAAAGTTTAATTCAATGCAAATGTATGATACGGAAATTGAAAAATTTCTTCTCATGTTGAGAAATTCCTATTGATAATGAGAAACAATTCTCAAGTTAGGCTTTCAAAGATTTTGTAAACAGTTATGGATAACATCAAGTCCGCATTATCCTCAAGCAAATGAAGAACTGGAAAGCGCTGTTAAAATAGTTAAGAGAATTTTAGAACAATCAGATACATTTCAAGCATTAATGACATATTGGAATATACCAATTCAAGCTACAGGTGTCAGTCTCATTAAATTAATTATGGAAAGGAAAATAAGAACCATATTACCTTTATTTTTTAGAATGTTAATAGATTCCAGAAATTTATCATCTCTAAAAAGAGGAGATAGAGTTAGAATAAAATTAGATAAAGAGAATTATTAGAATACTGAAGGAATGATCAAATCAGCAGACACTAAGAACAAGTTATATATTGGTGTATCTAATGAAGGGGATTTCTGAAGACATAGGAAACATATTTCTTTAACAGCTTTTGAAAATAGACTTTTAAGAAAGAAACCAATTAGTAATCATTATAAGGATCTTTAAACAAATAATACAAGAGAAAATACTGGAAAAAACAAAGCGAGGACTAAAAATACAAACGTCAAAATATGTTTGATTTTACAAAATGAGTGAGTTATTGCCCTTGGACTGTAAGCAAAACAAACTTTGATTTGTAATTATTTATTTTGTAATTTGGAAAAGTTAGAAATAGATTAATAAAGAAAAAAATTACCTGAGTTAATTAATAATGATTATGATGATTGTAAGGTCTTTCTCAGTCCCACTAGGGAATGCTAGGATCAAGACGGATCCAGTGGGCAGTTTTAAATAAATGTTGTTAAGTTTACCACATGTTGTGTCATCTTTGGGTTGCTGAGGTAGAGAGATGGTTGAATGTTTATTAAATTGGCCTTGTGTCATAAATAACCGAAATCCCTACAACTTAAAGGTTATGAGAATCATCAGAAGGTTGAAGGTTGGAAAAATGAAAGTATTTCGTTTGTATGTTAAAGTGGAATTTTATTAACAAAACAAAATAACATCAATTCATAGGAGTTAAATGTTCCAAGAGAAATAGTAGTAAGGAGTTTAGTGAATCCAGAGTTCTAGTTGCAAATAGTGAATGTGTTTATGCAGAATAAAGTTTGTGTTCCTTTCCTTTTTTATGGCCGGAAGGTAAAGCGATAAAGGAAAATTGAATTATTGTACGTTAGTTTTTAGGAGTCAGCTCAAGTGCCTATTGATGTTGTTGTTGTTGTTGTCTTCTTCTTTGTTGACGACGAGAATGTTTAGGACGAAGAAGGTAAAGGAAAATAGCCCACGAGAAGGAGAAGGAGAACGAATGTGTGTCGAGGCTTTATGTCCCGGTCAGTGGTTTGAAGTTTCTTTTGTCACATCTTCTTGCCGGTGTATGGCATTGCTTCCATCTCTGACTGATTCAAATTTCTTTCTTTCTTTTATAGCTAAAAACTTTTTCACAGTGACTTGTTAACTTCTCTCTCAGTTTTGCAATTTGCTTCCTTGCATGGGTTAGAAAATTAATTTAACATAGGATCGCGAAATTTGGCTTCGTCTTTTTCTTTCGGTATGGAGTTAATCCTTTTTCCTATTTGTGAAAATTAGGTTTCCACACAGGATTGTTAAATCTGTAAAAAGTGAGAATTACTTTTAATTTCGTTATCACCACATTGCTTCGACTTTTCATCAGCCAGTCTCATAACTTTTATCTTTCTACCCAAAAGCCCAGTGAAACAATTGGAATATCTGGTTTATGTATTTTTTAGTAATCCATATAGAATATGGGTGTTTTTAAGTGAATTTTGATTAGTCTTAACTAGGAAATGTCTTCATTTTTTTAATAATTTCTTTATTTAATGTGTAGGAATGAACCAAAATGACCTCAGGTCAGATACTACTACCATTCACAGAATACATTGTTTCTTTTACCCTCTCTGTCTCTAAATAACTCCCAAAAACTAAGATACCCAAATCTATTCCCTTTTCTTTCTCTGCTACTATTTCTCTTTCCCCTGCTCTCTCTATCTCCCTGACCCATGCTTGACCTAAAGGATTGGCCAGTCCCTCTCTGGCTTCTAAGCAGGCAACATGTGTTCTCTTGCCAGCAGACACTTAACACGAAAGTATGTAAAAATAAGAAAATAAAATATTCCTCTCAACGCTAATATTTGTATCCACTTCTTTGTCAATTATACCCACAATGATACAAAATATTACAAATGTTTAAGTCTTTTTATCTCTTTTGTACCCTCTGTGTGTAAATGTGTGTGTTTTCTTTTAATCTTTTTTTTTTATGAATTTTTTACATACCTGTAAAATCTTTATATGCTAGCTATTTTAGTTATTAAAGTTCTAATAATACTACAATGCATAAAAATTACAACAAATTTCTGTAAAGAAACACTGAAAATCTTATTAGTCAATTTTTAGTTACTAAACTCAAACTCTCAGTTCTATAAGTATTTTACCTGAGATTTAATATTTGTTTTGTAATTTGATCCCACATTAATTCAGTATAATCACATCAAGGATTAATTTAATTTAAGTATCAGAATCGAAAGTCAAAATATTTTCCCTTTTTAAATTCTATGCCAGTCTGATTAAGTCAGTGTTTTTTTTTGTTTTTTTTTTAATTATTATTATTCTGGAGGCTTTCAGTTTTAGTCGCTTCAGTGTCTGGGTTTTGTTTTTGTTTTTTAACCTATTTTTCATTTAGAGTTTCATTGTGTTTACTGTTACTGTTTTTTACCCATTGCACCAGCCACTCAGACTAAGTTTTATAATTTTGCCTCACCATTTTGCGAGTATAAGTTTATGGCAATTAGTTTTATTTAGTATGTGACTTCGGACTTCTCCATCAAAAAAGTTGTTACTGTACTACTTTTTTTAGACTCTAAAGTTTAGAGCTACAACTGTGTGTATTTATTTTTATGTTGTACTAACACTAAGTTTGAGGATAAATGTTCATAGGGAAATATTTTCCTATTCCACCGTTTCCTGAAACTTATTTCTGCTTTTACGTTTTTTTAAGTAAAAATAATCAAAAGAAAAAAATGACTTTACCGCGGTTGACAATTCGGATCCGTACTGAAATGGATCAAGATATGGACATGGATTGGATGGTACAGCCGGATCAAGTTACTTTTCGGCAATCCCTAGTAAGTTTTTTTTTTATTCACCTCTTTCAGACTGAAACAAAAAAAAACTTCCAGAATAAAAGTTTATGGATGTGCAACAAGTCCCGCAATTTGGCTAGTGTCAACAAGCATTTGCTTTTCTAGCAATAGTTTTTTTTTTTAATTCTTGTTTATTTTCCCAACTTTTTAGAACTGCCATATCGTCCTTTTTTGTGATGAAAGTTATTCTTTGAAGTTCTGTTACTTTCTAAGAAATTCTTTTCTTTAAAATTATATTATTATTGATTTATCTACTATAAATTTTTTTCCCAGAATTTTGGAATCGCTTTTTTTTAAATATCGATAATCCGATTAGTTTGTCTCATAGCGACTTTGTTTTTTTCTTTCTTTCGATAGATGCTTGAGGTTATGGTTTGTTTTTGAAAAGTGCATGAAGTACTCTAAAACAAAAAGTTATTTGAAGTTATCGAGTTCAAATTCGTTTCTTGTAAATGTCACAAAAAAATCCTAGTTGTCAACTTTAAAAATACTGGTGGAGACCTTAAATGAACCATAAACGGAATGCACATTGTTCCACTATGGAACATATATTTATATCAGACGTCAGTTTTGATAAGTTTATCGATATAGACGGGGAAAAAATACGTGTGCATTTCGCATCGTGTTAGGTACCGCTAAAATTTGAGCTAAAAAATTAAAAACGCAATGAAAATAATTTATGTTTTCTTTTTTTAGTAAAATTTTGTTTTTTTATTTTAAAGATAAAGCTAATATGTATAAAACAAATTAATTTCCGTATGTAAATAATTATAAACATTTTTAAAATCATTCTCACATCAACTCATCAAAACAAACCGCCATTACGATAACCGGAAAAATGTAGGCAACAATTTTTTAAGTTTCTTAAAAATTAAATATTTGTTCTTGAGATGTCTCCAAAGTTTGTTATTAAGTTTAAGTATTAATTAACTGAATTTTTCAAAAGTTAGGTTTACTGCTTGCTTAAAACATCATGAAAATTAACGTTTATTCCAGTACGGTAGCCTAGTAATGTCACAGGTCACAACAGTGGTTTTCTATTTCCATCCCTGACTGTTAAAAAATGAAAAGACAGAACCCCAACAATGCAATAATCAAGATATTGGTATTATGTTTAAGTTTATCTTTAACCTTGTATAACCACTGGTTGGAGAATTTTTTTTATTTTTTATGTACTTACTAGAATTAATTTTATTTTTTATACTATGCTGTCCTTGGTATGACAATAAAACTACATACGGGAGATTGTAGGTTTTTGGGGAGCATGGACCCACCTCTTAATTGCTATTGTTCCCAGGTCAACCCTGACCCGAGGTAGTAGCACATGTCAGGGTCGCAGCTATGAGTAAAATAGTGCTCCCTCAAGAAAAAAATCCCCCGAATGCACACTGTTCTAAGTATGACACTAAAACTGCTTAGGCGCATAAGAGTCTTTAGATTTGAATAGCAACTTGTCTAAGAGAAGGAAATCGCTGAAAAACCTCTGCACCTATTCTGTGTAGAAAACAATAGGCTGAACTCTCTAACTTTGGTGAGTAATCTTCCTAGAGATGGTGTCTCATAAAAACACAGAGTTTCCGGATTCCTAAAGTGGTTGGCAGGGCATACAGCAGTAAAACTTGCTTTAATATTTCATGATAATTCAATTACCTCGGGTGTAATGAAAGCTTTAAATCTAATCCATGGTCCTGGAGCTCAGACTCAGTCTAAAGAATATTTGTGTGAAGTTTGGTGAGAATCGGATAAAAATTGTGGATTTGTATAAAGAACATACAGACAGATAAACAGACACACACACACACAAACATTTTGCCTTTTATATATATATATATTATCGATTTTCTGCACTATAGTAAGAACTGCAAGCTTATGTCTTTGTCTATGAGTATCAAATTTGTTGATTAAAATCAGACCACTCCTTCTATAACCCGATTTTTTTTTTATTTTCGATATTTATCGGGGGTACCTCAACACAAAACTTAGCTAAGAACACTCGCAGATGCTTATAGTACAACTGTGTAAATTTTCAAGAAAATCAGTTCAGCTGTTTCAGAGTCTATAGGTAACGGACACACACACACACAAAGTTCCATTTAAATAAGTTTAGATAGGTAGATCATGTAAAATATGGACCCAGTTTATCAAAAATGATTTAAAGAAGTTAAGATTATACACTTAGGTCTTACACAAAATTGGACAGCCATCAAGAAAACCCCGTCCAACACATGCTAGCATGGAAACAAGCAATAAATGATGATGATGATGATGATGATGATACTAGTTATAAAAGAAACTTAAAAACTGGTTAAATGATACTTCTGAGTTTAATTTATTACTTTCATTTTTTTAATTATTTTCTTATTTTTGATGCCATAATTGCATCTAATTAGGTTTTTATAATTATTCTGGTTTCAAAATTCATTAAGTAGCTACTTTCAAAAAAAAAAGAAAAAAAGTGTGTCGCAGATGACTAATAAAACTCACTTTCATGTTAACTTCTCTGATGAGCTTTTTTTCTGATGCCCTATCCACATGATATAAAGTGTGCTACTAGATTGGCATCTAGGTCCCCCCTTTTTATCCTTGAAATAGTCGAATGTAAACGCCACATCTTCTTCAACAGTTTCTTTCCTCAAACTTCTCACCTGTGGAACTCCTTTCTATTTATTTGTTTTCCTGATAGTTACAATCTCTAAAAATTTAAATGCAACATCAATTGCCATCATCTATCTTCTTGAATTTCATTCATCTTTTGGTTCTGGGTATGACGGTAAACAGCATCCAGCAACAAGGCCTCTGATTGGGAGGTTGTGAGGATCATGGAACCACCTCTTAATTGCTGTTGTTTCCAGGTCCAATCTGACCCAGAGTGGTAGCACCTGTTAGGGTCCCAGCTATGGGCAAATAATTAACTCCTGCCGCAAACTGGGGTCAAAACACTATGAAAGCATAAAAATGGACTTTTATAGAAATATATGCATAAAAATGGACTTTTATAGAAATATATACATAAAAATACTTTTATAGAAAAATATACATTTTTGAAGGAAAAATTATTACCATAACACATTTTTTAAGGAAAAAAATTATCAGCAATACATTTTTGAATACAAAAATAGAAGACATCTTCAGTTTTTCAAGAAAAAACAACAACAATTTAATCAAAATCTGACTGAATCAACCTTCTCACTATAACCGAACATTAAAAAAGTACCTTAAAACTCTACCTTTTTGGCATTAAATAATCCACAGAGGTTGATATGCCATTAAACAAAACTCAAACTCATTCATCTTTTATCCTTTCTTCAATATCCCCTGTACCCAGTCTTTTCTCTCACTGTAAATCCCTGCACACTAGTAGCAATCCCACCTTGCTTGAGGTGAAATGATTTAAAAAAAGAAAGTATTTATCTCCTAAGAGTGAAGAGATTCAGAAATTTTCCTATTTGAACTCACATGCAAAAAAAAAAAATAATCTAACAATTGTAAAAATAATAAAATAAAATTCTTTTTAAAATATTTTTGATGACATCAAACTTTACATTTTTCAGTTTTTGAAACAAATCTTTATTTAATAAAAAGATCTTTTGTCATAATCAGGTAGAAGAATTTCAAACTCACACATAAAAATTTACAAATATTTTTTTTTAAAAATGAATATTCGTTGTAGATTTTTTTCCTTGTCAAATCTTAAAGAAAATAATGTATTAAAATATTATAACAAAACTAAACCAGCTCATTTGAAAACGCCCAAACCTGTCTGCATCTCTTTCACTAACATACGCGGCATCCGCACCAACTTCCCCAGAGTAGATTCTTTCCTCCATAATAACTCACCTGATATATTAGCCCTATGTGAAACTAACTTAACCCTTTTATCCCCTCATCTGAGTTCTACGTTCCTGGCTACCTTCTCCTCTTCAGGAAGGACTCCAGTGTTCATATGCATGGGCTTGGTGTCTATGTCAGCGAACACCTTCCCTTAGCTAGGGTGTCATCTTTTGAATCCCCAGATCATTCTTTCATGTGCTTCCGCCTCTCACTTCTCAGCTCGATTAGCTATCTCTTCTTTCTCTACCGCTCTCCTTCCTCCCCTGACTGTTCGTTACTTGACATCATTTCTGACAATATTGACAAAGCCATTTCTTCCCGTCCCTCTGCCCATGTATTCGTGTTTGGTGACTTTAACGCCCACCACACCAAGTGGCTGAAGAACGCTGTCACTGATCCTGCTGGTGTCCACACCATGAACTTTTCAATCACCCAATCCCTTACACAAGTAGTGGACTTCCCCACGCGTTTCTCCAACAACCCTAACGGAAGGGACTCACTTCTAGACCTCTGCTTCACTTCCATCTCAGACTCTTGCACTACCAGACAACTCTGCCCACTTGGAAACTCTGACCACACTGTAGTGTCCGTTAATATTTCACTCCACTCCCGCCCGACCCATGAAACCCGGACAAGTAGAATATCCTACTGCTATCAAAGAGCAGACTGGGATTCGTTCCGAGACTTCCTCTGTGACATCCCTTGGAACAACGTCTTTAGTCTTCCCATCGAAGAATGTGCATCCGAGGTCTCCTCCTGGGTTAAGGCTGGCATCGATGTCTTCATCCCTGCTAGGAAATTCCAGCTTAAATCTCATTCGTCTCCATGGTTCTCACCCGCTTGCTTGGCTGCCATTGCCCACCGGAATCATTTCTTCCGACTCTATCGTAACTACGCGTCGGACCAAAATAGGTGCCTTTTCACTTCAGCTCGTAATAAGTGTAAAAGGATACTTAACGAAGCTAAGATGTTGTTTGCTGCCAGAATGAAGCAACGTATAGCATGCTCTAAATTCAGCTCTAAAGACTACTGGCGACTCTGTAAAAGAGTACTTAACAAGAGCAAGTCCACAATACCCCCGCTAATCAACAAATTTGAGGTCCTCACCTCCCCAGCAGATATGGCTGAATGTTTTGCCCGCAGATTCTCGAACAATTCGAGTCTGGACTCATCTGGAGTTTTACACCCGACTTCTCACCTAGAACCGAGGCACAACTGAATGATGTCCACATTACACCTTCGCTTGTCTCTAAGATAATCTTAAAACTTGACCCTCACAAAGCGAGCGGTGGTGACGGAATCCCAACCATAGTCTTAAAGAAATGTGCCCCTGAACTCTCCTCTGTCCTTTCTAAGCTCTACAACCTCTGCCTATCTGCTTCCTGCTTTCCTGCCTGTTGGAAATCTTCCTCTGTAGTTCCTATATTTAAAAACACTGGAGAACCCTCTGACCCTGCAAATTACTGCCCTATCAGCCTTCTTCCGATCTTTGGCAAAGTGTTCGAAGCCATTATCAACGCCGAGGTGGTTCAGCATCTCACAGCACACAGGCTCCTCTCGGACAAGCAATATGGTTTCCGCTTCACCAGGTCTACTGCTGATATGCTAACGACCATCACCGAGTACATATACCAGGCACTCGACAGGAATGGCGAAGCCCGAACCATTACATTGGATATATCTAAGGCGTTCGACAGAGTTTGGCATGCTGGCCTTCTATGTAAACTGCGGAGCTATGGTATAACTGGACATTTGTTTGAACTAATCCAGTCATTCCTCTCTAACCGCACAATGAAGGTGGTATTAAACGGACATGCCTCTCAGAACTACCATACAAACACAGGTGTCCCCCAAGGCTCCATCTTAGGTCCTACACTCTTCCTGATATACATTAATGATCTCCCTGATTCCATAAGAACCCAAATAGGTTTGTACGCCGATGACACCACAGTTTACTCTCACCTCCAACAAAAATCTGGTGTAGGCGTCAAAGCTAACCTCGCAGCCGAGATTGAAAAAGACCTCCAATCCATATTGGACTGGGGTAAGAAATGGCTAGTAAATTTTAATGCTTCTAAAACGAAGCTACTCTCAATTAACCATCATCGACAATCTCACCTACCTCCCATTAGCATGGACCAGGCTTGCCTCCCAGAGAGTAAAACACTATGCCTCCTTGGTCTCACACTTTCAGCAGACCTCAAATGGAATGACTATATCGAATCCATTGCTAAATCCGCTGCTATGAAAGTCGGTTCTCTGTGTAGGGCCCGGAAGTTTTTTCCGTCTAAATCTATCCTGCACATTTATAAATCTACCATCCGCCCGTGCATTGAATACTACTGCCATATCTGGTTGGGTGCCCCTGCTGTTCTCCTCGGGCTTTTCGATAAGGTTCAGAGGAGAGTCTGTAATGTGATAGATACCGACTTGGCAGACCGCCTGCAGTCTCTCTCCCACCGGCGAGACGTGGCTTCCCTGTGTCTCTTCTATAAATACTTTCACGGCTTCTACTCCGATGAACTTAGATCACTGGTGCCCCCTAAATACGAATTTGCACGAGATACTAGATTAGCAACTAGATCCCACCCTTTTACAGTAAAACCAATAAAATGCAGCCATAACTTCTACTCCAACAGTTTCTTTCCTCACGCTTCCCGGCTGTGGAATTCTCTTCCAAAGGATTGCTTCCCCGATGGCTACAATCTCCAGGAGTTTAAATGTAAGGTCAATAGACACCTCCTAACACACTAACCTGCTCCCATTCTATCAAGCACTCTTCCCATCTGCCCAACCCTCATCCTCACTATCCTTACTCATCTGTCACCTTCCTCCTGTCATTCCCTCTGTCTAACCACTCCTTCTCTTTACCTTCCCCTATGTAGCCCCATGCGCAATAGTGGCAGTGGAATGCCTTGCTTGGGGTGAGATGATTAAAAAAAAAATATGAAAGAACCAGCTCTCAACAAAAATTACGTTTTTTATTGAATTCTTTTTATAAGGTTTCAAGACAAATTTTGAAGAATTTCTGACTTGATATTGCAAGCTTTTCACTGAAATAATATCTTTAGGAATTTTTATTTATAAAACTATAAAAAAGTATTTTTCATCAAGCACTCCCCCAATTTTAAAAGTAATTACAATTTATCTAAATCTATTAAGTTTTCTAATAAAATAATCTATCCAGTATATAATTTATTCATTAAAGAATAAGTGTTGAAAATTTCGTTTAGCTGCAATAATTCTCTGATGTTTGCTAATTTTTTAAAACAATGGATAGCATTTGTTTTTAGCTTTCATATTGGCAATTCTTACTTAAAATACTATCAATGCTTGTCAGATATCAAAAAATATGTTTTAAAACATGTTCACTAGTGGAACAATGCACACTAAGAAGTTAAATATATATATAAGGTTGGTTTATAAATATTAATTAATAATTAATCAATAAATGACGACCAAAATGTTTAAGCCTATCAAACTTCCTTAATTGCAATTTTTGCTAATGACACTTTACAATATGCATGCAAATTTCTCACACAAAGAAACCTTTATGAAAAATGGGATTTTGTCCATCCAATACCACATAGTAACAGGTATCATTGTCAGTTTACAGTCAGTCAGTCAGTCAAGTGCCATACATGATACACACTTGGATGATCATGTCTCTAAAGAGACCTGGCTGACTAGGCAGAAGATTTTTCCTGCAGTAGGTTGCCATTACTTCCTGCAGCAGACTGGTTGCAAACCAAGGCTATAGAACCCAATCTGTCCTGTTATTTAACCCATAACTGGAGGAAAGAGATGGATTAATACCTTTCCCAAAGGTATTTGTGCGTAAGTGAATGCAGGGAATTCAAATGGAATTTGAACTCAGCTCTCCGATTTCTCATTCCAAGCCGATATACACTGCACCACAATGTACATCCAAATATTGCATTACATATTTAAATATTACTTAAATCTCTTGACAAACAGGTCTTACATCTTGTTATAACCCAAGGTTAAAGGTGAACTCAGAAACTTGCCAAACAAGGCAACACTACATTTACACGTGTGGTTTCCAGTTTATACCTCATTTCCCTTTACACTTTTATTGTCAATGATAAACCATCAAAATGGCACGAGATAAGATAAGTAGTTGAAACTAAATCAGGTGATACTGGAATGATAACCATATGAAATGTCTTCAATCAACAATCAGGGGAGGTAACTGTTGCCAATTAGCCAGATGAATAAATTTACATTAAACAGTATTCATTTCTTCTCTTTGTATTTTACTGTTTCCAGATCCCAGAAAACTCTGAAATATGACTAAATCTTTTCATGGAAACCAAGACAACAGAAAACAGTAGAGAAATCATAAGTGATCTGTGCAAATGATATCATGATTTGTTAAATGATAAATTAAAAGAGGGATTGTTGAATTGCTGAAATTAATAATAGTGATGTCAGATTTGTTGCCATGAAGCACAAGTTAAGCAATATCATAATGCAGTATACTAGCGAGAGAAAAAAAGAGAGATCTACTCGGAGAGGTATAATTTAAAATCCAACAGACACCAATGACTCACTATATATATTTTCTTTACAAAAATTAGTAAGAAATATGTCACTAAAATGTCATCTTTCTGGTAGCATTTGAATTTCACATTTGAAAAAACACCATGCGTTTTGAGGCTAATCACAAGCCAACCCATTTTTTGGCATCTTCATAAGAATGCAAGTACTGCTCAGCCAGGCCATGGGTCATCGATCAGAACAAGTGACAATTGAATGGGGCTATGTCTGGTGAATACAGGACTTCCCATTTAAGTGTTTCCAAGTAGGTTTTCACTCATTTTGCAACATGTGGCCTAGCATTGTCATGATGCAAAATCAATCTGTTGTATCTCTGCTCATTTAACAGTAATTTTTAGCAACAGTTTTGCGGTTATTTTTCTTACCACAATTCACACCCCCTGAAGATGATCTCGGAAGGAGACTGAAAGTACTTGGGAACCTTGAGAAATGAATGATAATAACATCTGTTAACATTACAGCTTATTTCTGACATCTTTCAATTATAATATGCGAAAGATTATTCATGAGTATGAACAGATTTTATTAAAATTAGCAGACAATGTTTGCAGTTTATTTAATCTGACACACACACATTATATATATATATATATATATATATATATATATATATATATATATATATATATACTTATTACAAGTAAAAGTTTTGACACTTAGCTGATTAATAGTACCTTCAGTATTCTGACTCTAGAGTTTATACTTCTCGATTTTTCTTTTTATTTGCACTTTCCATTGGTGCCAGTATTTTTTCTTTTTCATAGTGTATGTGTGCGTATGTGCCCATTTACAATGTTTTTTTATCGTTTTTATATATATCTGTAGAAAGACAATAAAAACAAAAGGAAAACTTATCTTGACTTGCACATTCCATCATCTGATGAACTTTATCAATTTAAAATTCTTACATTTGTCTTGATAAAGTCCATCAGAGGATGGAATGTGTTGACTATGTTTTCCTTTAATATATATATATAATTCTTATTTTTATTTCTTTTATTTTTTTTATTTTCAGGAAGTCATCAGTGAAGTCTTGCATCACAAATTTCCATTGACAGCTTTTGACTGTATGTATTCTTTTTAATATGCAACTACTAACTTTCTGTATTTTTTTTTTTTTTTTTTAATTGTATCACCCCGAGCAAGGCGGTAATGCCACTGATGTGCAGGGGGATACGTTATAGTGAAAAGATTGGAAAAGAGAAAACCGGAAACCACATCCTAAACAGGGAACAAGGGATGATTCTCTTAACCTGTTCAATAGACGTGGGTGGAGTGTGAACCGGGCGATAGATAGATCTATCTACTTTACTTTAACCTACTAGATCATGACACCTTATGAACTTGAACCATAAACATTTGCATACATTTCTATTATATTCATATACTGATTATTATATTTTTTGTTAATGTGACATTATTTTCCCTAATAAATATTATTTTTAGTGGGTACATATTTGCCTGTCTTTTCAATCTTTTAAACAGTGAAATTAATGTCAACCAGCCGAGATCAAAAAGTCCCACTAAAATAAAAGCTTCCTGAAACCTGAGGTAGATTTTTTCTTTAGTCTTGATCTAAGTCAGTTAACATTAATTTCATTGTTTAAGAAATTTAAAAAAATGGAATCTCCACTTGAATATATGTGCCCACTGGAAATAATGTTTATAGTAGTAAGAGATACTGATTATTACATTAGGAAAATAATAATTATATCATATAAATATAAGCCTTACATTTTTGCATATCTGTATATATTGCTTTAAAACCATTATTCTAAAAAAAAAAACTTTTGATATGAATTACAATGCATCTATATTTTTGATTGAGTGCAATCATTTAAATAATTTGAAATATTTTATAAATAAGTAAAATGCAGTTAAATTTCAAAGCACATTTGAATAGTAAAAGATGAAAAAAAAAAAAAGAAAGTATTAAAGGAACAATGAAATTCCACTTGACTGCTACATAGTATCGATCCTCTACGCAGTAGTATGGTGATGCCTAGGGCCAACTCCTTGATTCGTATGCCTCCTGTATGGTAGTGAATGCTGGACAATCTCCTCATAGATAAAAAAAAATTTTGAAGCAACAAAAAGGGGATTCTACAGAAGGATGCTGGGAATACAATGAACCAAACATGAGCAACAACAAAACTTTATAGAAAATGAAAACAAAAAAGACACATACTTAACATTAGAAAAATAGTTGAAATTTCTAGGGTAATATAATGAGGAAAAAATGTTTGGAAAAATTCGTACCCACAGGACATATTGAAGGCAAGATGAACACAACACGTAACCAGTCTAGCTCGCTTGAGTAAATGGACAGCAGGACAGGTTTAATGAGAGATAACAAAAAGAAAAATTCTATTAAGAGCTACAAAGCACAGGAAATTGTGGAGAGCCATGATTGCCAACCTCCTAAACAGATGCAGCACATAGAAGAAGGATATTGAGTTATTAATAAAAATCTTTTAATGAAATTTTATTTGCATCTGAGGAGAAAACAATCAGTCAGTTAAGTGCCATACGTAATACACGCTTGGGCGATCATGTCTCGAAAGAGACATGACTGACTGGGCAGAAGATTATCCCGCAGTCGATCCAGGATGTTTTTTCCACCTGAATCCATCCTGCATATATACAAGTCAACCATCCGTCCGTGCATGGAGTACTGCTGCCATTTATGGTCAGGTGCCCCTGCCGTTCTCCTCAGTGTTCTTGACAAGCTCCAAAGGAGAGTCTGTAATGTGATAGGTACTGATCTGGCGACTCGTCTGCAGCCACTTTCCCATCGTCGAAATGTGGCCTCCCTCTGTCTCTTCTATAAATACTTTCATGGCTTCTGCTCGGATGAGCTTAAGTCACTGATGCCTCCTCAACAGGTGTTTACCCGTTCAACCAGACTGGCAACTGGGTCCCACCCATTCACAGTCAGGTTAGCCAAACGCAGACGACAATTCTACTCCTGCAGCTTCCTCTCTCGCACTTCCCGCCTGTGGAACTCACTCCCGTATTCTTGCTTTCCTGACGGCTACGACCTCCAGAAATTTAAAAGCAAAGTTAATACTCACCTACTAACCACTGGCCTCTAGCTCTCTCTCCCCTCCCCTGTATAAGCTTCCCTTTCTCTCCGCCCATGTACCTGTCATTGCACCTGCTTTCTCAGTTTTCTATTGTTCCTTTCTAACTAGCTTGTACTCCTCACTCTTTTCTAATTAATCTTTCTACACTTATGTAACCCCCTGCACATCAGTGGCGTTTCTGCCTTGCTCGGGGTGAAATGATTAAAAAAAAAAAAAAAAAGTAGTTTGCCATTACTTTCTGCGGTAGACTGGTTGCTGACCAAGGCTATAGAACCCAATCTGTCCTGCTATTTAACCCAAAACTGGAAGGAAGAGACGGATTAATACCTTTCCCAAGGGTATTTGCGCGTAAGTGAATACAATGGATTCAACTGGAATTCGAACTCGGCTCCCCGGTTTCTCGTTCCGAGCCGATATCCACTGTACCATAACCTATTTAGCAAGCATGATGGCATAACAGGGTTTAGGGGAGATAACAAAAAGATAAAATTTATTAAAAGCTAAAAAGGACAGGAAATTGTAAAAAGCTATTACGCTAATATCCTGAAGGGATGCAGAACATAAAAAAAGAGAATGGCAAGTCATTTTTAGATATACTTCTGACAATCATGATCTTTCATGTTTATCTAGCTTCCTTTTGTTTTGTTTTTTTCTTTTTAGATGTTGATGAAGATGGAGAGCGGATAACAGTTCGAAGTGATGATGAATTACAGACAATGTTAACAAGTGTATGTTTCCTTTCCTTTTTTGCTCATTTTTCTATTTCACTTTTACTTACTGAAAATATTTGTTTTAAAAAGAAATTGTTTTTCTTACACACAGACACACACACATATATATGTATATATATATATCAAAGGTCTCTTTAAGTCAGATCAAAAATATAAAATGTTTTCTTTCTTTTTTGTTTTAGAAAATGCTGGGATACAGAGAAAACTAAGACAATAATCTTGTAACAGTAATGGAAACATCAATGGAAATGCAGTCTAGACAGGGGTTTTGATAGATTGACACTTTTCCCCATTAAGATTGAAAGAAAAAATCATGTATTTCCCCAAAATTTCAAATTTAAAGTGGATCTCTATTCTGATTAATTTAATTGAATATGCACATCAATTTTTTTGTCTTCCCACATCCATAAATAACAAACATATTGTTTCTTATATTCAAGTGAAAACCATTTTCACAACAATAAACTAAAGTTGCCTGATGACAAGGTAAAATCTCGAAACAGAAATTTTTGTGTAGCAATGCAAACTATATCAATTTTAAATAAAAGACAAATTTAATTACATATATATATATATATATATATATATATATATAAGGGAGAGATTGTTGTTCTTCCAAAGAGAGTAAAGTGTATATTTGAAAGAGAGAGAAAAAACTGCAAACATTTTATTATGGGGATTTTATTTTGTTACATGTGTTTCGGGTTTTGTGACCCTCTTCAGGTAAAGAATGGCTAGTTATGCATATTATAAAATTCTTTTTTAAAGGATTGATTGTTTTTCTCCCATGTTAAACCTTTTAGCAATTTTCTTTTGTGTGAAGTAGTAGTCATCCTGTATAGGCTGTCTTATACTTACCAAAAATGTTCTTCTGGTTGAGGGTAATAAAATAATTAAGCTTGGTCAGAGAAAGAAATGGAGAGAGAAAAAAAGAGAAGGATGTCTTCATTCTGATATTCCTATATTTCCTTGTATCTCTTCTGGTGTCATCCTTCCCTCATTCTTGTGTATTATGTGTGTGCTTTTATTTTTTGTGTATTTATTTGTGTGAGTGAAGTTTTTCCAATGTGTGTGTGTGTGTGTGTGTGTATGTATGTGTGTAAATGTGTCTGCTTGTGAATGTTAGTGTTTCTGTTAGTATATTTTTTGTGTATGTGTGTAGTTCGTCCAGTGTGTTTTTTGTCATTATGTTTATATTGCATTATTATAAAAAACTAAATTAAAACCATCACTAAAGAAATCCTAATCCTACAGAATATATATATATATATATATATATATATATATATATATATAGTCATCCATATACAAGCCTGTTTCACTGTATCACAGCTCGTCAGTGTGGCTAAACATCCGCTTGCTTCCAGCCAGGATTGAAACTTGACCAATTTGGTAACAGTCGGAGTGTCTACCCCTAAGCTATCAGTGTACGGCCGAGAGGGGAGGAAATTTTAATGTGCTATAGATATGCGGTGTATATACATGCCATGACTGAAAAGTAATGCGTAAATTGCAGAAGTGGTTACTATTTTTTTAAATTTTACACTCTAGGGAGCTCAATCGAATAACAAGAGCAAAATTAGTCATCCACACACACACACATATATATATATATATATAATTTTGCTCTTGTTATTCGATTGAGCTCCCTAGAGTGTAAAATTTAAAA
This sequence comes from Ascarosepion bandense, assembly GCA_037127315.1. Taxonomy (NCBI): domain Eukaryota; kingdom Metazoa; phylum Mollusca; class Cephalopoda; order Sepiida; family Sepiidae; genus Ascarosepion; species Ascarosepion bandense. Next base: position 5,605,936 of record JBBBDQ010000511.1, read on the forward strand.
AAATAGTAACCACTTCTGCAATTTACGCATTACTATTCAGTCATGGCATGTGTATACACCGCATATCTATAGCACATTAAAATTTCCTCCCCTCTCGGCCGTACACTGATAGCTTAGGGGTAGACACTCCGACTGTTACCAAATCAGTCAAGTTTCAATCCTGGCTGGAAGCAAGCGGATGTTTAGCCACACTGACGAGCTGTGATACAGTGAAACAGACTTGTATATGGATGACACATATATATATATATATATATATATATATATATATATATTCTGTATGGTGTAGGATGATGATTTCTTTAGTGGTGGTTTTAATTTGTCTATAATTTTTTTATATTTGGAAGTAAGAGTGATTGTTTGATATGTAAATGTGTATTTGTTCTTTATATTGTCTGTGTAAATGTGTTTGTGCATGAATATTTCTCTTATATTTTTTTATTATATGTCTAGTATGTTTTTGCCAGTATGCATGTATATATTTGTTCTCCATACATATACAACATTACTAACTGTATAACCTAGTGTTGCTTGAGGTTTTTAGTGGTTATGTTAAAATGGTAAGGTCAAGTGTTTATTCAAAAATCTCCAGTATGAGGTTGCCATGATGCATAAGTTAAAAAAATGTGAAGTAAGTGTTGGTTTTTGTTGTATTTGTAAAACAGGATCCATGCTTGGTCAATTTTGGCAATAAACAGGAATGATGTAAGTACAATTGAAAGAACAGGGGCGGGCATTACGGGAGCTGTAATGTGTTGCGATGATGGTGTCACACAGAAGAAGTGGATGCATTCTCCCTGCAATGTCAGAGAGGTTAACACGTTATAGAAAACATAAAATTGTTATGGCGCATGATAAGATAGAAGTTTAAAAAAAAAATATGATTTTTTGTTGGAATACAAGTAAGTGTTTTGGAAAAATAAACGATCACAAAAAGCAACATTTTTCCATGAATTTTTGCTGCATTCTGTGTGTCAATTGAAATTTTTGTTCGCATCAGACTTTGATCTATCAGTGACTTGATTTTGGTTGAGTTTGAGTGGAGAAATGCATAAAAATGCACAAAAGACCACCCAAAATTATGTTTGTCATTGATTTTTGATGAACACTATACATTAATTCGAAAAATTGGTTCGGACCTTGATCTACAAGTTACCCAATTTTGGTTGAATTTGCATAAGGCGTCTTGAACGAGAAGAGTTTGTAAATTCTAAGCATTTCTGTGATTTCTGCCATACCCTGTAAATCAATTTTTTATATGCATCAAAGGTTTATGTCATGATGGACAAGTGACCCAATTTTGGTTGGATTTCGGAGGAGTAGGGTTCATTACAATGAAGACACACAAATACACACAGACAGACATATCCATTTTTCTATATATATATATATAGATAGATAGATAGATTAGAGATTATTATAATAAAGGCCACTGTGTATTTATTAGTATATATATATATATATATATATATATATATATATATATATAATCACCAAATGAGTAAGAATGACAAAATAATTTCAAAATTCAAAACATTAATTTAAAACAGTGCTCAATATAAAAATAGATGTGTGAAAAACAAAATTTCCAAAAATAAAGGAATGTTGTTCTTAAAAGAATTTTTTTAAAATAAAAAAAAGTTTATTACAATCATCGTTAACTATCTGATGAGACATTCTTCTTTCAATGTCGAAACAAAATGTACAATTTTGTACTAGTTTGTAGTTTTTCACATGTTCTAACATAAAAATTTATAAATTATATATTTTCCTTCTGTTACACTCATGGAGAAAGAAAGAAAATAATGAAGTAGCATTGTCTCAGTTCATTTTCTTTATTACCACTAAGATAACCCAAACAATTTTATCTAATTAATATAAATTATCAGTTAGATAGAAATAGAGAGCTCAATGGATATTATCCAGAGCAAATATATTGAGAAGATAACACATAATTAAACAGTTATAAATCCAGAATTTATTTCAACAGTGTAACAAAAAGTTTTACAATTGCCTCATTCAGATCGTTTATAAATGTGACACGATAACTAGATATATATGTATTTTATTATAATAGATTAAAATAGAAAATAGATTAAAATAGAAAATAGATTAGAATAGAAAATAGTTTAGAAAACATACCTAACAAAAGTGAAAAAGAAGAGGAAAAAAATAAATAAACGCTTTTTCTTTTTGAGGAAAATTGACTCAGTGATAAAGTTCAGCGAGTACGTTTTTTTCGATGACCCGGTCAAAGGCTGTTCTTACTGTATCTTGACCTCACATTAAGCCTTTTCCGGCGGAAGCCTTATTAAGATAAACAAAAAAAAGATAACTGAAATTTCAGACTTACAGTCACCGGTGTTTGTCACCGGTGGTCTAACCCGGTCAAAGGCTGACCTTACTGTATCTTGACCTCACATTAAGCCTTTTCCGGCGGAAGCCTTATTAAGATAAACAAAAAAAAGATAACTGAAAATTCAGACTTACAGTCGCCGGTGTTTGTCACTGGTGGTCTAGAGCATTTCCGGATTTCCTTGTTTCCGGTCGATTTTAGATAAATTCAGGTGTTTTTTCCGAGTTGAGCAGTTAAGTTAAAGACGAGAGAAGTGAAAGGAGTCAGCCGGGTGCGAACTTGAAGTAAGGATCTCCGTTCGTCTTGGTTCGTTCAGTTCGGGTTTGTTGATCTCCATTAGAGTTGGAACTGTGTGTCACATTCGCCTGCCCCAGCAGACAAGGCCAGCTCTAAACGAATAAAGCCTTCTTTTCCACTCATCCAAATCTTGGAAGTTCGTTCCTTACAGTCAATCTTGTACCCCCAGCTGTCCGGCCGACATTTTCTACAAAAATCCGGCAACATCACAGCGTGGAGAACGGCCGCCGGAGAAATTGTTAGGACGGACCATTGGGGTGGTACATAAATAAATAAATAAATGTTAAAGCATTTATTTGTTCATCAATGATCTGACTTACAGTATAAAACAGTTATGCCCAGTTCATTAAGAATATGTACTTTTTACCTTCAAAATTTACATATGAAAAATCCATTGATAATCTTTGTTCTTGCACCTTCTTCATGACCATTGAATATCTTATTTCCTATAATGTATAAGATTTCATCCAAAATCTTAAAATCAATTATTTCTTTATATTTTAATATCTTTTCCAGTATTTTAACAGCCTGAAAGAAGATGACTTAGTTAGAGGATTGCTGCCTCCTCTTATTGTGTATCCAAAAGGTAATGTGAACTTGTATTTTGTTTATTATGCCAATATCCATATAAAATAATAATCAATCCACTATGATAATGTTTTTATAGAAAATTGTATTGGGTTACACAAAATGTTCATACAATTTTTACTATTGGAGGTTGTTAGTGGTATTTTAAGAAATTCTGTTATTCTCAATAGTAATCATCATCATCATCATCATCTATCCATCACACCCAATGGTGCATAGGGCAGCAACTTTTTGTTGCTGTTTCTGTAACAAACTTTTTTTTACGGGGCATGGTTGTTAGCCCTGCACCCAACCCCCAAACCTGGAGGACCGGTGGACCATTCTTGGTCCTTACGTTTACAGCACCTGGTATTCCCAAATGGTCACCCATTTAAGTACTGACCAGGCTCGATGTTGCTTAACTTCGGTGATCGGATGGAAATCGTTGTATTCAACACGATATAGCCATAGACCTCAATAGTAATGGTCTTGGAAAACTTCACCATTTCCATTTTCGTGTAGATAATATCTGGCATTCATTAATTGAACAGTTAGTATTACTATGAGTACAAATTTATATAATCTTTGGTAATTCTACTTCCTTCTTGCCTATGCTTTTCTCTCTCTCCCACTCATAGACCCAGAACTTCTCTCCTTTTATCCTTTTATTCCTCTAAATATTTTCTTACAATGCATTTGACTTCCTGCTTTCTCCTTATAAATTCCAACCCCCTCTTCTGTTCTTTTCATTTTTTTTTCCATTCCACACAAACACACTTGTTAGTTAAGATCCCATAATAACATTTTTCTTTTCTTTCCAATCTTTCACACTATAATTACTTCTGACTGGATTGTAGCAGCTATCATAGCAAATTCTTATGTTAAAATTAGCCCATTTTTGTGTAAAATGGGAAAAAAATAATCATTTTTCATATGTGCTTTTAGAAACAGATTTGTGCAGTTGATGGGGACAGTGTTGGAATTGATTGATTGAATGAATTAGAAAAGACTTGTGAAGTTTTGTGATGGAGATTTTTCTGAATGATATACCAGGTCAGGTTGACCATTTGAAGTTGAGTAATCAAATAAAGTTACTTCTTTGAGAATAATCCATGTTATGTTGTTGAAGATAGCCAACATATTCAGAATATTTAAGTCGAACACTGAAAATCATTTTCACCAACTTCATTATTTTTATTGTCATTTTGATAGGCACCTTCTATATAAAACAAAGCAAAAACAAAAAAAAAACTACTGAACTGTGATTTGCTACTTGACCATATTGAAGATGTGATTTGTTTTTGTTTTTTGAAACAATTGTTATGAGCAATAGAAATTAGATACTTTACAACAATGTGGAATGCGAACAAACATTGACCAAGTGAAATGAACTACTACAAATTGTACCAAATGTTGGTTTTCATTCAAAGAAGGTTATGAAAAAGTTTCTACTTAAATGGGCTCCTTCAAGAAAATCAAATGAATGATTCATAAAAATACAGCTCTCAATTATATCAATTGGAGACTGCAATTGGCAAAAAGCATCTGGAATTATTTAAGAAAAGAGATAATAATCCATGAGAATAACAGATCACATGTTTTTTGATAAGTAGGCAAAAATTGTTACAACTTGACTCAGAAGATTTGATTCATCAGCTGTAGACACCTGATATTTTAACTTTGTATTACTATTTAGAGAACTGTCTAAATGAAAAGTAATTTCCCTGTAAGACTGCAAAAGGCCTTTACAGAGAAAAAAATTTGGGGGGAAGGAATTGTACATTTGCTTGAAAGGTAGTATAAGATAAATATGTATTTTATTTCAATAAAATTAATGTTGTAAATTCTTTTAAAAATGTCTTTTATTTCTACTTTTATTTTCTACTTTATGTATCATGCTCCTTCAAGACATAGGTGATCATGGCTTGCCGCAACTTCCTGTCCCTTGTAGCTATTAATAAACTTTATTTCTACTAAGCCTTGTTCCACAATCTATTTACTCAATAGTATGTTATGTGCTTCTTTCCTCTGTCTTTTTTGCCTTCTGTCTCATGAGTATCAGGTTTTACAAGCCTTCCTTCCTCATTATATGCCATAGAAACCTCAATTGTCTCTTCCTGATGTTAAATATTAGTTTCCTTTTTGTTTTCATTTTCTCCAAAACTTTATCATTAATCACATGTTTGATTCACCGTATCCTCAGCATCCACCTCTTAATTACTGTTACGGTCCCATCTATGGGCAAATTGTTAACCATCAAATTGGGGTCAAAACACAATGAAAGTATAAAAATAGACTTTTATAGTGAAAATTCAAGCAATACATTTTTGAAGGAAAAGAATATTACCAGCAATACATTTTTGGAGGAAAAGAATATTACCAGCAATGCATTTTTGAAGGAAAAGAATATTACCAGCAATGCATTTTTGGAGGAAAAGAATATTACCAGCAATGCATTTTTGGAGGAAAAGAATATTACCAGCAATGCATTTTTGGAGGAAAAGAATATTACCAGCAATGCATTTTTGGAGGAAAAGAATATTACCAGCAATACATTTTTGAAGGAAAAGAATATTACCAGCAATGCATTTTTGGAGGAAAAGAATATTACCAGCAATGCATTTTTGAAGGAAAAGAATATTACCAGCAATGCATTTTTGGAGGAAAAGAATATTACCAGCAATACATCTAACTCTCAACAAAATCCGTTTTACAAAAATATATCAATGAAACCTCATCTACAAACTGATTTCTTCTATTCATACGAATCTGTTGTACATTAAATAACCCATTGAGGTTGATATGCCATAAAACAAAATGAACCAAACCTTCTTTCATTTTAAAGAACCTTTATAAAATGAAAAAAAATATACCCTAAAACCTCATCTTTTTGATATTAAATAATCCACAGATGTGGATATGCCATTAAACAAAACTCAAACTTATTGCTTTGTTAAGTTTACATAGAATAGTTGCTTAGAATTCATTTGAAATTTATAAGGGAATCTTCTGAATTTTGCTGTTGTTCCATAATCTTTGTTTTTGGTATTTCAGTTTGCAAAACTCCACAGCATAGAAATATTCATGGCTTGACTGTAAGTAAAAAATTTTTTTGAAAATGTTCATTATTTTCTCTTGTTATATGTATTCACTTGCTGGATTATCAATTATATGTTGAGCAGCCTTGGAAAAGATGATTACCTAAGCATCTATAATAAAATAAAAACAGCTCGAGAGAAGCTGGAAGAAAGTAAATGAAGCTTTTATTTCCTAAATTGAGAACATAACAAAATATAGAAATGTGTTACATGCCTTCCCTCTCATCCTGAAAAGGAAAACTAGTGGTTGTTAAAATATGCTGCCTTTACATATACACAACTCAAACAAATTGAAAATTAGAAAAATTGAAAGCATTATGCACAATATATATATATATATATATATATATATAGTGAGATTTCATTATGCAAACCAATAGTTTCCCAATAAAATTTTTATTAGCCAACAATGTTGGTAAAATTTTCAAGATATATTATTTGGCATTTTTTTTATCCAGCCCAAGCAAAGCAATAAATCTACTAAAATGCAAGTAGTTGCTTAGTGGCAATTCAATTTGTTTTCTTATGGCTTATCAAATTTTGGGGGGTTATTTAAAACCAGAAAATATTTTTAGATTGTAAGAACTTTTTTGGAAATAATGATTTTTATTGATACAAGTTCTACTAATTAACCCATGGCTGGGTGGAGAAGAGGTGGATTCATACCTTTCCCAAGGATATTTGTGCATAAGTAAATATAATGAACCTAACCGGAATTGGAACTCAGGTTTCAAATTCAGAGCTGTTATCCATTTATTCCCAACTGGTCAATCATCTAGGTATTGACCAGGCTCAATGTTGCTTAACTTCAGTGATCATACAAGAAGTGGTCTTTCAACATGTTAGGGCCTCAAGCTGAGTGTAAAAGAATATGAGGAAGAATAAAAATGTTATTAAGAAAAAACAATAAAAAGAATAGGAATTAAGAAGATAGAAGGTAATGAATGACATTTCATTTAAATTTAAGCTCAACATTGTCTGGAAAGTAAGAGGCTGGAATGGAGTTCTACAAGCAAGAAGGGTGAGAGAAGAAACGGTTAGCATAGAACTTAGTTACCTCTAGCCATATTAGCTGTAGAATGACCAAGACCTTACTACCAATCTAGTACTTCACTTAAATTAGTAAAGTTGAAGTACCAAAGGAGGAATCTAATCAGACCAATTACCATGAAAATACTTATAGGAAAGGCACAGGGAAACCAATTTTGAATTCTTGGCGTCAGTGTGTCTACCTTTTCCTATTTTTAGAACAATCGCTATTTTATAAACCATAACAAATATGTATTTACAGATTCTTGATAAAATCCAAAGAAGAAGTCATATTTTCCTTAAAAGTCCTTTTTTATGGTATAAACTTATATTATGAGGTTGTCCAAAATTATCCACACTTTAGCCATAGGTTTGTCACACTGTCTTCTGCTTATGCATGCATGTAGTTGGCACTGCTTGGATCATATCTGATCATATCTTGATCACACCAGTTTTATTACTGTTATTACAATGTAAACATTGTTACAGTGTAAACATGGTTACTTCACTAGCAGTGGTCATCAGGAAGGAACAAAGAGCAGTGATTCAAAATTGCAGAGAAAATGCCACCTCATTGATGAGAATTTGACTGTTTCCCATTACCATCTTTCAAGCTTACTGAATCTTTTTGGTGGAGATAGAGGTTGACAGGCATCTAGCTGTTTCTTTGGCTATCACACTTGTCCAGCCACCTTTTTCAACTTTTCAGTCAACTTGTACACATTTATACATGGTGGTTCACTGTCAATGTATTGTGTTAAAAGCCTTCAATGAATTTAAGACCTGTTCACACTGCTAGTGGAGCGGCCATGTTTACATTCTAACAGCAGCAAGAAGACTAGTGTGATCAAGCTTAAACCTTGATCGCAATCCACCATAGTATCAACTACAAGAATGCATGATTGTTTGAAAAAACTTAAAGATTTGTTATGGTGAAGGTGCAGGTAATTTTTTACTTACTCTAGCAATTTGTTTAGTTATTGAATAATTCTTCAGGAATAAGATTTTTTTTTTTAATTTGAGCTCCTGAAGAGTGGGTATAATTTTGTGAAACTTAAAGTAGAGATAAGTAAACATTGAATTTTATTTATTTATTATTATTACTGCTCTATTCTAAATATTGAACACAATAATTACAAAGACTGCTTTCATAAAAATTGTTATCTTCCAAAAGTAGCCTTTTTTTTATTTTTTGTGTTTTTTTTTCTTTTATGAAATACAGTTACTGTTATTGTTTTATGATAAATGATTTTTGAGCTGCATAATAAAATCTCACATTGCCAAATAAGTTATTGTAAATATTTCTAATAAAAAAAACATATTAAACTTACACTGTATACTTATCAAGTTTAAATTTAATAACCAAATTATTTTAAAGAAGAGAATCTCAAAGTTATGTAAGCAAGAGTTGTTTTCTAGTTTTACTTTTCTTCTGTTTTTTAATTTAGTAATTAAAAAATATTTATATCTCCCTTCTTTCGTTGCTTAACTTTTCTTTCCTAATTTTTTTTTATTTTTAGATCAACACTCGACAACTGTCAAATTCCCTGAACAGGTTTATACCAATGCAGAAAAAGAAAAGGTAACACTAGTTCTGTAATTACAAATAAAATGATAAAATGTACTTAGTAAAACTAATCTTGGGATATGAAAAGACAGTTGTATTCTTCTGTATCAAACCAACTTGCAAAATCTGTTTTCCCCAGTAGTCTGTAAGATTTAAAGATATTAAACCTGGATTGTAGCTGATAGGTGCATATTTCTTATTGGTAAACAGAAAATTCCTACCCTGTTTTTCTCTTGCATTTTACTGAGACAACTTTAATAAGTTTTCAAATACATTATTTACACTAAATTACATTTTGAATGCATTGAACTTTTTACAGGCATGATATTAAGCATTGAAAAAAAAATAGAAATCAAGGATTGTCATAGGTCAAGAATTAAAGCATGTGTTACTATCAGAATATGTTTTTTCTATAGTATTGATTGAATTCTTTTTTTATCGCTTATCAACCATTTGCAGATTATTTAAAACCGGTCCTGGGCATGACAGTAAACTGCATTCGGCAGCAAGGCCTCTGATTGGGAGCATGGAACCACTTTTAATTGCTGTTGTTCCCAGGTCCACCAGAGTGGTAGCACCTGTTAGGGTCCCAGCTATGGGCAAATAGTTAAACCCCCAAACTGGGGTCAAAACACTATGAAAGTATAAAAATAGACTTTTATAGAAATATATACATTTTTGAAGGAAAAAAATTACCAACAACAATACATTTTTGAAGGAAAAAAAATATTACCATAAATTATTGACATAATGCATTCTTGAATTAAAAAATAACCAGCAATACATTTTTAAATACAAAACTAGAAAACATCTTCAATTTTCTAAAATATAAAAATTTAAAATTTTTCATGAAAGTCTGACTAAATCAACCTTCGCACTTAAACCGAACATTAAAAAAAATACCTTAAAAATCCTACCTTTTTGGCATTAAATAACTCACAGAGGTGTTGATATGCCGTTAAACAAAGCTCAAACTCAATTATTTAAAGCCAGATTTTAGATTTTAAGAATTTTGTGTAGATAATAATGATTTCATAGAAAACTTAGACCTGCAAAAAAAAAAAAAAATGAAATGTTTAAAGAACAGTTTTTTTCCTTAACACAGCCATTATTTTAACAGCCTTCACTCCTCAACATTGTTTATTGTTTTAAAAAGCAATGATTACAATTTTAATAAATCTTAAATATTTGATGAAAGTGAATTTATACATGTTTTTGGCTCTTTAAAATTTACAACAAAAAATATTAAACACTATTAGATTGTTTATTTACAAGAGTAATTTCATATTAACAACATTCAAAAACTAATACAATTAAAACTAATGCAATATTTATCATTTACCGATTTATAAAGAAAAAATATTAAATAATTTTTTGTTATTCAATATAAGTTATGGCAAACCTGGATCTTTGTACTCACAAAAAAAGTTTCAAAAAAGCAATTTCTCCATTGATACCATTATTATTTCAATTTCTGTCTTGAATTACATTACTAATTAATAATAACTGAGGTGTTACCTGTCATATAACAATGTTATACTGTCAGGAATATACTTTTGCTATTGTGGATAATGAATTGATTGAAGTGTAACATATCATTTGGGGGAATTGATTTATATTTCAAATAATTACCTGCGTTTATATTTGTCTCTTTTCAAATAAGATCAGCACAAACTGAGAATATCAAAGATATCCTAGCATGTGGAAACATTGCTGCTGAAGATCTACAGACAATTGAAGTAATTGGCTCTGGAAATAGTGGCAAAGTGAGCAGGTAAGAGACAAACCTCATCCTCACATCATATCTTTGGCACGTGACCGCTTCTATCGTCTTTGGCACGTGATTGCTTACATTGTTTTATACTTCTTCCTCTTTATGAATATCATATATTTAACAACACATCTTACTCACAGCTTTGGTCATAGTTTTTTTTTTTTTTTTTAATCATCTCACCCCAAGCAAGGCATTCCACTGCCACTATTGCACATGGGGCTCCATAGGGGAAGGTAAAGAGAAAGGAGTGGTTAGACATAGGGAATGACCGGAGGAAGGTGACAGATGAGTATGGATAGCGAGGATGAGGGTTGGGCAGATGGGAAGAGTGCTTGATAGAATGGGAGCAGGTTAGTGTGTTAGGAGGTGTCTATTGACCTTACATTTAAACTCCTGGAGATTGTAGCCGTCGGGGAAGCAATCATGTAGAAGAGAATTCCACAGTCGGGAAGTGCGAGGAAAGAAACTGTTGGAGTAGAAGTTACGGCTGCATTTTATCGGTTTCACTGTAAAAGGGTGGGATCTAGTTGCTAATCTAGTATCTCGTGCAAATTCAAATTTAGGGGGCACCAGTGATCTAAGATCATCGGAGCAGAAGCCGCGAAAGTATTTATAGAAGAGACACAGGGAAGCCACGTCTCGCCGGTGGGAGAGAGACTGCAGGCGGTCTGCCAAGTCGGTATCTATCACATTACAAACCCTCCTCTGAACCTTATCGAGAAGCCCGAGGAGAACAGCAGGGGCACCTGACCAGATATGGCAGCGGTATTCAATGCATGGGCGGATGGTAGATTTATAAATGTAAATGTTATGGATTTAAAAAGCATGCCAGTTGTACATATGGTCAAATAAAAGCAAACCATGTCATCTGTTCAAATGATCTAAGTAAGCATCAGGATTATGTGGTTTTAACCATGGAAACATATATATTGTAACAGTAAAAACAGTAGTAAACCTCCGCCGGTCAGGGTTGACCATGGGTAGCATCCTAGATGTCTGTTTGGCTGGAGCATCAGCGTCTGTGACTGTAAAAACCAATGCCAGAATGACAGACTTTGTTGCAGAGGCTGCATTTACATTTTGTTTCTGGTCTGTCGGAGCTGTCATTTTGCTTTCTGCGAATCCGCCTGTCCATGGTGACTTGTGTTAGTTGCTTCTCCCTTGATTTAAGTTGTTGGGCCAAGGTTCCTCTCCATTTGAACTGGTTGACTGCTACGCTCTCCCATGATGCCATGTTGATGCCCACAGCTTTCATATCACATTTTATGATGTCAAAATACCACAGTTGTGGCCACCTAGTGGGTCCTTTTCCAGAGGCCAACTCTATATACAGGAGGTTTTTGGAATGTGACCGTCTGGCATGTGGTGGACATGGCCTAGCCAGCAGAGTCTGCACTGTTTAAGGAGTGTGAACATGGTCGGCAGACTGGCTCGAGACAGGACCTCAGTGTTAGACACCTTGTCTTGCCATGAGAATCCCAATATACATCAGATACTTCTCACGTGGAAGGTGTTCTGATGCCTCTCTTGCCTGGCCTACGTGGTCCGTGTCTCACTGTCATATAGCAGTGTACTGATGACATAGGTGTTGTACACTGCCATTTTTGTCTTCACTGTCATATATTAAAACAAAAAGCAAGAAAACAGAAAATTACTGTAAAGAGGTAAATCAAAAAGAAGAAAACCAAAACAATTTTTGGCAGACCTGAAGGAGACTATGACCACCTTTAAATTTGTTGTTTTAATTTTTTTTTTTTTTTTGGACTTTTTTCAGCGCACTCTTATCAATTATTATAGAAAGTTTCCAATTATCAAAAGATTTTGAAAAATTTCAATATTTAAACAATTTGCGGGTGGGGGTTCAGTTTCTCATACAACATTATAGTAAATCGATCCTCCATTTCAGATTCACTCATGTTTGTTTTGGTTATTTTGGGCCAAGTTGTTGCTGTTGTTTTTGTCTTTTTCAAGTTTTCTTCAGTTCTTACGATGACAACTTCCTCGGAAATGCCAAGAATGGCTTTATTCAAAAATTTCACAACAGATTCAGTTGTTGAATATGCGTAAGCAAAAGATTTAATTGCACAGGATCGATTTACTATAAAGTTGTATGAAAAACTGAACTTAACCCCCCCCCCCCTGTTTAAATGTTGTAATTTTTCCAAATTTATTTTGTCAATTGGAAAGTTTAGGGTTTAATCGATAAGATTGCACTGAAAAAAAGAAAAAAAATTGATAATCAACAAATTTACAGGTGCTGGTAATGTCGTACGGCAAGTGGTTCCAAAATGGAGGAACAATTTACTATAAAGTTTTATGAAAAACTGAGCACCCCCTCCCCGAAATTGTTTAAATATTGAAATTTTTCCAAATTTTTTTGTCATTGGGAAAGTTTAGGGTGTAATTGATAAGATTGCATTGAAAAAAGTATAAAAAAAAAAATTAAAAACAAATTTAAAGGTGGTGGTACTCTTCTTCAGGCCTGCCCAATAATCATTTCAAGTTCTATATTTTTTTCTTTTTTCATAATCTTCATTTTAATGTTTGCTTATATCGCAATAATATACTGTAATGCAACCAGTTGATCACAAGCGAATCAAAAAAGAAAGTCAGAGGTACCTAATGATAAAACATTCCTGTGCTTCCATATAATCATGGTTTGACAAAATCTGTTCTTTGACTGAAGAAGAAAACTCACCCTTTGTTGAACCCTTCATTCTTTCTCCATTCTTCATGAAGATTGAATAAGAACTCTGTAGTAGAAGAATCTTTTTCTTTAAATACCTATCATTAAGAAGATTAAGGGTCATGTTAACTGATTTTGTGACTGACTCTTTCATAATCCATCAATCACTAATCCCATTAACACAAAATGTAGTACTAGGTTGTCAATTAAGAACACCACTGCACTATTTTATGTCATATTCCTTCAGTACATAGGCAGTCATGGCTTTCATCATCATCCTCCTTTAAATATCTCTAAATTGCCATAAGTTTTTTGAAAATACAGTGGAGTGATTTTCTACTGCCTCATCAAGGGTTTTGGATTAAGAATAGTCCTTCTCCTAAATTGGCTGCCAAACAAGGTTCAAGATCCAAATCCATCCTTTTTTTTTTTTTTCATATATAAATCATTTGTTCTACAATTTAACTGTTTTTAGCTAGTGTTGGGTGAGAAAAGACAGATCCATGCTTTTCCCAAGGGTATTAGTATGAAATGAACAGTCAGGATTTGAATCTATTTCATCAGTTCCACTTTCGGCACCAATAATTGTTACATTACCCACACATCTTTGCTGCTCTGCTTTTGTATTTTTAGCCATTTTAATCTCAAAAAACACTGATATGTATGCAGAAACCTTTTTTATGCTTATTAAAAGTTTTATAGAATTGTCTGTTCTATAAAGCATATAATAATGGTTGTCTGCTCATTTCCGCGTAAGCTAATCCTTGTTGCAGACGCCTGCTCAGGTACATTTGTATTTCTTTAACACTCACAGAGCGAAACCAAGGCCAGTACACATAAAAACTCAGTCATGATGACTTGACTCAGTTGTAGCTCCATCCGCGAGGACAGAAGTGCTTCTGAGAAAAAGCACACTGAGTAAATACCCGGTCCCGGGGAACAGTCCCCCGCAGCCACGCCACCCCATTGTATGAGAGGGGTCGACCAGGTGCTTGTCACTAGGGCCATTGCAACCGGTGGTTGCAGGGACTGGGGAATTTTGTTCCTTCGTTCGTCTATAAACGTTTGAGCTCCCCACATTAAAAAAGACCTAGTGTCACATCTCACTCCAGTGGGGGAGTAGGGTAAATATATACTTCATGTCTGCACAACTATATAATTTGTGTGTGTGTGTGTCTTTTAAACACTATTGTAACTGCCTGTTTTACTACAATTATTTAGATTTGGCACATGATGACATTTAACAGTGTAACCAGTGGAGATCAAACTCCCTATAATGTTCTGCAAGCTCTGTCTACATTTCACACTAAATAAATTACATTTGCATATTGTTTTGTTGGCACATCAATTATGCATAGTTTATAAAGTCACCAGAAAAACTATGAATCTTGGCTTTCTCTATCCATGATACCTGGTGGTATTCTGCATAAAAAAGACAAATGCATTGCACATAATTGCTGTTAATAAAATCTGAATAGGTAATGAAAAATATAACACTAAATTCCAAATGTGTATTGAAATAATGAAAGATGCTTTCCAAATGCTAAACAGAGTATTAAGAAACAGGAAAATTTCATCAGAAACCAAGAAAAGAGTGCTGAACTACTATATAATATCATCTCCCTATATGGCAATGAATACTCAACAATTTCCTCACAGATGAAGAGGAGACTTGAGGCAACAAAGATGTCCTTCTACAGAAGAACATTGAAAATTCATAGACATGTTAAAAATGAAGAAATTTTAAGGAAAGTGAAAACAAAAAGGACACTTGTGCTTTGAATCAGAAAGAGTCAATTAAAGTTTTGAGGACACATAATGAGAAAAGAGGGCTTGGAGAATTTGACATTCACATGAAATATTGAAGGCGAGAGGAGAAATAACAAGTAACCTATCTAACAATTAAATAAATATCAGACCAGAGAGTTGGAATGATAGTAAAAAAAAGCAAATATTGATCAGAGATACAAAGGATAAAAAGTTGTGGAGAGCCATGATTGCCCACGTCTTGAATGAATATTTAATGAGGAAAGATGGTTTGGAGAATTTGGCACTCACCAAATACATTGAAAGCAAGAGGGACACAGGGAAACAGCAAATAACCTACTTAACATGCTTGTACAAATGGATGGAAGAAAAAAGACAAACATTGCTTTACACAGCAAATAAGAGAAAATTGTGGAGAGCCATGATCACCCATGTCCTATGGGGGACATGGCCCATAAAAGAAGTTACTTGATAATATTTAAATAGTTTTGATTTCTTCTGTATCTAAACTGACATGTTTATTGATACAATATTGATTTCTGTACTGTAGATCACTTCATGGACCAACACAGAAAATAATGGCTGTAAAAGTAAGTATCCTCAATTTTTTTTTGTGGTGGGGGTGGTGGTGGGGGTCTGAATTTCTGAGAGTAAAAGTTGTTACAATTATACATTCTTTCAAACTTTTTTCTCTTGTTTTTGTTGTATTTATTATAACAGTTCATCTGTTGTACTATTCTGCATCTTTTAGGCGTGTCCCATTTGGTAACCCTCCAACAATATCATACACGAAAACTGAAGCAGATTATTTAATTCCTATACTCAAAATTTTATAGAAATGTGACCAGTGTAGAAATGGAAATCATATAAGATAATGGTAGCCATTTCCTTATAAGAAAACATTCAGCATTTATTGACCGAGTAGCCATTACTACTATCAGTTGAAATTCATAAAATCTTTCTCTTAAAACAATTTTTCAGGAAAATAAATTTCTCAAACTCCAGTAGCTGTTATCACTCTTTCTAGTTTGATTGATGTTTCTTTCCTAACCTTTTATTTGAAGTAGTGTGGAATGTCAAGATTACTTTGTTATTTTCATTTTGGTTTACATGTGATATACATTTAGCTTGTGCTGCTGTAAGTTCCTAAGTGATGTGGTTTCTTGCATTTCTTCATTTATGATTTTGTAGTGCCAGTTCACAAGTTTCAAAGAAGGATGGTCTTCCTCAAGGCCTGCAGGTATTATTCACTCAAAGCCATATTTAACCAATGATCTTAGAAAGTGGTATTATACAGCTAATATTTTAGATATTTCTGAATGGTTTGATGCCATTTTATAACATGATTCAAATTTTCGGGTTAATGTTAGCCTTAGCCTGTCTATTTGATTTGGATGTGGAAAATATATTGACATTTCAAAATTTCTGTAGCCCTCTGCTGACTTTGCACCATTTTGATCTTGTATCCAAAACTTAAACAAGGTAATCCAGTACTGTTAGAATACCATGTTCACAAGGTATTCTGACCAAAATGCTGGCCATCCTGGCCTAACCTCTGCTTTCTGTAACAAGTGTTTAGTATTTACTAATTCTACATACTGAATTTTTATGATAGATTCAGGGTATTTGCCATCATTACCACCAGTTCATTGTTTCTGTTTTGGAAAGGTTTGTTTTGAGTCCAATTTTTTGGAAACTGAATAGGGGATATGAATTTTCTGTTCAAAATCATTCTTATCCCAACTATGAATACCTATGTCATGAGCAGTGAATCAAATAAGATGATGCTCAACATTCTCAAAAGTTTACTGTAATACACCTAAAAAAAAAATTGCAAGTATATCTGCCAAAACAATATTATAGCAAATTCATGTATCCTGACAACTTTTTTTAATAAATTTAAAGATATATATTTAACATACTTATCTCATTAGTTCTATTATTTATCATTTTAAATGTTAGTGTAACATTTATTATATAAGAAGCCCACTCAGTAGTTTGATAAAAAAATGAATCAACATGTGTCAACTTGTATATGTGAGTCAATTTTATAATTTGCATTGGTGCATGAATACATCTGAGTCTGTGATAGCTGAACATCAAATAAGTAATTATCAGTGAGCTATGTCCTACTTTGAGAGTATCTTTTTTTCACTTTTATGCCAAACTCATTCAGACATTTATTTTAAAGCTTTAGAAACCATATTCATTAAATCTTTACAGTATTCTCTTTGGAACAGCTTTCTCTTTGACTGCTATGATTCATATATATATATATATATATATATATATATATTTTTTTTTTTTCAATCATTTCACTCCAAGTAAAATGATAATGCCACCAGGGGACACAATAAGAAGTAAAGAAAAAAGACAATAAAAGAATAGGATTTGATAAGACAAGATGGCAGTTGGCATTACATTTAAATTTTTGAAGATTGAAGGTGGCACAAAACCAAGAAATTGGAAAGGAGTTCTAGAGGCAAAACGTGCAAGAAAAGAAACTTTTAGAGTAGAACAGATGGTTGCATCTAGCTAGTTCAACAGTAAAACTGTGAAATTCAGTTAAATTTATATAGTCGAGGCACCAAGGAGGAAAGCTCATCAGAACAATTGTCATGAAAATATTTGTAGAAAAGACAGAGAGAAGCCATATTATGTTGGTGAGAAAGTGACTGAAGTTGAGATGCCATGTCAGGACTGACATGGCATCTCAACTTCATTACTGACCCTTCTTTGAATTTTCTCAAAATATTAAGAGCAATATTCACTGCAGATGGTACATTAAAAAATGTGCAAGATGGATTCTTACAAGAAACATTGTCTATTACAGCATGGTGCACCAACTTTCCTAGCAGTAGATTGAATAGAATCACTCCACTTCATGTCAGTGAAAAACATGAGACCAAGAAAGAGCAAATAGTTGCTCTCTTAGGAGTTAGCATCAGCTATGTTTGATGGCAGGTAGAAAAGATTCTCAATGGTAATTAAATGAAAGCAGTTTTGTTATAAAGGCATGAAAATTTACAAGCAATACTTTACTCTAGTTACCCACTAACTGGATGACCTTTTTTAGAGCTGTGGCCAGTTTTACTTTGTCAGATTTGATACTAAGACAGGAGCAAATAATTGTGTTGTCAGCATAAATTCATAATTAATGTGTTTAACTTGTTTAGGGAATTTCTGTCCATTTTAGTTGTGGTGCACATTTGTTTTAATTCTTCAAGCTCTGAAAAGAAAGGAACAAAAAACTGGTCAGTTTTTGTTACTTCGATAAAATAAATATGAAATTGACTCATTACTTCATATACAATGAAGTGCTGAAAATTTTGAGGCTTAACTCTTTTTCCATTATCTGAGCAAATATCAGATTCTTGGCTGGGCTAAGAATTTTTCAGCACCCGTCATAGCAGTTTCAGATTATTCAGTGACGTCACATTCAAATATGTCATTTTTCTGTTAACTCATACATACATATTTGTAAAAGAATTTTTGTTTTTATAAAAAATGAAAAAATTTACTCTCTTTATTGTAGTGAACAAAACAAATTTTAGATTTAAAAAAAAACTCAAATGCTAAGCACTGACTCATTGATTTTGTTAGGAAAAAAAAAACAAATTTTCTCGAATTTACAAACTTTGCTTACTACACACAAAACTCACAAAACTTCACACCTTGATGCGAAATGTTTTACGGCCAATAGAAAACTAGGAAACATCTAAAAAAAAAAAAATAATAATCTTTAATTATCAAAACAAATTCTTTTTACGGACCCTTTTCGCGAGCCGACATGAAGTTTGTTTGTCATCCAATGGAAAGGCCAGAAACACATCCAGGAGTGAATTCCCAAATGAGTTGTTCAGGGCCCCAAAAAACGAAATAAAAAGATGGAACAATAAGACAGTTGCAGTGAGAAAAATACGAGCATAATTAACACGTTCCTCGACAAAGTCGAGCGATCGTTATTATCTCTATCTTTCTTCCTCACCTCCTTTTTCTCACAGTTTACCTGCCTGCCTTTTCTTATACTTAATAACTGGATGGAACCCTTTAAGACTGAGTGAATACTTCAAAGACACTCCTGCTAACAATAACGCTTACACATACGCCCCTGCCTACATACGCATAAACTCATTCTTGCAAGGACTACTACAAACATTTTAATGACCTTGTACCAACCAAAAGACATTACTTTTATTTGTAAAAACCTTAATTGATTTTTATATAAATATATCTATCTATCTATATATATAAAATTGTTATTTCTATATATCCCGAGTAATTTCAAAACTCGACCCCCATAAGGCATGTGGAGACAATGGAATCCCAGTAATAGTCCTTAAGAGGTGTGCTCCTAAACTTTCCCCTGTCCTCTCTAAACTATTTAACTACTGCCTTTCTGCTTCCTGCTTTCCTGCATGCTGGAAGTTCTCTTCAGTCGTTCCTGTATTTAAGAATTGTGGTGAACCCTCGGACCCATCCAACTATCGCCCTATCAGTCTTCTACCGATATTCAGGGAAGTATTCAAGGCTATAATCAATGCTGAAATAGTTCATCATCTCACTAACCACATACTCTTCTCTGACAGGCAATATGGATTCCGCTTTGCCAGCTCCACGGCCGACCTGCTAACAACTGTAACGGAGTACATGCTACAGGTCCTTGATGAGTCTGACGAGGCTCGTGCGGTTGCTCTGGACATCTCCAAGGCTTTCGACAGGGTTTGGCACTCTGGCCTCCTATGCAAACTACGGGGTTACGGTATTACCGGTCGCCTGCTTGACCTAATCCAATCTTTCTTAAATAACCGCAAAATGAAGGTCGTTTTGAATGGGCGTGCCTCTTCATCCTACAGCACGAATGCTGGTGTCCCACAGGGCTCTATCCTGGGCCCGACGCTCTTCCTTATTTTCATCAACGACCTCCCAGATGAGATCAAGTCCCAAGTAGGCATCTATGCAGATGACACTACAATATACTCCCCTCCCGCACCAGTAAGAAACCTGTCATGGCAGACAGACAATCTCGCTGCTGACCTTGAACGGGATCTACACTCTGTGGTGAACTGGGGCAAGAAGTGGCTTGTCAACTTCAATTTGTCCAAGACCAAGCTGTTGTCTGTCAACCATTACAGGCAACCTCTCCTGCCTCCCATAAGCATGGACCAAGCGATTCTCCCGGAGAGCAATACACTACGCCTCCTCGGACTTATCCTGTCCTCAGACCTCAAATGGAACCACTATATTGAATCCATAGCAAAATCTACTGCTAAGAAGGTTGGGTCACTATGTCGATCCAGGATGTTTTTTCCTGCATATATACAAGTCAACCATCTGTCCATGCATGGAATACTGCTGCCATTTATGGTCAGGCATCCCTGCCGTTCTCCTCAGTGTTCTTGGCAGGCTCCAAAGGAGAGTCTGTAATGTGATAGGTACTGATCGGCGGCTCGACTGCAGCCACTTCCCCACCGTCGAAATGTGGCCTCCCTTTGTCTGTTCTATAAATACTTTCATGGCTTCTGCTCGGACGAACTTAAGTCACTGGTGCCTCCTCAACAGGTGTTTACTCATGCAACCAGACTGGCAACTGGGTCCCAGTCAGGTTAGCCAAATGCAGACGACAATTCTACTCCTGCAGCTTCTTCTCTCGCACTTCCCGCCTGTGGAACTCACTCCCGTATTCTTGCTTTCCTGACGGCTACAACCTCCAGAAATTTAAATGCAAAGTCAATACTCATCTACTAACCACTGGACTCTAGCTCTCTTCCCCACCCCCCGTATAACCTTCCCTTTCTCTCCACCTATGTATCTGACATCGCACCTGCTTTCTCAGCTTTCTATTGCTCCTTTCTAACTAGTTTGTACTCCTGACTCTTTTCTAATTAATCTTTTTACAGTTATATAGCCCCCTGCACATCAGTGGCATTTCCGCCTTGCTCAGGGTGAAATGATTAAAAATATAATTTGATTTTCTTGTTTTTGTACTCCTCTTATAGTGGGCTATCTAACTAACAAGGCCAAATCAAACTAATCTGTTTCAATACACATACACTTCACTATAATGGATAACCCACTATATTATCACCTTTTACTCTCAATTTTTCAAAAGGTTGTGCAGCTCGATGTTAGCCAAGAGATACAATATGGAATCATTTCAGAATTGGAAATCCTCTGCAAGGTACCGGTTATTTTCAATTATTTTTTTTTTTAAATTATTTTGTAAAATTATTAATAAATCCAAAGGAATTTCTGGAAATCTAATCTGGCATTGAAGGTGTGCTTATTACTTTTCTTATTGTATTCAATGTAAATTTTAATATCACTCCTCTTTTTACTCCTCTTTTTCAAGTGTATTCATTTTATTAGGAGAGTTTGAAGAAATGCCTTCAAATAAACTTTAGCAGGGTCTCTAAATTACCCACGTCTATTGAAAAGGTGAAGTGGCTCATCCCTCATTCCCTGTTTAGGATGTGGTTTCCGGCTTTCTCTTTTCTAATCTTTTTACTCTTTTCTTTTTTTTTCAATTGGAGTAAATAGACTAAACTATTGCTCAGTTCACACTCCACCCACATCTATTGAACAGGTGAAGAGGCTCATCCCTTGTTCCCAGTTTAGGATGTGGTTTCCGGTTTTCTCTTTTCCAATCTTTTTTTACTCTTACGTAGCCCCCTGCACATCAGTGGTGTTACCGCCTTGCTTGGGGTGATATGATTAAAAAAAAAATTTATAACATAATCCTTTACATGATGAATGGTTGCTCTCTCAGTGGTTCCGTAGTGTACTAGATACTGAAATGCCTCATGGGTAACTAGCTATTTATACACCTGGTAACTTATGTAAATGAGTCACTTCATCTCCCTGTACCAAAGAGGTTTTATCCCCTTATTTTCCCCCGGTACTTTTACTGGGAGATTCTGTCTCATCACTATCTTCCTTCCTCTCCCTAAGAGATATGGGAGATCTTTTTCTTTTTTTCATAGAAATGTTCCTCCAACAATTTTTCATCTTTAGTGTCTATATTACTTTCAAATTCCCTGCCACATTTGTGTTGCATTGGCATGACACTTTCACTATCCTTACTTTCAGCCTCACTGTACATTTATTCATCACTATCATGTTCCAATCTAACTTAGTTTGCATGCGCTAATATCTCCTTTGTTGACCATGTCCACCATAGTTTATGAATATAGAATAGAGCACAGTATGTAATCTGTTCAATGAAACAACGTCAGAGATTAACACTCATAAGTCAAATTGAATCAGATTAGATTGCCAATACTTGGGAAAATATGGCCGCCTTTTATACACATCGCGTTGAATATTTTGAGCCTTCTGATTGGTTAATCCTTCTATTGGTGAACTATAAAATGAGTCATCCTATTTGCTGGCTCACCAGTATACAAACGTACCCAAAAAAACTCCAACATCCTTTCTATTTTTTTGATTATCTTAGTGTTTTGTCCATTTTGCATTATGAATCTTGCTTCTTGTAGATAAGATTCACTATTCTTTTTATACCACAGTTTTTTGTTAGTGGCATAAGACATGGTCAATGGGTCTCTAATTTGTCTACTCATGAGGGTGGACAGGCATTTTGATCTTCCAGTATGTGGTATTGTCCAATAGTTTAGCAACAATCTAGGATGAAATGTTACTATTTTTTCTTTGTGTTGTAAACATATTGAGTCTGTTTTTTATAGTTTTCACTATCCTTTCTGCTAATCTGCTTGATTTGCAGATGATAAAGTGAGGTTTTATATGGTTTGCATTCAATTTAGTTCAACCATTGGCATAGTTCCTCATCACATAACTATGGGGTCTTGTTGAACAGGTGAAGTGGTGTTTTCCAAATTTCATTTCTTGGAAAAATGATCCTTAACAGTTTTTTTTCGGTTGAACTTCTTTTGTTGGAGACCAGTATTACTTCTGGCCAACCAGATTAGGCATCTATCAGTCGTAGTAATAATCCCACTCCATTAACATGAGCATGATCCATGTGTACTCTGGCCATGTATGTATTTTTGTCTGTTTTAATTTTCTTTCAATGCAAGTTTTACTACCTTTTTACGTATTCTTCTACATCTGTTGCCTGGCCACCATGTCTCTAGCTTTAACCACCTTTGCATTATTTCACAATAAACATATTCATGTATACTTTTTATAATTTTGTACTTTTATCTTGCTGGCAGAACCACTAAGTCTACATTAGAAATTACACCCTTTCCCACAGTTAATTTGTGTTAACCTCTTTAAAATGCCTTTCTGCCAATGAGCAATTATTCCACTTATTAATTTTTATCCTGAACAATATGCTATTCATTAGGGATCTTGTTTTGTATTCTTAGCTAATTTGTCTATCAACAAACGTTTCATCAGTTTCATCCCAGTGCAAGAAATAATGAACCTTAATCCCAACATCAGCAATGACATGCAGAATGTTATTGCCTTTCACTCAATATCAAATGCCATTCACATTAAGGTTTATCTTAGGATTCTAGATCATTTTACCCTAGGAATTTCCTTCCTAGGATTAAATTGGACAAGGATTTTCTTTAAACTTGGTTGTTCTAATTTCTTCCAAAAATTTCTGGGCATGAAAGTCATGTGACTTCTCATTTGCATGTCCAATAAAACATTATTGATTCAAATAACTCTTCTTTTTTTTCTTTTCAATGAAAAAACATCCATACTCATTTCTTCAGTTTTGTTGGACCATCATTACGTTTATCTTTTTAGACATACCTTTAAAAAGGATTCATTTTGAAACATTTTTTCATATGCGAGACATTTATACTTTTCTCTTTGATGTTTAGAACTACACCAAGTGCACATTATTCTGTCTTTTTTTTTTTTATGCATCCATTTCCTCTACCAGATCCATAATTTTTGTTGTATTAAATTTCTGAATCAATTCCTGTTACTGAACAAATTCAACACACTGTTCTAGTAACAACTTTCCCAGTTGTAAATACATAAATGTTGTTTGCTGATACTCCTCATTTTGAAGGCCGTTCACCGGTTTCATTTGAATCAAGTCCTGATTGACTGGTTTTATGATCCCAGTTTCTCAAATTCAAAATATATACCGCACTGTTTTAAACAAAGAACATATCCGATAAATGATTTATTCATTTTCTGAAAAATGCTTATGAACTTAGCTCTCTCTGCATTCACTAGCTTTTTCCTGGGTGCTACATTTTTCACTATTAGTTGACTTGTATTGTTAAATGTCATTTCCTCCATATTTTTGCATGTGCATTTGCTAATACTTTGATAATAACCTCACCATCCAAAACAGATCAATTACTGATTTTAAATTCTTCAGATTTTTTGTTCTAGCTTTAGCTGCTAGACTAAGTGTTCATTCGGTTCTTTAGATATCAACAATGCCATTGTAGTGTATGAACTCATGGGATATAGTAGGCACTCAACAGCCTCATGGGTAAATAGCTGTAGCTATTTATATACTTGATGACTTTCTATGAAAATGAATCAACTCAGGTTCCATACTTTGAACATCTACTTTGTCTCTGGTTCACTCCAGACTTCAAGTGGAACTGCTATCTACAATCCTTGCTAAAAATGCTTGAAAACCAGTCAACCCAGGAAGTATATGACTCCTTCTGCCATGTTTTATCTTTACAAGAGCCAGATTCTCCCTCTTTCAATTTTTCTCCATGCCATATTGTTTCTGTCTGTTAGTTACCTCACCTAGTGGATTAAAATGTTGGTTTGTGAATTTGGTGACATAGTAATTGTATTTACACTATTTACATTTAGATTATTGTCTTCATCTTTGTTGTTGTTAATACATTTTGGCTGTTGTGCTTACCAGCCTTCGTCAGGTGTATATCAATCTGGGTAACCTACAGGGAATTCTGAACTGAACCCTTTATTTAATCTATGGTGGTAGACTATTCTTGTTCTACTGTCCATGTTCAAGGATATCTTGAGCAATAACTGAGCAATACTAAAAATAAGAACACAACTTGGTTTCCTTAGACATAGACAGTGGAATGAGAACAGTCTACTCCCATAGATTAAATAAAGGGTTCAGTTCAGGTTACCTGAATTGATATACACCCAAGGAAGGCCAAAGGGCACAATAGTCAAAATGTTGTGACAACAGCAGTAATAATGAGGACAATAGCCAGAATCTAAATAGTGTAAATAATGATAACTCCTCATCCTAGAAATTAAGACAGAAATAGTAATTATGAGTTCAGTCCTTAGGCTGGGTAGTGCAAATTTAGACTCAATAGAAACAGGGTAATAACTTAGAAGTACTTTAAAAAGACAATTTTTTTTCTCCTCTTTTTTTCTCCTCTTTTTCAAGTGTATTCATTTTATTAGGAGAGTTTGAAGAAATGCCTTCAAATAAACTTTAGCAGGGTCTCTAAATTACCCACGTCTATTGAACAGGTGAAGTGGCTCATCCCTTGTTCCCTGTTTAGGATGTGGTTTCCGGCTTTCTCTTTTCTAATCTTTTTACTCTTTTCTTTTTTTTTTTCAATTGGAGTAAATAGACTAAACTATTGCCCGGTTCACACTCCACCCACGTCTATTGAACAGGTGAAGAGGCTCATCACTTGTTCCCAGTTTAGGATGTGGTTTCCGGTTTTCTCTTTTCCAATCTTTTTTTACTCTTACGTAGCCCCCTGCACATCAGTGGCATTACCGCCTTGCTTGGGGTGATATGATTAAAAAAAAAAAAAATTTATCCCTAGACTTAGAAAGAAAATTTAAATAAAGAGTTCAGCTCAAAAAATCTTTGAAGGTTAGCTTGATCAATGAACACCTGAAGAAGGCTGGAGAATGCATGATCTAAACATTGTGGTAATAACAAAGAGGATGACATCAGTCTAAATATAAATAACTTCAAATTTATGTTTTATGGACCATGTTATCATGGAGTTTATAATCCATTAACAGAACAAAATGAAAAGGAAATTAAAGTTGTTAAAACCAAGTGACAATAATTGCCAGAGATAAATACTATATTTCCAACTATATAAGGTTTACATGAAAAAAAGATGGAGTTTTGCAATATGCACTGTAACCAAAAATAAGCATTTTTTGTCATAATTTTTTCTTATGTTACTATAGATTAAGCATTCCTGACCAAGAATATCTTCCCCTTACCCAATTAATTTTATTTAATATTATAAAGGTGTGGGTCCAGTTTGTTATGTAAAATAATTGTAAATTGATCTCTCTCCATAAGCCAAAACAAAAGATGCCTGCTTTACATTAGAATTAAAAAAAAAATTAATTCATAATCTTAAGTGATTTTTTTATGTATTACAATTGATTTTCACCCAATAAAATATAAAAAGTATATATAAGTATAGATTAATCATGAGTTGAATATTATTAATTTTTTTTTACGCTCAGTATTTCTTGCCATTTCTTGCATTGTGACGCAGTGGATATCGGCTCGGAACGAGAAATCGGAGAGCTGAGTTCAAATTCCAGCTGAATTCATTGCATTCACTTACGCGCAAATACCCTTGGGAAAGGTATTAATTCGTCTCTTCCTTCCAGTGATGGGTTAAATAACAGGACGGATTGGGTTCTATAGCCTTGGTCGGCAACCAGTCTATCGCAGAAAGCAATGGCAACCTACTGCGGGATAATCTTCTGCCCAGTCAGTCATGTCTGTTTCGAGACATGATCGCCCAAGCGTGTATCACGTAAGGCACTTAACTGACTGACTGATTTCTTGCCAATTTATCAGTTGATGTTTTTATGCTGATTCATCAGAAAATATGATAATCTCATTTGTTTTTCAGTGTCATTCACCATCTATTATCGGATTTTATGGTGCTTTCTTTGTTGAGAACCGTATATCAATTTGTACTGAATTTATGGATGGTAAGTTGCAGAATTTATTCATCTGTAAAAACTTATGTAGTCAAATTTCTGAAGAATTCTAAATAACATATTTGCTAATCTATAATACACATAGTTTACCAGAGTATTTTAGCAGACTTACCCATTAAAAATAATCCAAGCTCCATGGCCGTCTATTTTAAGCTTTGATAGACATGCACTCTTAGTCCTAAGACTAGCACATTTGAAAAACATAATATTTGTAAATTTTTTTTTTTTTTTAAGTGGATATCTTATTGACTGGCAGATAACACCATGAAAAAATTTTCAGGAATTTAAAATGTTGCAACCTTGATTTAAAATCAAAAAAATTTTTCTTCGGAATAAATGTTCTTTTAGCAAAATTTAGGGAACCAATTTTTTACTTCTTTTCTTTTTTTTGTCTAGATTTAAAATTTAAATTTAAATCATAGCAACAAAGGTGAACATATTAAACTCAAAATTTTCGTATTGTTATAACATATCACTCAATAAATCCCGAGCCTAACTAATAAAACAACAATGTTTAGGCAAAATTTGATTTTATTCATTAACATAGTCTCCTTCTAGGGTTATACACTGATTCCAAAACTTCTCTAACAATTCAATGCCTTTTTTATAGAGCGATTTGTCTTTGGCCTCAAAATATGCCTCAATTTCTGACATCGCTTCTTCATTGGAGCCAAATCTCTTTCTCTGGAGCATTCTTTTGAGGTCTGCAAACAGCCAGTTGTTTCTGGGGGCCAGATCTGCAGAATAAGGTGGATGCAGAAGCAATTTGAAGTGCAATTCATGCAGTTTTGCCATTGGTGTGATCGACTTGTAACATGGTGCGTTGTCTTGGTGAAAGATCACTTTTTCTTCTTCATTTGTAACCATTTTTTGGCGATTTCTTCCTTCAAATGCACCAATAATCCTATATAATATTTGATATTAATTTGCAATTGACGGTTCTTCTTTTCTCAAGGTAATCGATGAACAAAATGCTTTGCACATCCCAAGATACAGAGGCCAAAACCTTGCCTGCTGATGTTTGCATTTTTGATTGCTTTGGACAGATTTCACCTGCTGCTGTCCTCTCAGCTGACTGCCAATTTAACTCCGGAGTGAAGTGGTAGTTCCATGTTTCATTCATTGTCACATATTTATACAAAATCTCCTTCTTGTTACATTGAAAGAGTTGCAAACAATGCTCTGAATCGTCAATGCATTGTTGTTTTTGATCAACTGTGAGCAAATGCGGCACCCACTTTGAACACAGCTTTCTCATTTAGAAATGTTCATGCAAAATTGCGAATACACTGCCTTCTGATATGTTCATCTCCTCTGCTATCTCACGCAACTTCAATTTACAATCGGCCAAAATGAAATTGTAGATTTTTTGGTGTTTTCTGGGACAACTGCTGATTTTGGGCGACCTGAGCATTCAGCATCATTTTTGTCTGTATATTTAGAGTCAGCATACCACCTCTTAACCGTTCTTTCCAATAGAGCAGAGTTTGAATAACACTTATCAAGCCATTGCTTTGCTTGAACAGTATTTTTTTCCCATCAGAAAGCAATGCTTTTTCAACATACAAAATTCAGATTTTTCCATTGTTTTGAAAATTTGCAACAGTAGCTTCACTTAAATAACTGTAATTTGTAAACTAATAATCCAATTGGGCCCAAATTTTGTCACATGCCATTTGAAAGTTAGTACTTCATAAAAATCATATGGATTTTTTATTAGTGGTGTCATCTATATGTCAGGCCCGGGACTTATTGATTGATGTGAAACTCTGCTTCAAACTAGAACTCTTTTTATCTACTCTACCTCAAAACCTGTCAGCTGAATATAAACATTAAGAAAGTAAAAATAAAAAAATGTCATTCTCTGTGCAGCGACTCTGAGCAACACATCCAGCTCACAAAACTAATCAGTTAAAAAAAAAAGTATAAAAGGAGCCAATCATGAATGTTACCACCAAAGCAAAAGGCATGACAAAAAATGCTGAGTGATGATCCACTGTGCTTTTAAGAACATCGCTCATGACACTATCAGCAAGTGGGCATGCTGTCAGCATCACCACCAGTGACCTCAGTCAACTAACCTGACACACAGATCAGCTGTAGACCCTGCCAACTCACCCCAAACTCCAAGTTGCTTCCCTCACTCACAAAGGATATTTCACCTTGATTCTCTATATTGGCATTGCAAAGAGTTTTCTTTTTTCACCTCACCAGTGGTATTTTATTATTTTATTTGTTCTCATGCAGCCATATGTGTCTATAACAATATGTCCATTTTTATTGCAGTTCTTAAATTTTGTACCTTTAATGAGATATCTAAATTTCATGATTACTATGAATTCAAACAATTTTCCCAATATTTTGTAGCATTGTCAAAAGATAACACATATATGTTCTTTCCAGGTGGATCCTTAGATAAATATTGCCAAGTTCCCCAGTCTGTGTTGGGAAAAATTACATGCCAAGTAGTTCAAGGATTGCAATATTTATGGAGTCTGAAAATACTTCACAGAGGTAAGTATGTTTTTTATGTCAATATTTTAAATTCAGAAACTGACAGAAAAACCAGTAAATATCTGATTCTATGTGCTATTTTCTACCATTGCAAGAACCAGATATAGCCTAAAATGGAGTGTGGGTTATCCCACTTGACTTGAAGTCCTACTAAAGAAAAATGTGCCTCTTAATAGCCAAATTTGGTAATTGCATGCTTTGGTTATAGGAGTGGTTTCCCTGGTGGAAAAAGGGGCTATAGGTTCGATTCCTGTCCAGAGATACATTTTTTTTTTTTTAGTATTACTTTACAATCTATGCCAATTGATATTTAATTTCACTGTTTCAGAAAATATAATACTGGTATATATCAACTTGGAACAATAAATCGGGGAGCGGAGTTCGAATTCCAGTGGAATTCATGGCATTCCAGTTGGATTCACTTACGCACAAATACCCTTGGGAAAGATATTAATCCATCTCTTCCCTCCAGTTATGGGTCAAATAATAGAACAGATCGGGTTCTATAGCCTTGGCTAGCAACCAGTTTACCACAGAAAGCAATGGCAATCTACTGCGAGATAATCTTCTGCCCAGTCAGTCATGTCACTTTTGAGACATGATCGCCCAAAGTGTGTATCACATATGGCACTTAACTGCCTGATATCAATTCAAACTCATGTACCCACTAAAATTTATAGTAATATCTATCTTTTCAATACACCATGAAATGTCAGTCTTTAGTGTTTGTGTTAAAAACTAGTGCTTAGTGCTATTTTTAAAGTAGCATTGATGGGCCAGCACAGCCCAGCAACAATGTTATAACAATGCCACAGTGAAAATGTTCACCAACCAAGTAGTCAACTTTCTTTGTAACATATTTTTCTCTCTTAATACCACTGGGTAATTCATAAATTACTCAAACCCTCAGAAACTTTTACGGAACAAGCATCATCTTAGATTAATTCTTTTAATCAAAAGTTTTGAGTGTACAGGACATCATTTAACTAAAAATATATATAATTCATCAGCAGGTAATTATGTTAAACAACATTTTATCTTATCTTGAGTTTATGCATAATTTTTGTTTAAGGTGTAAGCAGTTTTATTTGCCAATTTTTTTAATACCATATCCTTTCCGGTCATAGGCAATCATAGTCCTTGATGGCTTCATTTTCAGTGATAACTGAGTTACTATGATTCTTGGGAAAGATGGTGGAATAGTTTCTCATTGTTTTCACCAGCTTTGAATTCAGAATCATTGTTCTCATAGACTGGCTGCCACCCAAGGCTAGAAAGCTTTATCATCTCTATTATTAGCCGATTGTTGAAAGAGTGAAAAAAAAAAAAAACAGACTTTTTTTAGACTTTATCTCCTCCTCTCCTTGAAAGAAATAAGGAATTAAAAAAAAAGTAATTTTCTCACTAAAATTTAATGTGTGAAAATATTTGATAAAGAATACACTTTTGTGCAAATTAATTGAAACAGAACGAATAATGTCTTCCTAGGGTCTTTCACACTTTCTCTGATCACATATACATCGTCTCTTGGCGTTGTTTTTCTCTTCTGACTGCATTTTTCTTTGTTTTGAATTGAAGAATCCATTTTGTTTCTTTGCCTTGATGACACAATTGGCAGTTAAAAGGCTAGCAACAACAATATCTGTTACTTCTTTGTAAGGCTTGCAAGTATGTTCATGCAACGTTACAGTTTTTGTTCACTTTCTTGGAGTAACATCCATTACAGACAATAGCCGTAGGACAACTAATCGACAGTTGAAACAATAGTCTTTGGGTGTGATAAAAATCTGATGCAATTATGGATGACGTAATATTTTTCAAGGCCAAACAAATTTCATTATACATCCTGAAAATAGATTTGCCCACCACTACAAATGACCTAATCTAAAGAAAAATGAGGAATTCGATTACACCCTGTCACTCCAGTGGGTCTAAAACTGACTGTATGATAAAAGAATGTAAATTAAAGCACTTCTTTCAATTAATTTGCACAAGGGTCTACATCTTTAATGTTTCAACTGCTAAAATGCTTTTTGGGTTCTTTTTCTGTTTTCATTGCAGATGTGAAACCCTCAAATATTTTAGTCAACACAGAAGGTGAGGTGAAACTATGTGATTTTGGGGTCAGCATCCAGGTAAGCTGATTTATCAAAAGTAGGAAATAACCCACCCCCACTCAAATTAAGAAACGAATTTGATTATATCTACATTTACCTTATTTCCTGTATGCTAAAACGCAGCAAGTGATAAGATGCACAGCCTAATTACGCAGGTATTTTCTTTTTTTAAATATTGACGGATTTGATAGTTTACCATACTAGCAAATACAAATTTCTGACTCTACAGTGTCATTTTTCATTCTGTTATAACAAATTATTGTATTTTGAATCTATTATTTAATTTTTGTGGTTATTATTAATTAAATTTTCAATAGTTTAGCACAATGGTATACCTATTCCCATTAGAAACAATTGGTACTTGCCACTATAAGGCATCTCAACACATGGTATGTTTACATCCATTTCCCAGTTGATATTTCAAGGCTGCATTAAAGAGTGCAATGTGTTGCTTTTGCATTGTCACTATCAGAGCCCACTACTACTGTATATACTGTCGGCCTGTATTACATGTTTGGGGTTGAGATTTGTGAAGATGCCATGCAGTATACCTAGAGGAACCTAGATAACCAGTCGGTAGATTCCTAACAGTACTTACAGTATCGGCACTACTTACTGGTTATAATGAATACACAAAAAAAACAATATATATAGTATGATATTAACAGGAAATATAGTATTTCGTATGTATGAATGATAATCATAGGATTATATTATATATCTAGGGATTTTTGATTGCTTGTATCTTGGAACTGGGGTTTGTTTTCTTTAAAATTTGACCTTTCAGTCATAAGATGCAGGGTGATTGTGGGTGGGGGTACATTTTCCAGGAAAGAAACATGCATCTTAGCATACTGGAAATACAGTATTTCAAATAATTTCATGTCAAGTAGGTTTAATATTAGGTTTATGACTAAATCATCCTGAAAGCAATGGTTCTCATTTGATCATCAAAGTTAAGTAGCTGTACTTAGGTGTGGAACAGTTTAGCAGCACCAGGTACTGTAAGTAATGGATTAAATCACCCCCCCACCCCTCACAAAAATTCCGCCATTGTTTTGAATCACATCTTACAGAGAATTATCACTGTCAATGGCAAGGAGATACAGTCTTAAAAAAATAAAACAATGCAACCTTTTCCAATTTGCTAATTGTACTAAATTCACTTGGATTGCAACTAAATAACATTACAACTACTGAATCTAACCAGTTAACATAATGTTTAAGGATAATTTATGGATGAGGAAGTGGGTTTAATAACTTATTTCTAGTCAACACTTCAAGTGAATTTTAATTTTTTTAGAGGAAGTAATATTATTAATTATTATAATTAATCTGTGACTAACTTTGCTTTCACCTTGTTTCTGTTACTTTTTATTGCAATTCTCGGACAATGGTGATTAGCAAGAAGCATGGCTCAAAAGTACAGAACAAATCTCCAGCAAGATTCAAACTTCCATATTTTTGCTTCAAGTATCTGCATGTCCAAGGCAAATGTTATACCAATTCAGCAACAAAGACCAATTGTTCTTTAGAAATTTGCCCATCTAAGGTAGATGTTTTTACCAATTCAGCCACAAACAACAATTATTATTATAATAATGGTAACTGCAATAAAAACAACAAAAATAAAATTAAGGAAATACTAGTTAAAAAATTAAAAACTACAGGAGTTTCTTTTGAAGTTTTTCATTCTATCTGAAGCTTAACAGGAATGACAGTGCATGTGTTCACACCCCATTACAAACCAAATGTGCACATGATTCAAATTTATTTTATAAAAATATTAAAAACATTGCATTTAAAAGAACAAAAATGATTCTTTTAAAAGGCAAACTTGAAATATATAAAAAGAATCTTCTCCTTTAACGACAGTTTTTATTATTCTGAAGTACTTTCTTTTACTTACAATTTGAATCTTTCTGTTCTTTTTATTTTTATAACAATTCTCTAATACTATTCTATCTTTGACAAGTTTATTGTTTAAATTTTGTCGTTATGTTTTTGTTAGGAAATCCAATTTAAAACTATAAAATTGTTGAATGAATGAAAATATTGCATGATGAACAAAGTTTGGTTAATAATAACTAAAACTTCTTGGAAAAATATGAAGAAGCATAGACACATTAATATATTTAACCCCTTCACTGCAGGATTAAATATATATAATGTGAAGATTGAGTAAAAAAAATTGTTTTCTGTATAGGATTTTTGCTTATAAAACTATAAAAATGCTTTGACACAGCAATAACAATCTTGGCTTATCTAACAAAACTTCACATTTACTGACTTGCTAGTCTAACTTTTCTTGCAAATTGTCTAATTAACTAATATACTAGTCAATAAATTGCATGCAAATACAATTAATTTGAAAATTTTGTTTGCAAGACAAAACTTAATAAGATGTAGTTAAGCCATCAGAAAAAAAGACCAACATTTTTTTTTCTCATTTCACCCCACTGCAAGACAGTAAAGCCACTATAATTAATGAGTGGGAAAGAATTAGAAAATAGGAACATTGTTAAGGAGCAAAAAGAGTAGAAGAGTTATCAGGAAAATGGTAGATAATGATAGGCATTGCATTTAAATTTTTTTGAAAATCAAAGTTAGCTGGAAAGCATGAAGCTGGAAGAGTGTTCCACAAATGATAAGTATGAAAAACATAACTGTAAATTCTATGCTAACAATTTTATCTAGTCAATTCAACAGTAAATTGATAAAGACCTTGTTGCTACTGTGCTTATATCCATAAAGTCAAGGTACCATAGTGAAGAGCTCATCCGAACAATAACCAAGAAAGTATTTATAGAAAAACCACAATGAAGCAACTTTACAGTTGTGAGAAAATGACTGAAGCTAAGACATCAGAAGAAAAACCAGAAAAATCTTATAAAAAAAAAAACAAAGAATTTGAGTTTACTCCTCATTCATCAGAACCCGAACAAGGAATAAAATAGTAAATGTATATACCAACTAAAAAGATAAAGGAAAAAATAATGCATCATTATTAGTAATATCTTGAATACAGAATATCTACAAGCAGATCACATTAAGTACAATGAATTTGGTCTAAAAGTTTTAATCAAAAGTCTTGCAAAGATTAGATTATTAACAAATTATACTTATATACTAAAATATTCTTATAGGTATGTATGCCGCCCCCTATCAAGTTAACAGCGATTGTAACAACTTTTTATAAGTATTACTCTCTGGGTGGGAGTTATAAGAGAGTAGTTTTCCATGAGTTATCCTCTTCTCTTCTTTCAGCCACCATGGATTAAGAAAGTCCTTGTTAATATCCATTGCTCCCAAGCCCTAGTGGTCAGCAGGTGTGCCCCAGGGTTCATGTTTCAGTCTAGACACCTTTCTACTTTACATAAATAAAATGCATAAGAGTATATTCTAATCATTTGTGATTATCTACGTTGGTGGTATAGTGGCATATAGGTGAATCTCCAAAAATCTAGATGACCAGAGATTGGCTGCTGATCTCTCCTCTGACCTAGCTCTAACAGTTCAGGGTGGAGGGGACTGGCTGATCATATTCAATAAATCAAAAATCTTTTGAACTCTATCAAGACTGGGCAACTCCTACCCACATATTCAGCCTGATCTAGAATTTGTGAAGGTAGAGGATTGCACAAGGTGTTAAGATGCCTACTGTAACAGTACATGGACATGTGGCTGAGTGGTTAGAACATTTGCCTTCTGACCATGAAGTCCAGGTTCGAATCTAACTATGGTCGATTTGTCAGGAAGGTGACTTCTTGATATTATCAATCCCAGCATGCAGCACCTTTGGAAATGTGCCTGAAAATCATACCACAGGTTAACCCAAGCCTTGTGAGTGAAATTGGGTAAATGGCTCTCTTTGAGGAGTCATCAATGATTGTGCTAGCTCAAAGTCCCAAGTCATCATGACCGAGGGTTTAAGTATCCTGGGTTTGTTGTTCACACTAGATAACGCACTCTCTCCCAGAAACTGTAACTAAGGTTTGCTCAGCATCATTGTAGTATAAACCACAGGTGGGCTCTGTCTAAATCTACAAGTATGCCTGAGCAGAAGTCTGCAGTGGGGATTAGCTATCCATGCTGGTAGATGGGTATCTTCGAATATGAGTTACAAGCCATTTACCATTTTTTCCAGCCTTTTTAGCAACAGATCGTATGTAAGAGATCTACATGAGGTATGAGCTGAGTTTGTCCTTCCTATTAGGCACTCAAGGCACAGGATCTCTCTGAGGAGCAGCCATTCATTGTGATTGGGAATAGTACAAAAATTCGATCAGTGATGAAATTTTCAAACAGTTTCATCTATCCAGTTTCCCTCACAAGGATATGCTAGGTTAATTACTGGAACAACAGCACACAGTGAAGATTTCAGATGTATATCAATAAAAACCTGGACAATTAAATTAATTTCATAAAATCAAAAAAATTATGAATGAAATGTTAACATTTCAAAAGCAAAATGCTTTTGGTTAAAGAGGTCTTAAAATATTTTCTTTTAAAAGGGGAAACACCAGAACACAAAGACCAACAATCTACGTAGGCCATCTTAGAAGGAAAATCACATGTTGAAATATTGGAATTGTTAACAAAGAAAATGATCTAAGAGTTAAGGTGAACATTTCAATATTATTGACTGCTTTTTCTCTTTTCAGCTAATTTCTTCTGCTTTCTATCCTTTCTTTTTCTGTTTACCTTTGACTTTTCTCCAATTTACTAACAAAACATTGCATGCTCTGAATATTTGTGCCTTTAACAAAAGATAACAGCTAGAGAAAAAAAAATTTTAAAAACATACTGAGGTAAAAATTCTATTCTAAAAAAAAACAAAATGGTGTTTTGCTTTTATTTTTATATGTTGTAAAAAAAAAATAATGTATTTCTAAAAAATATTACAGAAAACAGCTATGTGTCCAAACACACGCACACATATATGTAATGAAAAATAAAAATGATGTAGACAACAAAGGGAGAAAATGAATTGATTTAATTTCTGTCATGTCTAAAATTAGTTTTATATGGTGTTTTGTTAGAATGATGAGTATCCTTTCCATTTTACTCATTCTGCTTCTGTTGACAGTATGTAAATCTACACTATTTGGTATTTTAATCAATAGACAAATTTGCAATAAAAAAAATAAGTTGGGTAAATGATTTATAACCAGAAAAGATTATTTGAAATCAAATTATTTTTATTTCATTTTCTATTTCAGTACTTAAAAATAATTTGATATTCTCTACTTTTTTAAGCAGAAAAACATATCTACATAATATAATGTGGATTGTATACAGAGGGAAAAATTAAAAGGTAAAAACTATGCACATGTCTGTGTCTGTGTCAGTCAATGTGTGTGCATACACTTATAAGTGGCTGAAGAAATCTTTCTGCTTGACCAGGAAGGGTTCTCATCAAAATTCTGATGTTTATTTAGTCAGATTTTAGGAACTAGTCAAGCTGGAAACTTTTCAACATGGTCTCATATATATAAGGTATGTTACATTTATGGATAAAAGTGCTTATTTATCATGGATAGATTATGTGTAAGAGCAGATGGCATTGAATAGTGACGGCCTGTTCTATGCTTGAACGTAATATGGTCTGAAGATTGCATTCAAGCATGAAACAGATTGTAGCCACTTGCTGTTGATCTCACTGTCCACTTATATACACACGCACATGCACGCACAGTGCTACTGAAAAGTTGAGGGACTTTGGCAGTGAAAAAAATTACTTTTTCTAACTCTTAGTTTCCACCATATCCTTTAAAGTAGTCCTATTAGAACAAAAATAATAGTAGCATCCAATGTCTTTATTGCATTTGGTTTACTCATGTGCTATTTAATTTTTCTGAACTTTACTATTGCATAGAACTGTGTGCGTGTATTCTAGTGCATATTTATTTTATATATTATCAAAATTGGTGTACATCATCAGTTGGCAACCAACATCTGGATTTTGGCCCCTTTTCATCCAATATTTATTGCATCTGATGGAGCAGGCATGATATTCATATATATATATAAAGTCCAGAAATACTAACCATATATGAATCCAGATTTTTCAAAATTTCCAACTTTTGTTAACTATTTATATGTACACAGCAATAACATGCTAATATTATAGGGTCACCATTTTAAATTAAGAAATTAAGCTATGACAATGCTACATAAAAGAGTAAAAGGTAATGCCTGTTTTAATTTAGTTTCATATGTTAGTCTAGATTTTTGCCCATGTAAGCTGTAAATTGTTTGAAAATATTTGTAGAAATGTCTTTACTTTTCCTACCCATAATTATTTTTCAAAATGGCTGCTCCTCTGAACTTACATAGAAAGCTGTTGTAGAATTTCTCTTTTTAAGGAGATTATAATTCATTAACATAAGCTCATCAGGTAGGTGGCCCATAGCCTCCCCCTGCTCCTTTTGCTTGTGATATGTCCTGTTAGTGTCAAATTTTCTAGGCTTTTCTTCCTTATTATGTGTTCCAGAAGTTTCAGATATCTCTAACTATAAGTGTCCTTTTTGTTTTACATTTTCCTTTAAATTTCTTCGTTGTTTACCCAGTTTGTCCACAGTATTCTCAGTATCCTTCTGTGGAACCATATTTGCCACAAAGTCTTTTCATCATCTGTTTGGAATCCTGAGATGTCTATGTTTATTTTAGCATACTTTGTGCACTTCTACTATTAAATCAGATAAAATTAAAGAAAAACAGGCATTACTTTTTGACTGACCCTCATATTTTATCTTCTAATCATAACCTGTTTTATATATAGCTAAACTGCATCCAGTAACAAGGCCTCTAATTGGGAGGTTATAAGAAGCCTGGAACCACCTATTAATTGCTGTTGTTCCCAGGTTCACTCTGACCCGGAATGGTAGTACCTGTTAGGGTCCCAGATATGGGCAAATAGTTAACCCCCAAACTAGGGTCAAAACACTATGAAAGTATAAAAATACACTTTTATACAAATATATACATTTTTTAAAGAGAAATATTACCAATAATATATTTTTGAAGAAAAAAATTATTACCAGAACACATTTTTTAAGGAAAAAACAAAATATTCTCAGCAAAACATTTTTGAATACAAAACTAGAAGTATAAAAATGCACTTCTACAGAAATATATAAAAATAAGCTTTTATACAAATATATGCATAAAAATAAACTTTTATAGAAAAATATACATTTTTGAAGAAAAGTTATTACCATAACACACTTTTGAAGGAAAAAAAGATATTTTCAGCAATATATTTTTAAATACAAAACTAGAAAACATTTTTAGTTTTCTAAAATAAAGAAGAATAAAAACAAAAAAATTTCATTAA
This sequence comes from Ascarosepion bandense, assembly GCA_037127315.1. NCBI lineage: Eukaryota > Metazoa > Mollusca > Cephalopoda > Sepiida > Sepiidae > Ascarosepion > Ascarosepion bandense. The sequence continues at coordinate 5,644,933 of JBBBDQ010000511.1, forward strand.
ATCGGACTAAATCAACCTTTTCACTATAACTGAACATTCATTCTAAAAAAAACAAAAGCAAAAAAAAGAATACCTTAAAACCCCCACTTTTTTGGCATTAAATAAAACACAGAGGTTGATATGCAATTAAAAAAACTCAAACTCAAACATATAGCATATCTACTTGCAAATTTATAATAATGGCTCATAAACAAAGCATTGCCGAGTGAAGAGAAAGGAAAACATGTTGAAAATGAGTCACAAACTGGTCATTTTGATAAATGAAACACACCCTATTTGTGAATGCATGCACTACCAAGATTACTTAAATTTATAAGTACTGTCTAAGAATCTGAACATTCTGGAGATCCAGGTCAACTTAACCATTGAGCAGACTGAACTTTGGGGCTTATTATTGTATTTTTGTTTTTTTAGTGGGGTGTCTTTGTGTGCATCATGCCTGCATACAAGTGTCTACTTTCAACACATCTTTTATCCTGTGAATTTCCAGAAAGATAGAAATTACTTAAAATTCCTTCTATTCCTTCTTTATATATTGTTAAATTTAGTGTCATGCTTATAAATATACAGTTAATATAAACAATGTACATTTTACTTAACTGCTGCAATTTTATTATGTTGCACAAAAATAATCAGAAAATGACGTAGAAGTTATTGAATGATTAAAAATTCTAATCTAATTGTAAATTGCTAGTATTTAAGCTAAATAAAGATTGTAAAATATATCAGACATAGCAGTAGTTTTATATACAAACCTTTACTTTAATTCTTTAAAATAAACAGTAAAGGACATTCACATTAATCATTCACTCCAATTCCTTTATTCTGTTATTCTGTATCACAGACATTTTATTGGTTTTTGTTTTGTCTTATGTTTTTTTTTCTTTCATTCTTTCTTTGCTGGGGCGTGGATGATTTCTCTCAAATGATTGCTATGGTTACTCACTGGTGTCTGCTTTTTATCTTTCTTTTTTTTCTGAGATGTTACAACTGTGAATATTTTTTTTGTTTCATTTTTATTATTTTAATAAAAAATGGTTGTATTTCTAAAAAAAAAAAAACAATGCTATTTTCAATTTTTTCCTGTTGAAGATTATGTATATCTAGATAATTTAGAATTTTTACTTTGTCTAAAACAAAGACTGATTGGCAGTTGATGCCACAAGAATAATTTAATTTAAACATGGACTTTAATTTGCATGTTAGAGTGTGATTGCCGAGTTAATTCTCTCCATACATGCAAAATAGGGAAAAAAGGTCAAAATTTAGTGGATATAAGTTATTATACCCTTAGAGAACCACTTTTATACCAGGTGGGCTAAGTATTATACCCTTAGAGAACCACTTTTATACCAGGTGGGCTAAGTATTATACCCTTAGAGAACCACTTTTATACCAGGTGGGCTAAGTATTATACCCTTAGAGAACCACTTTTATACCAGGTGGGCTAAGTATTATACCCTTAGAGAACCACTTTTATACCAGGTGGGCTAAGTATTATACCCTTAGAGAACCACTTTTATACCAGGTGGGCTAAGTATTATACCCTTAGAGAACCACTTTTATACCAGGTAAGGGCCCTAAGTTTTATTATACCCTTAGAGAACCACTTTTATACCAGGTGGGCTAAGTATTATACCCTTAGAGAACCACTTAAGACAACTTATATCCACTAAATTTTAACCTTTTTTTCTCTATTTTACATGTATGGAGAGAATTAACTCGGCAATCACACTCTAACATGCAAATTAAAGTGCATGTTTAAATTAAATTATTCTTGTGGCATCAACTGCCAATCAGTCTTGTCTTTAAAAAGCCTTGTCAAATCTAGACCCTCATAAAATGTTTAAACTGTATACAACCACTTTTTCAGATCAGTGAGTAAAAATGACTGAGTAAATGAAACCTGTAGATCTTAGAGAGGACCATTCTTTATCAGATCTCATGGACTGGTGCTACAGAATCATAAACAAAGAACCGTACTAAATAGCAGAAACCACATGAAAACTTCCAACATCACTAATAACTAAAATGGATATCACATGTAACTTGAAGAGATAATGATGACATAATATATCATGTTGACTTTTCTTTTTCTTTTCTGATGTTTACTACTTCAAACAAAAGGTTAGGAAGGAAGCCCAAGTCAATACTGGAAAGAGCAATAACAGCTAGTGAAACCTATTTTCTTGAAAAACTATTTTAATAAAATGATTTTATAAATTTCAACCATCAGAAATGCTGTTTGGTCAAAGAATGTCCAGTTGGGTTTGTTACATTCATTTACACGCAAACGTCCTTGGGAAATATAAGAATATATCTCTCCCCTCCAGTTATGAGTTAAATAATAGGGCTTGTACAGTATTTACATTATTTGGACTATTGTTCTCATCTTTGTTGCCATTTGTACAACATTTCAGCCATTGTACACTCTGACCTTTTTCAGTTGCTAGATATTGCGAATAGAACTTTTGACCCAAAGTGTTACAGCAGTGGTGAACAAGTAACTTACAGGGTTAGAGGGAGATAACTCATGACTTCCAGAAGAGGCATTAACTAAGGAATGGAGTTCATATACCCCAGTGATTGTAATAAAGGGTTCGTTTCGAAATATAATATTTATTATTTCCTCTCAATATTTTATATTGCTCTGGTATCCATTGAGCTCTCTATTTTTATCTAATTAATAATTTATATTACTTGGATAAAATCTTTTTGATTATCTTCTGTCTTTACGGGTTTACCATTTTCCCTTTATATATATTTATATATATTGGACTCTCCTGTTATTTTCAGTATACTATGGTACAGATATTCAATTCTTAGAACTGAACAGCTAGACCACTAACACATATGATTTGATTATAGTAGCGAATGTTTGCGCAAAACCAACCTCAATTTTTGAAAGAATCGAATACATAGAACTAATACTCAAATGACCCACCTCTTGAGGCACACTATGTTTTGAATTCAGAGTTGTCTTTTTGCTAGAATGGTTACCACTCAATGCTATTAGACCCTGTCTGTCCTGCTGTTTGCTCAAAGTTATTTGCATGTAATTGAATGCAACAATCTCAGCTGGAATTTAAACTAGCCATTATTTATTACTCCACTGTGACTTATATATTCACACTTATATTTATAAACATTCAAAAGCACACATCATGTCAAATTATGTCAGATTTAATCCATGCTTTCAACTATATATATATGCTTATACATACAATATAATAATGAACAAAGCTAACTGATTTTTACTGTTTCAGTTTATTATAAAGGTATTAATTGAATAAAGTTCTCAGAAGAAAGTAGAAAAAAAACAGCAATATGATTTCAAATCTTTGTATTGTATTCTTGTATATCACATTTGATTGAAGTGGTTTTCTATGAAAAATTTATATATTTCTTACATTATTATTATTAACTTATATGTTTCTTATATATTTCTCTGATTTTATTACTAAAGATTTCTTCTATGTTTTTTTCATTTGTTTCTTTTTGTTAATATGTCTTTTTTAATCACTTTATGTTTTATTGTATTTTCAATCACTTTATGTTTTATTGTATTTTCAATCACTTTAGGTCAGTTTTATTATTATCAACATCAAATTTGCAATCTGCCAATATCGTTTGAAAAACTAGACTTCATTACAATGTCACATCTATATTGTGGGGATTATTTTGTTGTCTTCAGATCTGCCAGCAGACTCATGTGTTTGGACATGTCGGTAGCTAACACCATATCTATAACCATTTTTCTAAGTGATTGGCGATGCTTTCTGGAAAGATTTGCAAAAATATCACAGTTCTCTTCCTGTAAGATTTTAAATGCTACAGCCAAGTGATGGTTCTCCAACACTGATTCGTCATTATACATAAGAGCAAGTTCTGAACTCGTGTTTACTAAAAACTGATTTGTAACTCCTGTTGATTACCCCACCTTGTCTGCCAAGATATCTACTAGGTGTTGTTCTATTCAGGAGTGTAAAAGGAATAGACACAATCCTCTCTTTGTTTTTTTACTTTAGAATGTGATAATGAAAACAAGACTTCTCTCCACCAAGAGAGATTTCTCCTCCCAGAAGACCATCTTCTTAATTTCTCCTCCCAGAAGACCATCTTCTTAATTTCTCCTCCCAGAAGACCATCTTCTTAATTTCTCCTCCCAGAAGACCATCTTCTTAATTTCAGCCAGCCATGTCATGCATCATACATACATTTTTTCTAATCGCAAAACCTATAAATGTTTTTCTTTCTTTTTTCAACTGTGTTTCAAGTATGTTGTGATGCAATGGATACTAGCTTGGAATGAGAAATCAAAGAGTAGAGTTCAAATTCCAACTGCATTCATTGCATTCACTTACACACAGAAATACCCTTAGGAAAGGTATTAATCCATCTCTTCTCCCTTCAGCTAGGGGTTGAAATTCTAAAAGTGCAGACTGGGTATAACCTTGGTTGGCAACCAGTTTACCACAGAAAGAAATGGCAATGTATTGTGGGAAAATCTTCTGCTTAGTCAGTCATGGATCAAAAAAGACATGATTACCCAAGCATGTATTATGTATGGCACTTAACTGACTAATGCACAACTACAGGGTGTCAGTAAATTATCCGCACTTTTAGAAGCTATCTGAAAAGACAAACAAAGTGAATTAAAAAGATCAAACTATATATAAATTAAACATTAAATAATATTTCTTTAACATGGTAAGAAGTGTATGATGGATCTTAACTGTTATGGATAGAATAAACATTGAAAGTTGTACAAATAATTTATGAACACCCTGTATATTTTCTTTTTTAAAACAAATATCTATTCAATAAATTAGCAAAAGTTCAAGTGAATTTATACATTTTCTTTGTTCTTGAGAATTGACAACCAAAATAATAAATGCTATTAGATTATTTGTTTAAATTATTATATTTTTTGAAATGGTTGGCAAAACATTGACTAATTGCTAATTGATTAAAATTTTATAAAATGGTAAATAATAAGGATTTGCTTAGTTGGTTCATATATGTCAATAATTTAATAATTGTTTATAAATTTATGAATAAAAATTATTTTCGCATTTATTTCTTTATAAATTGGTAAATGATAAATATTGCAGTTCTGATTGTATTAGTTTTTAGAATGTTGTAAATATAAAACTATTCTTGTAAATATACAATAGTGTTCAATATTTTTGTTGTAAATTCTCAAGAAGAAAAATAATGTATAAATTCACTTTCATCACATGTTTGTTTCATTCCAATTCTTCAGGTTTTGAAACAATAACATCTTGGATCATCACGTTGCCATCATAAATAAGCTAGTCTATCAAAATGATTCTGAGAGTAATGCCATCAGAAACTTAGTTTCTGGTAGGGCTACCCAAGGTGGCAAGACAAACAAAGAACAATCCAATCTACAACACCTCAGTGGCTGAAGAAGTTATCAAACCCAATGGCTATGAAGGCTGCAACAAATCAATCGTCTTGGTCTCCTTGCCATTGAATTCAAATGGTTAATTTATGAAGAATTGTGCGCTTCCTGGGGTGCAACATCAAGCACACATTAAAGAAACACATACACAGGCATTTTGTTCAATGGGCCAGTACAGACAAAAACAAATATTGCCAAAGAGTGAACATAGTTTAAAAAAAAAAAATGGTGTCATGACAAAAAAAAAACACTCTTTTCATGCTACGTCTTATTGCAGTTATGTTTATCCATGTTTGCCAATGAATGAATCAATCAATCAAACTACGGATGATAATTAAGTGCCATATATGATGCATACTTAGGTGATCAAGTCTTGAAAAAAACATGACTAACTGGGCAAAGAAATTTTCCCACAGTAGGTTGCTATTACTTTGTGCAGTAGACTGGTTGCCAGTCAATCTGTTCTGCTATTTAACCCACAGCTGGAGAGAGAAGATATGGATTAATATCTTTTCCAAGGGTATTTGCGCGTAAGTGAATGAAAGGAAGTCAACTGGAATTCAAACTCAGCTCTCTGATTTCTTGTTTCGAGCCAAAATCCACCACAACACAACATCTTGCAACATCTGTTATTCTTGTTGCTAAATCTATGATTGGAAGTTAACTTAAATTCTTGTTAAAAATTATTTCAAATTTTACACAGAATGTAAATTGAACATTTTTTTGTCTATTTTATTTTTCAGTTAGTAGAATCAATAGCAACAACATATGTAGGAACAAATGCTTACATGGCCGTGAGTATTACAAATTATTATCAAAAGCCAAACTATAAAAGTTTCCTCAAAGTGAAAAATATCTTCCAGTGTATGCAAATATATATTTGAAAGTTAACAGTTAACCCTAGGCATGAACAGATTACAACTGTAATGATTAAGGAAGCAACATTTTGGGAGTTAGTTCCCCAAGGCAATGGTTCATAGGAATTTACATCTCACCATTACCATATGAAGGGAATCAGGGTGGTTTAATACAATGTGTGCGGCATGGTAAGTTTTAGCCCTGAAGATTAGGACTGGTGAAACTGAGAAATGTACTTCACCTGAACATTTTCTATAGAATTAGCAATAGAGCAGCGAAGAAGAAAGAGTTGTTGGGTGGAAAATAATTTATCCCCCATAAGCAGCCTTTGAGATTTGAAAAAGAAATCACTCGACCAGCAGTCGAGAGTGAGGGAAAATTTACTCGCCCTAAAATCATTTTACTCGACCAACTTCATTTTCTTAATATTCGCCTTGTATAAACATAGCATGAATCACTGACGGAAAACAAAAAAATGAAATTTTAATTAAAATTTCGAATGTGTTAGAAAGGATTTTAAAAATTTTTTTAAATAATAACAACAAAATTTGATCTTTTCTCTTAATAATAGCATAAACATTTTGATGATAAAATTTTTTTATTAAGTTTCAGCCCTTTTAACATCATAATATGCTGTTTTTTTTTTTTGTTTTTTTAGGCAATTAAGTGGTGGTACCTAAATTCGTAGTTTCTTTCTTCTTTCATAGATGATAAAAGAAATAACAAATCTGATTTTTTTCAACAATTTTCTATAAAAAAAATTACTTGTATAATTTATTTTTCAGTGCGTGGTTGAAAGAAGTATGCGTATCTTTTTTTTCTTTCTTTCAAATGTTCTTTTTTACTTTTCGTAAGCAGGGAAGAAATATAGATGTTGAGTCAAGGATAATATTTTTCCAAATGAGTTTCTAAAAATCTGTGAGTGTCTTTAATCTGGGTAACAGAGACATTTTGGCTCCACTCTGGAAGTATTAATTAAACAAATTTTTTCAGTGACCAGGACGATAAAAGCAAGACAGGAGCTTGTCAATCTAAATTCCATTTGTCAGATCTTGCTTTGATGATTGCGGGATGTCACTGTCTTTTGTTTAACCACACATTTTGACGTAAATCAGGCACCATGCATAAGACCAAAGAGTTCAATAATGTCATTGTAGGTCATTCTAAGTAACTTGTGAATCTTCAATGGCATACTTTTAGGTTGTAAAAGGAATCAGATTTCCTTTTTCTATATTTGAAGGGACACATTTCATTGCAAAATTTTTAATCGATCACAGGTGAGTAAAGCAATAAACTTTAATCGCTCAATTAAGTTTTTAATCAACTAAGTTGATCAGGTAAGTGAAATCTCAAAGGCTGCCCATAAGGATGTAGAGACACTTTTGAACTCTATTGGGAGGGGAAAGTGAAGTCTGGGCAGCAGTACTCCATTTTCATTCTGATCTGGTTCTTGTAGAGGATAGCAGGAGGAATTAGACACTTGCTGGATATTTTTAATTTAAAAATTTTCCAAAGTTTTATCCTTAAAAAGCAGGATGAAATTTTTCTTTTTTATGGGTATATGGTTCAAATCTTACTGGTACAATGAAGATAAATCTTTTCAAAATTTGTTTTTTACTATACCAAATATATGCCGCTAATTTTGTATTGCTTGGCAATTCACAACTGAGATAATTTTGACAAAGAATTGACACAAAAGTAGACTTAAATTCCTAATTATTCTTGATTATTGATGGTACTAGGAAAGTATTAATTTAAAACATTTTTTTAACTTCTTTTTTTAACTTGCTATAATTTTTTTTTCTTTCTCAAATGACTTTTAGCCTGAGCGCCTTGAAGCCAAAGTCTACGGTATGCCAGCTGATGTTTGGAGTTTAGGAGTTACTTTATTTGAAGTAAGTTTGGATTCTTATATCAGTTTTTTTATGCAAAAGTTCACCCAACAACAAAGAAAACATAAATTCAAAAAGAATTTTAAAAAAACATAAATATGTTTAGGTTTTATTAAAATTCTATTCATTGCTTTTTAAAACAATAAAGATTGCTGAGAAGTGAAGGTAGTTAAAATAATAATGGTGTCAAGGGAAAAACCTTCCTTTTTGAAATTCCCTTTTTTTGCAGGTACAAAAGTCTAATTTTACCAAATTAAATTTTATTTTTACTTTATAAACTGAACTAGCATTTTACATTACTTAATATAAACATTTGTAAATATGTAAAATAATACATTAATATTTAAAGTTTTTTTTTGTTTTGTTTTTTGCAGCTTGCAACTGGAAATTTTCCTTTTACTTTGGTAAGTTAAATATATATATATTTTCTTGATTTTAAATATTAAACCTCTGATATCCTTCAATTGAATTTCATTAAAAATTTTTGTTTTTTTCTCAATAAAAAATACTTTTCTTTTTCTCTAATTAATGTTTTTGTCTTCAATTGTAGATGCCTGGTCAGAATCGTGTAAGTATAAGTTTTATAAAGAATAATTATTATTGCAATATCAATAAACAGAAAACATACTCATGAATCTAGATATGTAACAAAGACCTGAGATTTAATTCAAAGTTCCCTGTTGGTTCAACTCGCCATCATAAAACCAAACTTTTTCATTTCAAGTCGCATAAACACAAATGACCAAAGTTTTATTTGTGTGGCTTCAGATAAGGTTGTTTTCAGATTTGTATCCATCAGAAAGTTGCTGAAAGCAAATAGTGACACATGCCTTTTGAACAATTAAGAGTATGAGACTCACCTTAACCAGGATGATTCCAACTAGCGTCCAGTTGGCAGACAAAAATAAACAGGGTTGTAACTCAATACATGTCCCTCTCACCATAGGGTGGATATTGTGCTGATATTTATTAAGCACAATATCCACACTGAAATCATCAGCCAATACAGAACCTACAGAATAGACTTGCCTAGATAGCAGAGTAGAATCTCCCAGGCTGTCATATAAACCACCTACCAATCTGCTTGGACTGGAGAGCTGTCAGTTTCAACTTGAACTGATTACTGGCTGTTGCTATCTAAGGATTCTACACCTTTGTTCTTCTTTTTTTTTTTTTCTTTTTTTTTATGGAAATTTTACATAAGTAATTTGGGACAATTTTCTTCACAAATAAATCATAACCAGCAAGTAATAATTAATTGCTAGTTAAAATTTTAATACCTATTGCAATTCTAAATGACCATCTGGAGATAACACCATGGCTAGAAAGAAAGATGGGAATCCTGTTTCCAAAAAGTTGAATTATTTATTCATGGATTCAACTGGTAGTGTCTGGAAGTAAGTAAATGACACTTTGGACATCTTTGCTGCTACTTCTGTTTTTGCTCATAACACTAATGGACTAGATCTTCTCATTGCTGAATGAGAACTCCAGCCTCCTCCAAATTTACATTTCAACCAATGGCTTCTTACCATGCTCCCTCTAACCACCTGTCCACTCTCTCCCACCTGTCTCCTCTTCTGCCCATCTCTAAATTGCATCACCAATGAACAACTTCATTCTGACCACTCAGAAATAAACTGTCACTATATAGATGTATAGTGACAGTTTTGTGACCATACCTACTTTAAATTTCAACAATGACTTCTTTTTTTTTAATCATATCACCCCAAGCAAGGCGGTAATGCCACTGATGTGCAGGGGGCTACATAAGAGTGAGAAGATTAGAAAAGAGAAAATCGGAAACCGCATCCTAAACAGGAAACAAGGGATGAACCTCTTCACCTGTTCAATAGGTGTGGGTGGAGTGTGAACTGGGCGATAGTTTAGTCTATCAACTTTCAGTTGCTATAAAACAATAGTACACAGAAAAGATGGACACTATTATCATTTTACCTCTTTGGTCTTTCAGATTTTTAAATGAATTAAGTGTTTACAACAATTTTTACTGCAACGACATGCCTTAATAAACTCAAATTGACTATATAAACCCACAATCAGAATTCCCTAGCTTCCAGACAAGTGGAACTTGACCCTGAAAATTTTAATTTATTTATTTGTTGACAGTGGGTGGCTTCTTTGAAGATCTCACTTGAATATTTTACTTCTGGTCATAAAACACCAATCATTTCAGGCTCAGATAAAATCATTTACTGCCCACTTTAATCATAGCCAGTGTAAGACAAATAAAATTAAACATATTTCCACTAATTTTTTAAAGTAGCCATCTTTTCAGAAATAACTTCAGTATTCATTGAATAAATATTGAAAGTTTTGTTCATATCCATTAAGTACTTAATTTTTGGTAGGTTTTAAAATAAGGGTGTATTTCATATTTATTTGGAAAGGGGCATTTTTCAATTTATTTTCTGACCTGTAATTTCTAAACAAAGGTAAACAAATTTTTAGAAAAAAAATGTCTGTTTTTTATATAATTTTTAAAAGAAATAATGACATGAATTTGAAGAAAATTGGTTAAGCCTTTCTCATTAATTTGTTTTTTTTTTTGTTTTTTTTTCCTGGTCTGTCCAGATGTATAGTGACAGTTTTATGACCATACCTATTTTAAATTTCAACAATGACTTTCAGTAGCTATAAAACAATAGTACACAGAAAAGATGGACATTATCATTTTGCCTCTTTGGTCTTTCAGGTTTTTAAATGAATTAAGTGTTTACAACAAATTTTACTGCAACGACATGCCCTAATAGAGCTACCAAAATATGAACAGTTCGCAATTCTTTGAAATTGCTTCCTATAACATAAGTGATGAGATATCCATCTTGATTGAAGAAACTGTCTCTCGTAACCTCAAGCATCCATCAAGATGACTATTTGCTCTTACTGTTCAACTTATAAGAAAATTACATTAAAGTCCTCAACTGTATCTATATCTCTAGAAATTACCTTCTGATGATTTTTAAGTTAATGAATCTCTTGCAGAAGACATATCACAGCCTTATTTGGAGAAGAGAGACTTTGTAAGTAGCACCAAATTTTCAACATGACAGCAGCTCAACTCCTCAACAAAAAGCATCACTTTTTAATACCACTAAAAAAAACCAACATAATTTTCAATTTTAAACACAATTTGTTTGGTTATTTGGATTCAGCTGATGTGGTAATGCAGCATATTTTAGTTTAAAAACATAGCTTCATTACTTTCCCATGTTCGCTTTCCACTATGCATCCATAGTTATCTCCCTTCCAAGCTAAGACTAGAGTTAGTTACTAATCATTCAATTTACAAATATCTGTCATCCTAATCTTCTGAGAACTTTAAGCGAGACTCTTTACTAAAAAAAAAAACAAAAATTGAAACACATTCTATGCTTATGAACCATGAAATAATTTATGAAAAAAATACATATTTTGGCCTATTTTACAGTGATATCTTTACTTTAAATCACCCAAGCTTTTAAAGATGACCATTTAGGCATAATATTAATGTACTGGACACAGTATAATATTTGCATAGATTTTTTTTTCTTTTTACTGAATGTATATTATGACAGAATACTATATATCAGTTTTTTTTATCAAAGTTTATTTTCTGCTGTTCTACACTAAAAGCTAGGAAGGAAACTGTCATCAATGGTGTTGGAGGATTGGCCAAAGTCAACTCATACTAGATTTACTCAATCTTGATAAGTTAAAGCAGCAATCAGTCATTGCTGGTTTTGGTTATAATATTTCTTATGTTCACTTTGTACAAGGCCCAAGAGCTGCCCGTGGTTAAAGAGTCAGAGGTCAGTGGCACAGTTTATGGGGATATATAGAGAAGATAACAGTTAACCCTAGACTTGAACAGGTTATGATTGTAGTGATTGGCGAATATCCTTTTATGAGTCAGTTCTACAAAGTAGTAGTTCGTGAGAAGAAGCTGTTTGAGTGGAATTTACATCTCATGTAGGGAACGAGGGTAGTTCACTATAATATGTATGGCATGGTGGGTTTTGCATGAAGGTAGAAACTGGTGAAACTAAGGAATGTAGTTTGTCTGAACACTTTCCATGGAAATTGCAATAGAGTATTCATTTTAATAGGATTTCTAATTGTTCTTTCTCTTATCAATCTCTGCTTGATTTTTTTTCGGCTACTTGAATTAATTTATTTTAATTCTGCAAATCTTCCAAGTTATTTTTTTTTATATATATATATACAAATGGGTACCTTAACTGGTTACAGTTACTGGTAAAAAGTCTACGTTTCAAATACTGATTTTCAAAGCAGACAAGCACAGCATGACACAAACTTTCTATTTTTGTTTTGCCTCTCTCACATTCCATATCCATGGCCTTGAACCATACTAAGCTTAGTAAATACAAAGTAAAATGTTTTCTGATTATCCCAACATTTTCTTACTTCAAGGTATTTATTTGCCTCCACCAGACATTTTTTTTATAGGTACATTTATGTAACCCATGTGCCCAGAAATTACATATTTCCATCAGCTTTTGCTCCATCGTGCTCTTGGTTTATGGCTGCATCACATTGAAACAACAGTTGCTATAAAATCACCAAAAATAAACAAGGTCAAGCCTGATCAGTACCTAAATAGATGATCACTTGGGTCATGCAGGTGATATTCGGTGGTGCCTATAGAACCTAGTGCTGAGAAATGTAAGAAAAGAAGGCACTTTAAATGCATTAAAAAAAAAGATGAAAGAAGCAATAAACACTATATTCAAATTAAATATCAACTCAATTTTTATTTCACTCTTTAATTAAATGCTTTCCTGATATGGATACCTGGGGCCATTACACTGTCTTCCCCCTTCTGCATACAACTAGCTGTTGGGTGTGTAGATGGTGTAATGGAAAATGAGTTAGATATGTTAATTGTCGAGCCAAGTTCCAATTCTTATTGCATTTGTTATATTCTCTTCACATGAAAATACCCTTGGAAAAGGTATGAATCACCCCCAGGTATGGGTTAATTAGTAAGATTTGTATCACAAAACCATTATTATTTATCTCAAAAAAATTCTCATGCTCTAAAAATATTTTCTGGTTTTAAATAACCCGCAATGGGTTAATAAGTCATAAAAAATGAATCACTCAATATAAAGGCATGCTCCTGACTATCCCTTTCTTGTTATAACCCAAAGTTGCTACCTGGGAGATTGTTTTCTATGGACCAGGTTCATATTATTAATTTTCGTTTCAGGTTGGTGAATTGATAAAAGCAATTGTTGAAAATGTAAGTACATTTTAAACTTTAACTGAACAATATATTTGTTATTCTGACTTATTTTTGCTTTTGATAAAGGTAGTCTTGAATTTGGTTAACCAAGAATGGCAGAGAAAGAAAAATAATTTTAACAAATTTTTTTCTCCCCACAAAGTTGGCCTGAAATTTTTAAGGAAGCCTCTGTACTGTAAAATTAATCTCACTTCAAATTCTCTCAGAGGATAAGTTTTTTTATTTATTTGTTTAATTTTACAAAATATTTGGAGACATCTGGTTCTTAACTTGGGGATAGTGGTCTCTTTGTTCCAAATGATGACTTAACAAACTTTGATAATTCACTTTTAATTCTGCCTCTGCAGAAAAAGCGTTTCTTTGAAAATGATGAAATGACTAATTCCTTTTGGCTGGAAATAACTGATTGGCTGAAGGTGGATGTATAGTGATGTGAAGATTAAGTGTTAAAATAAACAGTTTATTTACCCACACCAAGAAAATTAATGTAGGATGATAATGATGAGAAAACACATGGGTAATTTTAACAAAACAAGATAAGGAATTTATTTGCAACTTTACATTCTTGAAGTAGTATTAGTTTTTCATTTCAGGAAAATAAATCTTCTTAAAGTTTGTATTTTTAACATATTGTTATGAAGAGGAAATGTTCATACAACAGATTAAATGATTTAACACAAAATAATATTAAAAAATGGTAAGAGAGTTCAGTTGCTCACCAATGGGATATAGGGTTTGCATACGTTCAAAAGTAAATGAAGAAAGATAGTTTGAAATACTTAGCTTTCTTGGATTGTTGAAGGAAAATTCTTTGAAGTGTCATGTGCTGGTTAAAGGCTGATATAATTGGTGAGTAATTATACACTGGTGAGTACTTCAGTGCTTGTCATCATGAGGAACTGAAACAAAATCTTTCACATGACTTCCTCAGTGGAGCATGAGCCATCAATGACCCCTCACCATCGACAAGGGGGTCTTTGTTGTTTCTGTAACTTGTCTTTTTATAGGTAGGGGGTGTTGATCCTACACAAACCCCATTATTCTCCAGACAAAGTAGACTGGTTGCCAACTAAGGCTATAGAACCCAATTTGTCCTGTTATTTAACCCATAGCTAGAGGAGAAGAGATGGATCGATACCTTTCCCAAGGGTATTTGCACGTAAGTGAATGTAATGAATTCAACTGGAATTTGAACTCTACTCTCCAATTTTTCATTCTTAGTCGATATCCACTGAACCACTGTGCACATCCTGTCACATATCGTCCGACACTCATTAATTTAATTTTTTTTCTCATTTTATATCAAAAAGAATTTTGTATATGCTCACTTTCTTTTCTTTTTGGCAGACTGACTAATTTCTGTAAAGGCAAAATTTTCATTGGTTCAAAAACAATTTCATATAGGCTTGTAAATTTCTTTCCTCTTTCTTCTTCCTCAGTCCTCTGAATTTGAATGGAAGTGATGGGAGTTATTATTTCACACTTACTACAGATAATTGAATGATGTCAGAGTAGCAATCCCATGCTTCTGGAGTAATGGTGAGAGAAAAACACAGCACCTGAGCAAAGAAAAGATCAATTCAGTGTTTGTAAGCTTGAATGAATAAACAGCATTTTTTGTTAACAGGCCATTTTCTGTCATTTTAAGATCACTAGTTTTTTTTGTTTTTTTTTCTCCATGACATTAGAAGCATGGTGGAGTAACAGATTGTGACTCGGATTGAAAAAAATGGAACGTTGAGTTTGAATTCCAGTTAAATTCATCACATTTACTTACATGCAAAATAAGTTTGGGAATGGCATGAATCTATCTCTTCTCTCCCTGGTTATGGGTAAGTAGCAGGACAGACTGAGTTCTATAGACTTGGGTCGCAACCAGTCTAGGAGAAGGACAACTCTGAATTCAAAGAAGGTTGGGCTCCATCATGCTATCTTGGCCTCTTCTGTTACAGATACAGTATACCTGCTGCCCCTATGAGCCTATTGGGTTATGGGATTTGTGATCAATGACATTAAATTACATTTTTTCAACTCTACCAAGAGACTTCTTTCAATCTAAAACTATACAACATGGATCGAGAGCAATCAAAAGTGACAGAGGTGATTTGTCATACAGCATTTGTTCATTTTGTAATGGAAAAAAATGACAGTCATATGGGTTTTTTTTGGGGGGGTAGCTTTCTTTAACTATATATACCCCATCTATGGATTAAATAGCAAGAATGACTGAACTCTCTTGCCTTGAAGTGGCAACAAGTGTAGCAGAAGGAAAAAATCTGAATTCAAAATCAGCCTAAAGAGAGATAGGTTTCACCAGGCTATATTGCCCTAGGCACACCACTGTTGCTATGGCCACAGTACATGTGCTGTCCCTGTGACCCAAATATGTTATAAAACTTATGATGTTATGTAATGACTCATATATAATGAAAGCCTAATTAAGTTTTTAGGTATTTCATGGGATAGAAGTATGGATGACCAAAAGTGACAAAACCTGATATTACCTACAATAGCAAAAGTATATTGCCAGTATTTAAAATACTGTTATCTAAATGGCAATATTCTAGTAGTTTTTATACTTGTTGATCTTATTTTTAAAATTCTTTATCAAAGTGTTCTTTTTTGCTTCAGCCACCACCCAGATTATCAGAAGAGCACTTTACAGTTGAATTTGTTGACTATGTCACAAGATGGTAAGTATTGTGTTAGACATTGTTGTTGTTGTTGTTGTTATTCCTCTTCTTTTATGTGCTATGTTCCTTGCTTGACCACAACTTATTCTTTTTGTGTATATTTCTGAGATGTGATATTGTAACTATTTACACTCTTCAGATTTTTGTCCTCATCTTTATTGCCATATTCATGGACGTTTTTGAGCATTCTTCAGTTGATATTTTTTGGAATTTCAAACTGAACACTTTATTTAGTTCATTGAGGTAGATTGTTCAAATTCCATATCCATTTGAATATATGTTTCAATTGATCCAAAAGTGATTTGATCAAAAGAGTTGTGAGTTCAATACCTGGCCACAGCAGAGGGAATAAAAACTTGGAGAGTTGAGTTATAAAGGGGAATTAATGGTTCATAATATTTTACCTAATAAAAAATGAATAAATATATCATTTTTATCAATAGTTAATTTTCTTGATGACGACTCTTGTAATAATTATAAATTGTTCTCTCTTTTTAGCATGCAAACCAATCCTCAAGATCGATTACCAGCTGCTGATTTATTGGTTAGTTTCTGTCCTTTTTTTTTTATTCTTATCATCTTTGTTTCTTTTTTTACAAATGTCAGAGTATATCAAAAGTATTTTTGTTTCTTAATAAATTCTTCATCATACAATTACAACGTATGCAGTCTTCTGCATAGGCTATCTTTCAGCTCTTCTCTACTTAGCATTTTAAAGTAACATAATCAGCAACCAATGATTGTTCACTGAGGAAGCTATTTATTATAATCAAGGATAAACTATTGTTATCAATCCTAAAAATTTTGTTTAAAGTGAATTAAAGAACACTAATTTCAATAATTTAATTTAGTAAATACATTATCAATTTTTCATGAAGTTTTTATAACAATGAATTTAATGCCATAATAATGAATGTCAATTGTTCTAACTTTTATATTCTTTGTTTAATGTTATCAGCTGGTTATTGTTATTTAAAACCATGAGCATGCTCACTCTGTAAATATAAAGAAAATATTATATATATATGAAGTTGCTAGAAGTCATTTTAAATCAGTGATCTGAGAAAACAGTTGTATACAGTTGACAGTTTAGATACTTCTGAACAGCTCTGGCACCATACATGACATCCATAGGAAAGTCTTAATCTGATGAGGCTGTTTAGCAGTCAATGGATTGGTTTCAAACAGAGAAAAATGGCATGGTTTGGACATGATACAAGACACAACAGCCTATCTAATACCATCATGCAAGGCACTATTGAAGGTGGATGTAGGAGGGAATGCCAATGCAAGAACTGGTTGGACAGCATCAAAGGTGGATGGGTATGATTACACCAGAATTACTGACGCCTGCTGTTAATCTCTTCTTTTTTTAAAAAAAACTCTTTCTCCAAAATAAGGGACTTTTTATTTTCATACTAATAAATTCACTCAACATGTTGAAAACAGCGGCAAATATGAATTAAGTTCCATTTCCAGTAAGGAAATCCATGTATAAAATTCTGGGATTTCTGTTAATTCATCTGTCCATCACACTCTCTAAATTAGGCACACATTGACTGATCAAAACCAAATTTTGAGGGGAAGAGCAAACAAGTGGCTACAAAATACACTTGCTTTTACAAGGCTTCATATCTTAGTACAATGAATTTTCATTAATGTGTTTTTTGAAAAATTAAAACTTATATTAAGATACAAAATACACCCACTATTTTAAAAACAATTTAATGACTAAAATAACAAATACTTATTTCATAAAAATGCAATATTGTTTTATGCATATCTTTTCTTTGAGATTTTATATACAAGGATACAGTTTCCAGTTTACCTTCGTTTGTGAGAACTATAAACAAATTACAAGGCTTCAAAAAGTTGGAATTTGGCTCCAGAAAGAAATATCTACACATGGCCAGTTGTCAGTTGTATGTTTAATAGTAAGAAATCCTAAGAATTTATTCTTCAATAAAAAGAAAAAAAAATTTTGTAAAAAATATTGTTTACCATAAAGTCCTATTAAATTAAAGAAATTATTAACCCTCTAGGGCCATTCGTATCATATTTGATACAGTATGAAAACAAGCCTTGAAAGAAATATTTTCCTGAAAAATTTTTTAAGAGAAATATTTTATAAATTTCAAATGAAAGCAGTACTGACTGCTCAGTCAATGAATACCAAATGTTTCCTTATAGGGAAATACCAAATGTTTCCTTATAGGGAAATACTGTATCAAATATGATACAAATGGCCCTAAAGGGTTAAACCACAAAGTAAGGTTTTTGTAAAAGTATTTTTCCAAACAAATCAGCTTATTCAAATTTCATTGATTGGTTTGCAAAGTTGAACAAAATATAATTTGTAAATGTTAGTGATAACTTCAACAATACTAAATACTGTAAGGATTTCAACACACAAGTTAACGTGCTGCAGAAAAATTCTAGAATAAAAGATTTTGAAAATCACTCCAGAGTAAGTTATTTGTTTGTTTTAGTGGCAGATTTTCTATGAAACCAACGAAGCTTTAAGCTTCAAGGCCTCTAAACTCAGTGGGGCCTCTGAAGCTACTTATTTTAATTAATTAAATTTTTAACAAAATTGTTTGATTTTTAAGTTTGAAAATAAGACCATTTTAGTGATAGAATCATGCATTGGAGCAGATAGATCTATCTATCGCCCGGTTCACACTCCAACCACGTCTATTGAACAGGTTAAGAGGCTCATCCCTTGTTCCCTGTTTTGGATGTGGTTTCTGGCTTTCCAATCTTTTCACTATTACGTAGCCCCCTGCACATCAGTGGCATTATCGCCTTGCTCAGGGTGATACGATTAAAAAAAAAAAATGAGCCAATGAGCTGAAGGAACTAATCTTGGCATAAAATATGCTCTAATGCTCATTTCATATGGCCTCAAAATTACCCTGCAATTAGTCAAATTTTAAAATTTTCTTGGTGGCTTGCAACTCCTGAACACCAAACTATATCAGCTCATTGAGATTGCCAGAATCTATTTATAAGCTACATCTTGACAGTTAGAGCCTTAAATCTATTGTTGCTGTTTGCAAAAGGGAGCCCCCATAAGTTCAAGTTTCGGAACCCAAAAGATCTAGCTTTGCTTCTGGTTTGTTTAATGATTTTTAGTCAGACTCAGAGGCAAAAACTACCCAATCATACTCAATAGGCAAAAAGCTAATGATTTTTTCTTTTAGAAAGAATAAATGGTTATGTAATTTCCCTATAACAATTGCTTAGAATAATTTTTTTTTTAAGACATATTTTTGTATACAATGCATGCCAATTTAGAAAGTATATAAGACAATTTGGAAAACTTCTATTATGACATATTTCATCAAAGAATCTGCATCATCAATAAAAGAAATTTATCTCAACAAGATCTACATACATTAATGAGGCAAAAATGCAACTCACATTAAGCAGTTGAACACTGGATTGTTATTTAACTGTGTCGTTTTAGAAATTAGATTTTAACTAATTTGAACTCAGTTTTTATTTTTTTATATTTTCATTTATCTTAAGCTTTCCATATCACACATTGTCTCAGTTCTAATTTAATAAGAACAAGCTGATATAATTCAGTCTTATATTAATTGAAGGCGATTCATAGATTATGAAATTTTCAATGGATCTTTAAGAAAATTATTTGTTATTGAAATGGCATTTTAATAATGGCATTTTCCAGATAAAAATTGGAATTGCAAAAGTTTTGCATACAAGTGGATTGAGTGTCTTGTATAATTTTCAAGTTATTTTTATCTACACCTGTTCAATAGACGTGGGTGGAGTGTGAACCGGGCGATAATTCAGTCTATCGCTCGGTTCACACTCCACCCACGTCTATTGAACAGGTGTAGAGGCTCATCCCTTGTTTCTTGTTTAGGATGTGGTTTCCGGTTTTCTCTTTTCCAATCTTTTTACTCTCTTTTTCTTTTCCAATTGGAGTAGATAGACTAAACTATCACCCGGTTCACACTCCACCCACGTCTATTGAACAGGTGTAGAGGCTCATCCCTTGTTCCCTGTTTAGGATGTGGTTTCCGGCTTACTCTTTTCCAATCTTTTCACTCTTACGTAGTCCCCTGCACACCATTGGCCTTACCGCCTTGCCCGGGGTGATATGATTAAAAAAAAATATATTTTTCTTTAAATTTCTGTGTGTTGCTAATGTATTATGGGGGTGACATTCCTGTACATACTAAATGTATTATGGGGGTGGCATTCCTGTACATACTAAATGTATTATGGGGGTGGCATTCCTGTACATACTAAATGTATTATGGGGGTGGCATTCCTGTACATACTAAAACAATTTGCATAATCATTCCTGTTTAAATACTTAGAATATGCATTTTAGTCTATATATTTTATGTGTGCTTTTTTTTCTGCAGGTTCATACATATACACAGATCCATTGCACAGAAACTTCACAAGTGGTAGCCAGCTGGGTACAACAGCAGCTGCAAAAAGGATGCATCACATAGGAATTTTATTAATGATTATCTACTAGAAGAAAAAGAAAAATATATCTTTTGTGAATATCTTGCGATCGCCAAATGTAAAAATCAATATATAAAAATTCCAAGCTTTGTTCAAATAGTTGAAGACATTGTTTACATTATTTACATTCTGACTTATGTCTTTTCTGTTATTATCATGTTTCGGTCATTGTACTTTCTCACCTTCAGCGAACTTTAAATTGAACCCTTTATTTAATCTCCAGGGGTAGATTGTTTTTATTCCACTGTCATTATCTGAAGATATCTCATTTTGTTTTAGACACGGACAATGAACTGAGAACAATCTACCACTGTAGTTCAAAATTCCCTGAAGATTATCTGCATCAATAGACACCTGAAGAAGGCTGGCAGGCATAATGACTGAAACATTGTTTCAATAACACAAGAAATAAGAATATTAGTCTAAATGTAAATAGTGATAACTTCTTGTGCCAGAAATTTAGTTGAACTCCTGTTTATGATCTTGAAGTTGGTACTACAATATTTCAATCAATCCATCTTATGACTTTTATAATCATGGCGGAAGGATTCGAATGCAGAAGTGACAATGAATCTCCTCCAAAATGGTCTATTAACAGCAGGCGTCAGTAATTCTGGTGTAATCATACCCATCCACCTTTGACGCTGTCCAACCAGTTCTTGCATTGGCATTCCCTCCTACATCCACCTTCAATAGTGCCTTGCATGATGGTATTAGATAGGCTGTTGTGTCTTGTATCATGTCCAAACCATGCCATTTTTCTCTGTTTGAAACCAATCCATTGACTGCTAAACAGCCTCATCAGATTAAGACTTTCCTATGGATATCATGTATGGTGCCAGAGCTGTTCAGAAGTATCTAAACTGTCAACTGTATACAACTGTTTTCTCAGATCACTGATTTAAAACGACTTCTAGCAAATGAAGCCAGTAATTCTTAGAAAGACCAGTCTTTTTTTAAACTTTGTGAACTGGTGTACCTCGAATTCGGGGTGTCGAATTCAAATTCCAGTTGAATTACTTGCATTCACTTATGCACAAATACCCTTGGGAAAGGTATTAATCCGTCTCTTTCCTCCAGTTATGGGTTAAATAATAGGACAGATTGGGTTCTATAGCTTTGGCTGGCAACCAATCTACCACAGAAAGCAATGGCAACCTACTGCGGCATAATCTTCTGCCCAGTCAGTCATGTCTCGAAAGAGACATTCTTGCCTAAAGCGTGTATCACATATGGCACTTAACTGAATGGAACTGATGCTACAGAATTATAAATCAAGAACTCTACTAGATAACAGAAATCACATCACTTGAGGACTTCCAACAATTAGAATGGATTGCACAGGTAACTTGAAGAAAAAAATGCTATAATCAAGATGTTGATGTTCAGCACTACTTCACACAAAAGGTTAGGAAGGAAACTTCCCCATCAATACTGGAAAGTGGAATAATTACTGAACTCAAGAAAACTATTTTCTTGAAAAATTGTTTTAAGAAAAAAATTTTAGAAATTTCAACTGAAAGTTTCACTGGCAGCTCCATCAAGGAATACTGAATGTTCCCTTATAAAGAAACAGCTAATATTAACATACAAGGGCCAGATCAGAATGAAAAATGGAGTACTACTGCCATATATGGGCAGGAGTTGCCCAATGTTCACTTTCCACGCATCTCCATCACCTTGTCAATGACATATTATTTTCTACTCTACAACCACTTCCCCACAAACGAGACACTTGCAAGCCTCTTCTCTATTGCTACTCGTGTGGAAAGTGTTCAGATGAACTACACTCCTTAGTTTCACCAGTTCTAACCATCACGACTCACCATCATAACTATAGAACCCTTAGTTCTATCACAGTTTTAACCAATCACACACAGTGTAGCGAACTACCCTCATTCTCTTTGTATTTCTTTGGCGAGATAAGTTCCACTCAAACAGCTTCTTCCTGTGAACCACTGCCTTGTGGAACAGACTCCGAAGAGAATGCTTCCTTAATCACTACAATCTTAAAAAGTTCAAGTCTACAATTAACCGTTATTTTCCCACACACTCCACCCACGTCTATTGAACAGGTTAAGAGGCTCATCCCTTGTTCCCTGTTTAGGATGTGGTTTCCAGCTTTCTCTTTTCCAATATTCTCACTTTGTTGCTTTTTTTTTCAATTGGAGTAGATAGATCTATCTATCTATCACCCAGTTCACACTCCACCCACGTTTGTTGAACAGATTAAGAGGCTCATCCCTTGTTCCCTGTTTAGGATGTGGTTTCCGGCTTTCTCTTTTCCAATCTTTCACTATTACGTAGCCCCCTGCACATCAGTGGCGTTACCGCCTTGCTCGGGGTGATACAATTAAAAAAAAAAATATCTGCATAAGCTGTACCAATTCCTCTGTAATCCTCTACCTCAAGTGACCCTCAGGCCTTGTATTCTAAAAGGGTAAGCATCATTGTAAAAAAAAAAAAAACATCATACAAGCACCCATTTTCTGTCACCATTTTGTTCTGTAAAAAGGTAGCTTTTCTCTTTACAATTTATAGAGAGACTAGAGTGCATTGTTCAAAATGTGATAACATCAATGACAGAGAGAATGAGTTCAATTGTCAAAACAATGCTTAGAATGTTAAATGTTTTCTCAAGATTATAGATAAAACAAAAAATTGGATCGGAGAC
This sequence comes from Ascarosepion bandense, assembly GCA_037127315.1. Lineage (NCBI taxonomy): Eukaryota > Metazoa > Mollusca > Cephalopoda > Sepiida > Sepiidae > Ascarosepion > Ascarosepion bandense. Next base: position 5,668,253 of record JBBBDQ010000511.1, read on the forward strand.
TTATTTTAAAGTGAGTTTTGTTATCTATTTGGAATTTTTTTAATGTTTATTTCTTTGTAGGCATTTTTAAGTTTTATAAATTATATGCAGTGTAGTGTTTAGAGTTGGTCATTATTATATCTGTACATTACAGTTAATAGTAAAAGGCTTATGATAAAAGTAGAGACAAGAACTATAAGTAGGGAGTTCAGTTAACTTCTGCATATACAACTTTGACTCAAAGTGATGCACAACTATTTTAGAACAGCTTTCTTTTTTAGACCATTTTAAAAAAATGCTGAACACAGTACACGTTAGTGACATCAGATACAGTCTTTTACTAAAGTTCTAAAACAAATAAATAACCAAAAAAGAACTCTTGCCTGAAATCAGGTAGGTCTACAGAATAGATTCTAGATTTTAGAAAGTGAGTCAGAAAGTTTTCTTTTCTTTGTTGTAGAAATCAAGTAGGAGGAGTTGTAATTTTTTTCTTGTTGCTCTAGGTAAAATGATTGGAAAAAATTAAAGAAAGAAAGAAAGTACATATCCAGCATTGCTTTCATTGTGAATTCTAATAAAATTAAGATGGATGTGGTTGTCTGCTTGCTTGATCCTTTTTACAAATTCCATTAATTTTAATGTGATTTCTGTAAATATTTAAATATGGTTTCCAAATTTTAACTTTTTCAAATTTAATTTTTGAAACCAGGAATTATAAATAAACCTTGATTTATTCAACCTTATTTTATAAAAAAATTGTACAGACCTGCTATGATAACTAAATGTAAAAAAAATCATCTGATATTGGATTTACAAGATTTCAAAATACTGCATTTTTGTATTTCAATTTGGTGATGTAATAGTTATTGGTTAATGCCATTTTTTAATGGTTCAGTTCAAGTTTTTTAAGCTAAAATCATAAAAAATATTTTTTCTTTGTTTATTAGTTTTTACATTAAGACACTAATATTTTTCACACTTATCAGTAGATACAAATACCTTCAGTTTGAACTTTAGTGACCAGTTTAAAAAAACATTTAAGCTTTTTTCTTTGTTGTTGTGTGTGTGTGTGCGCCCGCGCATGTGCCTGCATATTTGCTCCCTTGTTGAAATCCTGTCACTATGTGCAAGAGGTAAGCATTTTTAGAATAAACAAATTCTTTGAGATTTTGTAAAGAAAGTGAACAAAACCAAAAGTTAAAAATGAGAACAGGTGGAATGGGATTTCTTTTAACCTAGGTTCTTTCTTCTTCTCTGGCAAGACACTGAAACACATCTTTCTTCTCCCTTTGGTCTTCCATTTTCACCTTGATGCCAATCAAAGACCTTTTCTTTTCTCTCATTTTATCTCACATCTCCCTGTCCACATATATACTGTTCCCTAATGACGAACTAAGAAGGTGCAACATGAATGTTCATCACACAACTATAAGGAAATTTTAATTAGAAATCTTGTATTGTTCTTCAAACTGATGTTCTATCATCCCTAGGACAACGTTAATCATTCAAGATTAATAGTCTATATCAGTGGATCTTAACCTTTTTTTACCCATGGAACCCTTTTCCTCTTAATTTTTTTTTGGTGGACCCCCATAACCAGTGGTTCTCAACCAGGGTCCACATGCAGCCTTTTGTTCTTGTCACTGGCTGATGGGAGAGTCAGTCAGTTAAGTGCCATATGTGATACATGCTTTGGGCGCTCATGTCTCGAAAGAAACATGACTGACTGGGGAAAAAATTATCTGCGGTAGGTTACCATTGCTTTCTGCATTAGACTGGTTGCCAACCAAGGCTATAGAACCCAATCTGTTCTGCTGTTCAACTCATAGCTGGAGGGAAAAGAGATGGATTAATACCTAATATATATTAGTTCTTTTTTTTTTTTTAACACTCTTATATATCTTAAATTACATAACTTCATGAAGATAGACATGTTGGTTCATATTTTTAATTTCTCTCTGTTTTTCTACCTAAATAAAGCAAAACAACATTGTGATAAAGTAATTACTAATTTACTTTCTAGAAAAACAACTAAAGACATAGAAAAGACTCATACTCATTGTAGTTATAGACAAACATTCTCACATTTAGAAAATAGTACTTCCATGTGCTGTGTCTCTTCAGGACATAGGCGATCATGGCTCTCCACAATTTTCTATCCTTTGTAACTGTTAATAAATAGTGTCTTTTTGCTATCTCTCCTAAAATTATTCATGCTCGTCAGGTAGATTATGAGTTGTTTTCCTCTGCTCCCTTTACCATTCATGTGAGTATCAACTTTTCCGAGCCCTTTTTCCTTATGTTCTTTAGAAATTTCCATTATCTATTCTTGGTATTAAGTATAAGTCTCCTTTTTGTTTCCATTTTTCTCTAAAACATTGTTGTTGCTCAAATGTTTGATCAATGACATTCTCAGCATCCTTCTGTAGAACTACATTTTTGTTGCTTCAGGTCTCTTTTTTATCTGTAAGTGGATTGTCCAGAATTCACTGCCACATAGAAGAACAGATATTATGGAACAGTTCACAGTAATCTTTTCTTTTTTTTTTTCTAATGTATTTAACATCCTTCAGATTCCCCTTATAAATTATTATACAAAATTTTTAATTAAGTACAAAGATCTGTTTTTTATCTTCTTGAATTCTTTGGTGAGTTGACTTGTCTTGTGACTAACAACCCAATGTTGAACCCTAAAACAATATCTTCAGTCTGTATAATCTGATTTCTCTACTATTCAATTTGAAATGTTCAGCCGTCACTTTTTTTTTTTTGCAGTTTTGGTTATAAAATTTATATTCTTTGTACATTTTAAATTTGTTGAAATAATTTTCTGCTTAATCTTGAAAGAAATGCAAATTACTTTTAAAACCATTTTTCTACCACAGAAAAATAAAAACAAAATACTGCTAAATCATTCATCAGATACTTATTCCCTGATTAAATATAAATATTTGTTTATAAAAGAATTATCAGCAGACTTCAGTGAAATCAATTTCAGTAAATTAAAAAAAAAAATGTATATTTGGTTGTGCACACTTTTAATTCAAATTTCATGCAGAAAAATTATTTACCAATTTGTACTGGATTGGTTTTTAATCATTTTTTATTTTTATTTAGGTTGATTGTTCAAAAAGCTATGCAAATTTATTTTTTGTTGATTTGGACCAAAGAAGTTGTTAATAAAATTCATTTTTGTAAAGTAAAATATGTGGTTTTATTGTTTTCATTTATGTTGAGTTGAATTCCTTTGAAAATGCTTTTTTTTTTTTTTTGGTTAACCCTTAAATGGCAGGACAAAGTAGAATGATAAACTTAATGGCTAAAATTGAGAAAAGTCATTTTTAAAGGTTAGTTTTATACTTATTTTTGCTTTAATTATATACAAAGACTATATAGATGACATTTCAAAATTTTAGATTATAAAAATAAAAAAAGCAAATCTTAGGTTCCTAGATTTAATACTTTTGGACAGTAGAATACTCCCAAAAGCATTCTTTGCACCAAGTCCTTACTATTTTTTAGTTTCTTTTCAATCACACCACTCCAAATGACCTAATCTGAGGAAAAAATAGAAATGGATTACACTTTGTTGCTCCAGTGACCATATGGTGAAAGAAAAGAAACTAAAGCAGATGTTTCAATTAATTTGCCAAGAGTGTATATCAGTTTGAGATCAAATAATGTAGATATTGTATTGAACAGGTGTAGAGGCTCATCCCTTGTTCCCTGTTTAGGATGTGGTTTCCGGCTTTCTCTTTTCCAATCTTTTCACTTTTCTTTTTAGTTTATATTTTTTTTTTTCAATTAGAGTAGATAGACTGAACTATCGCCCAGTTCACACTCCACCCACGTCTATTGAACAGGTGAAGAGGCTCATCCCTTGTTCCCTGTTTAGGACGTGGTTTCCGGCTTTTTCTTTTCCAATCTATTCACTCTTATGTAGCCCCCTGCACACCAGTGGTCTTACTGCCTTGCTCGGGGTGATATGATTAAAAAAAAAAAATGTAAAAATAGCTTGTTCTTCCAGCCTTATTTGAAGGCAAATACACCAGGAAATGATGTAACCTCATGCATCCTACAGTTACTAATTATTGATTTAAGATCAAATGAATGAATGATATTTTATTATTGATGGCATTGAAATGAATTCATATCTGATCTTTAATAAAACATCTAGTTTTACTACCGGCCATTTAACTGTTAATTTATAAGTTTTCAATCTTAAAATTTTGGTAAGCTTTTTTTATTTTTAACTTTAATGCATGTAAACATTGAAAATTAAAGTCTTATCTTTTAAAAAAAAAAAATCTTGCTTTTTGTTTGTGTTTTAGGTGAGAGACATTAACCGGGATGTTTTTTCTTTCATTGTTATGCAAATCATCTGAGATGAGGTATTGCCATTAACTCATAGTAAAAACAACAAAGACAAGGAACTTCTTTTATGTATCATGCCTTTCAGAAGTGAAGCCAAAGATGAACAACAGCTGAATAAGATCCTCATTTCCAAAAACCAGGAATAATGCTAGAGTATCTTCCTTGATCAACATAATTTAACTCTACACTCAAAAATTTTATTTACTAATTTTTATTTTTTTTTATTTATTTTTTAAGAGAAGTCGATATGTTTGCCTATCACCTGGTTTATTCTGTGTCCCAGTCTTCTGTACATGAGAGAAGATTTATCCCGTGTTTTCTGTTTAGGATTGAGTTTACAGTTCCTTCTTAAAATTTTCTCATTTTCTTTCACCCCCAATTCACCATTATCCCTTGCATCTTAGTCGCATTATGTCTTCAATTGGGGTGAAATGAATAAAAAAAAATAAATAAGCAAAAGTATTATGGTACAGTGGATATCGGCTCGGAACGAGAAGCCAGGGAGCCGAGTTCAAATTCAAGTTGAATCCATTGTATTCACTTACGCGCAAATACCCTTGGGAAAGGTATTAATCCGTCTCTTCCTTCCAGTTATGGGTTAAATAGCAGGACAGATTGGGTTCTATAGCCTTGGTCGGCAACCAGTCTACCGCAGAAAACAATGGCAACCTACTGCGGGATAATCTTCTGCCCAGTCAGTCATGTCTCTTTTGAGACATGATCGTCCAAGCGTGTATCACGTATGGCACTTAACTGACTGATGCAAACATTACAATCCTTTCAAAATATGTATGGCAACTAAACACCCAAAATAACACCACCACCTCAAAACTAGTAATCTTTGCTTAGAGAAAATATCAAGAATAAACTTTTTAGAACACAAAATAACAGCTTTTCTGCACAAGTTACACTAACCAAAATAGTAAACATGCAGTTTATATATATATATATATAATGAAAATGTAAAAACAAACATATTGCAAAAAGTTTATCAAACCCATTGAAAAACATTTTGCAAAATCAATTAAACTACAAAATATTCTACAGAAAGTGTACTGTCTATATTTCTGAGATGAACTGGTGGTTCAGACTAGTGGTTGTCTTCTTTGTCATATTCATACTTCAGCAATTGTACACTCTAGCCTTCTTCAGGTAATATATGTTGGAATTTCAAACCAAATCCTTTATTTAATTCACTAGGGTAGATTGTTCTAGTCCCATGCATTTTCTGGATGTCTCGGTTTCAGTTATGTCTTTTTAATAACTCAACTCAGCAAATTTTGTCCACATCTGCTGGGGCCAGATATTAAACTTACTTATCTTTGGGTCAAATTACTAGATTACTTCAACCAATGATTTTTTCCACTAGATCAGTAAACTAAACAAAGGGTTTAGTTCAAAATTCCAATATATAAAAGTTCGGTGTGTATGTCATGAGAAAATAAAAAGGGCACATAACAAGCGAGTATTGCAAATGAAATTTTTCTTTTAAAGGAAAACAGTATTCCTGGAAAAGTGCTTTATTTTCCAGTGTTAAAATTTACTATGAGTACTACTTACAATTTTTTTTTTTTTAAATTTCACAAATCTGTTTTTAATCAGTTACTTTGTGGATCTAGAAATAATCATCCAATATGTTCAAATTCATAAATACATATGTCTAAAAGTATGAAGATTTATTCCTCATCTTAAAGATACTTTCAATACTTCCCACATAAAGGTAAGAAATTAGCTAAATGAAGACACCATTGCCACTGTTTTACCATTATGTGGGAGATATTTCTGCCATGCATTGTATAAACTTTGTATTTCTCTACTTGTTGCAAATTACAGTAGAAATAATTGCTAAAATCATGATACAATTTTCCCATGTTTTTATGGAGTTAATGTTATGTAACCATTAATCCTTTGAAATATCAAAAATTACTTTATTATTCCTATATATTCCACAAAATTTTCAACTTCTAAATTTGCTTTTTGGTTACTTTTAAATTTTATTACTTTAAGGTGCTAAAAACCGTTCAGATATTTGATTACATTTTGAGAAGTGTATGTAGCTATAGGTTAAATAGAACAGATTGGGTTCTCTAGCCTTGGTTGGCAACCAGTCTACCACAGAAAGTAAGGCAAACTACCGCAGAAAAATTTTCTGCCTAGTCAATCATGTCTTTCAAAGCATGATTGCCCAAGCATGTATGGCACTTAACTGATTTGGCAAAGAACTTTTCAGTACTCCTTTCAACTTTTATTTTCCCAAAATATAATTGGAAAATCTTTGAGATGTTATCAAAGTAAAAATATAAACTTATATTGCGCATTCATTAGAAATTAAATGTTCACCTCTATTGGTTAATCAAATTTAGATCAACTTTATAAACAATAAATTAACTATATTTTTTAAATGTCTCCTGTAAATTCATCCTTTAATATATAATTTCCTATATAATAATTTCAGACTAAGCTGATTTTTCCAAAAATAAAAATCTCTAGTTATAATTACTACAAGGATTTGTGCTGATGATGACCACAACACAGTCTCTATTCTGTATTGAAATATTTAATTACGTTTAAACTTCTTTTATATTCAGTATTATGATTTCACAAAAATATTTATTAGTAAGGGAACATAAAATGAACTGGACTGTACTACTGAAAAATTAAAAAAAGAAAAAACTAATATAACTGAACTAAATAGTTATGGCTATGCTGCATTGAAATTCTTGTATATAAAGATTGTAAACACTGATGTCAACATTGTTTGAGGTTTGAACACTATCTTTAGGCATGAAGATACAAATATGAAACAGACTGTTGCCATTAAGTGTCAATATCAGTGTCCACACTTATATTTACACACTATCCCAGTTATTGAACACTTTTATTCTCTAAATATAGCCTTTTTTTAAAAAAAAAAAAAAAAAAAAAAAAATCATCTCACCCTAAGCAAGGCATTCCACTGCCACTATTGCACATGGGGCTCCATAGGGGAAGGTAAAGAGAAGGAGTGGTTAGACATAGGGAATGTCAGGAGGAAGGTGACAGATGAGTAAGGATACCGAAGATGAGGCTTGGGCAGATGGGAAGAGTGTTTGATAGAATGGGAGCAGGTTAGTGTGTTAGGAGGTGTCTATTGACCTTACATTTAAACTCTTGGAGATTGTAGCTGTTGGGGAAGCAATTCCACAGTCGGGAAGTGCGAGGAAAGAAACTGTTGGAGTAGAAGTTACGGCTGCATTTTATCGGTTTCACTGTAAAAGGGTGGGATCTAGTTGCTAATCTAGTATCTCGTTAAAAATTCGTATTTAGGGGGCACCAGTGATTTAAGTTCATCGGAGCAGAAGCCGTGAAAGTATTTATAGAAGAGACACAGGGAAGCCACGTTGCGCCGGTGGGAGAGACTGCAGGCAGTCTGCCAAGTCGGTATCTATCACATTACAGACCCTCCTCTGAACCTTTCTACATTAAGCTTTCTACAATTGAAGCCTACATTAAAACTAATATATAATTTCTAAATTAATGTATTTTAATTTTAAATCTGACATTCCTATTTCTTTAAATGGTATTTTTATCAGATACCTGTAATTTTTTAGTGGACATACCATTTATTTTAAACTATTTTTTTTCTTTTTTACAACCTGCATATTTCAGAAAGTTTTCTCAAATGTTTAGGTAAACAAACAAAATACTGCTTAAAATAAATGGAGTCTGCTCAAATATGGGTACCACTAAAAATAACTTTATACACACACAAGTATAGGGTAGGTATGGATGGAATAAAATTTCATATTTGAAAAAGACTATTCTTAAAAAAGTGCTCAATACAAAGTAGAGCGTATAATATTTATTTAAAATTTATGACATAGATGTTATAATATTACTACAGTAGCTATTTTGTTTTGACACTACTTGGCTTTTATCAAGTAATGGTGCTGATGAAAAGTTTTAAAAGATTCAAAACCAGCCAAACCCCCTCAGTCAGGGAGACATTGTTACATAGTCTGTGGTGACCAATCAAAACACAAGTAATTTCTAATTTTAAGAACAGACTCTAAAAACAATTTATTAGAGCATTAATGTTAATATTTGATTAAAATAGGAATTGGTATTACTGACTTTTAGTTTCACATTACAACAAAAATTAAAAATTATTTAAATATATATATATTATGAATTATTGATAGAGACTATGAATTTTAAATTCTAAATTTAACAAAGCATTGAATTTAGATTATTGTAAAATTATTTAAATATGAAACGGGGAGAAAAGAGACAGACACACACAAATATATAGATACCCACATATTGACAAACATATACACACATAAATGCACATCTGTACATGTATATATACATATATATATGTGTGTGTGTATGGATGCACACACAAAAACAGACAAATATACAAGTTATGTTTATTATAATAATGTTTTTCTTGTTGGCAACTTAATTATATGTTGGTGTTGAAGGTGTAAAAGACGTCTACAAATATTAATTCTTAAGGCTTCAAGCTTTCGCCTGCTTTCAGTTATTGACAAGAAACAAAGACATTAGATAAAATTTAAATTTCCTGTGATCATACGTATGTTTGGCATGATTTTCAGTTTTTAATTTTTGCATTCTCATGTGAGTGTTATATTATGTTTTGATTTTTAAAGCTATTGTATTACATGGCAGTAGTATAACATGAATTGAGAATTTCAATTCATTTTAGAATCCCTATTCCAGAATCATAAGTGATTTTAATTGTTGCTTTTTTTAATCTGAAAAGCTGAAATTTGTAATCTTTGATTACAATTTTTTTTGTTGAGAATTACTGTATTATTCACAAGCTGTCATATATTGTTTTAATTTTTATTTGTGTTGTCATATAGCATTCTGAGAATAATTATGGCACGAGTCTATGAGAAAGACTTGTGGTTGTATATCCTATATAATGAGACTTTTTTTTTCCAGAGATATGATCTTCAATAGAACAAGTGAATAACGCCAAACATTCAACAAAAATGCATAGTCTTTGAATTTCATTTAATTTATTTTTATTGATAATAATCAAAAGTAGTTGAAAACTTAGAGCCTTAACAATTAAAGATTTGGAATGTCCACCAATTTAAAATTAATTCATAGTTTGATATTTATAATCTTTTGCTTGTATCAGAAATTATTAAATAATTTTAGGCAACAAAAAAAAAAGTTTGTTTCAGCAGAAATTTCTTTGCACAAAAGTCAGGTTTAACACTGTTGAAATGTTCAATTTGACCTACTTAAAAATCTAATGGAAATATCTCTACAAGTTTATTTCATATAACTTTTCAGCACATCCTCATACATAGAAAACAATAATTCATTTTTGTAAATTCATTCCAACCAAACATATTTATCCTATTTTTCATGTAAAAAAAATCTACTCCTATATATTTTTTCCAAAACCATGACTTGAATCATTCTGACACTGGATTTCAAATGCACTCAATGCATGTATATTAGAGAGGCTTAATTATAAAGTTAACATTCTTTTAACCTTCAGCACTGTGAATTATTACCATTTTCCTTGGAAAGAAAAGTAAAGTAATATTAATAGTTCTTTTTCAAGGCATCTCATTTGCAGTAAAAATATTGTTAATTTCACTCAAAGTTTGTTATCTGTTACCATACTAGAATATGACAATACAACTATGAAGTTCAAACACTATTGTTCAGGAATCAGTCACCTTTAGTAGCAGGATAATTATTTGTCCAGCAAATGAAATCACATAGTGATAAAGGTTAATGAAATGAAAGAAAGCTAAAAGTTTTTTCTAGATATTTATCATTAGCTTAATCAAGCACAGGATCAAAAGAACAGGGCACCACTTTATAAGGATCCAACTTGAAAATGAAAAGGAATAGTGAAACAAACTTGTCAACCATCACTCCATATCATAGACATATGGGAAAAGTCTTTTACATTTGTTAAGATGCATTTAATGATAATCTTATAATTATTTTATAACAGAGGGATAAAACAAGCCAGTCATTCATAATATAAATGTATATTAATCTAAATCCAAATGACTGTTACTCTAAATAGAGATTATTTTATGAGGGAATTCTTTTTATTCTATAGCTCATTATTTTAATAATGCTATATTACGTAAAGGTTTTTCTGTATTTTTCTAAGTTAATTAAAACAAGAATTAAAGTTTGCAGAGAATATAGAAATTGCATATTTGCTTTCCAACAGTAGTAGCATTAATAACTATTAATGTATAGATGATAAACTAAATTACTTTTAGATTTGTATAATTTGACAAAGCATCTGAAATTATTTTTACTGCTGACCATAGATGTTTAATTTTTAGTCTACAATGTCAAAAGAAATCAAGTACCACTGGAATGTTTTTTTATCAATTGATAACATTTTTAAACTGGCTTATGATTTCTTTTTAATACATTAAATACACATTTGAAATATTTTCATTACTCTCACTAAATTACAAAAGTTTTTATTAGAATAATAGGAAAATAATGAAAGAATATAAACCTGTATTAACCATTTACTTTTTCAATTTATAAGCAAAACCTTTTAAGCACATTTTTTAATATATAAAATATAATCAGATCTTTTTTGATATTCTTTACTTCCCAAAACTTGGAAATGCCAGAGAATATAAAACTTAATTCAAACCAGTTCAGTTATCTTGAACAATAAGCCCAACACACATTCTTGTATATATATATATATATATATATATATATATATATATAGAGAGAGAGAGAGAGAGAGATAAAAAATAAATGTTCTTCAATGCTAAAATCTTTAAAGACAAATTGTTAGGAAACAAATTATATTTAGCCTCTTTGGTAAGTTGTTTGAATTATATGAGAAAAATGCTTCAAATGTCAAAAAATTGATAAAATCTTTATTTTTAAATTTTTTATTCATTTTTTTATATTTTTTTTTTCAAAGGGGAGAAGCATATTTTTATTTTTTTTAGAGAAGTGATACCACACAGTCTGTCATTCGAATCTTCAGAAAATGTCAACAAAATCCTGGATGTGTAATAGAAATTCCAAATTCCAAACAGATCAGTCAAAGAATCAACTAATCGTTGTTTCTAAAGACTAATCAATTTGTGTAACTGAAGCATTGCATGTTGAAGTAGAGTAATGCTTTCATACATATTTGTACACAGCAGAATCAACTGTCTTTTTTTTTCTTTCTTCCTGTTTTTTTTTTTTTTTTTTTAATTCCAAACCTGACAATTGAGGGAATGGCGGAATTATCAAGTTTTATCCATTCTTTGATGTTGACACTCAGCCAGAAAAAAAAAAAAAAATCAAAACTGAATTCATTTCACAATACAAAGTCTTATTTTGGCTCTTTCATTAGATTTGGTCTTTCATTTAAGAAAACTTTTTTTCTTTTCTTTCTTTAAAATAAAAAAAGAGAAAGTAAAATCTTATGTAATGTAAACTGTATATGCACATATACATAAATACAACATGTATAGAGTCCTATATTTGTTTCTGTGTATGTATGTTATGTTTTCAGTGTAACACTGGTTTTATGGTTGGAGGCTGGGTAGAAGAATGTTGGCATCATCATCATCATCATCAATAATTTAGCTGAGTGGCTAAAAAGTTCAATGAAAGTCTCATAAAAATATGTCATTCATGAGATCACAGTCTTTTTACGAGTATATACAATTTATTAGCATTCACAGCAAACTTGTTTAACTGTGTGCTTTCCACATGTTCATCCTCATCCTATCTGGACCTGACAGCATTTGTAAGATAGGAAATAGAATGTATACAGCTCTTTATCCACTAATAATGGATAAGTCAGAAATATACATTTTTTAAAAAATTGCCTCAGTTTATCTTATATTTATGTATTTTTTGTTTTTGTTTTTCTATCATATCCCCTCCCCCTACCACAATCTGGTTATCCCAAAATAAAAATTCTAAAAATTGTCCTTTAAATTATCAGGATCATTATTTTTATATTTGTAAAGAACTTGAAATGTTCTGGCATATTATCACTACTAATAAAATAGATTGATGATAAATAGTTTTGTAATATTTTTCAAGTCTTCTGTTTTAATATTTTAGAAAATGAAATTAAAAATTAACTCTTATGTTATCCAGATCAGTAATGTAATATACTTGAGAGAAGAAATTATTCAAAAAATCTAATATATTGATTAGTACTTACCACTGAAAAAAATAATTACACATATTTATACCAAAAGTATGCTAAATTCAAACTGTTTGACTATGTATTACTGATATATTAATTACTTCCAAAATTGACCCATATAACAAACACTTAAACTCCATTAAATATTTTTCTTACTAATAAACAAAAAATATTTTTCCTATCTTCCTGGTTGTCACAAGCTGAGCCAATATATTTTTTCTAGTTCAGATATCAACATTATCTTTTTGTGTACAGAGAATAGTTTTTGTTGGGGGGAAGGGGATGTCTTTTAGATAATTTATGTAAATGGGTATTGGTAGAGTTGCAAGGGAAGATAGAGCTGCCAAAGCAACAGCAGTGGGTAAAGAGTTGATATATCACTGGTGTCAAATTGCCAATATGGTTCTCAGATCAGTTTTGAATACAAGAATGCAGATACACATCAAGTATAAGCTTCCAATACTGTCTATATCAGTCAAGATATGTTCCCAAGGAAAGAACCAATATAGCAAGAATTATATAGTTATTTGCAGACACTGTAATTGCGAGCATGGGGTGGTGCTGGTTTCTTTTGCATTGTTTTTTCTTCTTCTCAGCATTAAGTGGCCAGTCTATAAAGGAAGGATTGTTGATTGAAAAAATAAACGTTCACAAACACTTGAGAGGATTCAATTTCTTTGTTTTGAATCCTGGGAAGATTGTGATCGTGACATACTGTCAGTTTTTCGCTCTTTACTGCTACGGTGTTCTTTGCGATCATCATTTCTCCGTTTTCTGTCTTGATATGACTGATGACTGCAAAAAAAAAAAAAAAACTTTTAAAAACTTAAAATTAACTATTAAATTAAAGTGCTAAATTACATTCCAAAAATATACACACATTAACATTTTGTACAAAAACTTATGCATACTGTATAATTGCACACTCAAAGTTAGAAATTTTGCAGCTAAAGGTAATGATTATTTTTAATTGAGGACAAAATTTTAACACTTTTATTGTAAACAAATTACACAAATGTACATTTGATATTGATAAAATTCATGAGTAAAATAATGAATAAAATCATCTGTTTACCTCTGCACTAAATCCCTTGAGGAAAACATGTATACAAACAAATGCACAGTTATACCAAGAAGAAAAAATGTGCAAGAAAGTTGTGAAAAGTAAGTTATGCAGAAAAAACAAAAACAAAAAAATAAACCAACTTTTTAGCAATCCCACTTAGTTTGAATCCTGATGATAATCAACACCAAACCATAACTGTCAAATAAAGGCTGACAGTGGTAATCTTACATAATCATTAATCTTTTTCAATATCAAAAATTGCTTCATTATTCTTACTGAAAAGGACACATGAAATTTTCAACCTCTAAGTACTTTATAAATTTGATATCTTAAAAAACACTTTCAACATAACAGAAAATGTTGAATAGAAATTACATTTTAACAGAAAATTACTGTAAATATATGTTCCCATTGCATTTCAATTTTCATATGCATCAGTATGAACAAAGAACAGGAATGACCCACTGTAAGTTTACAAGGGAATGAAAGGGAGAAAATATTTCCATAGTAAAAAAAGAAAACACAAATCTTGTTTCTAATGTACTGGTTATTTATTCAGGGATTCATCTGGCATGGTCTGGTTTCTTTCATTATTAGGTGTCTCAAAAAATTTTAACTATCTCTATGATTCTAAGTACAAGAGTCATTTTGGTTTTGATTTTCTTTAAACCTTTTTTGTTGCTCACATGCTTTGTCTATTATTCTCAGCATCTATCCATAGAACCACATCTTTGTTGCCTCAAGTTTCTTCATCTGAGAAAAAATGATCTAGCATTCACTGTCCTATAGGAGGATCAATATTACATAGCAGTTCACTGCTCTTTTCTTTGTTTCTATCAAAATTTTCTCATTTCTTGAAACTTTTAACCTTTGGAAAGCATCTTTCACATTCAACACCTTCAGATTTCAGCATCATATTTTCTGTTATCTGTGATAATATTCACCAAATAGTTAAATTTCTCTAGGTGCTGTATCTAAAGTCTACACATTTTCTTGCAATTGATTATTAATCAAATATACTTACAATTATGATAAACAATTTTCAGATTTATATAGATTTTTCTTTTAATGCAAAAATAGTAGACTAAAAAAAAGCTAAAGTTACCTTTTGTCACGATCCATTCCTGAATGATGGTGTTTAAAGTCAGATCGATGATGGTACCGAAAATCCCCACTTCGATGTGGATCAAATCGATTATGTGAACCGTAACCAGAATTGCTACCAGAAAATGGTGGATGATCTCTGTCTCGCCGATCATGGTTAAATCTTAAGAGAAAAAACAAAACAAAGTTTTAATTATAAGAAAAAATAATTTGAAGGACAAAATCTAGATATTTTATTTCTTTTCTGTAAAGCATTGTTTAATCTTCATAAAAATGAGAAATTTCAAATTTGTTTAGTATATAAATAGAATACTCTCAAAAATAAAAACAAGACAACTTTAAATCTAATCATTGTAAATATTCACTTACTTTTATTAAGCTATGTTCTAAGAATAATCATCAGTCATTGAATAGTAAATAAGAAAGCTAATTTGTATCTAGATAAAATTTCATGGTGATGTGTGCAGTAAAACAAAACACAAATAAAATTTTTTTTTTAAATAAAAAATTCCAGTATTATTATTACTCAACAGACTCAATTCTTACTGGTAGATTGTAGATTCAAAAAGAAAGAAAAACTTGAATTTAAATAAACATGTAATGTGTGATAATTCTTTATTTTTTTATCACTAAAATTTATGTAAAAAAAAAAAAAAAAAAAAAAAGCAAATCTCATATATAGAAATTTTTCAATTTATATTTTACAAACTGTTTCAGAAAAAGCATCTTTGTTAGAACTTGCAATTTTTACCTGGCAATGAAATCTTATATTTTATTTGAATTGCTTTTTACTGGAATATACAATAAAGTAAATAAAGACAAAATAATACTCATTCTCACCTGTGATGGTGATCTCCTCCATGATAACCTCTGTTATACATATCAGGATGAGGTGGTGGGGGTGGGGGTGGCGGTGGAGGAGGAGGATGAGGAGGTCTATTATAGGAATTAGAACCCATGTCATACCTATAATGAAAATTAGAAAGAGATTGTTAAACAGTTAAAGTTTTTGAGAAACACAAAAGAAAACAAGTGTTTAAAATAAAGGCAAATAACGTAAAACACACACCAAAAGCAAAGGGAGAACCAAAAAGACTGTAGTAAGCAGAAAAGTCTGAAACAGAAATCATGAAAAGCCATCTCAGAATCAAAGGTAGGCTTACCGATTTCTTTTTTGATCTCCAGTCCTAGATAGGGGGCTATTATGCTGCCATCTATCAGAATGGGGACTCATAGTAGATTGAGGAAGGTCCAACCGACTTGAATCTCGACCTGTGTTTCCTAACACATTACGGAAAGATGTTGGGTGATTGGAATTAGAGTTGGAAGTGCTATGCCACGGGCCATTGCTGTGAGAAGATGTACTGAAAACAGGAATATGTACATAAAACCTTTTGTATCTCAAACACAGCCTTAACGAATTTAAATATATGGCAATTAAGACAAAGCATATTATTTATTTTGCACAACAGTCAAATCTGTCTGTACAATATCTATTTAACAGCAAGCTTGATTCTGTCAGATACTTTTAAGAAATAGCATTACAGAAAATTTATAGCACACTGTTCAACATGAGGGGGTGCTGAAAAGCTATCAGCTCAGCTCAGAAAGGAATTTTAAAAAATCTTGTTTGGTCATTTTGTTAGATTTTAGGAAATGGGCTGGGCCAGGCCAAGAACTTTTGCAGCACCCTCTCAAAAAATATATCACCACTTGAAATGTACCAATATTTTACAAGGTACTACAGATATACTTGATACAAGTGACATTTTCCCCCATTTTGACCAGATCTTTTGCTCCACCATTTGCAGTAACACATTTTTTTTAAAACCAAAAATACCAAAATAATTTTCAAAATTATTAAAAATAAAATTTACATATTGCAATTTAATTAAAAATAAAATATTTTTGATAAACCTGACTAAAAAAAGACATGTACACTAGTAATAAAAGACTATAAAATAATTCATGACTAATAACTAAATGGTACTTAATTACAAATACTAAAACTCACCTGTCTCTACTTTTGTCACCCCAATGGTCAGAACCAAAATGCCGTTTAACAGGTGGATCTTTTCTCTGTCCTTCATTTTGAATTCGAGGACGTTTTGCAATTTTGTAATGAGATAAATGCTGGCTTTCTGAAAATTTTGGGTGCTGCAATTAAATTATAAACACAATTTTACATTTTATACCTTAGAAGTTGTATGTAATTTAATTTTTGTTCTATTCTTTTTATATATTGAAAATTTTGAAGAGATTAAAATCAACTTTAATGTACCATAATTTAAACTTAAACAAAAGATATTTTCCAAGGTTATAAAAATAAGAATATAATCTCTTTTCTAGTTCTATTCATTAGACAAATAAATGAATCTTGTTTGCAATCATAGTGTTATTTTTGATAGGCTTAAATTGCTGTAAACTGTAGAGAGGTGAAGCACAACAATTTGTTAGATTCATGGTATATCAACTTCCAATATGTCCCCAAAATAAATGAATCTATCAAACAAATGTTATCCTCTGTTCCCAATCAACAGTTTCTTGATTACAAATTTTAAACAGGTTTTACTTTAAAAACCCTAATGAAGAAAATGCAGAAGTAAATATTTGGCTCGAACATGATGCATACCAATAATGTTGTGCCTAAAAGATAAAGCTTCATGTTTTATAAAATTATGAAGTGATTAATGAAAATGTAAAAACATCAATATTCAAGTTCCATGAAAAACTGCCAAATTATTTTGCACAATTTCCGTTTTACATACTTTTTCTTTTTGTTCTTGTTCATCCCCTCTTCTCTTTGCAGCAGTCCGATAGAGTTTATAAAGTTTGTTTGCACTAAGATCAGTAAACTCAGAAACAAAAATCCATAAATAACTGGAAAAAAAAAAATAAAATAAGTTGATAATTATCACTTGATAAATATATCTGAATACATTTTTACATTTTTCAATGAAAAAATAATTAAAATAATTATGTATTAAACAAAGGCAACCTGAAAGAGAAAATACAAAAATTACTTAACAATAAGTAGTTATCCTACAACTAATAATGCATGACGTTTTTTTAATTTTTTAAAATCAGTTGTCTTCCTACATCTGGAGTCTTAAAATTATTTTTTTAAAATAGGAAAAATAAATCTATACAGAAACAAATCCTACACAAAAGTAAATAACACATACATGCCTATAAAACATCAGGGGTTGGCAACCTCCAAGCCTGCCATGGCCTAACATCCGGACTGCCACCCTGCTCAATATTAACAAGACAATCCAGCTCATGAAACTCCCCCTTAGTTTTTGTGAACACCTACTACTTGATTCCAAAGTTTTTCACACCAATGTGAGAAGATCCAAGACTTCGGCATCAGTTCTTTCATTTTGATTTTGCATATTTGTGAACTAGTAGTGAAAAAAAAGTTCAAAAGATATGATGGGTAGGTGCAGAGATAGAATGCCATAAAATTAGACTACTTAAAAAAGTTAAGAAAAGAAAAAACAATTATGTTGAAGTCAAATTTTCTTTGGTTTTTCAGTTTTTAGTCTGAAAGAAGTTGACTCGATATCACAAGAATGAAAATGTAAATGTTTCAATAATAACCACCAAAAATCTTTGTCAAGTGGATAATTCTAAATGAAAATAGAATGAATCTTTTGTTATTATTACTTTGCAAAATTTTACAAGACAAGGAAGCAAAGATGAACTCGTCTGAATCAACCTAAATTTTCTTCATTTTTTCATTGATGAAACTGCAATATAGGTAATTATTAAATATTTATAAATTCATTTGATGCACCATTATATTTTCATTTACAATTATTCACTTGGCAATAAATACAAAAAATAGTACGAAATGCATCCTTTTTTTTTTTAAAACACTGGGGTGGCCAATAGTGTGTGTGTATATATATATATATATATATATATATATATGTGTGTGTGTGTGTGTGTGTGTGCTTCAACATAAGAATATCTGTACACATCACAAATATTTAGGATCTTTTATCAGTTTAAATACAATTGTTTATACTCAATTTTAACTACTTGTTTCTGATAGTTTTTAAGGGACAAGGATAATATTCTCTTTGATAAACTTTTTAAAAAATGAATATACCAAAAAATAAAAGAAAAAATAATCTTTGTTAAGAGGAAAAAAATGAAAAAACAAACAAACAAACTTGAAATTGGTTAATCTAAATTTGGGTGAAAAAATTAAAAGCTAAACTTACTTGCGCCATTCCTTTATCTTGTCAGGGTTATTGTACTCAGCAAGGCACTCATGGATACGATCACCAATCTTCAAGAGGCACTGACGGGTTTGATTCATTTGTTCTTTTTCAGACATGCTATCATCACCATTACTCAATCGCTTCAGAGATTTCTTTGCTGGTCGCATCTTTTCTTTGCACTAAAATCAAAGTTTACAATGTAACAAACTGATCAGGAAACAAGAGTTCATTTTTATAGTTACTATTTAAAATTTAGAATCCACCCCTAACACCTTATTATTTGAAAAGAATTTTTTAAATTTCCAAATACAGTAAGAATACCACAGCAAGTTGTGTATATTCCAAACTTGAAAATATTTTCATTTAACAAATTTCTAAAAATTCTTATAAACTTACTTTATCAACTGAAGAAAATACTCAATCCATATCAATGAAACACAAAAATAATTAATCCTTGTTTTTTGTTAAAATTTTAACATGAAATAAAGTCAAATATTACAAATATATGCACGAAACTATCAAAAAATATATTAACAAGTATTTCAATATGGAAATGAGCAAAACCCGGTATAATTGTCCTTAAGAACTAATATACAGCTAGAAATTTGGAAGATTTTTTTTAAATAATGACTTCAAAAGAATTTTTACTTTATTTTTTTATGAAAAACCATAATCAAATCTCATTTCATCTTTGTATAAATTAATTCTTATATTGAATACTTATTTTACCTAATGTAAAGTTTACAAATAAGTTGTCTAAAACCTATCAAAATTACTCCTCATATATCCATATTTTTTATAATTCAATAAATAAAATAATACTTATGATATAAAAATGAAAAAATACCTCCTTAAATACTTCTGGTGGGAGGCCAATATCTACTTCTTGAGATATAGCAACAGGTTCAGATGTTGCTGTGAAATGCATGGGGCCATCATTGCGATTTTTCTGTAAATAAAAGTAAATTATTACATAAAAGTTTCTTTTAGTAAGAAGAATTAATGAGACCAAGCAAACAACACATTTTTGTATTAGATAACCATAAAATGTTAAATATAACATTAATTCATAAACAATATTTGCAGATACAATTTCTTATAAGACTATAAATAAATGATTTATAAAAATGAAAATGACAGTAAATGGATTACAGCTTTCTCAGTATTCATTACTTAACACACAACATTTTTTTTAATGAAAATAACATTAATTCATTATTTCTTTATAAGTCAGTCAGTTAAGTGCCATACATGATACAAGCTTGGGCGATCATGTCTCGAAAGAGACATGACTGACTGGGCAGAAGATTATCCCGCAGTAGGTTGCCATTGCTTTCTGTGGTAGACTGGTTGCCGACCAAGGCTATAGAACCCAATCTGTCCTGCTATTTAACCCATAACTGGAAGGAAGAGACGAATTAATACCTTTCCCAAGGGTATTTGCGTGCAAGTGAATGCAATGAATTCGGCTGGAATTCGAACTCGGCTCCCCGATTTCTCGTTCCGAGCCGATATCCAATGCACCACAACACACATCTTTATAAGTAAGTACAATATATCAAACTACAAATTATTATATGAACAACAACTAACCTTTTCCTTTTTCTTCTTTTCTTTTTCTTTTTTTTCTTTCTTTTCCTCTTTCTTTTCCTCCTCAGGTTTCTCTTCTACCTTTTCTTCCTCCTTATCTTTCCTTTTTTTCTTTGCACTCTTTCCACTCTTAACACTATCTGGGAAACTGTCATTTGTTTCTTCTTTGGCACTCATATCTCCAGCTTCATTAACTTCAGAAATAATTTCAGCAGATTTAGGTTTTTTTCTTCTTTGCTTCTTTGGTTTAGCCACCGTCTATGAAAAGAATTTATTGTGAGGCAAAGGAAATACGCTTAAAGAAAACAATGCATTTTACAAGGAATTATTGAAGGTAGTGAATATAAATTCTAGAAGAGCATAATAATGCTGTTGAAATTGATACTTGCATATTAATGATAACACTTGTACATCCTTAAATACAAGTGTTGTAAATATATATGAAGAAGAAAAAAGTTCATTGCTAACAATAGCTATTTAAAGTAAACCAGTTTGCTACCAGTCAATGAACTTAAATTACATCTAGAAGTTATTTTGTTTACAAATACCTAACTATATCCTTCCTTCAAATACCACCAAACTTTACATATCTATATCAAGTTACTGCAAAAAATAAATAAACCCAAGATTTTTCCACCTTTTCATTAAGTTTAATGGTAATTTAACAAGCAACTTACATTAATGAATGTTGGGGTTTGTTCACTCTGTTTCTTGAGAAGCTTCAAGAGGTAGTCTGCTCTTGTTTGAAGATGCTTACCCTGAGGCTTTAAATCTGAATCTGGAAGAATCTTGAAAAAAAAAAAAATGGTTTTAACATTTTAAATATGAATTTTTCTACAGATAATTATTTATAATATATTTGAATAATAGCAATAATATCATTTGAAGAGATTGCATAAAATAAAGTGTGTGGGTTAAAATTTTTAAAAAAAGTGATTCAATAAAAGTAAAGTGAAAATACTCAATTTTAATAAAAAAACAATATAACTTTATATTATAAAAAGATGAGAGAGAGAGAAAAAAAAACTATAAATTATAACAACAGAAAAACTTAAATTATTCCAAAAGAAAACTGAACTTAAACATAAAATGGTTTACCTTGTCACGGAGATTTAATTCAGGTTCCATTTTTATATCTTCCCAGCTACCAATACCATATTCATATATCCCAACCAATAAATTGATATCATCTTCTATTTCCCAGGGACAATCCCAGTGAACCAGTTTGACTCTTCCATTTATTTCATACCTGTTTAAAAAACAAAATGAGCACAATTCCAATAAATACTGCAAGAATGTATACCAGTAATTTTTTTTCACAAATTCTGCAAGAAAATGAGGCACTTGGTTTTTCAAACATCAAAACAAAGTAACTTTTAACCTAGTTTAATTTAGTGAGGAACATAAGAGAAAATGCTTAAAAAGTAAAGCAGAAAACAATTACATTATTTTGTGATTAAAACATATGCAAAACATATCTAATTTCTTTTAGTAAAACTGATTGTTCAAGTTAAAATTTGACAGATCTTTTAGTTGTTCTACCAAATCTAAACTTATTTATAAATGGAACTTTGTGTGTGTGTGTGTGTGTGTCTGTGCGTCTGTTACCTATAGACTCCGAAACGGCTGAATCGATTTTCTTGAAAATTTACACAGTTGTACTATAAGCGTCTGCCAGTGTTCTTAGCTAGGTTTTGTGCCAAGGTACCCCCGATAAATATCGAAATTCGATAATCGAAAAAATTGGGTTATAGAAGGAGTGGTCTGATTTTAATCAAATTTGATACACTCATAGACAAAGACATAAGAAAGGATATTCAGAAGTTTCAAGGTTGCAGTTCTTACAATAGTGCAGAAAATTGATTATATATATATATAAATAAATAAAAGGCAAGATGTTTGTGTGTGTGTCTGTTTATCTGCCTGTATGTCTTAATTTTTTCAGCCCTTTTATTTTAGTTTTTGCTTTGGGTTTGGCTCGAAGTAGGTATAATTGTAGTTCTTAGTCTCAGCAATGATAACATTTACTCAGAGAACTTATTTAGCCTTCAAAATTCAGTTTACAACAAAAAAACTTATTTGATATCTATACCAGGAAATCAAAATTTGACTTAAATCCATTCATTTTTCTTTCAATCTAAGATTTCACTTTGATTGAAATCAACTATTGCTTTTTAGACTTTCGTGCCAATGTCCAAAGAGTCTGAGCTCCAGGACCGTGGATTAGTTTTAAAGCTTTCATTACACCCGAGCAATGCCGGACTATACTGCTAGTAATTTTTTTAAATTATTAACAAACTAATCAATTTCTTCAGATTATCTGTATTTGCAGTGGCACCATATTTTTAATCAGTTTTACCTCAAGCAAGGCAGTAAAGCCACTAAAACACAAAGGGTTATTGGGTGTGGAAGAATTAGGAACAGAAACATTACTAATGAGCGGAAAGAGAAAAGAGTAATCAGGAGGACAGTAGATAGTGCTTGACATTGCATTTAAATTTTCACAGATTAAAGTTGGCTGGAAAGCACAGAGATGAAAGGGAGTTCCACAAGCAAAAAGTGAAAAAAACTGTTAGCATAGAACTTAGTTACATCTAGTCAGTTTAACTGATGAGATCTCAATGCTAGTCTAATAGTGCACTTAAATTCAAAAAGTCTAGGTACCATAGCGAAGAGCTCATCAGAACAATTACCATGAAAGTAGTTATAGAAAAGACACAGGGAGGTAACCTTGCAGCAGTTGGTAAGTGAATGAAGCCAAGCCAACAGCCAAAGCCAAGACAACAAAGCTCTCTCCACCCCGAGTGAGTGATTAGGAAACAGTATCTCAGTCTCCTGTTCAAATCAGGTCTCACAGCAACTGGCAGTACCACAGGATTTCATAAAATAAAAAAAATAAAAGCTTGTTTGTGTAACCTATCTTGAGTTTTACTCAAATGGCAGGATGGATTGTAGATTTTTTTACAGCTGATTCTTCTTTGAAATAAACAAGCTAAAGCTAGTATTACTGGTCTCAGCTAAGGCACTTTCGCCTAAGCAACTAAATTCAGAATCTGACTCGATTTGTCAATTTCTATGCATGTCTTCATAGCGATTAACTACAACTCTCTATAGCACCCACAACTGTCTTTTCCATGACTACCTCCAGAATTAACTCCTAAGGTTCTAACTGATTAAAATCAGCAAATGAGAAGAAAAGGAAAAGTTGCAGAAATGTTTGATCTGGAAAATATTTTTCAGAGATTTACTTGTCACCCTGGTCTGATCTAAGGTCATACTTATCAAATGTTAAGATGTTAGTGAAAACAACACCTGGATTGTTTGCACAGATTTCCCCTCAATGCCCACATTCCATTGTCTTTGACATTTCTGCGTGATTTTAAATAAACAGATTTATATCTGATTCTAAATCATTTTCCACCTATTCTTAAAAAAATAAAAGTTATTTCAGTACTTTACCTTAGTCTGGCACAAAGCACAAGGCAAAAATTAGTGAACATTCAATGAGGATTGAATTGACAATATTAACCTATAACTTAAGTTCAATAAACATTATGCTATAGTAAATGTCCTTACACAAATACAGTACTGTGCAAAAGTATTAAGACAAGAACTATTTTATCTTTTATGAGGCATATTGACAAAAAATAAACAATTTAATTAAAGTAATTTTATTTGATTTACTCAACAAATACTTTAACAAGAAAAAAATACTTGTGACAAAATAAATTTAATATTTAGTATAATAGCCTTTTGCTTTGATCACAGCCTTCATTCTCTCAGACAAGCTTCACAATGTATCTAATGGTATCTCCTGCAAAGCAGCTTGTATTTGTTCCCAAAGTGTGTCTTGTGAAGTAACATTAGATTTATCAATTTTTTTTATCCAAAATATCCCATAGATGCTCAATAGAGTAGTTTCAAAATAAATTGTTTAATAGAAAATAGGAAAAATTAAATATAACCTTTTTTTAATACATTTCTTTTACACCTAGTTAATACATATTGATTATTTAAAAATAATCAATATGTATTAACAATTTATTTGGCTTTTCACCCTGTATCTGAATTTCAATGAGGTTTTCAGGAAAATCACCCCCTGTCCTAATACTTTTGCACACTACCGGTAGTGTGCAAAAGTGTTAAGGACAGGGGTAATTTTAAACTTTATTTTGATGCCTCATAAAAGATAAAATAGTTCTTGTCTTGTCCTAATACTTTTGCACAGTACTGTATATGGAAATGATGATGATGATGTCCGTCCTTTGTGAGTGAAGATGACCAATCAGGCCAATGTTCACTCTGAGTTAGGAAGGGAAGCTTGACCTATCTTTCCAGCATTGTTACTTTTGTTGCAGTTTTTGAATGTGTCGTGCTACGAAATCTGCTAAGCCTGCTTAGACTAAGGTGTGCTAGGCAAGACGGTCTTGTGCAGCTTCTTCCCAGGAGGCAAAAGAGATGCCACAGTGTTTCAGGGCAGCCTTGAGGAGGTCCTTGAATTGCTTCCTTGAGTTCCTCGTAGAAGAGACACTTTGGAAGTGCCGTGTATATGGCCAGCCTATCAAAACTAGGAGCACATGAGCATGGTGTGGATGCGCTCCATCTGGGCTTGCTTGAGTACCTCTGTGTCTGGCACTTTGTCCTGCCATTTGATGTGGAGCAACATTCTCAGGCATCTCATACATATGGTGCTCAGCTGTTTGGCATGACAACTGTAGGCATTCCCCTTGCATACAGTAGAGAAGGAAGCACCACGTCATTATGCTATAGTAAATGTCCTCACACAAATATATGAAAATAGACATACATTATAGAAACACATAAAACATTCCTCCAGAGTCTTATAATAAAGTATTTGAAAACTCACGTTTTCTTGCCGTCTTTTTCTTTGAGGCAAGTAAATAAAGGTTCCAATTCTTGTTGTATTTTAAGAACTGCCTGAGCATTCACTGTCACAGATGAAAGTTTGAAGGAAGGACCACGATGAGTTCTTTTCCCAGCTGCCAATATAAAATGAAAAGACAAAATTTGAAAACTGTGAAATAACTGCAGTAATTTCAGCAAAGCTTTTCCTTTACAAAATTAATTATCAGATTGATCAAAGTTGTGAAATAATTACAAAGTCTTATTATTATCATAGTAGCCTAGAAGCCACCCTTTGGGTAGACTTTAGACTAGTTTCGACAGATGACTTTTAATCATTTAGTCTTACTTTCAGTGTTCTATGTACATAAAAGTTATAAGAATTTACAAATAATAAAATCATTTTATCTTTATTCAACACTTTAATTTGGCTTAATCTGTCTTCATATAGACAACCAATCTCCATAGTTTGTTTACATTTATTTTGCATGCAATTTTTATTTTCTTTTAAAATCACCATTCTTTATGATCCCGTCACATAAAGTCACTCCTAAAAGACATTAGGAAACCCAAACTATGTAATATTTCGAGTATGTCACCTATACATGCTACAAAAAGAAACCATATGAGCAACATACTTAAATTTTAATTATAGTTTAATTAGACAATATCAATTGCAACCAAAAGCCAAATTAAATTAAACCTTTAATAAAAAATTGTTTTTTTAAACATTTCACTCTATTCAATATTTAAATTTAACTTCAAACGAGTTATTTACTTTTTAATCGCGTGTAAGTACAGTAGTTATTACCTGTTAATTAAGGTTGTTTATGATGAATTAAGGTTGTTTATGATTCACTAACAACGAAAAACAGATAGATAGACACATGTACACTCCATTTTATCTATAGAGATGAAAATAAGGATATTTAGCAATTCATCTTTACCTTCAAAATTTGGATCTTCATCAAGTTTTTCTTTATACTCAGTCATTGCTTGTTCACACCGTTCTTTTAACAATTCAGCAACTCTCTTTAAGTCAGCCTCTGATTTTTCTTGAAGTTCAGCATCACGAGCGATGGCATCAAGTCTAAAAAATAAAGATGTAATAAAATTCAAAGGAGGGGTAAATTAAAAAATGAAATAATTAAACAAAGAAAAATTATCAAGAATTTACTAAGAGCCATTTTAATATTATATTTAAAATATTGTGCAAATTAAAACAATAGTAAATTTATTTAAATTTATAAGGATTTTGATTAATGGGAATTTTTTTCCTTTCTTTTCTCAATTTTTTGTTTTCGTAAGTTCTTCCAATTTTTTAAAATTGTGCTTTGCCCAAGTTAGTTCTACTCCCACTGAATCCATGCCTGACAATAATGTGAAAGAAAACTGAAAATTGTCTTTACCTATTAATAGCAGAAGGGAATTTTTTATAACTTTTAACAAATCTTCTCACTTCGGCATCTGTGAAGCCCTTGATGGTATCCCTGTTAACTGTCCGAGGCCTACCTCTTTTACGAGGCTTATCTTCGTCATCATCTTCTGAACTTTCAGAATCTTCACCATCTTTACTCTTTTTCTTGCCTTTCTTTTCTTCATCTGAATCCATTTGAATCTTAAAAAGGAAAATAAAATTGATACATTCATATATGCAAAGTTTCTCCTCATATAAACTTCATAAAAATTTTCTTGGTATGCTCTTAAAGTAAAGTCATTACATACTTGCTGTATAGATTTTCGAATACGTGGAGGTAAGTTGAGTTCTAATAACTGATTTTGCCTTTCTTCTTCTTCCACTCTTTGGCGGTCTCCTTCAGGAATTATAGCCTCCCAGTCTTTCCCTGTGTAATCAAATACAATACACAAACTGAAATATTGTAATCAAATACAATACACAAACTGAAATATTGTAATCAAATACAATACACAAACTGAAATATTGTAATCAAATACAATACACAAACTGAAATATTGTAATCAAATACAATACACAAACTGAAATATTGTAATCAAATACAATACACAAACTGAAATATTGTAATCAAATACAATACACAAACTGAAATAATTTAATAACTGTTTAGCAGTTATTAAATTATTAACTTTCCAAGATGAAATGCTGCTATTATTATTAATTTTTAAGATCTTTCTTTTACATTCTACTGACTTTTTCCAAACTCAGAACATTTTTTAAGTTTAGCCATCAAACATTAAGCAAGCATCAGGAATACAAAATAAAACTTGAGCAGAATTTGGAAACATGGAAATTATATTCTAATTGATTTTTAATAGAAAATAATGGAAATTTTCAAAACAGTATTTCTACTTTCTTGCTTACCTCCAGTAGGTTTAATTGGCTCCTCCTCTTCTAAATTATCAAAGCTAACCACCTGAAAACAATAAATGGAATTAATTTCAAAAGGTTTAAAAATATATTGCTTTTTTTAAAATTAAATAAGGAAACATTAAATAATGAGAACTATCACTGAAAATATTTTACTTATAAATTAAAAATATTTCAAGAATTTTAAATCCCATTACAGCTTATTAAGATTAGCTAATCAGCAATGTTGAATCAAAAATATTTAATAAAAGAAAGATGTCTAATTCCATAGGATGATGAAGTACAAAAATAAACTCATGGCAAGTTCATAATTATGTTTTGTAAATTATGGCATTTTAATAATATTTACAAACAATTAATACAAATAATAAAAGCAAGTGAATTGTAATAGAAAGGATTTTAGATAAGAAAATTTGCCAGGAGTCATAATTAAGAATAGAATGCATAATTATCACAAAAAAATAATCAGTAATTTAAATTGATTTACTGATAAAGTCATTATAAAGTTGCACTTTTTGATATTTTGTAACTGACCTTGAACTGTGATAGAAGCTCATCACCAGCACTAGCTGTTTCTGTTTCTCTAGTCTCAGCACTTTGAAGAATATCATCAATATCCACCTGAGAATAAAAGAAAGCAAAATTGACTACTAATTTCCTTCTTTAAGAATATCTAATAAAAATAAATTTATACACAGTACTGTGCAAAAGTATTAGGACAAGAACTATTTTATCTTTTATGAAGCATCAAAATAAAGTTTAAAATCACCCCTGTCCTAACACTTTTGAACACTTCTGGTAGTGTGCAAAAGTATTACGACAGGGGTGATTTTACTAAAAACCTCATTGAAATTCAAATACAGGGTGAAAAGCCAAACCTTTGTAATAATTATTTAATTAAAAAGGAAGAGGAAGGAAGGTTTTAGAATTTGAATTGGCCCCCACAAAGCCCTGATCTCAATCCTACTGAACATCTATGGGATATTTTAGATAAAAAAAATTGATAAATCTAATGTTACTTCATAAGACACACTTTGGGAACAAATACAAGCTGCTTGGCAGGAGATACCATTAGATACATTGAAGAAGCTGTTGATGTCAATGCCTGAGAGAATGAAGGCTGTGATCAAAGCAAAAAGCTATTATACTAAATATTAAATTTATTTTGTCACAAGTATTTTTTATTGTTAAAACATTTGTTGAGTAAATCAAATAAAATTAATTAAATTGTTTATTTTCTGTCAATATGTCTCATAAAAAATAAAGTTCTTGTTCTAATACTTTTGCACAGTATTGTATATATAATCAAAAAGTTAATCATATTGAAAATGGGAACAGATACAATCTGAGTTTTCATTTCTTCAAAAAGATATTAATCAAACCTTTCATAGACAATGTGGATAAATACCTTTTTGAATGTACAAATACTTTATAAACACAGTTCAGTATGAAGAGATGGGTGAGTGCTATATTTTTAATAGTCAAAATAGTTTGATTTTCTTATGAATAGTCAAAATATTTGTAAGCTAAATATTTTAATCTGATTTTGAATATAATAATTCAAAGAGAAATATTGTATTATATGCTTAAAAAATATATTTCAAATTCCTTAACAATCTAAGAAACATCATACATGTTCTTTTGCACTAATGTTTTCTTATAGACGATTAAGTCAATAAACAAACACAATTTACTTAAACAAGTAGATGAATGGCAATCAGTTTTAAGGCTACTTCTGTACTAAGTCATAATGAAGAGTAAAAATGTTTTGATGAATGTATATTAAAAAAAAAAAAAACCAACCTGTGGTTCATCTTCATCTTCATTTTCTTCACTACCAAAAAGTTCTTCAGCACCAAATTTGAGGATTGCTGCCAATTCCTCTTTGTTGAATGGGGTGTTATTACTGAAGCAAAAATCATTTCAATTAACAAATTATTGATCATAAAACTGATAGCACAATAACAAAAACAATTATCTATTTAAGTGAACCAACAGTAAGAATTAAGGTTGGATAGTCACTAGATTTTATTGAAGTAAACACTTACTTTGATGATACTAATGCAAACTCTTAATTCTTAGTTATTCAACATAACAAGAATTAAACGAAGCTTAACCATACGACTTATTTCCCTTACCTTGAAGGTACATTTCCTCTGTTCAGTACAGTTCGCCCTGTCGTGTCCATACTTTGAATAACCAAATGATCCAATACCATCTTTTTCTTAGCTCTTTCCACAATGTTTTCTTCAACACTACCTTTTGTTACTAATCGATAGACACTGACCTGTAGAAAAAAAAACAGTTTCAAAAGATAAGCACTGAATAATGATTAAAAAGAAAATATACATATTATCACTGTATGACTTGGAAATACAATGAAAGAAAAATATTGGCCTTATATTAAAGTTTAAACTTCTTGTTTTTAACTTGAAATCATATAGGATAGATTTTGTTTATACAAAATTGATCTGCATACATAAGCCAAAAATAGCAACATAGGAAATATACTACAAATTCAATACTTAATATAATAAATATAAAAATAAAACATTGATTCACTATGTACCTGATTTTTCTGACCAATTCTGTGAGCTCGTGCTTGAGCTTGTAAATCATTCTGAGGGTTCCAGTCACTATCAAAAATGATGACAGTATCGGCTGTAGCTAAATTCACACCTAAGCCACCAGCTCGAGTAGACAACAGGAAGCAGAAATCCTGAAATTAATAATTAAGATTGTGTTAAACAAAATTTATCTATTGCAGATCTGAGTTATAAATTTATGATATATATTTTAAAGTGATATAATCCTGTTATTGTAAAATAAACAGTAGTAATAACTTACCTGCGAACCTTCAGCATTGAAGTGGTCAAGGGCCTGTTTTCTGAGATCACCTCGTATTGAGCCATCAAGCCTCTAAAAATTATAAAGTTTTTTTTCTATAAGTAAAATTTAAAATCTTAAAACTTATTTATTTCATGCTATACTACGCAAAAATAATGAATGCAAAGTTAATTTCTAAAAAAGAGGTATAAAATATTAAAATTTCAAACTTACTTAATTATTTTCCGTTAACTACAAAGTGTTGAAACAAATGTACAGAATTTTATATATAAAAAAATGTTAAAAACTGTGGACCAAAATTTTTTTTTTAGTAAAATTTAAATTAAAATTGCCAATCACAACTATAACAAATCATGTGAAACTAGAGAGCATATTGTCAACTATTAATCTACTACAGATTTTCAGCAATGGCATAGATTGTTAGGGTTGTTTTATAAATAAAACCCAAAGGCATCTCGAACATGGTGTTTCCTTGAGAACTGTCTTCAATGTCAAAAAGATCATAGACATGAGCAACAATATCTAGAAGAAACCAGAAAACAGCAGAGTCAACAAGAAGTAGAAGCAATAATCCATTAATTTCCTCAAGACCAAAATTGTAAAGGTTTCCACAGCAAAAAAATGAACAAGACAGCTCATCAGAATGGTCATGCATAATGACCTTAGCCTTAAATGATACACCGGGATCCCAAGGAAACCATAAAAGCCAAAAAGGTGAAACAATGTACTTGGTACATCAATAATCCCACTGTGAAAATATTCTCTGATAAGAAAATCTACACAGTGGATTGTTTTAAAACTATCAAAATACAAATAGTACTTAGTGAGTGGATTCAACAGATATCAAAAGTACTTCCAAGGCCAAACACTCATCCCGGGTCATTGATATTGTGGCCTCTAATGAGAAAAGTTACCTCCATTCTTCTACAAGCTTGGAAAATAGATGAGACCAATACCTATTACAAGGTCCTGAAACACAGTTTTGCTATGTCAAGGTCATCTATGTGCAAACCCAGGACAGTGTTCTCAGCCACATAAACATAAGTTCTGCAAAACAAACTTTTTTTCTGTTATTTTCTGGCCAATGAACTTCTGGCCTTCTTCCAATCTGAACCTGAGCCTATGAGACTTTGAAGTGAAGGGCATTTTGGAGCAAGTCACCAAAAATACCTCCCACCTCAAGATAACTATCAAGGCTGATGTTGAGGAGGATTTGACCAAATTGTCAAAAGACCATATCAAGGTTGTGTTCAGGCTGTAATTAAAATTAGTAGACGACACATTGAATAAATTATTCATTTTGATATTATCTATGAGTTTTATTAATAACCTTTCCTGCTAAAAAAAATTATACATTAGTAGAGTTCAAAGGTTGTAGTAAATTTGTAAATATCCCTGTAATCTATCATTTACCAGTTGTAAAAAAAGTACTGTTTGTAAATAAACAAAAATTTACCTGGAATGGGAAATGCCTGAGCATAAGATAATCTGCAAGAATATCCAACATTCTGACCATCTGTGAAAATATTAGAACTCTATGACCATTTTCTTTCAGTTTTACCAATAATTTGTCCAGTAGAAGTAATTTTCCACTGCCTTTAACCAATGCTTGTAACTTATCGAGATTTTGGTTGTCTTCTGTTCGAATGAGAAATGCATGGTTACAGCACTTCTTCAGCTCCATAACAATGTTTACAAAGCTGCTCACGCTACCTTTCACACCTTTGCTTAAAGCTTTGTAGTTTTTCGTCAGAATCCATCTAAAAGTGAAAAAAGGTACAAAATGTCACCAATAAGTATAAAGTTATTTTAACAAATATTGAAAGAAAATAGAAAAAAAAATATGCAAAATATAAAACATTTTATTACTTGTAGTATTGTTTCTGTATTGAAGACATTTCAACTCTCAAAATTCGTTCCACCTGAAAGAAAAAAAAAACAGGTACCTTTATTTTCTACAAAGTATTTGTTATTCATATAATAAAGATTTGGCATATTACAAAATACTGAAAAAGTAGCCTTTGAAAAGAAATTTACATAAAAAAATGTAAAATTTAGATTTACCTTAGCTGGCAGAGATTTTTCTACATCTTTCTTTACTCTTCTTAACAAATATGGCTCCAATTCTTTGTGGAGTGATGAAAAGCCAGTTTTATCTTCTGTGGAATGTTTTGCTTCAAAATCGGACCATCTGGCAAATCTAGTCAATAAATTTCATATGCGACATTAAAAAATAACAGCTTATAACAAAAATGAAAATTTCTTGATAATAAATGTTGTATGTACTTTAATTCAATATTGCTATTCATATTAAAATTCATGATGACCATAACAAAATTAATGAAATTGCAATGATAGAAGCATTACAAATATTAATTTAGAATTCTTACTTCAAAGGTATGTGTGTTGTAGAGCAGTGAATTTTGGCTCAAAATGAGAAATTGGAGAGACAAGTTTGAATTCCAGTTGAATTTGTTGTAATCACTTACAGAAAAATACCCTTGGGAAAGGTATTAATCCATCACTTTTCCTTCCAGATGGGTTAAATAGCAGGACAAATTGGGTTCTATAGCATTGATTAGCAACCAGTCTACCACAGAAAGTAATGGCAACCTACTGTGGGAAAATCTTCTGCCCAGTCAGAAACATGATCACCCAAGCATGTATCACATATGACTGACTTCAAAGCAGAACAACTTGGATGTATATTATTGTCACTATTTTGGGATTTAAATACAATGATGATAATCTTTAAGAAGCTTTAAAAAATATACCATAATTAAACAGTTACTAAAAAGCAAAACAAATTTGACATTCATTTAAATGCTACAATTTTTCCCCAATACCTTTCCTTATTCTTCCCAGTTATATAAAATGCCAACTATTATTAATCACTTGAAAAAACAAGAGACTTTATAAAATACTACAACTTACTTGTCAGGCATGATGAAATGTAATAAAGACCACAGCTCTTTCAAAGAGTTTTGCAAAGGAGTACCTGTGATCAGAAGTCTGTGATTGGTGCCAAACTCCTTTAGAGATTTATAAAGTAAGGAGTCATCATTTTTCAAGCGATGAGCTTCATCAACACCTAGGAATGCCCAACTGACATTACCAAGAAATGACTGAAACAAAATAGAGCACAAGTTTTAAAAAATGTTTATCTGAAAAGAATTACAAAATAAAATTAGAATTAAAAATAAGAACTATATACAAAAAAGAAAAAGCAAACACACAAGTTTTTGTCTTCTATACAATTTCAACAACTATGGTACAGAAGAAAGAAAAAAATTCACCTTATCTTTCAGTAAAATTTCATAAGTTGTGATAATGACATTGAATTTCAACCTTTTGTTTCCAGGATGACACCATTCATATTCACGGATCTATAGAAAGCAAATAAAAATTGGGTTATAGTGAATTCATAATCCAAAAGCACAAAAATTTAAAAATAAAAAACCAAAACAGATCTTAAAAGAAGTTAACAATGTGAACTATGATTATATCGAAAACAATAAAAAATTCAATCTTCTTTTGAAAAACAAAAAAAAAAGTTATTTATAAAATATCAGCATACTCTTCATAAGCAAAAAAGGATTTTAAAAACAACAGGAAATACCTTGTTTCTGCTATTGATGTCACCTAGATAGATGACAACATTCATTTCTGGAGCCCAATTGACAAATTCACGTTGCCAAGCAACAATCGTAGACAAAGGTACGACCAATAAAAAGGGTCCATATAGTTGGTAGGTATTAAAAAGAGTTGATAAGAAACCAATTGTCTGGATAGTTTTACCCAGACCCATTTCATCAGCCAAGATGCAAGAATTCTCCCTAAAGAGAAAACAGTTGAAAATTATATATATGAAAAAAAATTTAGATTACATCTAACATCTTTTCAATATTTTATAAAATCAATCAAGTTACATAGTTTTTAAGAAAGTTTATCAATTTCTTGCAAAACTTGCAAAATGGAGGACATTAGCCAGATATTTTCCCTGAAATTTTTGGGTAGCTAATTTAAAATAATTTATGTAATTGCTAAAATTATGTTTTAATCATTTATCTAACTTTTTTTGAAAATCAAAGATTATTTTGTTTACATAAAAAAGTATTAAAACTGTTTTATATTAATTGAACATTAAAAAGAAAACAAATTGTATACTTTATTCACTTCCAATCAATAAAAAGAAATAGAAACAAGGACTAATAAATGTTATGAAGGCCTTGTGCCACACCTAAGTGGTGCCTAGAAAATCAACTAAAGTTATGTTTAGATTTAACAATTGTTATACAATATTACTCACTTGCACCAGGCATGTACCAACCAATTGATGCCATCCATTTGGTAATCTCGTAAAACCAAACCTGCAACGCCTCCCATATATTTTGATTGATTTTTAGCTTGCTGAAACTTTGGACGGCATTTCAGAACCTTAAGAAAAAAAGGTTTCAACTAATGAAAACCATATCAATGATTAAAAAAAAAAAATTAGAAAATAAAATTATAGTTTATATTTTAAATAACTAATTTTCTAAAATAACAAATTCTAGTCAGAGACCAATTATCAAAGCAGCAAAATAATATACATCTTATTCCTGACGAAAAGTTTGAAGTAGTTTGATAAGACTCAAAAATCTGATGGACACATGGACACCAATGTATAAAAGTGTTGGTTAAATTCAGTGACTTGACCCAAAGAGTTGTGAGTTCAATACCTGGCTATAGCAGAGGTGCACAAAAACTTGAAGAGTTGAGTTAAAAGAGAGACAACTGATGCTGAAATATCTGGAAGAAGCATGGCATGTAAAACTAGAACAATCTACCCCCTCTCCTGGTGGATGAAATAAAATGGTTTGATTTGAAATTCCCCCCTAAAGAAGGCCAGAGCCTACAACAGTCAAAACGTCATGAATATGCCAACAAAAAGATTTTATTTGTTTTTACTCCATTTGTGGCTTTACTTTTCTGTTTGATTTTGTTCCTCCTCTGATGTCTTTTTCCCTCATTTTATATGGGTGAGTTCTAACAGTATTTCATTCATCAGTGTTGCTTTGTTTTGTTTTTTTAAACCAACCCATACACAATAGATAAAATACATCTTCTAACACAATTCAAACAATACATTAGTCTTGTTTTATCTTAACTAATCATTCTTTCAGCAAAGCCATGAATATTTTCACACAGAAATTACTGTATTACTGTTATCAGATCAACATTATTATTTAACATGTTGACAAATGTATCTTTTTTAACATTGTTGTTCAATCTTGAATATGCACAAATGAGAAAAGCTTATGCCACATGTATGTATTAAATTTTGTATGCAACCATTTTATATTTGAATAAATGTAAGCTGTTTGGTTTCAGCTAGCCAATCAGAATCAAGGTAAGTGAACCACATTTTTACCGCCAAATCGTAAGGATGTTTGAACAACGATTTAAATGATTTGCAGTGCATTTTCGTTCAGTTGCAGCATTTCCACAGAACACCAAAGAAGGCAGTGACAGTCACAGTTGCCTGCGATAGCGGCCTACTATTGCAGGATTGTGTTCTTCAATATCAAGTAATTCTCTCACACACCCGCACTAATTGCAAGACACAAATAGATGCCTTTTATTTCTTTGAATAGCACGTGTACAAATTACTACAGTTGACACAAGAAATCCTTCCACACACATCATGTGAAATATTAAGTCCAACTCACAATCTCTTACAAATTCATTCTTCTGTACTCTACAAAAATGAATGTTATTCATGAACAATCAGAAGTGAACAAATCTTTTATCACACTGATAAATCTTTCAGCAACAATGAACATTTCAACTTACCTCAAAAGCTCTAACACAATTTTCATAGTCCATAGAAGACACTTTCAAACAAACACTTTCAACATCTATGTAATGTATGTATTTCTTGTTATTGTTAATACACTTTATAGTTACAATTGATGTTTTGTCAATTTCATTCAACTTTCCATTTGCTTGTTTAATGAATGATTTCAATGCTTATAAAAATAATGGTGGTATGCAAAGAATTTAGTTAGGAAGTTCCTTTGGAAAGTGGCCTTGTGCCATGTAAAATCCAATCTAAATTAACCTTGCATAGTAAGCCCCAACTATTTGAAAAAACATTTTTCAAGTGAATTTTAAAAGGAATAAAAACAAATTCAACTTAGTAATTACATTTAAAGATATCTAATTGCCAAGTATATATTGAACGCAGTAAAATGTTAAAATTTACCTTAGATTGTTTTGAGGGGATCTTCTGAGACTTATTTCTTGAATGATATTCATCGACATATTTTTTAAACTTATCAGATATAAGCTCACCATCCTCCCAAGTACAATCAGCATGTGAAAGTCCCTGCCATTTACACAGATAATCTGGAAAGCCATTGTCAACATTGTTTGTTTTTTGATTCGTATGAGCTGAAATAAGAAAAAATATCAGTCATTATTATTAAAATATTTGCATATCAGTGTGAATATTTATAATTGCGGTAAAATACTAAAGATTAAAAACCATTTAATATTGTCTGGAAAGTCCATGCTGATTTTTAGTCGTTCATGTAGAACACATCAAATTTATCCACACATATAATATGCTTATATTTCTGATTAGAGGACATGTCAAACTATCTCTTAAGAAAATTTAAAATTTGTGTCAATTTTCAATCCCTATGAAAATGAAAATTATAAATGTGCACCACATGGTCTGAGTGAAAAAAATCTTTCAGATCACATTTCTATTTGTGATTTGTTGTATAAACATCATGAAAACACACCCTTTTTTAAGTAAATTGTGATGGGTGATTAAAAATGGACTGTTTACAACTATCTTTAAAGAAAAAGATCTTGAGATAAGCAACATGGGCCAACTTTAGCCACCTTAAAAGCAGGTCTTCATCTTAAGAAAGTCATGGGGTGCATCTAGTGGGATTAGAAAGGAATCCTGTATGATGAGCTTCTGACAAGTAACCAGTCAATTGATTCTGAAAAGAACTGCTCACAAGTGGATGAATTAAAGGCAGCAATTCAAGAAAAAGGCCCAGAATTTGCAAACAGGAAAGGTGTTATGTTCCATCAGGACAATGCCAGACCTCATGTTTCTTTGACGACCCGGTAAAAATTATTGCAGCTTGGATGAGATGTGTTACTTCACTTGCCATATTCTCTAGACATTGTTCTTTCAGATTTTCATTTATTCAGGCCCTTACAAAATAATCTCAAATGGTAAAATTTTTTTTGGATGATATAGAGAAAAAAAAAAAATCAAACACCTTAATGAGTTTTTTGCTGGTGAAAACAATGAAATTCTAGAAAGACGGAATTTTTAAGTTGAGGGAAAAATGTGTTTCAATTTTCCTTAAAAATCAGCACAAACTTTCCGGACAACCCAATATTAAAATTTACCAAAGATATAACAGAGCAAGTAAATTAAAATTGAACTCATTTTATATGAGTAAAATGATAACATTCTTACCAATAATCCTCTCTATTTTTGAATACTGTTGATAAAGTTCCATGATCATTTCCTGTTGGCAGTCAAAATATTCAATGTCTTCTGGACTAGCAGCCTCTTTCCTGAATTTAATAAGTTTTAATAATTAACATATCAGTAGTGATAGGTGTCACAATTAGAATAGTTCATTAATTTATAAATTTCAAGTGCCATTCTTAATCCATTAATGAAGGCTTATACATTTAATATACAACATGATATATATAAAAATATATACTTTGTCATTTATCATTTGTGCAGTTAATCAAAAGTTTATCTCCATACTTATATTACTAGATAGAAGTTATCCCACTTCATATAGATTGAATAGTTTTCACAGAAACATATTTCTTAAATTAACAGTGCAGATGGGTTTAAATCAAATTTCTAACATGAGGACTATATAATTAACTAGTTAAGTAAGTAACTGAATGTCTGATGTGACCTAAAAGGTTACTGAATGAGTAATAACCAAAACAAGAATTGGAAATAAATAGTAATATCATCAAATACAAAACTTGCAAACTGCATGAAGTAGAGAACTACTAGACAGTAAGAAACACCACCCTCTCAATAGTGTCCAATGTATTATATAAGGATTGGGACAATTACTGTCCATAGGTACATATGTAGCACCCACCATTTTTTAAATTTACTCTGCACACAGTCAATATTTTTTTTCTTTTAGGGTTGATGTCAATCCTTTCTGTAACCCTTCTTTTCTCTTACTAAGCCTTTTTTTAACTTCTATTTCAGAAG
Organism: Ascarosepion bandense; assembly: GCA_037127315.1. Taxonomy (NCBI): domain Eukaryota; kingdom Metazoa; phylum Mollusca; class Cephalopoda; order Sepiida; family Sepiidae; genus Ascarosepion; species Ascarosepion bandense. Next base: position 5,707,100 of record JBBBDQ010000511.1, read on the forward strand.
CTTTCTGAGGGATAGGTACCTCAAATGTATCAAAAAGAACCTCCATAGGTTCAACCTTGTCTAGAGTATTGTTCTCTTCTATTGTATATCTACTTTTGATTTTATTAAAATGCCTTTTGTGCACTATTTCCAGTCCTTGAACCAGATATTCCATCATCCAATTCTTTGGACAATAATTTCAATATGTTTTATTTGTTTGATACATCCAGTAAAAAGCTTTTGTCCAATTCTATAAAAAACCTTTTCAGCTTTTTGTACTGTATTATCATGTTTTCTCTTATTAGGTATTAGTTTATCAAATACTGATCATATTTTACGAGCAAATATAATTTCTGCCAGCATAATGGCCGAGGTGTATTTTTATTCAGTGTAAATCTATACACCAGCAAAAATTGCTGTAATCTGGAACTCCAAACCTCATAAACAGTTTGTGTAGAAACTGAATTACTACTTGCATGGTTGGTTTCTTACATCTGGTTATTTCTGATCACTTGGAAAAACTATCTAAAGTGATCAAATAATATGATCCTTTAAGTGGATCAGTAAAGCTAATGTGAAGATATCACCATGGGTGGTCAGTTTCTGGCTATGAGTTAAACTTTATTGGTGGTGCTTTGGCAAAGCCTTTGCATGACTTTACTAACGTTTCAGTGTCTCTATACATGCTTTGCCAGTATATATAACTTCTTATTATGCTTTTCATTTTGGATATACCAAGGTGTCCTGCATGGGACTCTTTAAGGATTCGTTTTTGTAGTACTGAAGGTACCACTACTCTATGAGAGCGTCATCACACATTGAATAAACCTCAGAGTCGGTTTTAATCTTGTCTTTTCTTCATTTCCATAATGAACTTGTCATTCAACACTTTCTTTTTAATTTCTTCCAAAGTCTCTGGTAGTTCCCGCAGTGTTGCACAGTACCTTTTTTATCTCTACTTCTGATTGTATAGAAGCAATGAGGGAGTCTTCCAAAAGTTCTTTATTTTTTGGAATAAGTCTGGACAATCCATCCACGTGACTTAACTTACTTGATGTAAGAATTCCATTCTAAAGTCATAATTTAGAATGGTTCACAATCATTTTAACCTTTTAGCTGCACGACTTGGTAGTGTTTTTTTTTTAGACCCATAAATAGCTAGCAACAGTTTGTGATCTATTTGTAAGATAAACCTTCTCCCATGAATGAATCTATGAAATTTTTTAATGGGCAAAGACAATACCTAAACTTTCCTTTTCTATCATAGAATAATTTTTTCAGCTGGAAGAAGTGTCCTTCATGCATGTGCAATAGGTTTTATTGAGTCATCTTTGAATTTATGTATAATGCAGACTCCTATACTGTAAGCACTAGCATCACTTGCTATGATTATTTCCTTCTTTTTTTATCATAAAGTGACAAAAACAAGTCTGTCATTAACATTTCTTTAAATTTTGAATGCTTCCTTGCACTCTGTTGTTCAGACCCATTTAGAGTCTTTCTTCAATATTTCATTTAACAGAGCTTGCAAACAAAGCATGTTTGGCACAAAAACATTGTAATAACTTTCTAATCTAACTGACATTTTCAGTAGCAGGCATGTCTTTTATAGCATTGGCTCGTGCTGGATATGATCTCCTGCCACTTTTGTCAATTATTTGTCCCATATATTTGATTTTGTCCATAAAAAATTCACACTTTTCAACCCTTTGCTTGAATCCATAGCCCTGAATTCGTTTGAAAACTTCAAAAACATTTTTCTTATGCTCTTCTGGGTTTTCACTTTTCAACAAAATATCATCAAGATATGCGACTGCGAAGTCAAGTCAACTCGGCATTGTGTGCATAACTTACTGAAAAATAGCTAGAGCAACCTTTATGCCGAACAGCAAATGATTGAATTTATACAATCCTTGATGCGTATTTATGGTCAATAATCTTGAACATTTGCCATCTACTTGAATCTGAAGATATGTGTCACTTAGATCAATTTTAGAAAATATCCGACCTCCGCTAAGTTGCACAAAAACCTCTTCTGGCCCAGAAGTAGCTAATGATAACTTTTGAGGGCACTGCTGAAGCCCGTAAAAAAATCTGCACAGACAGGTATATCTTTCGACTTACTGTAGTCCAATCACTATAGTCCATTTCAGACAAAACACCCATTTTTTTCAAGTCTGTCAAGCTCAACATTTATTTGTTTTAACGAGGTAAAGGGTACATTCCTTTTCTTTTTGAAAACCGGTTGTACATTTTCCTTTAGCACAAATTTCACTTTCAATTAATCTGCCTAGACCACCAGAAAACACCTCTGGGAATTTAGTTTTCAGTTCTTTCTTTAAAGTTTGTTTCTTTAGCAGAACTATTAACTCTCTGGTAAAATGAATTGATTGGACAGTTCCATAATTTAAACTGCTCCATCCAATCCATCCCAAAAAGATTATTTGTATTTTTCATTACAAATAATATTTTGATATTTTTATTCAGGATTTTTACCTGCACAAATTTTCTTGTATTCTGACTAGAAGATTCATTTGCATTAGTTAATTTAACGTGATTACTAACTTGTTTTATTTTTTTCATACGGTGAGTTTTTTTTTTTATTTCATTTTCTTTTTTGCAACAAAAACATTCCATATTTTTGAATGGACAGACATCATAAAAATGTCACTTTCTACATGCATACCAGGGGCAAGGAGTAATGTCTTTTTCCTTCATCACTATTTTTTAGCACACCTTTTTAATGTGCAACACACCATTTACTTCAATATCCTTAGTGTCTCGTTGAACATAATCTTTGAACAGAACACTTCCAAATGCAAAGTAACTGTTTCTTTAAACATTAGGTCACAATACCACAAAAATGTTACATCTTCATCTGGAATATAATTAAATTCTGCTATCGCATTTATGATAGTATCTTGAGAAAAAGCACTTGAATCATCATTCCTGTTACTCATTAACATTTTCTGTTGTTGTTCTAAAAGCAATTCATTGAATTTTTTGAGTGTTTGTTCAAAACGTTTTTGCTGTTCTTGTTTATTTAAGATTTCCAGTAAAACTTTTTTAAACTTCTCCATTTTACTTTTCACAAAAGTATATATATATATATATATATAGTCATCCACAGACAGATCTGTTTCGCTGTATCACAGATCATCAGTATGGTTAGACTCAGATTGCTTTTAAATCAGGATTGAAACCCAACCGAATTGACGTCAGTTGGCGATACTACCTCTGGGCTATGGGCGCTATATATATATATATATATATATATATATATATATATATATATATTTTAATGTTGTGATTCAAACAACTGGCTGATATCCATGTAATCCTTAGAAAATCCTTGGAGACAAAAATGCTTTGTAGCTTTGGTACGTTTTTTTAGTCTTCTTTTGTCAATGTATCCTGGGTGAATTTTATATAAAAACCAATGTTTACAAAAGTTATATTAGTAACTTTTTTTTCTGTGAGTTTTGCTAATACATTGTTCCTAGAATGTTGTATCTGTGAATGTTTAGTTGTGTTCAGCCAAAACCTTTGTCACAAAAATATCATATTGATGATCTTTTTCTTGAAGTCGGCCAAAATCTTTGCCACCAAATCTTTGTCACAAAAATCTTCAACAAAAATGTTGTATTTGTCCAAATCTTTGACAGCCAAATCTTCATCATTAAAATGTTGTAACCAAAAAGGTTACTGAATGAGTAATAATCAAAACGGAGGTTGGAAATAAATAGTATTTATAACAACGTCAAATACAAAACTTGCAAGTTGTGTAAATTAGATAACCACTGCTAGTAGAGAACTACTAAACAGTAAGAAACACCACTCTCTCAATAGTGCCCAACATATTATATAAGGATTGAGATATACCCATTACTGTTGTTAGATACATACATAACAATGTCAAATTAGAAAAGATATCCTATTTAATGCATTTCATCTTTTTTAAGAACTTCTTCAGACTAATGTTTTTTATTAATGGAGTCACATAAATGTAAGCCATCACTGTAGCAATGAAATAACATAATTTTTGTAGAATGGCATTAACCCAGATAAGAGTTTTTAAAACAATCCTAGCTGGGTCAATTTTGAGAATGCACAAACCTGTCTTTAATTCATCTCTTTGTAGGTGTGTAAACCTGAGAAACTCTAATTTTACTGCTTTCTAGTTATATTGATATGTCACAATCCTCTCAGGGTCCCTATTCATCCCATTTTATAAATTTAAATTCATATTTTTACCTTGTTCTTGTTCTCAATATAACAACAGCCACTCACTTCCCCTCACTTTTTTGTTTTCTATTCTCAATTAGATCTCAAATCATCATTCATCTGTTACATGCACTAATAAATATTGATCCTGTGAATTCACCATTATACCACATTTTAATTGTAATAGTCTTGTTAAGAAAGGAGGTATGTGGCATGAACCTAGATGCAAATTTACTGTGGAAAACTCAGAAATGTATACACTTTATATATATTTTGACTTGATAAATTACTCTTATTTAAAACTGCATTATTCAAGTAAAAATTATGATCAGATTTATTAGATTATTATCTAATCAGATAACTGACAAATTTAAAAGAATGTATTGACAATGCTGAGTCATTTGTCAAGAGAAGGAACAAGGACTGTACTATCTGGCAGTGATCAGTGATAAAACACTTGGGACATCACCATTCTTCTTGTTTCCTTAGTGGAAATAGTGACCAAACTGTTTATCAGTGTTGAATTCTTGTGCATCTTTGATTACTGTGACTTTTTGTTTCTAAAAAAAACTTTTTTAACCAAGTTTACAACAAGAATTGACCATTAATTACATGACTAGTGTGGAAATTAGCATAATCAATTTTATTTTTAAGTCAAAGTGTTTGTTTATCATACACTTATATTTTCTAAGTCACCAGGACTATAAGTACAATAAAATACTCACCATTCAAGGATTTCCTCCTCTTTCCGCTTGTAATTCTCCAATTTCTTCAAACCATTAACTTTTTGCTCTTTAAGTGATGCTTCCACTTCCCATGTATTGTGGATGTGAGCCCAGCCTTTCCATTTAATCAAATATTGGATCTCTGTCTCTTCTGTTTCAGTATTAAGATCAGCATTTGGATCACCATCCTGTTCTACATTGTACACTGTTGTTTTACCACCAGTAGCTGGACATGATTGAGAAATAAAAATAGCATTGTTTTATAATTTTACTTAACTTTTTGCTTTCAAAATTATTTGCATATGCATTCAAGATATCAGAATATATCTTAGAAAACTCAAAATGTCTTTATTTCATTAAAATAATTTTTAATTAAGAGAAAAATAATTACATGACCCAAGCACATTTAAGAAACTAATTAAATCAATTTTGTTGCAAAAATTAACTGATACTTTTAAATAAAATACTTAATATTTTAATTTATATGCGTGCCAAGACCATGATTCAACCAAAATAAAACTAGATTAAAACAAACATACAATCTGTAAGCAAAATATATCAAAAGATAGATATAAGCAACCTGGAACTGAGACAGGAGTGAAAAATACTAATGAGGGAAAGTAATATCCTATTTCAAATATAATACAAAGACGCAAAATAATTAAATTTAGAATATATACCATCAACTTTCTTCAATTTTTAATTCACAAAAAATAAAAGAAAAGAAAAAGTGAGAATATTCACTTCTAAAACATTTGAAAAAAACATTACAATTCTTCCTTAACATATTAGTCACATGATCCTCTGCACCAGCTTTGAACAAAAATAATTCACAAATTGAACACTTCAAAATACAAAGAACTGTCAGAATATACAAAAGTGAAATTAAATTTAAAGTCCCATAGGTAAATTTTGAAACAGCAAATATATCCAGGTTAGATACAAAATAAAAGCTTGTTTTAAGAATGACAATAAAATGGTGTGCTGAATATGATTTAAAATCTGAATAAAAATATTCTACAATACGATAAATGAATTTAGAAATTCTTTTAATCTTAAGATACCTAGTGGAAAACCCAAGTATAGTGGAAAGCATGTTAAATTTTTGGTAATGAACTTATCACAGAATGTTCCAGATTTGGTTTAGTTTAAATTAATATTCAAGAATTACTTCTAAGAAAAGAAAAAAGAAAAGACATTCAGCTGTTATTATTAGTTCAAAGTAAACTTGTTCAAAAACAGTAATAAATAACATTTTCTTGTCTGGTACATTATTATAATCAGTCCTAATCACAAGTAGCTTTCTTTTTACTTAAATTTTTCCTCAGCTCAAAATATATACACAAAGGGAAAGTACTGTTACAAATTAGCAAAGCAGAGAGGGGCATTATAATAAACAAAACATTTAACACACACACATACACACAGCAGCTTGACAAAAAAGGATTTGATAACATGCAAAATTGTTATTAAGCTGTATATCAAAGCAGTATAAAATAGCAACTGGAAGCAATAAGAATGGAAATTCTAAAAGATTATTTAAAATATTGGATTAGACAAAAAGTTTTTTAAGTAAGGAATTTGCTTAAAAACAACAAAATATCTTTATATGTCTCGCAGACTATAGATCAAATAAACTTTAAGACCACATATCAAAAAAAATTTAAATACCAAAAGTAAAAATTCAGCAAAATTTTATTCTTTAAACTAAAATCCTAAGAACCCAGATTATAGAAATGTGCAATGATAAATGTGATACCCCAGTAGAAAAAAAAGAAAAAGAAAAAAGAAAGAAAGAAAGAATTCTTAACTTCCAAAAGATTTTACTATTCTATCTTCCTAGTTTTGTTTACTCAATGAAGTGACTGGATAAAATTTTGAAGTTACTTGACCACATAGAGAACAATTGTCGCTTTAGAGAAAGAACAAAAACTTTCCCAAAGCTCTTTGACAAATAGAAAAGTCTAATATAAAACTTGAAATACTGAACTACTTGCAGATGTTTATATATATATATATATATATATATATATATATATATATATATATATATTAAAAAAGGATTAATTCAAAGATGTTGAATGGCCATTTCGATATGAAGATCCCCACGGGGGATGACACATCACCTCAGCAACAGAAAAAACCTTTCAGAAACTGGAGAAAAATTAGTCTACTTTTCCTTTGTATATATATGTATATATGTATGTGGGCTATATGTAATTTTGAAAAAAATCTTTTAGCTATTTAAATGCTCCTTTTCATAATATTCATTAATATGTATGTGTGTGAGTGCATATGGAATATGTATATATATATATATATATATATATATATATATATGTGTGTGTGTGCATGTATGTGTACACATGTATATTATGTGTATATGAATGTTTTGTATATAGGTGTGTACACACATATATATGTGTGTGTATGCGCATGTATATAAGTGTGTAATAAATTGAATGTATGTGTGTGTATGTGTATGTATATATGTATTCTTATTCGTAGAATTGTGTGTATATATATGTATGTATGTGTGTACTTCTATAGGTATGTATAATTGTAATTAATTTTTTTTTTTTTTTTACACCTAGTGTTGTCTTTATTTAGTTTAATTTCAAATGACCTAATTTTTTTAAAAATAATTTTATTTTAAATCCTATATCTTTTTATTCCCTTTTATTAATAATTATGCCTTTTTAAGTAAAGGCCTTTTTCTAATACTTCAACGTTTTGGGGAAATTAGGTTTTTGAATTTGTCCAGCGTCTGTAATATTTTAAAAAATTTTTTTCTTTAGTTTCTTTCTTTTTCCCTCCCTTCCTTCATCTCTCTCACCACCTTTTTTCCGTGTTGCTTAAACTAACGTCGATTTAACACGGCTGTCTGTTAATTTTTAGTTACATTCTCCCTTTTTTTTGTGAACCCAGACGATGTCAATTTTTTTTCTTTTCTTATTTATTTGATTTTATTCTATCTTTTTCTTTTTCTTTATTTTTATTTTATTTTATTATTTATTTTTTAATTTCTTTGCAATCTATTTAAAAAGGAAAAGTAGACTAATTTTTCTCCAGTTTCTGAAAGGTTTTTTCTGTTGCTGAGGTGATGTGTCGTCCCCCGTGGGGATCTTCAAATCGAAATGGCCATTCAACATCTTTGAATTAATCCTTTTTTAATATATATTTGCTCTGTAATATTTTATTACATGGAGCTCTCTTTTCCTGTATCATTTTTTAATATTAAAATAAATTTTTAATATTAATTAGGATCGGGTTTTTTGGAATTTACCTTCCTGCCTTTTTCCCTTGGATTGAAGTATCTGAATTAAAATATATATATAATGTAACAATATTGCAGTGGATCCTTCAACTCAAAAGATTTAATCCAACATACATAATGAGAATTAAGACTCCTTCAAATATTAGTGGGCTTGACAATATTCTAGAATACATTTTCAATGCCCACTTAAAATCAATTCAGTTAAACTGTTTAAAAGTGTAAAATTAGATGATCTATGATAAATAAAAAACAATCATAAAGCTTTCAAAGAGCATAAAAATATTTAACTCAAATATTAAAGTAAATATAAACAACCAAGCTATTTAAAGTAAAATTGATGAAAACTATCTTTAAAAGCTTTTCATATAAAGTGTGTTTAATTGTAAGTACAGATTAAAAAGAAATTGAAAAATTATAGAATTAAAAAAAAATTAAAACAATAATCAATATATTTGATTAAGATATTTTCATACTTTAGATCAAGTAAGTAATACATAGTAAGAATATAAGTTAGTGATTCAAAGATCTACCCCACCATAGTACATCTGATGCTAATAAAGAAGATTTTTTTGTTAATATAATTTAAAGACTTATGCAAGAAATGAACATAGTTACTACAAATGAAAGAGGTTACCATGTAAAGGTTTTCAGGATGCAGACTATTATGAAATATATTTATTTTTTAAAATAGAAGATTATGACCAATTGCCAAATTAAACACTCAACATCATATCAAATATATTTAAGACATTTCGGCAAAGTTTTACATACATAACTGCAAAAAATATGGTGTGTCAAAAAGACGTTCTTTCCTTTTGATGCTGCTATTACTGTATACTCCCTTGACAATGTTTATTGTTTTAAGAAGCAATTTTTTTAATTTTAATAAATCCAAACATATGTAACTGGATATAAGCATTCTCTGAGTTGAGTTGCTGAGTGAGTATACAGTAATAGTGGTATAAAGAGAAAAAAAAAACGTTTTTTGTGTGTACATAAACTTTGCCGACATTTCTTTTTTAATAGTCACTTAATAGCTGATAGTAAGAAAAGAATACTGACAAAGAGCTCTTAATATAAAACGATTTTTGTTAGTTTACTTTTATTGAAATCAACAATTCTGACATGAAAGAAAAAAAATTTTTGTAGCAATTAGACTGAAAAATATTAATTTAAAATTTTTCTGGGGGTGGAAAAAAAAAAAAATCAAGGACTTCTTTCATATTCTGAGACATATCTAAAGAGCTTATTTTCATATTATACAAAAAGAATTTGATGTCTATCAAAATTATCTGGATGAAGCAAATAGTAAAGAATAATTTAATCAATAAAGTGTAAATGAATTAAATGACTTGCCTCTTAAAGTAAAATCAATAAAATTAAACTAATATACAAATGATATTAAATAAAATAATAAACTGAAAATAGAACATTTTTTATATGTATTCTATATAAAATCTTTATAAAAATTATATTTAGGTTTATTATCTTTCCTCATTTCATTCTTTTGTTATTTTTAACACATTGACTGCCAGAAGTCTAATACAAAATTAGACTTCAAATGCCAAGTTAGGCAATAAAACATTTTTGTGCATTGATTTAAAGCTTCAACTGAAGTCTTAACATTGTTTTCATACCAAAGTATCACTGCGAATAAATATATTCACAAGATAACTCCTTGTAGTCAGCATCATAACAAAACCTGCTAACCAGGAGTTATCTCATGGTTAACAGTCAATGTGTTAATCTCAAAAACCCAATATGTCTAACAGTTAAATAATTTAACATAAATCATTAGCATCTGGATACTAAGATGAAACAATTTTATTATAGTGATATATTACATAAACTCTGATTGAACAATTTACATCAGTAGAATAAATTTTAAATATCAAAACTGCAAAATAAAGACATCTAATTCCTGATAAGAACTAACTCATTTTTTTTTTTCAGAAAGCATGCTTTATTTATTTTTTATACGTTTATATATGCGCACAGATACATATTGACAGACAAACAGACAAAAAAGCTATTAAGTAGGCATATATAAAAGAAATTAAAATTGTACAAAAAGCCACTGGATTGGGAAGGGTAAAAGAAAGAGAGAGAGATAAGTGCAAATTACCAGCAAGCCAAGCAATGGAGCCAAATAAAATGCTGTAAAAAAGGAATAATGGGAAGTAAGGGTAGTAAAAAGTAGAGCAACCCAAGAAAATAGGCATTATTAGATCATACAAGCAATCAACACTTGAATGCAGAGAATTGTGAATCTGATTAGGAAGTGAGCAAGAAGGAATTGCCAATGCAATAAATTTCAGTACAAGGTTGCTTATTTAAATAATGTACAGCCTTCCACTCAACTTCTTTTTTTTCTTTAAGTACACAAAACCATAAAGCAGCAGCAAGTTTTAGAAATTGGCTGGAAGATCATTTTTTTTTTTAATGTAATAATGATAATAATAAAAAAAACGATCACAAACAGCAATTTTTTTTTTTTTACTTTTCCCAGTAGTAAAGAATCACAGAGCTTCCTTTAGCAAAGAATTCAAGGATTGGGACCAGATTATGATAATTATAACAATTAAATTTACTCCTATCTTTACACAAGAATTTCAAATTACAGAATTTTAAAGAAAAATATTATTCCCAAATTAACAAAATAAGTAATATAAAGATTTCTGACATGAAAGTTTTAATCTTGCCTTCTTAATAGGTGTTTTAACTTATTTCAAGCCATTTCTTAAACTAACAAAAGCAGGTGATTTCTTTGTTTTTAATTAAACTACAAACAGTAGAGAATGAATGACAGATATGTGTGCATGTGTGTATCTGTGTGTGTGGATGCACACATTTATATGTATCCAAAATCTCCCACCCTGGGTAGGGGTGGTAGTACAGGGAAAGTTAACGGAAACTCTGATTATTCCACTGGGTTTTCAGGACTGAGTTACCTGGGTTGGCCTCTACATTGGTCGTAGACTGCAGCTCAATCAGCGGTACACCACAACCAACTGCCAAGAGAATGAAGGAAGATGCAGCAATACTGCTTAGATTTGTTGACAGCCAGAGAGAAATAATGTAGATAAAGAGGTGCCATACGTATACATATTGCGTCAATGTTGTCAACATTCATTATTTACTATTTTTCATTTTAAATCTCTTGTTTGAAACAGTAAAACATTTTATGTTATCATGCTCATCTTTCTTAGTTAACTGTTTAAATACTTGTCCAAAAAAAATAAAGTCCTTTTTTTGAAAACTCTAAATTGATTGTGAAAATTGTTTCAATTTTAAAGATAATTATATGAATATTAAGCATAAAAAGATCAAAATATAAAAGACAACTGGTATCCTCGGAGAAACTAGAGATAAAAAACAATATAACATTACTGAAGATGAATTGTGAAATTTACTATTAACAGATATTATTATTAATGATATGCAGTTAAAGAAAATTCCCACTCACTCATTCCACCAACCCAATTTATATTCACTAAATGAAATATAACGAGATTTTATAAAAAGCAAAAAATAAATTAAAGAATAAATCAAGTTCTATTTAAAAAATTATCTATTCTTAAAGTCCTTCTTTAAATTATTATACCAAGATGTATATTGAAATAAAACTAACCAAAGATGATCATATCAGTTAATCAACTTACACAAATCTTCAAGTACAAAGCTATTTTGTGGATTGTCAATAAAAGTTTCAAATCCATCTTTTATCTGATTAAAACAAAGAGGACAAACTTCAATCAATAATCTTATTTTACTTATTTCTTAATCTCAAAAATGCAAAATGCAAGCTAAGGAAAAAATATCACACAATAAAAAGTAATGAAAATTATTAAGTTTATTTTAGTAAAATTTACTTACTTAAAAATTTCAAGAACATAATTTTAAGGATAACTCTTAAATGTTATATCTTCTCTTCATAAATAACCTGATATAAGCACTACACTAACTGTTGCCAAAGTCCTTTTACATTTATTGTGTTAAAAATTACAAAATTTATTATTAAAGTTTATTCATTTTTTTAATAAATAAAAGTTATTCAAAATATAATTTTTAAAAGTAGCAATGATGAGAGAGAGAAATGAGAAAGAAACAACATTGCTTGAATTATTCAATCAATCAGAAACTGAGACAATAAGATGGAAAGTTGTTTTACAGAAAAGATCATTATAATGAGTTTAATGACAAATAGATAATCGAGAAAATATTAAAGAAAGTGTTCAAAGCAGTAAGTTAGCATTTATTGGCTAATAAATTATATATAAATAAACCTTGCTTGCTGATGTTTGTGTCTTTAGTCACTTTGAACAGCTTTCACCTGCTGCTGTCCACTCAGCTGACTGCCGATTTGACTCCAGGGTGAAGTGGTGGATGCATGTTTCATCTATTGTCACATATTTATTTAAGAAAAACTTCTTGTTGCATTGAAACAGTTGCAAACAACGCTCTGAATTGTTAATGCATTGTTGTTTTTGATCAACTGAAATGTTGCACCCACTTTGAACACAGCTTTCTCATTGACAAATGTTCATGCAAAATGGTGAATACACTGCCTTCTAATATGTTCAACTTTTCTGCTATCTCACACAACTTCAATTTACGATTGGCCAAAACAAATTTTTTATTTTTTTAGTGTTTTCTAGGACAACTGTCAATTTTGGGTGACCTGAGCGTTCAGCATCATTTGCGTCTGTACGACTGCATTTAAAGTCAGCATACCACCTCTTAACCATTGTTTTCGATAGAGCAGAGATCAAATAACACTTATCAAGCCATTGTTTTGCTTGAACAGTATTTTTTCCCATCAGAAAGCAATGCTTTATCAACAAATGAAATTCAAATGTTTCCATTGTTTTGAAAATTTGCAACAGTAGCTTCACTTAAACAACTGTAATTTGTAAACTAATAGTCAAACTGGGTCCCAACTTTGTCATATGCCATTTGAAGGTTAGTACTTCATAAAAATCATGTGGATATTTTATTAGTGGTGCCATCTATATGTCAGTCCCGGGACTTATTGAGTGATGTGTTAGATAAAATCATTGGTCAATATTGACTAATAGATCAACACAATTAAATAATATTGTTCAAACTACTGATAATTCTATTATAAAAAATTCAGTTTACTAAATAAGAACAGCAGATATTTTAGAAAAGGAAAATGGAAGATATTGTACAATAAAAGAAATAGCTATGTAAATTCAACAAGCTTCATATTAGGTATCCTAAACTACCCTACTTTAAACTACAAAACAAGTCAAAATAGTGAAATTTCTTTCAATTTCAACTACTTTTACTTATCTCATTTACTTTTTTAGACTATTTTGATAAAAAGTAATACTTTTAAAAAATTTTAACATTTTTTTTTATAAAAATGATTATTTTTCATGTGTGAAGAATAGTTTTTTTTATTCCAAATCTCTTTAAATTATGGCACTATTTCAATGATGGGCATTTTTTTCAACATATTCAAAGCTTATAATTTCATAGTGGTGTTTTACAAACTTGTTGCACGCTGAGTTGTGTCTCACTACACATATCAAAATACTTCATCTTAAAAAAAAAAAACAGGATCATCAATTTTGTGATCTGAAGACAAGGTTTAAATGTCTTTCACAAATATTTCTAAATTGAAAACTTTAATGGATGAAATACTAGAAAAATTTAATTCTTAAATGAAAATTGCACTTTCTTGTAGAGAATTGTCTAGTCTTTAATAATATTACACAGTTTAATTTTTTTTTCTTATATTTTCTTTAATAATACATTTTAAAATTGTATAAAGTATTTATTAATTGTATTTTGTCCAAACTGTCACATTTGAATCACTTTCATTCCAACTGTTGTTTTTATGCATTTTCTTTTGAAATATTAAACAGAATTCATACTAAAAATATATATAATCTGAGTATATTTTTAGTTCTTCAAATTTTGAACTTTCATGTTTGTTAAAAATTAAAATAATTTTTTTTTAAAGTTTTCCAGGTTTTCTTTTAATGACCATTTATTTCATTTACATTCATGGCTAGCAATATTTTCTCTAATTCTTGGGATCTGCAGATTAAATTGAAAATTTATTTACATTTTCTTTAAAAAAAAGTGAACTAGATACATTTTATAAAAGATAAATATGTTTTAGCTTAACTTTGGCACATGGGCCCATAGAAATTTGAAATATTAGGTAATTTTCAAAATGTAATCATTTTTCTGTTTTGTTTTGTTTTTTTAATGATTATTTGTTAACTAATTCTATTTTTGGGCTAAAATGAAGTTGTTACGTTAAAATAAAAATAAAAAATGAATACATTTTATAGTTCATCAACTTTTGCAAATATGTTGACTTTTGTAATTTTTTTTTTCTTAAGCCATTATGGAAGATAATAAGCATAACATCATTTTTTAAGTAGGTATCTGTCTATCTCCTTATTTTATGTATTACCTTGGTGTTTAATAAAATTTACATTCAATCTTCTGCTCAGTGGGTGATGAACTTCCCACCTTATGAAGTAGTTTTCTTGAGAGAAGCAGGCCAAAGAAGACCCTAAATTCTTCACAATGTATGTTGATAAAGTTAAAAACTGTGCAAGGGAAATAGACATTACAGTGATAGAATTTTTAATGGAAGTTTATCTCCACCTCTAAAGAACAAAGGAAGAAAAGGCATTAAGTGAATCTGAGTATTAAACAACACTGTGAAGAAGAACCACTTCAAATGACAAGCACCAAGGTCAATGAGTTGCAGTATACTATTACTCCAACCAAGTCATTGATATCATATCTTTGTCCAATGCTATAATCAAAATTTTAGTTCCAACCAAAAGAGCAGAAATTATTATTTTTGATGGCTTTTGTTTGATATTGCACAAGTGGCATCAATATTTGTCATTAGATCAAACTTTTGTATAATTCCACTTTCAAGAGATGATATTGAGTGTTCCAGGATTACTGACTATAGTCATGGCTTATAAACAAATTCGGACAGCAAATTACTATTAGAAGAGGAAATGCAGGAGGACTAGAAAGTTCAGAAAATCTTTCACCAGTTCCAATAAATGTATTTTTATTTTGAAGCTTTACAATAAGTATTTATTTGAAGGATTTTTCAAAATTTCACATTTCTAAGCTTTGTAGTCATTACAGTCCTTTTTTTCACAAGTTAAAAATTGCATAATGTTACAAAATTTTCCAAAATTACATACATCTATGACAATATTACAGATAGAATTTTTGTTGAATTCCTCATACCAAAATTAGTAAAGTTCCAGGCCTGTACCACCAATGAATACTTTTCATGGCTAACTTTTTACCTGTTTTTACCCTACTGTCAAATTGTACTTCTGGCTGTTTTTACATGGTGTAAATGAGTTGTTTTATTGATACCACTGAAAAAAAATATTAGTTCCATTTCTGTTGTGCTATGAATTATAGCAAGAAACTGCAAGACATTACTTGTTGAAATGAAACCTATGACGTATCAGAATTGCCTTTCTGCATCATTTTTGAAAATTGGGTTCTCAAAAATGAAATAGTTATTTCATTAATGAGAAAAAAATTTCCCTAATGTTTAGGCTGGTCAGATCTAATCATTATTGATTCTATTAGCATTATCTTTCTCAACACTACTTATATAACATTACATTCATTATGATTTTTCAATTATTTGAGGGCTACATCCTCAGTTATTTACTGTTAAAATTAGCTTCTGGCCCAACAGCTCATGAGACAGAAAATTCTGACCAACTTGATTGCTCATTGAACTACCATGATAAACCTCTATCTGTATTGAAAGATTTTAGATATATTGAAAATAAGATTTTAGTTTGAAATACCTAATTATATTCAAAGTAACTTCAGATCTTGAGCTTTTAAGTACTAACCAAATTAATCAAAATCATTTTAGTTATAGTTATGAATTAAAGTGTATTTAGATTTTATCTTAAAAAAAAAATCTAAGTTTCTGATATATAAAAACCTTCATAAGAATGGTCATTGGCTAGATTATTCAAAGTAAAATGTAAACAGTGTTTATTTCTTAGTCATGTGATATGTTCTTATATAAATGTAAAACAAATATCATATTAAGACCACAAAATTTAAGGCACAAATTATTACTTCAATCTGATTATATTGATTTTATAAATTAACTGTTAAAAACTGCCCTTTATGTTAAAAAGGCCAAAAACCATCATCACACTCATGCCAACAGATAAAGGAAAATTGTTTCCATCCTAAGTTTTAATTTACTCAAGTATTCACTAAATCAGTTAATGAAAACTGCATTAACATTACACAGACTGTTACTTGCTTGTAAACAATAATCCAAAAATAAAATTTACATAACAGGTAGCTATACAAAAATAAATTTATAGATACACTATTACAAGAATAAAATGAGACTATAGGAATAAAATATGAGAATAAATAGCAATCTTTTAAAAACAAATACAATTTGCTTTTTAAAAACTGAACAGTATATACACAACATGGCTTTTATCTAATTTTGTAACCATTTAAAGAAATGTGCTACTCTAAGTCATTATAAGTAAAGAGCTACATTTAGCTAGCAGTTAGCACTATACTATTAAAATACTATGGATAATGCTAAAAGTAATCCTCATGATGCAATATTAATACAATGATTTTATTAGTAGGTAAACTATTTTATAATCAAAAACAACTATTTCAATCAATTTAAAAGCATGCAGTTTATTATTACTTCAAGTAATTTACTAACAAAATTAGAATGATAATAAGCATATAGGACACAAATCCTATATCAACTAACAATTAACTAAAGCACAAAGTAAAATTGCACAAAAGTGGATCAGAACAACTGAAAACATTTTGGAAAAATCCAGACCAAGGCAAATTTCACAAGTCGGTGTGAAAATTAAGATTCTGGATTCTGATTGGATAGGAAATAGCAAATTGATCTATGACTCCAGTCAAATTTTCTTAACACCTAAGAAATGGGTATGCAGGTTTTGATCCAGTCACATGACTAGATTTCACTACTTAACCACATCTCTTGACCAAACAAATCAGTCAGTAGAATGGGAGCACCAATGTGACTAAAGAATATTTAATTTGCTGACCTGGACATAAGGATGCGTCACATATTCGTTTTTCCTCTACTTCCAATTTTTCTTTCTTAGTCTTTACTCATACACTCAAAGAAAAAACAAGATAATTCAACTGAATCCTAGAAAGTAAAGTCTGTTAAGTACAATTTCCTTTATTGCTATACCTTCTTTTTCACTTTTTCACCAGCCATAAAAAGGAAAAGAACACAAACTTTATTAGTAACTTTTTTAATCTTTCTACGTACACACATTCTGCTACTATCAACTATAAGCACTAAATTTCTGTGGAACATTTAACTACGGACATTTTTTTCTCTTGGAAAATTTTTTTCTTACACATTCGTTATTTTATTTAGTAAATACAATTTCACTTATTTTGAAAATTAAACTCTTTTATTCTTCTTACCAATTGATGTTATAGTGTTCAGATAATAAAATTTCACTTATTTTACAAACACATTCTTCCAACCATTCTTTTAACCTTTTGATTTTAAATTGTGGGGACTTCGGTTGTGTTTAACACAAGGCCAATTTGACAAACATAGTCAAGGCCCCTACAAGCATAAACAATTATAGAATAGGTTCAATTTTCTTTGTAATTCATTTAGTCAAACCAATTGTTTTAAAACATGTATTCTAAATACTATAAAAGAATAATATTCACTGTTGTAGCTTAGAAGGCAAGAATTAGAACTAATAGATACTTCATACAGAGATATGGTAAAATTATCACAGTTATAATCAATGGGGAATATCTAGAAATGGGAGGTTTTTTTTATTTACTTGATAAGTGAACTTTAGAAAGTAATTAATTTTTTTAAAAGTTCTATGTCATTAATGGATTTGTTTTGGATAAAGATGCTGTCAAAATTAAAATTAATCAACACAATGTCTGTCATTTTTAATAGTATTTGCTTTAAAGAACATTTTTTGCCTAAATACAAAAATTAAAATTTAAAAATCTCTGAAAAAGCTAACTAAAGTGAAACATGTTAAATTAAAGAAACTTTTTTTCCTACTTGTTCTTTACTTATTCTATTCATCGTCAGATTCCAATACATATATTAAACTCATATATATATATATATATAGTACTGTGCAAAAGTATTAGGACAGGGGTGATTTTCCTAAAAACCTCACTGAAATTCAAATACAGGGTGAAAAACCAAAGAATTATTTAACTAAAAAGAAAGAGAGAAGGAAGGCTTCAGAATTTGAATTGGCCCCCACAAAGCCCTGATCTCAATCCTAATGAACATCTATGGAATACTTTAGATAAAAAAATTGATAAATTTAATGTTACTTCGCAAGACACACTTTGGGAACAAATACAAGCTGCTTGGCAGGAGATACCATTAGATACATTGAAGAAGCTTGTGATGTCAACGCCTGACAAAATGAAGGCTGTGATCAAAGCAAAAGGCTATTATACTAACTATCAAATTTATTTTGTAACAAGTTTTTTTTTCTTGTTAAAGCATTTGTTGAGTAAATCAAATAAAATTGTTTATTTTCTGCCAATATGCCTTAAAAGATAAAATAGTTCTTGTCCTATACTTTTACACAGTATTGTATCTATGTATGTATGTATGTGTGTGTATATATATATATATATATATATATATATATATATATATAGTGTATTGAGGCAGCAAATAATTTTCTTCACATATACTGTTAAATATAAGAGACAATGAATGTCTATTATGTTTAATTATGAGCTGTTCTAAACATTGTATTTTGGCTTTAACTTCAGTTGAAAATAAAGACAAAAATTCTCCAACATTTGGATAGTTTTTTATTAAGTTGGTTCTAAGCTTTCGGCTCAGATGAGCCATCTTCAGAGAGGTTATAAGAACGGTAACACAAAAACATCCACCATCAGCAACGATTTTATCTTGTGTTGACATAAAACTCCACTAAGCAATGGCATTAGTTACCAAAAATAACAAACGCAGTTTGCAAATTATCAGACAGATTTTAGTCAACAATACAATAATACTCATACACACAGTAAAAAGAACCTTCAGATATTGGAGGCCAGCTACATTAAATCCAAACAACCCACACTTAATAGGATAACGTCTAAATCTGATCATAACACATTACATTGCATTTGAATATATGGTTCTGTTGTCATTTTGCGCTATCATGCGGTGTGACGTCATAGAACCGCACTGCAAATTTGCGAACTGCGTTTGTTATGTTTGGTAACTAATGCCATTGCTTAGTGGAGTTTTATGTCAACACAAGATAAAATCGTTGCTGATGGTGGATGTTTTTGTGTTACCGTCCTTATAACCTCTCTGAAGATGGCTCATCTGAGCCGAAAGCTTAGAACCAACTTAATAAAAAATTATCCAAATGTTGGAGAATTTTTGTCTTTATTTTCAACTGAAATTAAAGCCAAAATACAATGTTTAGAACGGTTCATGATTAAGCATATATATATATATATACACACACACACACGTATTTCTCTCCAGCTTGTCTTGTACTGTTTTTAAAACATAGCACATTTATACAGGCTCGTCTTTGAGAGGCTTAGTGAGAATAGAAACTGGTTAGACCTTTTTATATATTTGTTTTTTTCCCCCTCTCTCCTTTCATTTATCTTCTTTAAATTGACTATATTTTATTATCTTCACTCTTTCCCACTTGATGGTTGGTTATTATAAGTTTATTTTTGTATGTTACACATATTTTAACATGTAATTATTTTTAGGAATAATAAACTTTTGTACTCATCACAGATTATTAAAAAAAAAATCAATTACAGCACTTAGATCTTCTCTAATATATAAATTTCACTTATTATAATTATTCCTCAAAAAGAATGTTTCTTTTAACATACATTAATGTTTTAATTTAAAACTGTTTCTTTGATTCAAAAGATTAATGAACATTTTCTGAAAAAAATTATTTAAAACCCAAAATTCCTCATAACTGGAATTCCTCTACCCAAAAAGAGCAAAATAATAGTTATCATGAAAATGAGTGCATTTTTGTTATATTATCAAAAATATAAGATAATGAATAAATTTTTATGACAGAAATTGACTTTTCAGAGAATATTTTAGGTATTTTAGAAGTTATTTTTTTAAATTAAAGTTTATTTTATCTATTTTTTAAAATCACAAAATAATGTAATATGGCATGAGATAAAAAATAAATGACAAATCACAAGAGTAGTTTATAAAAAAGAAAAAAAAATAGATAACCACAAGATAAAAATAATGTGCTTACACTAACAAATGAATTATATAAAATATAAACCATCTTAAAAAATAATGGAACATAATAAAAATATGATGAAAATAATGACAAATGAAGTCAACCATGTAACCTGATGAAGGCAGAACAGAAACAATATGAAAACATATCTAAAAGAAAGAACAATAGGACTGATAATGAAAAGACAGAGGACAATAGCCAAAGAATGGTAATAAATAAAGCTTTTATTGGCAAAAAACAGTGTTTATATGTGATTTAAATAGAATTTAATTTTTAATCATACAATATAAGAACCAAACCATTTAGGTCATGGCAAAAGAACACTTTCCATAGATAAAATGTTGCTGGGTACATGGATTTATATAAATATAGTTCACATAAAATAATTGCGTGTTAACATAATAACCAGCCTATATTTATACCACAAAAACATTAATATATAAATATTTGTCATTACTCAAAAACTGAAATTAAACATTTTATTTATGGCATACAAGGTGCGATAGTGAAATTGTCGCCATGTTATAGATTTCGTGCATGTGCGTTGTTTTTGATTTTGTAGACTGCACAGTAGAGTAGTGTCAGGTGGACAACATCTTTGAGAAAAAGAGTACCATGGTGCAATTCACTCTGCCAGAAATTTGGAAACGACATTGTACTGCTTTGTATTTATGTCAAAAGTTCCAATACAAACATTTCAGAGTGCTTGGGTGTCAATCTGAGGACAGTGCAGAGAATTCAGAAATAGTTGGATGAGTCTAATGGTGATTATGAAGGGGTTTGGAGTGATCACTAGTGATGGCAATGTTATGCCTCAATTCATCTTCCCACCAGGCCTTACACTTAATATAGAGGCCTACATCAAGTGCCTTGAAGACGTAGTGCTGCTTTGCTGCTGCAAGACCCTATGTTTAGCAACAAGACTCTGCACCACATAATACAAGCAGGAGAACCCAGTCATGGTTGTTGGACAATTTCTGCGACCACATCACTCCTAACTCCCCAGACTGCAAGCCCCTTGATTATTATTTGTGTGACACAGTTGAGCAAGAGACGAACAAAACTCTTTGTAACGGTAAGGATTATGGCAGCATTCACCGACTTTAAAAAAAGACAATGTGATTTTATTGGATAAATTTACTTTTTAATATTTTAAGATATTTTTGTGTAATCTTGGTAAATATAGCTGCTAAAATGAAATGTAGATGTTGTTTTCAATTTTAGCATAATTCAGACGACAATTTATCCATCGCACTCTGTACGGTCTGATTATTTAAAATAATCATATAAAAATTTGAATGGCAATATAATTAAACAATACTCTAAATACATCTTAACATTGTTTTGTTGATTAAAATATGATATAGACCACAAGGACTATTAAACTAAGATGTTTGTAAAAGTTTAACACTTATAAAATAATAAATTATGCAGTTTGAGTTATCTATAAGCAAAGGGGAAAAGTCTATATAAAAAATAATTTATCACCTATTTTCTATAGTTAATATCAAATTTTCAGTTATACTTATTTTTAAATCTTTATAACTAGATACCATTGATGGTATTTTTTTAATATACTGAAATAGTATAGTTTCATATTATTTTAGTAAGGTTATGTATTGTCGTATGACCAGAAATTGAGGTGAGGTAGATGGGTACACTAACAAGAAATATTATAGCAACTAATAGTATAAACCTACAACATAAGCAAGTGCAGCTATTTTGTTCTTGATTGTTAAGAGAATGAGATACTTACCTCCTTTCCTCCCTTGTCGATGCATAATCACCTTCTCTATTGTTTCACGGTTCTCATCTTCCTCATCAGCAGCAGTGGTGGGAGCTGTTATTTCTAGTAAATCATCAGAGTCAGTTTGATTTTCAGAATCTTCTTCTTTATAACTGAATGAAATAAATAATAAATTATTTCATATATATTTAATGAAAATGTTCTGATAGTGCCAGTACTTAAACTGACCATACATATAATATTTGCATTAAAGAACGGGAACAAAAATCTAGCAAGTTTTTAAGAATATATTTTTACAATCAAAGAAAATTTTGAAACACAACCCACCTCACTTTCTTCCTCGTATTTCTTCTCAAATGCCTCTGTTCAGCTTCATCATCACTTTCAGAATCGGAAGAATAACTTTTTTTTTCCGAGATCTCTTAGCAGCTGCCCTACGAGCACCAGCTGATCGACTGCTTCGACTTAATTTTCTATAAGCACGATTAAAAAGAAAAATTTAAACTGAGACTTTTCTTTCTTCAATTAAAATATAAACATACAGCTGGAACAATTGACGAGACCAAAAGTTGGATAAAGTTTACTTTTTCTCTAGTTATAACTACTTATGAAGTTTTTTTTTAATTACTAGACATGGAAAGTGAACCATTTTTTAATTACTAGACATGGAAAGTGAACCATTTAATTAGATAGAGCATTAAGAAAAAGCATAGAAATATTTTGGGACTATGATGTTGCTGTGTAAATTAACTCATTTTGAGTGTAACAATGAAAACAACTATGAAAAAATATAGGAAAAAAAATTAATTTCTCTCCACTTTTGATAAATACTAAATGAGCAAATTTTAAATAATTATATATTTAGAAAAATCGGAGTATTTATTTTTGGCATGTTTTCAAAAATCAAACATTTTATCATTAAGCAAACTCTAATTTAGGGAAGATTTTTAGAAGAGTTAAATTATTTCAAAAGAAAAACTAATTGAAAACATACGAAGCTTGTGGCCGGCGAGGAGGAGGTTTAAAGTCATCACTATAACTGCTATCACCATCATCATCGTCGTCATCATCCTTATTATCATCTTCATCACTAGCTCTCCATTCTTTGGACCTATGAAGAAAAAATTCAAAAATGTTGCAATAAAATCAAAGAATAGATAATGGTTTCATTCATTTACACAAAGTATAAAAGTGTTACTATTCCAAAAGAGAATATTTTAAAGGATAAATTTTAATTTACGCAATTTTAAAATATTCTCTTTAGGAACAAACTATTTAAAAAAAAAAAAGACAGCACTTTTAACCTTTTCAAGTCTAGGGTTTGCAAGTAAATCAACAAACCAGACTTGAAAAACTTCCTAATAGTCAAAATGTAAAATATACACTTCATGCATTCACAACTGTTACTATAATAATAGTCAAAATGTAAAATATACACTTCATGCATTCACAACTGTTACTATAATACATTATTTGTATAATAAAAGTAACTAAGAATGGCATACAGACCATAGCAACAAAATGCTATAAATACTTTAGCATGCTGGGGGGGGGGGGGGGTCAGAGAGTGTGACAGCCCTGGTCATTTAATCAAAGAGGGAAATAAAAATTTAGTTTATATTTAATTTGAATAAAATGTTTATTTCATGTTACATCTATTTTCACATATTTAGAATGTCTTCCTTTCTCACATATCCCAGTACTAGACCCTATAGGCCCCCTCACTTGAGTCATAGTGGCACACAATCAAGAAGTTGTCCCCCAGACATCACTAAACCTCTGCACATCACTATATATATATATATATATATATTTATTTATTTTCTTTGTCATTCAATATATCTGATCAAAGTTGCTACCAGTATCTCTGCTTATCATAACTGGTAGTTAATGCAATTTTTTTATAAAAAAAAAAAAATACACACACACACACACATATATATATATATATATATGATGGACTCTCCCGTCAATTTCGACGTATGAGGTCTAGACAACTGTTCAATTCGATGTAGCATGCCCACACTTACTCAATCGTAAATGGCATTTGAGTCTTGCAAGAGATTTACAAACAAGTCCACAATGGAGGCAAGAAGGGAGATTGCACGAATGACCGGCTAGGACACTTGCAGATGCTTTGGTTCTCTCACGTCTTACGCGCAGTTGGTCAATCTCAGTCTCAGAGAACTGCTTGATGCCCCTCTGGCAGGCAGATCTCCATTCAATATCCTTAAAGCGAAGCAGAGGTCTACCCACATTCCGCCGTCCACTGCTGAGCTCGCCGTACAACACTTGCTTTGGTATCCGGTCATCTTCCATACGTAAGACATGTCCTACCCAACACAGCTGTGATTGCATCAAAAAGCTCTCAATTCCGCTAATACAGCAGCGTGTGAATAGGTCTGCATTAGACATCCGATTGTTTAGGGTGAAACCACAAATTGTTCTAAGGCAATTTTTGTGGAAGACATCAAGCTTCTGGATGTGATTATGATAGACTGTCCATGATTCCAATCCATAAAGCAGCGTCATTAGCACAACTGCTTTATACACAAGTACTTTAGTCCTTAGGCTAATCCCCCTATCATCCTATAACTGATGGCGCAGTTTCCCAAAAGCACTAGTTGCTTTTGCAATTCGATGAATGATTTCATCATCAAGAGAAGCATTCCAATTAACCTTACTCCCAAGATAGGTAAAGTTTTTCACATATTTCAAATCTTTACCATCTACTCGGATTGGTATAGCGGGAAAGCTGTATACTGGTGGCCGCTGTTCTACACCCAGAACTTGTTTTGGTGTGGGGCAAGTTTGATGAATCACCTCTGTTTTCTTGATGCTGATTGTCAGACCAAAAGCCTTGCAAGCAGCGGAAAACCTATCTACAAACAGTTGCGCTTCCTCCTGAGAGGTTGCACAAAGTGCAGCGTCATCTGCAAACAAAAGATCCCTAATGATAGTTTGTCGAATGAGGGTCTTAGCTTTGAAACGCTGCTGGTTGAAGAGACCACCACTTGTTCTGAATTTGAATTCTACACCTGTACCAATATCAGCAAAAGCATACTTCAGCATAACTGAAAAGAACAAAGCAAACAGTACAGGTGCCATTACGCAACCCTGTTTGGTACCATTTGTCACATTGAAAGGTTCTGAAGACTCCCCATTTGAAACAACAGATGCCTTCATTCCATCATGAAAAGACATGATTACATTCAGCATGTTGTCAGGTATTCCCAGCTTTTTCAAAACCTTCCAGAGAGCTGCCTGGTTGACAGTGTCAAAGGCCTTTGTAAGGTCAATGAAAACCATATACAGCTCCTCGTTCTTCTCTTGGACTTTCTCAGCAACCTGGCGGAGGGAAAAGATCATATCGACAGTACCTCGACCAGCACGGAAACCGCACTGAGATTCAGGGTAGATATCGTCAACAAGGTGTTTGCTTATTCTGTTGAGAATAAGCCTTGCCAAGATCTATATATATATATATATACTTACTCTTTCCTTCGAGTTCGCTTTTTTCGTTTTCTTTCTCCACTACTCTCTTCATCACTATCACTATTCTGTAGAAAGAAAGAAATTCATGATATCAATTCAAAATTAAAAGAACTCATAAAATAGCAAGAAATACAAAATACATTACGAAAAAAATAGACAAGAATTTGAAAAACGGAAATAATGTGATGAAGAATTTTTGAAAATGCAACAGGTTTTTGGGAGTGGTTATTTTTTTAATGAGTATGAAAGGAAAATCACTCTTAAAAAAAATATAGGCAGCATGCAATAGAAGCCAATCATTCTTAAATACCATGCACTGGAAATATATGTTACATTTAAAAGACATTTTTTCCTTTTAAAATGTTATATAATTACCAAGAAGTTAATGATTTAAATAAACTTAAGTTAATTTTAATTCTTAAAAATACTATTTTATTAAAAAATGGGACTCCCAAATGCATAAAAAATTATAACTCTAAAGAATGGATATAACTGTATCTGTTAAGGCTCTGGATATAGTTTGCATATTCATTCTAAATTAATTCTTTAAAATAACTCCATTCCATATGATCAAATATTTTAAGGAATAAGAGAATAAAATTATATTTTCACTAAACAATTAAAAAAAATCTAAACAGAAGACAGATGTCTTTCAGGTCTCTTAATAGTAATACAGCTACAATATAGATTAAACTAGATATTGCAGCAAGAGACTGAATAATCTAGCAACTACTTACCTGAGTCTGAGTGTATCTTGTGGGTTCTTTACGAGCCCTGCTTGATCTGCGAATGCCATATAGGTCAGGTGTCTTTTCCCACAACTGAGTAAATGAGCAATTACAAATGTTACAAAAGTAACATAATATAAGATGTATTAGGGTCTGAATTATTACACTACATAACATTGTCATAAATAGGGATATATAAATAACTAATATGGGAACATTTCAACAAAGGTTGAAAAACAGAGACAGGTTTATAATCATGACTGCCTCTTTCATTTCTTTATAGAAAAAAAAATTTTGTACAAGTGAAAATTTATAGAAAAATTGTTTCCTATTTCATAATTTATTTTCTTTTAATTATAGTATAAAGTGAAATATCCTTTCCAAATTTTTCAAAATAAATTTGTAGCAATTTTAATACCCAATTAAAATCCTAATATTAAAAGGGATCAAATTAAATTTTTTTGAAAAATCCAACCCTCAAAATAAATATGGAAATACAATTAACATTTCACAACTTGATGTTTAATATACATGCATACATCAAATGTCAAAATAATACCAGATAAAGATCAATATCATTCAAATTCAGTACATTCAAGTAGTGTCCAAGCTCATACACTTCTGAATTAGTTTCATATCCAAAGTACATTAATATGGAGCGATCAATATAAAAGTTAAATTCTAATATCACATTATTCATTATAGGAACATACCCTTGGTATTATTATATTCATGTGATGTATATTGTTGCATGAAAAATAAATATAAAGTTGTAACTATATTTATAAATTTTAAATTGAAAAACTAATAACTATAATAATACTAATGAAAATAATAAAATAAAATACTTAACAGATATTTCCAGAAAAATTTTAAAAACAAAACCCTGTAAAATGAAATAAGCAGCAACCACACAGCATTCTTAATGAGATTAATGGAAGATTGGTATTAATAAAAAAAATTTAAAAAAAGCAAATGCTACCGTATTTTCAGAACGCTAAAATGCTACAAGTGATAAAATGTATCCTATAATTAGCTAGGTATTTTTTTAGAAAAGAAATATTTGAGGATTAATAATAGCTTATTATTTTAGCAACTTCAAATTGCTGACTCTCCAGTGTCATTTTTCTTTCACAAATTATCAGATTTTGAATCTATTATTAAATATTTGTGATTATTATTAATTAAATTTTCAATAGTTTAGCACAATGTTATACCTATTAAACTGGTACTTGCCACCACAAGCCACACGGCATATCTATTACATATGAATGATAGATTGTAATCTTATATATCTTGGGTTTGTGAAGGTTGGCATCTTGACCTTTCAGTCGTAAGACACAGGGTGCGTTTTAAGGGCATATTTCAGAATAAAAAGATGCATCTTAGCATACAGAAAGTACGGTATATTAAAAAAAATCTAAGGGAAAAAGATAAATGATATAAAGTTTACCTCTTTCATTTCTTTTTTTGAATTTTTCTTTTTTTTCTTTTCTTCGTGTTGGGAACTGCTAGCATCATGAGAATCTGTCTCATAGGTTGATCTATGATCATTACTATTATCTTCTTCTTCATCCTCATCCTCTTCCTCATCCTCATCTTTCTCTTCAGATTCAGCTTCATCATCTTTATCTTCTTCTTCATCCTCCCCTTCATCCTCTTCTTCTGCTGATGCTTCCTCTTTTTCTTCTTCCTCATCACCCTCCTCCTCATCAGCTGCTTCTTCTGTCTGTTCTACAGCTGCCACTGAGCTACCTTCATCTTCCTCTTCCTCTTCCTCCTCTTCTTCCTCTTCATCATCTGATTTGACAGATTTCTCAGAGTCAGAACGGGCTGTTTCAGCAGATACATCATTACTTTTTTGTTGACTTTTTGAACTTTTGGAGCTAGAATCAGAATCTGAACTGCTACCAGAATTAGAATTGGACTCAGAACCAGATCCACTGAAAAGAAAACACAGTAGTTTAACTTATTTTAAATACCCCTAATAATGGATACATGATATTTTAATATACATGTTATTGTCTTTTTTTTTATATGCAATTGTAAATGTTACGTAATTCAAAAGTTCCTAAAAAGTAAATATCAAAACGAGAATTTACCTTAAAATGAAAATGTTTTGAGAATTTACCAAAGAATTGAACAAATATTCTCAGCTTAATTGTCTTCATTAGATTTTGGTGGGTGGGTGCACTCTGGTGTTCCTCAGTTTTCATTTTATATAATCAAACATTGCCCCATGCTGAATTCTTTAAAGCAATGCAAAATAATTATTCCTAAATTATTTTCTACTCAATTCTCATTTTCTCTAACTAAAGTTGATACATTGTATTAATCTCACTATGTATTTAGATTACACAACTAATCTCACCATGGATTTTTTAATGGTATGAATAATCAATGAAGCAAGAGAAGGTTGCATATTAAAAGACTTAAGTTATCTAAACTTCAATTTAGGACCCCAAATAAATACAACCACTCCTCAGCTAATGACCATGCTCCATTCCAATGAGATGATCGCTAAGTGAGAAGTTGTATCTGACCACTGGTTCCAGCATACTACAAATGTAATTGGTTTGTGCTAATCAGCTTCAGCTTGAATGTCGCTTTTGTACCATTTCTAATATAGTCCTAAATATTTATTCAGTAGTGTACTGAACAGTAAATATAATAAACAAACTCGAAACTCAGCTTTATATTATTTCAGTTTTCATATCGTAAATATAGCACAAGTAAATTTTTTATTTAATTTTCCCTTTAAAATAAATAAAAAATGAATAAATAAAGAAAGAAAATTTCTCCAATTAAAGTTTTCTTACAATGTACAATACCAACTGCTTGGATATATTTTTAAAATTTTATAAGATTGTTTAGGTGGTCAGTAAACTAGTAAGTCACTAAGTGATGATGGATATACAATAGAATAAAGAAAAAACATGCAGACATGTTTAACTTATTCGTCATATTTTTTCCTTTTGCTAATTTAACACAAGTTTCGAAAGATAGTTGTACAAAGCATAACCTCATTTACAAATACAATAAAACAAAATATATAAATTCTTATGAAAGTTCACAATTTTTCCTTGATTCATTTTGTGTTTTAAGCATTGATATCAAAATAAGACTACTCCTAAAATTAAGCAATCGATATTTAAAAAAAAAAGAGCCATAGACAATGTTAAATATAAAAATGAAGACTTACCTGGAATTGCCAGAACCAGACTCTGAAGCACTGCTTTCTTCCTCGTCTGATTTATTGCGACCCATATTTAGTTTAATGTTGTTGCGTGAAGGTGGAATGTACTGCTGACAACCAGCATCGTTTTTGTAATCTGTTCTTGGAAGTTCCGATGTAGTTATTAAGCCAGGCTCAGCAATATTTATATGCTTATCAAAAAAAAAAAAAATTAAAACTTAAAAAAAGTTGCCAGGTTGAATGGTAATTGTTTTATGATATCCCAAAATATAAAAAAAAAAAAATTATCACTCAAAAAGGATGTCTAATATCTTTTCCTTTGGTAGTGTAACAAGAGATAGATGAGTGATTTATCTAAAACAAACATGTTTATTATATATGACAGAACCTAATTGTGTCCTTCTTGGATATTCACTGTTTCTATAAAAACTCTGCACACACATATTTGACACACTTTGTGAAGTTTGATGACTAATTAATTGAAGAAATGGATCATGTGCATCACATTCAGAATTATGTACAGGTTAGAATTTGTTTTTCTTAATAGATTGATTTGCCAGATGATGTGGAAATTTTCCTGACTTCAATGCCACCTAAAATGTTGCTGACGTTAATTATGAAGGGCCTCTTGCACTTAACCCAAATAAAATCATTCTCAACATTTAATGCAAATTAGCAGTTTGAAAGAAATTAAATGAAGCAACAGTTGAGAATAAAAACAATTTGGTATTACTTGCTAGAAAAAAAAAAAAAGTGATCAGTTTTATCATAGGACGCATTTTAATGCTATAGAGAAGTTATATAACTAAAGTTGAGTTGTTGCTACTGCTAAAAATGTCAAACTTTAATTTATTTTTCTCCAAAATAATATATATTTACACCCAGACTATAACCCTCATCTTTATTGAACCAATAAGTTTTAGCAACTATACCCTCTAGACTCCATCAGGTGCTTGCTGATCATAGCAATCTTACAACCAAATTATTGATAACAACTAAGATGAAAACAGTTTGTGAAAATAGTATTTACACTATTTGTTTTCCTCATCTTCATTGCCATATTCAAGACTTTTTGGCCATTCTACGCTCCAGCTTTCATTGAGTGATTGGAACTTAACCCTTTATTTTGTCTACTAGAATAGATTATTCTAGGTCCACATGAGATGCCTCTTCCATGTCTTAGTGTATTACCCATTAACTATCCAAGTTTTTGTTCACCCCTGCTGTAGCCAGGTATTGAGGACACATGACCCAGTGGATAAAAGCATTTGTTGAATTCAGTGACTTGACCCAAAAGGTTGTGAGTTCAATGCTTGGCTACAAAAAACTTAACAGAGTTAAAGGGAGATAATTGATAATGAGATACCCAGAAGAAACATATCATGTGGAACTAGAACCTACCTCTGTGAAATAAAGAGTTCATTCAGTTTGAAATTCTATTCACCTGAAGAAGGACAGAGTGCACACCAGCTGAAAATGTGAATGAGGCAACAAAGATGAGAACAACAATCCGAACAATGTAAATAATTACAATATCTATCGCAGAAATACTGATAAATAGAAAATAACAAAAGAAAAAAGTGAAATAACATTTTGTGCCAGAAAGTTATTTTTTGTAAGAGTCAAATTTATTAAATCTAGATTTTCTAAAAAAAAAAAAAAAAATGGGAGTATTTAAATAAGCCATAAATATCAATATTTTTTTTTGGTAATGAACAATTACTTCGAAAAAACAAATGTATTGGTTTTGCATATGCCAAAATTAAAATTCTGTTCAGCATTTTATCAGAGTGTGTAAAAAAAAATACTTGTACTCAATGTGTGATTAAATAATAATCATTTGTATTATCTGTGATAAGTTGTATTATGCAAAGTAAAAAGCAGCTATGAGTTGAATGGAGATATAGAAAGAGCAAACATGTCAGTTTTTTTCTTATTCATGATGTGCTGCAAGAAAGAAATCCCATGAAAAGACAATTTAAAAACACTTGAGTACTTCAAAGATAATGTAAATGAAACATTTTGCACATATGCAATGAAAGTTATTAAAGAATTAATTTAACATTCTTTATTAATAAAAATCAACCTTTTGTGAAATTAAATCTTATCTTGTATTAAAATAATTATGTGGGAACTGACAGCTGGCTAATATTTACATAATGATAAAAATATCACTTTTTTAAAAATTTCTCCTATAGGTTTAAAACTTAAGAAATGTTAATTTGCACACAAGATAAAGACTTTGGTACCTCTAATCATTTCTGATACTAAGTTTTAAAGTGAATTTTTTAAAATAAAAGTAGCTATCTTGAAGCTTTTATTTTTATTTTTACTTTAATTGAAAGTTAAATGATTAAATTTACTATTTCCAGTAAGCAAAATACTCTGGTGTATTTCAATTATATTATATTGATTGGAATCTCAATATTTTGAGAGTTTTCAAAAGTTATTTTTTCATCTATTTTTGACATATGTAAAAGGTTAATCCTGGGTTTTAAAAATGTTGCAAAACTAAAATATACATCTCTGACACATTATTTTTGGAAAATTAATTAATTTAAAGTTCAATTAATCTGACTTGAAACAAGTATTATTTGCTTATAGCATTAAATTTACAATAGAAGTATTTCTTAATCAAAGAGGTCATATTTTCCTGTTATGTGATTGATGACAGCCAAATGTGTTGACAAGAATTGACATAATTGTTCCATTTTTTTCCTGTAAATGGAAGAAACTGTGAAACACATAACCTTTTAGCGTCACACACAAAATACCATACTAAAAAAAAAAAAAATACAAAAAAAATTTAAATTTTAAAAATGTTTTAGTCTGAAGATTTGCATTAAGCTTTACAATTTTTACTTAGTAAATATAATCATCACTTAATAACAACCTAATCACAAGGCTTTGAAGAATTTTAAAAATATTTTTGAAATTTTTATAATTAAGAAAAAAAGAAAATTATGAAAACAATTCTTGTAAAAATTCATTATTGATAAAAAAAATTCCTTCAAACTATGTCCTTATATTTTCAAAAGCAAGTAAAAGTTTATCTAATTAAATAATGTCATATATTTTTTATTGCATTTTTTATTATACTATTTGGAGCAGATTTTCAGAAAACAGGCTGTTTAAAAGAAAAGAGGTATTTGCGTGTAAGTGAATGCAAGAAATTCAACTGAAATTCAAACTCGGCTCCCCGATTTCTTGTTCCGAGCCGATATCCACTGCACCACAATTCACATCCTTAGTACTCTGGTAAAAAAGTTTGGTCACCCGCTGACGAAAAAATAAATAAAAACCAAAATTTCCAACGGGTTAGAAAGGATTTTGATAGAAAATCTGTCTTATTAAAGTTGGGCATCCCCCCCTCATGCTATGTTTTGTTCAGCGAATTAGGAGAGAAGTTATTTTAATGTGCACTGACAATTGAATTAAATCTACTTGTTGAGTAACATTTACTGTACAGTACACTTAACAGCAACTTATGAAAATCTATCTGAATTTGCAGTTAAATTTACTCTCAACTGTTTATTTACACTACTCTGTAACGTTTCTAAAATAACATCAACAATGTTATATTTAATTCAATCTATAAACTAAGAGCTAAAAAGTTTGATTCACTACGTCATGACGTTTATCAAGGGAAGCAACTCAAAAGCAGTTACTTCCCCATGGATTAGTACAATAAATTATCACAAAAGGAAGAACCTCCGTTTTACACTAAGTTTTTCGCCGATAAAGACAAATTACTGCTGCTACTACTACTACTACTGACAATATTTTAAACTTCTCATCGAATATGGTGATACCAGTAGCTTTACGATTTAACCTTAAGTACATTAAATTCTTTAGTTCCTAATTTTTTACTAATTCCAAAACTAATCATGTTTTACACAGTGAAATCAAATGTTTGTTTTTTTTCTCTAAAGACTATTTCAAAACTCTACCGGAAATTATCTTTACATTTGGTTCTAAAAAATTAAATTAGGTTACATATGTCTTACGCTAAATGCGCAAGCGTAGAAGAGAGTAATATTAACACTCCCAACTGAATAGCACCAATGGAAGCTTGCATGAGGTGATCTTCGGCCTGAAACTCTCCAGTCTTTATTTGTAAAATTATCAGCACTTTTAAAATGTTATCTTACGCATAACGAAATATGGTATTTGTACAAATGCTTTAGCAGTTGAGCTAATTTAAGAACATTATAAGCAACTCTTTAAGTATACTGACTTTCAAGCGAAAAATTGCTTGATTTATTCATAAGCGATTCATTTTATTTTAGTTTGGCCCAATTTTTACCTTTTAGTTTTAGTTGATGCCAATTTTGACACAAAGCTATACTTAATAAAGCAATAAATTATCAATTTTACGTTATATTTACTGCTGCAGAATTAATTTCTCAGCATTTATGAACGAAGAAATCATAACCAGTTTTCTGATCAATGTTCGACATCTTGCACCAAAATCTTCATATAAATTTTATTAGCTCAATATAATCTTTACAATACATGCTTTCAATTTGATGTATCATTGGTCTCGA
The DNA here is from genome assembly GCA_037127315.1 of Ascarosepion bandense. NCBI lineage: Eukaryota > Metazoa > Mollusca > Cephalopoda > Sepiida > Sepiidae > Ascarosepion > Ascarosepion bandense. The sequence continues at coordinate 5,741,350 of JBBBDQ010000511.1, forward strand.
ATTTCTCGAGTTCTTACAGCCAGTTTCCTTTTGGTAACATCAACTTCAGGATCACTGTAGAACTTTGGTATTCGATTTTGCTATCCAGATTTTTTTTTTTTAGCTTTTTCAGTTTCTTGCTTGACTATTTTTCGCATACTTACCAATTTAGAACCAAATCTGACAGTATGCAGATAAAATGTCGCAAATGAAATGACTGTCCAACTGATTTATTTTTGTCATATAATTCAATGCCGATGTCAATGTACGGGTTAAGCTGAAATAAAAATAAACCTCCATAAAGTATGACCTTCCCGAATACTTCTATTTCGCACCATAAACTAGTCTACATTTTTATATCACAATTTTTATATAATCAAATTAAAGCAAACACCTCTAGGTATTGTTTTGAATTTAGATATACAATTTTTTATTATTAAAAATATATATACATTAACACTTAGTTTTATCTGTATTATTAAATAATAAACCAATTTATTTTTAAAGTTATTTTTTTTTTAGTTACAAGTTTATCTACTTCGCAGAGGTTGCTAAAAGATTTACATTAACAATTATTTTAACATTTAAGCTTAATTCTAAACTACTGTAAATCAGATATATTCATTAAAGTCTATTAAAAAAAAAAGATATTTTTGAAAACTACAAATATTTTACAAGATTTCTGAATTCTACAATTCAATTTTAAAAAAATTAACTTACATTTAAAATTTATGCTCGAATTTTTTGCATAAATAAACAAATTGATTATATACATAAATTTACTTATAAATTATTAAAGCCAGTGGTAAAAATCTTGACTCTAAAGTTTCTAAAGAGATTAAGTGATAAAAAATTAGTATTAAATATTTAAAATTGGCAGGAAGTTAAAAGAGAAAGTTATTTAAAAGAGTTTGAAGCAAAACACTACTTGGCAATCTAGCTAGAATGACACCTGTTATTTTGCAAAACTATTTCCTGGTAATCTAATAGTGAATATAAACAATCCTTTTTATATTTTTAAATAAAACTGGATTCATTAGGCTGTATAAATATATTGTTGAGATGGTTAAGTTCATAAAAATTTGTCAACTTAAAAATCTTTATCAGAGAAAAATTTCAGAGCAAAATAAACTACAATAACAAGGAAGCTCTGAAAACTAAACAAAAATCCTAAGAAAAAAAGCTAAAATGGGTCCCACGTGGAATTAAAAAACTTCAAGGTCATTTGAAAGTCATATATATACACTTTCGAAAAACACAAAAATTTCGTTGAAACACATTCAATTACATGTAAATTATTTGAATTAAATCACCTGTCCCCTCTTTGTTGTGATATTTACTACTAATAAGTACAAAAGTACTACTTGAATCCTTGTAATAAAATCTGATAAAAGCAAAATATAAATTAACTGATAAAAGAAATTTACAATTTTAAATTTTTTAAAATATTAAAAAATTAAAATTGAAAATTAAAATCACTTAAGTACAATTAATGTTAAGGCATGGGTAAATCTAAGAAATACGTTGAATAGCATATGACCAACAAACATGGAGGCTAAGTACCGCTGTCTCAATACGGCTTAAAATGTCAAAATTAAATTAACTGAGGAGATCGAAGTCCAATACAAAAAATAAAGTAAAAATAGGGGATCGAATCCCAATTAATAATCCATGGGAGCAGGTGTCACACGTGGTAATGTCGGAGTTAAAATGGTCAAGTCCACAACAAACCTGGTTGTAGTTTAGCACTACCCTAGCACACATCAAAAATGGCGACCACTTCGGCTTCAAGTGGAACGATAGGTTTTGAGAAACAATGGATACGCAAATTGGAAATAAATATTCAATATTAGATAAGGCAATATTACCTTTTCACAACAAATTTGGTCCCCTTTTTCCAATAGGATGTTATTAGTGTAGGGGCAGAAGTGTAATCTTCGATGAGAAAGCCCCAAACACGAATGGCGTCAGCGATACAACTCAGTCAATTTCCAATGAACGTTAAGAGAGGGGAAGTCTCCTCCTCCTCCTCCCAGTATAGACCTCGAGAGGGGGAGATTATGTGCTTCCCCCTCCCTCAATAACATATAGAGTAAAATGCTAGCTCTCTCCTATGCGCGTTATGGAGCGAAGGGGAGAATATTTTTCATTACTTCCCCCCCTCTCTAAATAACATGATACACACACGCGCTCAGTCTGAGACCCAGATTATTTCCTTCCACTACAACTGAACAAATACAGAAGGGGGAGTTGAAAAAAAAGAAAGAAAAATGGCGACAAGACATGGAAAATGGAGGGATAATATAACGTTATGGTGAAGGGACCAAGAAATCTAGAAAAATCAAAAAAATAAATGTGATTGTATAAATACCTTGATTACTTGAGATAATAGTTGATGATTAAGAATTAAGATTTTCGCTCATTAAAATGGGGGGTTATTTCAAAACGGATATTTCTCTTCACTTATTTAATTGCAACTGCTTGCACAAGTTAAAACTAAATATGGCTGACGCCATCGTCTTGTTTGTTCTCTTTCAAGGCAACAGTCCGACAAGCGGGAACTGTGGGATTGAAGATGGGTAATCAAGCCAAGTGAGTGTTGAAGTGAGAGACAGAAAACTGTTGGGCTTTTTTATTTGCCAACTGACAACAACTACTACTACACTCAAAGATTTACAGCAACTTGAAATACTTTTATCAATGTATATTAGCCACAATAAATGTAGCCCATCCACATGTAGAGGGAGGTGTCATTTTCATGATGGTTATATCCACATCATTGTTTATGTTCAAGCCATCTTTTCCTCATGAAGCACAAGTATAGATTTGGTTCCATATTGGTCATATATTGAGACTGTTGACAGAATCAGTCATCATCAATAAATTCTTTGTCCAAGCATCATTTTGTTAAATGGCGTGTATCCATATCCATTGTGATGATGCTTTTAACATGGTGACAAGAAAAGCCAGTTATTGCTTGTGATAATCCAAATATAATGAAAGGGAGTGATGTATCAATGAATAATGATTACACAGGAAGTTGTACAGTTAAATAAACTTTTATACATAAAATGAGATTGTGATAAGTAATGGGATAAACTTAACAGCAAGTATCAAAAGTTGAGCTAATTTCTTAACTGATAGAGTGTGAAAGGAAAATGCAGTAATTTTAAAAATAGCAATTTTGTTTTTTAGATCATAAACAAAGACTGCAAAAGTCCTATTTAAGAGACTTCAATGATTTGTTCCTTAAAATATGACATGCTTAAAAGAAGCAATAAAATCATTCAATTTACATGACAAATACAAAGAAATCAAAGTACTTTCCCAATGAGTCTTCATTGAAGCCTCCACTAACTTTTGAAGCTTTGAAAGAAAACCCACCAATTTGATACCAAGAAGCACTAATTTAATGTTTTGAGGAAAAGAATATCTAAAAACAACATATTAATTTTATAGACATTGTATTTAGTATTACTAATTAGATTATATCTACAGATGCGTATTTAGATATATTTGCATGTTTTTCAAATGCCATATATATGTTTTAACCATTGTAAATAGATTAAAAAGACATTTAAAACGATTGAAATTGATTAAATGTATTTTATAATGTATAAAATGTATTTTTTACCTATTTTTACACACCTAACATTTATTTGCACATATACAATATCGAATTTTAGCCACAAAAGACAGAAGGTGAAAAAAATACCAAAAATACCAAAAAAATGTAAATTTTTCAAAAATTAAAAATTTTGGTCGTGAAATTACCTTTGTTGACAAGTCTTCAAAAACAGTCAAAATAAAATGTATACATCATTAAAAATCAACTTTTTAAGGAGACAAATCTAAATCACCTATGGAATCAACGGAATCCATGGGCTACAATGAAACAAAGCCGTTTTTTCCTTTTCATACATTTTATTAAAGATTGTAAAAACAACTGAAACAGATACATTTTCACAAAACATTTTAAAATACACACAAAAATATACTTGTAAGCCACGTATGATAAATACAAAAGTGAAAATAAGTTGTGATAATATCACTTATGAAGTTAAATATAATTTTCTGACTGAATGTTTAATCACCAGTTACATGTACATGCGTAAAAAACACACACATTATATATATTATTATTATTTTATATATATATGTATATATATATACACATATATGTATATATATATATATATATATACACATATACATATATATATATATACATACACACACACAGTGTGTATATAATACAAATGAGATGGTGGTAATTATTATGAAAAACTTCACAAAAACAAATAGTTCAAAAATAAAACATATCACGCAAGATTGCCTAATATCGTTTGCATATAAAATGATTTTTACACAAAAAAATAAGGAAATATACAAAAACTATAAGCAAAAAAAAGGTTTTTGAAAAATTAGTCAATAATTCACTATCTTGAAAAAATGCATTAAAAATAAAAATCGTTATTAATGTTATATTTTAGGCAAATTTTTTTTTTTTCGAATAATCATTTCAGTAACAATCATTTCATGAAAAATTAAAACTGGAAAAATTATTTCAAAATTATTAATTAATAAACCATTTCGTGAAAAATCTCTAAAAATAAAGAGCGTTTTATGTAAAAAAAAATCATTAGGTCATAGGGAATATTTTTTTCATCAAATCATAAATTTATTACTTTCTAGTAATAATCTTTCTGGAGATGTTTTTTGTTTTTGTTTTTAGAGCCTAAACTTTTATTTTAGACCAATTAAAAATCAAGAAAAATATATAAATGTTCTGTATAAAAGTGTTTTTTTGTTTCATTAAAAGCAAAAATGTAAGAAAAAAAACCCAGCAAAATTTATATTAAAAAAAATTCTTTTTTTAAAAATGTAACATTCATAAAATCCATAAATATGAAATAATCCGTTATACATCGGTAAATGTTTAAAAATAGTCAAGTGGAAAAAATGGTTGACTAATGAAAAAAAGAATGTAAAAATTAAGTTTCTCCAAACAAGCCATGATTATACGTAAAATAATATCATTGGAATTTTTAAAATGTGTATATAAGTTCACATTTTCAGCATGACATACTTTTGCGTGGATTTAACTGTGTTCATTTCATGACAAGATGGCATTATTAGTCAGTAGTTTTCTGACACAATTTTCTCAATGAAACGATAACCATTTTTGGCTTTGGGGCGCTGTCTAAAATCGGAGTCATTCTCGTTAATATAGATAGCTGCTCTGGTTAGCTATTTCTTTACGATCTATTTTTTAAAACCTATTAAACTATTGATTCGAAACTAAAAGAAAATTACATCCATATATAACTGAGGATTAATTTAATGGAAACGTTTTTGTGTTTTTTTCTTAGAAGCATTTTTTAAGTTGGTATGTAAATGAGATCTTCATGTTACCATCAGATTTCGGACAGTAGAAAACAGATAATTAATCTCATCAGTAAAAATAGAGAAAACACGCCAACAGTATGTTTAAAAAACATTGAAATAATCAAGATTCTTTAAGACTCACATTAGCATTTAGCAATATCTAGCAATTATCTCATGTAATGGCAGTGAGACAATAGTAAATGTTCTACATTCTCGAATTTTCTGCAATTAATAGTAGAAATTTTTTAAATAAATAGTATAAAAACCCGAAAATTGAAAATTAAGTCTTATTTCACAATTAACACCTCATTATACTTCTTTTTAGTTTTGTGCATATAAAAATGATCCAGCTAATTATATAAATCTCTAAATATAAGTACATTCTTCTTCAATGACAAATGAAGGTCAAACGACATTTTTTATCATTACCAAGCTTTTTATGACCAGAAGTATGGAGAAAACGAAACAAGAAATCAAATCTAGTGTTTTTAACATAGCAAAAATCTAAACAGAACACTGATTTAAGACAAGAAAATGAGTTTCTAATAAACAGACAAAAGAAACAATGGTTACAAAATGGAGAAAAGTAGCAAGGTTATATAAGACCTCATCGGTAGGATACATGTTTGTTGGTTCTTTCTCCTCTCGTCGTTTCCATTAGAATTTTTTGATGTCTTTTAAAACCGGAGATGAAAGTTCCACGCGTTTGCCTTCATACAACAAGTGATCGCGGATGTCTTAAAAATTCAACCGACAGCCACTTGTTCGTACAACAACTGCAGTGGAAGAGAGAGATGTAAAAAAAAAAAAGGTCGTTTTTCAGCGCTGGTCTTTCCTAGCGCAGCAGAACACACATCCTTCCAGCACGACGAAGAAGCAGCGAACAAATGAGAAAGTTTATAATTCGGTAGTGTATAATCTTACAAATGGCACAAAGGGACGTAACTCTCTTGTTGTTGCGCAGTTGTTTATTCACACTATTTTCTGTTTTCGTAAATATATTTTAATATTTTAAAACAAAAATTAAATTTAATAACATTTCAAAGATTTTAAAGTCATTTGTACATAAAAATATAATAAAATTAATATTTAAAATTATTTCGGCTTCAATATTATGACGTCACGATCAAGATGCGCCCCGTAAACTGGATGATATATATTCCCTTTACTTGAATCTAGAAATAAGAAAAAAATGATATTAATTCTTCATAAAATATAAATGTCTACATTTTTACGTTTAAATTTGTATTAATGCAAACATTATAGAGTCTATAATAATCTTTAGTGAGCATAAATTCAAATAAAATTACTATACTTGCGGACCGGAAACTTGTATACCAATGTCAAAATGGCGACTTTTAATGACTATATAAAAGGGGGGGGGGGCATCAACATCAACTTTTCGCGTAGTTTTAGTTTTCTTCTATGTAAAATCGATATTTTTTTTTTACACTCAAATATTAATCAATAGTTAAAGTCATAAAACAAATCTAAAAAACTATATAGCATGAAAGTTTAAAAAATTCAATATTCATATTAAAACTAGGGTTACTTTTCTTTGTAATTCAGTATTTTTTAAAAACAAAAAAACGTAATACAACTTCAATGAAGCATATGAAATGTATTTTAATTTTGTTTTTACAAAATGTCACTCATTTTTTAAAACGATGAAAGGTGTATTAGTTTTTGTTTTACGTTGTTTCTTTTTCTTAAAAACTAAAGTCTGCATGGAACTAAAATTATATCGAAAATAAGTTTTTGTGATAATTAATTAACAAACGAACTCATCAATTAATTTATTGTCTGTAACTGATATAATTTCAACTTTCAACGTACCTCCTCTCTTCATTCAGCAAAAATTACGTAATTTTAGAACTCCGTTTTCCTTGTTTTTTAAACCTTTTTACAAAGTAACAAAAATAAAAATGTTCGCATTGATACAAACACTTAAACCTTTTACTGCTTTTATTATAGTACTACCATCATAGGTAGTTCTCGAAAATTTCAGTTAATTTTTTCACACGCATTTTGTGTTGGTGTTTAAATCTTCTTGGTTTAATTTATTATTTATTTTACAAAATGGTTTCTTCCTTCGTACGAAGGATTGTAATGATGCAGCGGTAAAATTTACTTCTTCAAACAAAAATGATGCATAAAAAAAATCATTGTATTTTTATTTTTATGCATAAATTTTATTTTTTAACATCTCATGAAAAAAGTAAGATAGTGCGAATACATTTTAAAAGTGATAGGAAATACAAAACTTCTGGTTTAAAATTGTTTTCAAATAGTCAACGTCGACTTTTGTTTGATAAAAAACAAATGATAATGACCTCTACCGAGACATGATTGTTTGAAATTTTGGAATTACGAAGAAAAATCGAGTTAAGAAAATACATTTTGTACAATCCTCGAACTTTACTACTACTAAATTTGATCAGTTCATGACTTCATGGTAATTTACCCTGAATTTGTCGGAAGCTCAGAAAAAACGTCAAATCAAAAGTAATTTCATGAGGATCCTCCATTTTTAACACTGAGTGAAACTAACTTTCGTTGAATGTTTTTTTTGAGAATTTGAGAAGTTTCTACTAATTTTGGAATGTTTTAATTTTCATGCATATGTTTTTTTAGTTTTTGTTTTTTACAAGGTTTCTTACTAGTCTTCAGACTTCATCAGTTGATGTTTTATGATCTCGTACACTACAGTTTGCTAATTAATTTTTATACACACTTCTGATATTTTTATTTTCAAATAACATTAACAATTACCAAATTAACTGCAAAATAAACTCAGTACATGGTGCAGGATGAGTTTTTTTTTAAATACCTAGAGAAAATTTTGCCAAATTGATAAAAATTCTTCTGGTAACAACATTTTTTCAAATTTTTGTATTCAACCATGTAAATTTTAAAAAGAAGTTAAATGATCCGTTATTATTGAGGATGCTTGTACTAAATCTTTCAAAATATTTACTACACTTTACAAAATAAAAAAAAAGCATAAAAACTAAAAAAAAAAAATACTAGCTCTATTTAAATTTGACGAAAAAATCCCCAACAAAATATAAAAAAGCAATATGGCGACCATTTACGAAAAAAATATCGAATAAGAAAACTAAGAAGAGTAAATAAGATTAAACGATAATACTGACTTTTGTTTTAATAACTTGCGGGCATTTTTTTCTAGAAAAGCTAAGTAATGAATGGTGAAATAAAAATAAATACAAAACGAAAATTAAAACATCTGATTTTTCGACCGTTTTCGTTCTTTTCTTTTCTTTTTTAGAAAATAAATAGTGATTTTTTTAATGATTTCAAATATTGCATCATAGAGATTAAATTGAAATTATTGCTGTTTAAAAGAAATAAAACTTATTACAAAAATGGAGAATAACAGCCCCCACTGCGAGCACAAAAGATTAGAATAGGGACATTTCTTTTTTATTTTAAAAGTGTAAAAAAAATAAAATTTTAGCAAACACATCTTGAAACTGTTTTCTCAATAAACATTCAAATATCTTCTCATTGATGAAGTGTTGTGGATGCGATCTTTTCTTTTAAAACCCTTTTTTTACTCTTTTTAGAGATAACACGAGGAGTTCTAAAAAGCAAAAATCAAAATTTTCTCTATGGCTTCATGATTTATATCCAATTTGCAGCGTTATATGCACATCAACTGTCATTTATAAGTATAGTGCCCAAATGTATTCGGTTTTCTTTGACAAACTCAATAAAATAGTAAAATGATTTTGCATTTCTTTGAATTCCTCCGAAAAGCCATTTGTTGACTCACTTTCCTCCTTCAATTATATTTTCGATGTGCAATCAAGATTTCATCGATCTCTACATTTTCTGGACCAGCATTTTTTTTTCTCGATTTATAATGACAACACAAATCTTGATGAAACTTGAACCAAGCTACAACTGTAGGAATTGTATTTCTTGCATCAGAAATAGATTCGTATTTTTCCCTAATATCCATGTAGGATTCTGAAAAAAAACGAATTCTTCATTATACTGCATGAATTCAGAGCAGCGTCAAATGAACCTATTAGATAACTTATTAATTTTCATATCACAAACTAAATTATTAATTGATTATAAATAGGTTTTCGATGTTTTTTTACCAATTCCTTAAATGATTTTTATTTTTTCATATGCTTTTTTTTCTCGATTTGATAATAACAAACCTTGATCCCCTGTGCGTACAGAGGAGCAGTTTTTGTATTCTTCTTCTTACACTAATCTCGACCTCCTTCCTTGCGCGCGTAGAGGGATCGTTATTTTTAATTCTTACCAAAAAAATGCAATTATATATATTTTTTTAAATTTATAAGTGTTATTGAAAAATGTATTAGGTACCATCACAAATATGCGTAAGGTTTAAAAATATTAATAGTAAGGCACATACGCGATTAAATCGGTAGACATGCTTTTTAAATAAAAAAATTAAATACCATATCAACACTGGTATAAAATTTAAAAAGATCACTTTCAAAAGCAGCAACAACAGTTTGTGTTACAATAAAATCAGGAATTATTTTTATGCTTGTGTTTTATGTGAAACTGTTAGTGTTTGTTAACTTTTTGTAATATGTTCAGTTAATAATGGCATTGGTCCATGTTGTAAAAATTATTGTAACATTGAGTATGAATAGCAACCAAGGCTGTCGACAACACAAAGCATGTTGTTGTTACTCGTTCAATTACGTTACAAAAATGACTGTAATAAGAGCTTTTAGGGCAGATTTTTTAGCAATATACCAATTGTAACCAATTAATATATAGAACAACCACAAAATTTAAAACTTTCACTGACCAAATAACCTTATTTTATTTTTATAAAATTAAAAACTACTTAAAAAATACTAAAAACGTCATTTAACACTAAGCAGACAGGAAATTATTTACACAATATTTATTTTTGTTGCACAATCATTCAATACATTGTGTACAATAATTGAAGAAAAATGTAACTACAACTATAAAAAAATAAAACTGATTTAAAAAAATGACAATTATGGAAGAGGTAAACTGTCAAAGTTGTTTTAAGCTGGGTTTTTTTTTTGTTTTCTTTTTGCAATTGAGGTGAGATTTAATAATAATAAACTTTCATTTTATTTTCCAAAAAGGAATTCCAATACCAACATCTGTCACTAACGAAAGTGACACAGTTACAAAAAAAATGTCAATAAAATATCACTTCTTAATATGTAGTTCCCAGCAACTTTTATCGCAGCTGCCATGACAAAAATTCTATTTCATGACATAAAAACTCCGAATAATGATTACGAGTAAAAAATTAGCGCGTAATTTAATTTTTTTTTTGTGATGAAAATTTATATTTCCTTTTAAAGTATTTTTTTTCTTTTAGTTTAACACATTTTTTTACTTTCATTTTTTTTATCAGTATTTCTTAAATTATAAAAAAAACTCCGCCAAATAAAATAGTTACTTTTTTTTTGTCAGTTCGACAAAGCAAATGTCGACGCTAATTATTTCATGATTTCCTTTTTGATATAAAGTTAAAAAGTAAAGTAGAGATACTTAGCAGTGTGAATTGGTGCAGTGCCTCGGTAAATAACAAAGTCTGATTTCGGCTTCTCATGTTACTTTTACTGTGATAATTGTAGTTTTAGATTACATAATTCCAGTTCGCTTTTTCACCCTTTCATAACCAAATCACATGGTTGGGCCAGAAGTTTTATTAGAACACATCTGCAGTCTTCTCTGCTCAATAATACTTTCAACAGCAAAAATAGCTGCTTTATCCATTGTCAGTCATACAATTTATTTTTTATAGTGATTAAAAAGATCAACCTTTGAAATCTTATAACATGAAAAAGCTAAAGTGTAAAATGAATGATTAAGTTACTGTAGTGTTACTACACAGATTGCTTGTCAAATTACATTTAAAAAAACTTGTTTCTGAGTGAACTGAAATGTTTCGATATTGCTTAAAAATTTTCAATTTGAAATGGAGATCTTTCGGGTTGTGTAAAATAATTCTGAAAGAAAGATTATTTATAGTACTTTGTAACTTTGTAAACTTTTTTATAGTCAAAAATCGGCTTTAAATTTTAAAAAAAGAGAAAAAATTCACAACTGATGAAATAATTAAAATATATTTTTTTTATTTATCATAAGGTTAGCGCACATCAAGTTTTTAAAGGCAGTGCATTTACCAAAAAAGCATTTATATGCTAATTATGCCATATCATAGTAACATCGGTAGACGGCAAGCTTCATCGGGGCCTCGGATAGTGGTGTGTGACCTCGATACCTTGGTTATCAAATCAACATTTACTTTTTTTCTACCTACATATGAAAAATTTTCACGGATTTTGACGTCATTGTAAGATCTTTTGTTCCTTTTTTTTTTTTTAATCCAAAATCGTATTTTATTTTGTTCATCCGAAGTTTCGAAAAAAAACTATAAAATTTAACTATTCTCTTAGCCTTATGTGATAAAAACTTAAAGAAAAATTTCAAGATGTTAAAAATTGCTGCAATAAGTTATGAAATGATCTATAATCTATAACAAAAATTCTAACTTGTATTTTAGTTGTTATTTTCAGTTTTTTAGTTGAATTGTTCACCTATACAGGGGAAAAAGTAAAATAAGCAATGTAAAATCTTAGTAGAAATTTACAAATTTACATTTTTATGTCTATTTACCTACAGCATGTTTGTTTTGAAAAACCTAACACAAATTCACTACTTTTTTTTTTTTATAGCCAATGTTAAAAACAAAACAAAGGAATGTGTTAATTCTAACTACATTTGTCTTACTCTTAGTCTTATCAAACAGATCAGTCATTAGAAGTCGGACATTCCTGGTTGCCTTGAGAAAGCTAGGTAATTTTGAATGAGTAGGAGAAAAATAAATTCAGGTGTTTTGGTTTGACATCACCAACATGTATAGATCGAGCAATGTTGGTAATTTGTCATGTCCACAATATAGTAAATAAACTATGAATAAAAACTTTAAAATCTGCATTTTTATTAAATTTTTTGTTTGTTTTGCTTAAAGGTTGAAGCTGATTTCTGTGGATATATTTCTTCTAGTAAACAGTCTTTTAAAAAATTGTAGATATGGATATGCATATAGAAAGTAGATAAAGTTTAGTAAATGTCGTTAATCACAGATTACAAGAGAGAACAAAGTATCATTGTATGATCTCTGTGGAGTTTCAGATGGAGGTGAGTCTTTTCATCTCTAGCTGCTTCATTTCCCTGTTTTGGGAAAGATTACATTCTTTTAGTTGATTGGCTACAACTCGCTATAGTCTCAATTATCTCTTCCAAAAATACAAACTTGAAGGTTTTTTAATTTTCTCAAACTACCAATAATAGGTTGAAAATTCTTTTTTTATAACTCACTATCCATTTTAAAGAAATGACAAGGTATAAAAAGAGAATTGTTGTTGTTGAAGAAGAAAGAAGAACCCCTAAAAACCTATAAGAATTTTCTTTATGAAGAATGTCTTTTCTAAATTTATAAGTTTATCATATTTTAATGTCTTTTCTAAATGTGTGAGAGTTTATCTCATATTTGAGAACACCTGTTCAGAAACCCTAGATATTTTGTCTAAAGTGCCCAGAGTTTTTTGGGAAAGTCTATGCAAGGTGTATATTGAAATTTGTACAATTTGTATGTTGTAAAAATATTTTGTCATTTTAATAAATGTTTGTTTCTTTACAAATTTCACCTTGATTAAGAATCTATTTTGTTCATTAGCTTTAAAACTACCTGTAAAGGGAAGGAATAGAGAATTTGAAATCCTCCCTTCATCTTGCCTTCCCCACTCTCTCTTTAAATGTTAGTAAATGCTGAAAGCCACTTCTTGTCATGGACTGAAATTTGGTAAAGGGCTAATTTTCAATTATTTTTATTTATCCATGTAAAAGATGCTGCTATCTGTTTTCTAACATATACAAGACAGTGGACATGGTTTTGTAGTGACCCTGGTTCCTTCAGATATATATTATGAAACATGACTGCAAGTAAAAACTTGATATCCTCAAAATTGAATGTTTACATTGTCGCTATCTTTCATGTTGATGTTATTAGTCTGCTTATTTCTATGACTATAATCATTAAAGTTGTAGTTGGATATAAATTTACAACTACAATCATGATATTCACAAGAATATCCATAGGAAGAGATTTATTTAGTTATTGTTATCATACATTTCACAGAGTCGTATATATCATTGTCTAAACTAAAAACAGTAAAGAGCATAATTGTTTTAACCTTATAGCTATCCAGCAATATGCTTTTCAGATGTAGATATATCTTCACAAGAAGATGCAATCAACTGTTGAGATAGTACAAGAAATAAAATACATGTCAAGCTATTTCATGTTGAGTCATTTGAAAAGGGTAATTTTATATAGAAGATGAGCACCAGTTCTTTCAGTAAAATAGTTACATTCATGTTGGGTTTAATATTGGATACTAAATACTAGTGGATTTGGTTACCCATAATAAGTTTCTATCAGTGACCTATTTCAGCACTGCAATTGGATTATGTTTTAAAATAGCTGAAAAGGTTTTTCTTGTTGAGGTGACCACTACCTGGGAACCTAATTTCTGATAGGTCTATGGATCGAATAAAGAATATAAAAAAAAGAAATACTGGTCAGGACTAGATTAGGGGACCATATACGACCTGTGAAAACTAAAAGCCAGGCATTTTTTATCTAAGTTCATATCTGTTTAGGTGTGGTTAATGAGAGTTAAAAAGCAGATAATTCACACAGTCAAGAAAGCTTCTTCTGAATGAACATAAAGTGTATGTAACTCAAATTGGGTGAGATATGAGTGCATGTTATAAGGAAATGAATGATGCCATTATGAGTGGCCAATCTAGTGTTCTTAATATGTGAGTATATCTTCCTGCTATTTCAACTGATACTTAAAATGTAGGAGGAAACAAGTGTTTGAATTGATGCAAAATCAACACTGACATAATATATGCTAGTACCCTATAAAAGGTTAAGATGAAAGAGTGGACAAATGTCATAAAAGTGATATATACACATGATGATCATCAAAGATCAACAAAATGAAAGCAATAGAGGAAGAGTACACAGATTATTTTTCATTTATTTTATGTCCTCAGCACAAGCCATTTAAAAAGAATATTTCATCACTTCCTGTAACTCCTTATATATAGAAATGCAACTTTTAACATACAGAGACTTGAATAATTCCTAAATGTTTACATGTATCTTTATGTACACCTATATGCTAAATATGATCCTAAAATTTTCCTGGTTGCATTGACCAACTGAAAACAAACACACACACAAATTACCTGATTACTACTTGATGAGTTTCATTTCTTAAAGTCTTGTAACTAACAACATTAGTTTACACTCTGGTGATATTCTTTTTGTACCAATAAAAATAAACATTATTTCTTGCTAATTTTTAAACTTTGCCACTTTCTGCCTTGTAACTAAACAATTTAGAATTGCAGCTTAATTCAACTTGTGAATGACACACACAATTTTTAATCATTTTCACCCCAAACAAAACAATGAAATCAATAAGATGCAAGAGGTTACTGAGTGTGAGAGAATATGAAAAAAAAGAAAACATTATTAAGGAGAAAGAACAATAAAACAGGAATTAAGAAGACAGAAGATAACAACTGGCATTGCATTTTAATTTTTGAAGATCAAAATTGACTAGAAGGCAAGAAGCTGAAAGTTCCACAAGTGAGATGTGTGAGAAAAGAAACTGTAAGCATATAACTTATGGTTATATTTAATCATTTCAACTGTAAAATGCTGATACCTAGCTGCCAATCTAGTATTGCACTTAAATTTGTAAAGCCTAAGTAACAAAGAGAACAATTACCATGAAAATAGTTATATTGGCACTTCATATTATATTTTCTATCATGCATCTTGTTATAACACATCACTATAGATGTGTTCCCCAAGGTTGTATACCTGTATTTCTCTTTCCATGTTAGCTGGCAATGTGGATGCTGTTTTTGAAATCTGGACAGTCACAAGAGACATGAATCCCATCTTTTGAGTACGATAAATAGCCTGATTGTTGGGCTTAACATAACTGCTATTTATAGTCAATCATATCAGAGTGGCGGGGAATTGTTTAATATAAGACTAAGAGCAACATGTGCCTGCTTCAAATATCTTACCACTGAGCCTTCTTTCAGTGTTCACCCGTAGGCTGGCACTGAAGAGAAATTCACTGGAAAGAAACTAACAAATTTTTAGCAGCTCCTCTACTGATGCCCTGTCGGTATCCAGATGTGATCTGTAACATTCCAGCCTATCAGTTATCACATATAGTAAAGTTATTTTGAAATGGTTGAGATAAGAAAAAAAACAGTATTTGCTTTATTCAAACTATTGTCCTCATCTTTGTTGCCATTTGTAAGACATTACAGCTGTTCTACGCTCCGGCTTTCTTCAGGTGCTAGGAATTTCAAACCTAACCCTTTATTACAATCACTGGGGTATATCATTCTCCTCCCTTGCATACTAAAGCCACTTTTGGAAGGCATGAGTTATCTCCCTCTAATCCTGCAAGTTACTTGTTCACCACTACTGTAGCATAGTATTGAACTCACAGCTCTTTGGGTCACAGAAACTAACCAACATCTATACCCACTGGGCCATGTTCCTTAATGGTTCAATTTGAAATTCCTAGCACCTGAAGAAGGCCGGAGCGTAGAACGGCTGAAACATTCCACAAATGGCAACAAAGATGAGGGCAATGGTCCGAATAATGTAAATACTACCTCATCTCAGAAATACTGACAGAAAAAAAAGCATTGTAAGTTACTTTCTGAAATAATGCTGAGCATCAAATCTATTACACAGTTATCTACACTAAAAAGGTATTTCTTAGCGATTACTTTATTAAAAACAGTTGCACATGGAGATTTTTATCATTGTCCTTGTAGCTGTAATATTAAAAAAGAAAACTTGTATGTATTGTCAAGTAACAAACTTGTCCCTTACTTTTGCAAAAAAAGAAAAGAAAAGAGAAAAAACCTGGAGAGCAAAGCAAGTGCATAGCTAGTTGGGGAGAAAGCAAGGTCGACTGGTAGGATTTGAGATATGCATAATGAAGAAGGGTTTCTATCACTGATAGGATAGCCTTTTTGTTAACTGATGTCTGTCAATATTATATAGTAATTTTTATTTGTACATTGGTATTAGTACCTTTCTGAGCACCATTTGTTTTAGATTTAATTTATGAGGGAAAATCATTATTTATAGTGATATTCTTTATCTTTTAAGTATTTTGCAGTTTTCATATTGATTTTGGTTTTGCAAGAGTGTAGGTGGGTATTCTTCATAGTAATTTGTGTTTAAGTTACATTCAGAGTTTGCTTTTATAGTCCATAAGTTTAAATTATTTTTGTTATTTACAGTGATTTAGTTTTATTTGTTGGGTTTATTAATTAATTTGCAGAAGGTAAAATTTTTGGAAACAATTTGAACTTAGGTTATTTATTTTATATATTATTTTTAAAGTAACTTTATTCATAGATTTTAATTTAATCTTTTTGAACAAAATAATCTTTATGACAATTTAGCTTGTTATTTATTCATGATGCTTGATTCATTTGTTTTTGTTTTTTTTATCAACACTTTATAGGTTATTTAAAAGCAAAACATTTTGAATTTTTAAAACAATTTTTTGTTCTTTGCAAGTGAATATTGCATTAACAATTTTTGTTTGGGAATAACTTGAATTTTTGTGCTACAAGTCTTACTATTTAACCCCTAGATTCATACCTTTTTCAAGTGTATTTGATTATAAGTGGATGAAACAAACTCTACTGGAATTTGAACATGGCTCTCTGATTTCTCATTCTAAGTTGGTATCCTTTATACAACTCACACATCTTATTAGGGATGCAGTTATTAAGTCATTATTTACATTGTAATTAATGTCTCTTAAAATATTTATTAAGTAATTAATATACATGCTACTTTTTAATTTATATTAACTGGATTTTTCAATTTTTCAGTAGAAGTCACTACTAGTACGTATCAATACTGCTGGAATCTATAAATTACTTAATTGGAGTGGCAGAATGTACCCTTCTTTTTGTTCATAGTCCAATTTTTCATGTCTATAAAGCTCAAAATATGTATGTGCATGTCCACTCAAAACACTAAAAGTTATTTATATCTGGCAAATTTATTTGTTCCTGTGTTTGTGTTTTTGCACGTAAATATTACTTAAAACTGTGACAGTTTTATCATTGATGGATTTTTCAGTGTCCCCACATGCTACTGAATGTGACCAGTTTGATGTCTAAAGTGAGTTTACTGGCAGCATTATGTAAAAATTTCTCAAGCTCCCACTTCCCTCAGTACTTCTTCTTTTGAGGACGCTGTGTAATGACACCAGCCCCCTCACCTGGGAAGGAGAACCCTGAATTAATATTAATTTCAATTTTCCCCTTATTATTGATAAGATTTTTCAGTGTGCTCACATTGCTACCAAATGTGACAAGTCTGAGGTTTAAAGTGGAATTACCAGTAATACCATGGAAAAATTGCTCAAGTCCTCTCGGGGATGCCAGGTAATGACAAAGGAAAGTTTCTACCTTTGAGGAGGAGGATCTTGAGCTAATATTAATTTCAACTTGCCCCTTATTATTGATTTCTATTAACACCTGATTTATATCTTGGCTAACTTAGTAGTTGATACTTATATTTTCTATTTTAAAAAAACATTTTGTTACTAATTACCTATGTGATTTTTTATGAGTTTTACAAAAAAGTAATTGTTTTATATGTGTTACTTATGTAAATAAATTGCTAATTTATTCAAATAAAACCATCTTTTACTTTAAATTAGGTTAGCATGTTGGTCATAAATTGAAAGGAAAGAGAAATAAGCAATGTTGGTATTTTGTAGTAGATTTTGAAAACTAAATATTAGAAATTATTACATGTTGCATATAAAACAAATGACTAACAAAAGATTTCAAACTCTCAAAATCGCAACAATTTTCTTCATATCATTTATTCTTTGACATAAACAAATCTAAAAGTAAGTTACTTTCCCACCACCATAATGTAGCTTCCCTGTGACTTTTCTATAAATACTTACTATGGCACCTAGACTCTGAATTCAAGTGCAGTACTAGATTGGCAATTAGGTCTCATCATCATACAGTTGAAATGGCAAGATATAACTAAGTTCTAAGTTAACAGTTTCTTCTCTTGCACTTCTTGCTTGTGGAACTCCTTTCTACCTTCTTGCTTTCTAGTCAAGATTGATCTTCAAAAATTTAAAAACTATGTCTTTGTTAATTCCTGTTCTTTTATTATTCTTGCTCCTTAATGTTTTTTTATATTCCTTCATACTCAGTAACATGTTAGTAGCATGTTAGTGGCTTTGTTGCATTGCTTAGGGTGTAATGAGTAAAACAAAACATGACTGCATAGGGCAGTGGAACAAAGAAAAAGGATTACGCCCATGCAACAAAAGGTTTTATTTTTTCTATATATAGCTATCTTCCATACAACATATCAAAATTACTTAATAATGGTATTTCATTTATAATTACTGAAGAAAAGTAATTCATGGTTGAAAGATGGGTGGCTATATAAGAGTTAACATTGAAAACACTATGATTCAGTTTAATGAAGTTTGTCAGATCAGCAATGAATCCACTCAATGTTGTATATACCAGTCTTGCTATTTTTATAAAGAGATAATTTAATAAAGATAATCATCAAATGACAAAAGTAAATGATTGAATAATTAAAAAAAAATAAATGAGAAGTGGGAAATATTTAAAATTTTCTATGTTCCCTTTTACAAGTACTTTTTTCTTTAAGAGCAAAGGTTTGTATAAATCAATTTCTTAACAAAAAAAAAAATACTTACTTTGAAAAGTTCACCACTCAAAATGTTCAAGGGGATGAAAAAAATGAACCTACCTTGGGCAAAGCTGGTTCTTTGGATCCTTTAGGCAAAATATTCAGGGTTTTAGAACAGCTGTTCTCAAATATATAAACTCTCACAGGTTTAGAAAAAATGTTCTTAATAAAGAAAATTCTTGTAAGTTTTTTTTTTTTAATAGTTATTCTTCCTTTTCTTTTTTCTTTAGTCACAACAGTAGTAGTTGTAGTAGCAGTAGTTTTTTTTTTTATCATCCCAGGTCACAGCTTTTCTCACCTGAGTGGTCAAGTCCATTCTGGTCTCAGATGAGAGCTTTCTTACCCAGGTGTGATCTATTCCTTTCTGAACTTGCAGTTAAAGTCTCTCCTCTTATACAGCAAGCAAGTGACTCCAACCAGATCAAAAACCAAGTCCTTAAAGGACACATACTTTTTTTATCCCAGTTAATTAAAAAATAAAAAAATGAGAATCACTATTCAGTCAAAACATACCAGTTTTCAATTCAAACCTTTTCTGTTTTTTGACAGCATCAAAACAAAGCCCATCCTGTAAAATTAAGTCATAGAATGTTTAAACCCACTGGCTTTACTAAGGTGGGTTTTTATGACATAGATTTGAAGCCTGTCTTCTCCCCATCAAATCTTTACACAATTTTCATTCGGTTTTTCTTTTCTCTTTTTATAAACTCTCTGACTTCATTTTAGCAGTTTCTTTTTCAAATAAATTGTATTAGTAATATTTTAATTTTCCTATTTTTAATATAATTCAATATTATCTGTTTCATAAAAAAATAATTTTTATATTTATTTTTACATATTCCAACATTTTACTTTTATCATAAAATATCGTTTTTATTAAAAAAAAATTTATATATCATTTATACTGAAATAAATGTTCACATTCATAAGAGTTTAAAAATAATATTGACAATCTTTATGAATGATCTTTATTTTCCTGTTCAACTTATTTTTCTTAATGATAAAACACAAAGTTAAGAATTTTAATTTATTAAAAAAAAACAAAATGAGTAGTTAAATTTAACTTAATTTTGATAACATTTGCAATTATATAAAAATTTTGCAGCACCTGATACACATTATCTCATTCAGATTTTCTCAAAAGCCACATCTTCTAAGTTTTGTATTCAAAATGTAAAAAAAAAGCAATTTCTAAAAAACATTAATGGATTTTATTTTTTACTCTGACATGTGTTTATTACATCAAACATTATTTTTAGTGGATATCTGAACAGACACTCCATTTTTTCAAAACCATGTTTATTTCATTTAACAGCTTTTGAGAAAATCTGAAATAACGAATATGTGTGAAAGCAAATAGAATCTTGCTTGACTATAAAGCTTCTATTAGCTGAGCAATCAAAGCACACCAAATCAGATGGTGGTTTCTCCTGCAATTTAAAAAAAAATCTTTATAATCATTTCACCTCAAACAAGGCAGAACCACCACTGATGCTCAGGGGATTACAATGAAAGAAAAATAAGGTACAGGGGATGTCAAAGAAAGGATAAGAGATGGCTATTGACATTGCATTTAAACTTTTAGCGATTGTAGCTATCAGGGAAGCAAGCAAATGGAAGGGAGTTACACAAACAGGAAGTACAAGAAACTGTTACAGTAGAAGAGGAAGTCAGTTAAGTGCCATATGTGATACATGCTTGGGCAATCATGTCTCGATAGAAACATGACTGACTGGGCAGAATATTATCCTGCAGTAGGTTGCCATTGCTTTCTGTGGTAGACTGGTTGCCAACCAAGGCTATAAAACCCAATCTGTCCTGTTATTTAACCCATAACTGGAAGGAAGAGACGGATTAATACCTTTCCCAAGGGTATTTGTGCGTAAGTGAATGCAATGAATTCAGCTGGAATTCGAACTCGGCTCCCCGATTTCTCATTCCGAGTCGATATCCAATGCACCACAATGCACATCCACTATCTAGTAGCAGGCATAAATACATGTGGTTGGAGAACCAGCAAAAAAGTTTTTCTGAGAAATTGCCATGAAAATACTTCAAGAAAAGACAGAGGAAGCCATATTACATCAGTAAGAAAGTGAATAAAGGTGGGCTGCCAAGTCAGGATTGATTATATTGCAGATCCTCATCTGATTGTTGAGAACCTCAAGATGAATGCAGGAGCACCTGATCAGATGTAACATGTTAGAATCCAGCCAAAAGGTACATCCATTTTTATTGAATTTTCTCAAGTGTGCAGGCTAGTAGATGAAATAAACACTGTTTAAAAACAAAAATACAGAGAGCATCTACTCAAATATAGGTATCCACAAAAAAATAACATTTGTGTAACAGTGACTTGCTTCGGCAACCAAACAGGCCAGAATCGGGTGTATGTTTTGTAAGGGATTGTGGCAACAGTGAATTGGCGAGCATTGGTCAGATGGAGAACCGGACAGCACTTCGTGATAAACAGAATTGGTGTCGCTTGTAGCCATTTATATTTACTGTGCTGAGCACTCATTGGCTGAGTGGTAGCCAGGTCGAGTGCATAAAATGTGGTATGCTCATTTTAAGGGTGTCTCGTTGTTATTTGAGCCATCATTCATGTGAGAATAGTGTTTCAGAGATTAAGGGAAGACTTGTGACTTTGGCTTGCCTGTTTGGAATACTTTCCTGTGGTTGCTTCCTACCAACACATAATTTTTTTTTTCTTTTGCAACAGTTTGATATAATAAAAGCATGTGTATATACCATACATGAAAACACACTCATACATATGAGAAAATGTATTTGCGTATATTCATATAGATACATATTTCTACAAATACAGAGTATCCCAAAAGTTACTCTACTGTAATATTATAAAACAAAAAAATAAAATAAAATTATTAAAAATATATGAATTTAAAAAAATTAAAACTAAAATACATATAAAAACTGAAAAACAATTGTAACTTGAAACATAGCAGTATTTATAAAACAGTATTATGGTAAAGTAACTTTTGGGCCACCCTGTAAACATACAAAGATGTACTTTGCACTTATGTGTACATCATTAAGTCAAAGGTATTTACATGAATCTAAACAAATGCAAACACATACATATGCCTATGAGTGCACAAATACACATCCGAATATGTATGTTTGTATATGAGAGCGATAAAGGCGCATTTTAGAGAAACTCAAAATTCAAGGCAGTAGGTTTAGAGGCAGGAAGAGATAAGAAAAAAGATGAAAGAGAGAAAAGGATTTATTTGAAAACTAAATATAAGCTGCTGAAAGATCTCAGGTCTCCAAGGGCTTAATCTGAAGCATTTATATTAAACACAGAAGCATCCCTAACTTTAGGTTATTATCAAGAGATTATTTTTTTTGCTCAACACAGAACAGTTTTAAATATTTGGGATATGTTTTTCTCATCAATCACTGAACTTTTTCCACTGGGGTGGAGAAGTAGAGGGAAATAGAAATGATAATGCATGTATACTTGACCCCACACTTCACATTTTGAGAAAAATGAATACCACAATCCCTTGGTAAAGTCATTTGTACTTAACATCAGCAGTGATCCTTTCTATAAAAATAAATAAAAAAATAACAGGTTCATATTTAAAACTTTACAGAATAGAAGTTTTATTTTTATATTCTATAACTTTTCTTATTTCTGATAATTATAACTTGGAATATAATTGCAAAGAATTTATGAAAATGCATCTGACTATTATCAAACTGAGAAGGCTAATTTATAAATTAATACATAGTAACATATATTCATTTGTTTTCCTGATATTCTGTGAATGATCTCAAAGAATAATTTTTCATAGCATTTTTTCTTCTTAGTAACTCTTGTCATTCTGTGAATCTGTTGTCTGATATCATTGAAATTTCATTTCAGATTAGATACCCCTTTAATGCCAAGTAGATAAAAATGAACATGTTCAACATCTCTTTGTTTTTAATCAAAGTCACAAGGCTGCTCAAGATGTGTGCTGTATACAGAAATTAATTACTGACAGAATGGCACAGAAATGATTTTCCAATTTCAAGGCAGGGAAATTCAAACTCACAGACTCTCTAAGGTTAACCTGTTCAACATGATGGGAACCAATTGCACACACTGATTAAAGAAGAAACCTATTAGACTCAGAATATGGCAAGCTCTCATGTTACTGTTGCTTGTCTACCTTCAATGGGTAAAGTCTAGAAACATGGCACAAGGGTGTCACATATATTGACTGAGAGAAACAAACTTTAGTACTCTTCTATTGCCACCAAGTTTATTCACTTGATACAAGGCTACTCATGAATACAACAAAAAGACTTGGTTGGGAAGTTCTGCTATACCCAGCATATTCATCTGATCTAGCTCCTTCAGACTACCACTTTTTCAGTCACTTTCTAACAATTTGAAGGATGCTTTGTTCAACAACAATGTGGAGCATAAAACATTGCTTGATGAATTTTTCAAGCCAAAACCTTGTAATTTCTATCATTAAGGCATAGTGGATCATTGGCAGAAGGTCATAAACAATGAAAGGATTACATTGTTAAATGATTCATCAGAACTATTAATAAACAATAAGTATGAAAATAAATTATAATAAACAAGAAAAATTTATATCACAACTTAATATTTTAGCTTTTTACTAATCTTGAAAATATACTAAATTATCAGACAAAACAAATATTAATTGACTAGTAAAATGGGATTCACTTTGGACAAAACTTTTTTTTTTTTTTTTTTAATCGTGTCACCCCAAGCAAGGAATTCCACTGCTATTATAGCGCAGGGGGTTACATAGAGCAATTGGGTATGGGAAATGTCAGAAGGAGAGAGTTGGAGAGAGTGGGTGTGAGTTAGTGTGTTAGGAGGTGTCTATTGACCTTACATTTAAACTCCTGGAGGTTGTAGCCGTCGAGGAAGCAAGCATGCGGTAGGGAATTACACAGCCGGGAAGTGCGAGGAAAGAAGCTGTTGGAGTAGAAATTGCGGTTACATTTCATCGGTTTCACTGTAAAAGAGTGGGACCTAGTTGCCAATCTAGTATCTCGTGCAAATTCACATCTAGGGGGCACCAGTGATTTAAGTTCGTCAGAGCAGAAGCCATGAAATTATTAATATTGTTTATTAAAAAAATTAAAATTTTTCTCACCTCACTGTATCTCTTGTTGAAAAAAGACTTTCATCAGATATGATGTCATCATCACTGCAATAGTGGTTTCCAGCCAAGTGTTTTTTCATGTTGGGCAACAGATGATAGTCAAATCAAGAGAATAGGGGGATGATCAACTAGTTCAAAGCCACAGTCATGCATGGCAACCATAGAAACAAAAGACTTATGTACTGGAGCAGTCCTGATGAAACAAAACCTCTTTTGTCAGTTCTCCTAGGAATTTGGTCATGATAGCCTTTCATCACTGCAAGTTAGTATAACACGCTCCATTGATGATGTGGCACTTTTGAAGATATTCAATAAACACAATGCTTTTTGAAACCAAAAAAACTGAGGCCATTACTTTCCTTATAGATGAAATGACCTTAGTCTTCTTTTGAAACAGGTAAAGTGAGATGTTTTCACTGCATGGATTGTTTCTGTTTCTGACTCAAAGTGATAAGCCCAACAGTCATTCCAAATTCAGAAACATTTAAGGAAACCAGCTGGATCAGCCTTATGCAATGCCAATTTTTCCAGCAATGTGATCAGCCTTGTGTACTTTTGATAAGGTGTCAAAAGACATACATGGCACCTACCAAGTAGAAATCTTCATCATAGCAAGTTCATTATGCAGAATATTCTCAACTCTTTCATGGGATATGCTACTTACACTGGTTATTTGATTTATAATCAATCACCTTCACCTGTTATCCATCATCATGTGTTGAACAATGTATTTTCCTCAGTGATCACATTTGCAGGATGTTCAAATTTTGAGTCATCTTTTCCTTTCATCTCCAAAATTCAGCTGACCACTTTTGCACTGTTGGTAAAGCTGAAGCATCATCCCCTAATGTAGCAACCATGTCAGTATCAATGTCCTTGGGGGAGCTAAACCTTTTTACTGCAGGTACTTCATGGCACCATGATACCAAATTTTAACCATTTTCAAGAGAAGACACTACTAGTTACTTTTTAAGTCTTTGAACAGTTCGATGTTAGTTTACCTAGAAAAAAACAATGCAGTTATTTATAAGAAGAGTTGAAAATTAATGCATGCAAGATTTCACAGCTCTAGTATCACTTCTTCATAGTCAGCCTATGAACTTTTCAGCCCAATCTTGTAAAGAATATTAAATTGTTCTTTCTTGTGCTATTCTATTATACAATTTATAAATAAGATCCAGTAAAACATGTTGAGCTGTAGCTAATAACAACATTGAAGTAGCTAATAGAAATTCAAAGAAAAGACTATCATTATAAATAATACTATTTTTCTTCAAGTTATCTTTAGAAAAATATTATTTCAAATTTAAAAAGTACTCAATCATGAAATTAAATTCAAACTTGCATTTTAATAAGGTAAATAAAAAAATTATATAGAAATTTTATAAAGCATGACAAAATATTAATTATACCAACCCGCATAGTAGACATTATTTATTAGTAAAAATAGTCGACATTTTTTATTTTAATGTATCTAGTAAATTAGCCACAAGTGAAGACAATACTGGCTAACAAAAACTAACACAATGAAAAATTCAAATCTTACTTACAGTTAAACAAACAACAATGTCAATGAACTCCAAATGTTTTTTTAATCATACATATATACATATATACATTTTTGTTTTCTTGAGGCAGGAACTGGATTAATCTTCCACAAAGCAAAGTGGATCCTCCCTGACAGAGGATCTCTGTTATAATAGTTTCAGACAGCATTTACAAAGCCAGATGATCTCCCTGAGGCTCAAGACACTCACGGTAGTCCAAATAGACCAAGTGTTTTATCAAGACTATGTTTAGGAAGGTTGCCATTCAAGGCTTGAAACCCCATCCTAGCCTTATATATATATATGTATATATGCGATGGATAAATTGTAATCTAAATTATGAAAATAACACTTACACAAAAATATACTGAAATACTAAAGTAAATTTATTCAATAAAAAATCACCTTTGGCTTCAATCACAGCCTCCTAACGACATTGGAATCTCTTCCAACTCTTCTGGACGGTCTCCTTGTTTAAGTTGGTGAATGCTGCCATAATCCTTGCTTTCAGTTACAACCATCATGAGATTCTTCTGCTTGTGTGGCATGATGCAGATTCTTATTGCCAGACATAGGGTCTTCCAGCAGTCACCCTCTTGGTACAGGGCACCACTACCTCCTTAAGGTACTTGATGTAGGCCTGAGGCCCTGTGAAATAATGATTATTCCAAACATCTATGTAATCACCATTAGACTCATCCAACTTTTTCCAAATCTTCTGCACTTTCCTCAGATTGATACCCAAACACACTGAAATGTTTGTATTGAAAGATGATTACATTATAGAATACAAAAGAAGGTAGTCATTTATTAAAATGATTATTATTTTCTGATCTTTAGGAACAGTCCTCTCATACAGATCTAAGTTAATTTATTAAAAGACTTTTTTTGCTGTAGATAACATAGCGGATTTATTTGCTTATCTTCCAAGTGGCTTTAAAGTGAATTAACATTTAAAACCTTTGTCAATCAAGAAAACATTAAATTTTCTTTGTCTTATTTTTGGTCTTAAAATAATTTAGTTCTAAATGGTACCCATTTAGAAAATGTGAAATAGCAGTGTGATGTCATCACAGCTATTCTGACCTTGTTGACACTGCATTTGAATAGCAAGAAGCAAAATACCTATTTACCTGAGTGGCCACAGTAAAATACTTAGGAGACAGTTGATAATCGTTTTTTTCTCTTTTTACCAAAAGAAAAGAGGTAAATATTTAAACTGAGAACATATTACAAATGATCACAAAAAAAAAGAATTAAGAAACCTGTAATAGTTAGGGTGGCTTGATTTTTAACATAAAAGCAGAAAACAAAAATCAAGTTAGAAAGATATAAAAAATATTAAAATAATTGTGTGGAACAAGGGTTTTAGATTAAATTTTTTTCAATCAGATATTTTTTTTCATAGATATATTCATACATTCTGTATTTAATGCATATGTGCAACAAAAAATGTATTTTCACTTTAAATATATTTATGATTTAAGTTTTAAGTTTTTTATCAAACAAAAGTAATTTTATTTTCAGCAACCCTGGTTTCTGATAAAGCCATTATGTTTTATTAGTTCTGGTTTTCAAACTTTCTTGTATTTATTTTTCAGCATAATTTTTAGGATAAATAAAAAAAATATTTTTTCTTATTTATTAAAACTTGAAATAAAACACATGTACAATGGAATGCACTTTTCAATTCCCAATTCTTCAAATACAATTTACAGTTTTTATAACTTTAGCAAATTATAAAATTGCTTTGATAGTAATGTATTAGATGAAAAAGTGAATTTTATATTTTTAAAAATATATTTTTTAAAAAAAGAAAAAATATTTTTCAATAATAAAATTTTTTTTTTTTGGTAAATTGCTAGAATTACTATTTCTTTCACAGACATCAAATATACAAACATGTCTTTATACACTGGGAAAAAATCATAGCTCAATAATATCTGATATACATACAGTAAAATAATATCATAGCTTGATAATATCAGATAAATATATAGTAAAAAGAATACCATAGCACAATAATATCTGATAAACATACTGGAAAATAATACCATAGCTTGATAATATCAGATAAATATATAATAAAAAAAATACCATAGCACAATAATATCTGATAAACATACTGGAAAAAATAAAAACAACCACAGCTCAATAATATCTGATAAACATTATAGCTCAAGTTTTTTTTGTTTTTTTTAATATTCATTCTAAGAGCAAAATTATAGCCATTGCTGCTATTAATAGAATTGATGCCTATAAAAACTTTTCTTTTGAATCAAAAACTATTAAAAAATAAAATAAACTTTTAATTGTAAATAGAAATGCTGCCTTGTAAGTGAAACCATATGCTACAATAATAATGATTTGTGCAAGAGTTGTTTCTCATCAAAGTTGAAATAAACAAATTTTGAATAGTTCTTCCATTTGATTCATCAGAAGTTAAATCACCAAGTTCCTCAAGACACTCAGAAATCTAACTATCAGTGTTCTCTTATGTTTCATGACACAAATTTTGAAGTGTAAAACAACTTGCAAATCAATACAGCCATAGATTTACAAAGCTGACCTTAATCATAAATATACAAGTATACAGATGAAAGTTGTTAATAGTTAAAAACTCACTAAAAGTCCCAAGTAAAATACATTAAAAGATTTGATAATTACAAGCCTGTAGGCGTCTCATTGTAGATTGATGGTCAGTAAACTGCTCTTTCAGATTATTACTGATATAGTGAATTTGATCCTTACTGAGTGCTTTACAATTGTACTAAGCTTAATAGTCATCAGTAATTATAAAATGTTTCTTTAAAAAGTTTTAAGTATTTATAAATTCTATTGCGACTATTTAGCATAATTATTCATAAGATATTTTTTTATCAGAGTTTGACAAATATAAATTAAAAATATTAACTGATTGCAAAATTTGGTTTTGATATTAATAACAAAAACATCTAAGGGATAATTAATCTAAATACTGTATGCTATTAAATTTGTAATCTAAAAGTTTTTATCAAACATTATGCTTTAATCAAGGTTGATTGCTCAGTTTTAATGACTATATTTATATTATTTGCATGCAAATTGTTATCCTCATCATAACATTTCAGACAATGTACTCTCTGACCTTTATCAGGTGCTTGCCAATCAGAATAACCTTCAGAGAATTTCAAATGGAATACTTTATTTAATTTATAGGAGTGAATTGTTCTCATTCTGTTGAACATTTGATATTTTATCTGATTCTTGTTTAGAATTGCCCCTGAGTGTGCATCCTATTAAGACCAGGGATTGAACTCATAATTACGATATCATCAAGTTCATAAACCTATGTTTTATTCCATTCTGTGGGACTTAGTGGATTGTTATATAAATGTTTTAATATATTTTTGATAATTCAACTTGTGATATAAAATTAAACAGCTTAATATATTAGATAGAATTTGATAACTACTAAATTTATTTTAAAATAAGAAACTTTTTTCTACATTGTTACATTTTGAGATTAAGTATTTAGTTTCTTTTTTTATATCTTTTTTATATCAAGATTAAATATTTTTTCTTTTAATAAAAGAAATAGCTAAATAAACTGTTCTAGTATGAAAT
The DNA here is from genome assembly GCA_037127315.1 of Ascarosepion bandense. NCBI lineage: Eukaryota > Metazoa > Mollusca > Cephalopoda > Sepiida > Sepiidae > Ascarosepion > Ascarosepion bandense. The sequence continues at coordinate 5,770,932 of JBBBDQ010000511.1, forward strand.
GTATGCGATGACCAAAAATGCTATATTATTTTTATATATATATATATATGTATAAAACAAGATTTTGTAAAATATATTTATTCCAATCTTCATCAATTGTAAACAATTGCTGCTGTTAAATCACTGATAAATTTGAATGAAGTTTTCAAATGAGATTAAATATTTCAATGAAAAATTATGAAGAAAGCTGATTTGTAGATTTTTTAATTATCTCCCCTTACAAGAAATTCATTTAGTTGACGTTGCCTAATAATGCTACTTAAAAATCATTACTAGGGTAAAATCAGGTTGCTCTTGTTTAAGAGACAATTTAATTTTTCTAACATCTTTATATTCTTGACAAAGGATATCATATGATATGATGGAAAATTACATAAAACCAAATTTCTTGCTTTTTCTTTCTTTGAAATGAATCAAGTGAGAAAATTATTAACAAATAAATTTTCTGATTTTGATTGTAAAAAGAATCTAGAAAGTGAGCAAAATAGTAATGCATTTCACACCCATGGTAAAAGTTAGTGTTTCATTACAAATAAAAAAAAAAACATAATTTGAAATGATGATTTTCTGGTTCAAGCAGATAAAGCCACCTCATTTTGGCATAAAACAATTTTCCTTCAATATTTACCAAGTTTAATGTCAAGAATTTAGGATGCAAAAACCTGCAAAAACTAATTTTAATCACTATAAATAGTGGAAAGCAATCTTTGGAAGTAATATTCTAGAAAATAATTCTAAATAAATGGGTGACAAAAATGGTAGTAACAACATATTAAAGATTATACGTTATCTTAAAATTGTAAAAATAAAATAAAAAATTAAACAGATAGACCTTGTCAGTTCTTTTTAATCAAAAACGTTTGGAGATGTATATATATATATATATATATATATATATATATATATATACACACACACACACACACACACACACTGTATTTAGGAAGCAAATGTTTTTTAAGGCAAATATTATTAAAGACAACATATTTTGTGTTGAATTATTTGGAGAATTGCTGACAGAATTTCCTCCTTGTCTGAGAAGGATCATTCGTACTTTTGAAAAGCCGATAATTAAAATTAATCAACACAAAATACCTGCTGTTAGTAATTTTTAAAACAGAAGAAGCACTGAAAAGAGAGAGAGAAAAAGAAAAGATCTGATGTATGGTTAGATTTTGACAAGTAAGTGGCTCAGGCTAAGTAGTTTTCCACACAACTGTGTGTGGGTGTGCATTTATAAAGTAACAATTTTGATTTAAGCCAGTTTTATTAAAAAACACAAATGAGATTTCTAATGATTTCTTTTCTTGTTTTCTAGGTAGTGGACACTTGGTTCCAGTGTGTATCATAAATTGGAAGTACATATGTTCAAATGGTTTCAACTATCATTGGTCATTTTCAAAAATGGGGTATATTAAAATTTTTAAATAAATATAAATCATGAAAGTTTTTACTAAAATCAGTTGATTCATATCAATTTTAATGTGAAAATATTAACTTGAATAAAATTTGACAGTTTATTACTTTGGTTGTTGCTATGGCTGAGGTTCATCTTGTAATAATATTGCTTGGTCACTCTCACCAACAAATAATTGCAAAGCAACAAAATATAAGTGTAAAAATCCAACTTCTAATCCTCAATATATTATTGATTGATCAGCTTCTGCAGTTATATCCAAAGTTTGAAAACCAGTTTTGATTTATTTCATTGCAATATAAAATTGACCAACTGCTATTCAATCACTAAAGATAAAATCAAACGTGTTAATGTTTGGGCCAAGAATAAACCAGTCTCAACCTCAAGGATGGCCTCAAAAGTAACTCGTTTTATATTAATACAAAATATTATTTCAGACTAGTCATTCTATTTTTTATATGACTGTAGTTTAGTAGTAATAAATAGAAAAATAAAATAAAATAAAAAGATAAAAATAAATCATTTTTAGCCTCACCTATCAGTGAAAGCTAAAAGTAAAAATCATTTAAACTTTATATTTTACTTTCATTGTAATAGCATTAAATGGTTTCTAAAATTCTATTTATCTGGGACTTATGAAAATAAAATTTTATTTTCATTAAAAATTTAAGAATTTCCTCAGAGTTAATTTAACAATTTAAATAAAAATGTTCCTCATTTTGATTTTTTTGAAAATACATTAAATTGACTGAATTTGATCTTTCTAGTTAGAACAATCTTGATACTAAACATTTAGAATTTACTTTCCTGAACAGGACTGTCCTGATAGAACAGCTGCCAAATGTATTTACAAAAAAGACATCAACAAACATGCTATGTTCCACCCATGCAGCAGGCTGTTTTAAAGCCATTTATATAAACAAGGGAAATTCACCATATTTTTTTTACTTATTATTCTTTTATAATGACTTACCCATATGATAAAAACTATTTTCATGCATAAACAGTCTCATGTCAGAAAATAAATATATAGAAAAATTTATATTTATGCATGTATGAGTATGTTTTTACATATATATATATGTATGTATGTGTGTGTGTGTGTGTGTGTACACAAGTATAGGGTAGGTATGGATCCCATAGCTCAGAGCTAAAATCACCAACTGATGACAATACGGTCGGGTTTCAATGCTGGCTAAAAGCAATCAAATGTCTAACCGTACTGATAAGTTGTGATACAGCAAAACAGATCTGTCTGTAGATGACTATATATATATTTGGGCAGCAATCTTTCTGCAGATGTGCGTTGTGGTGCAGTGGATATCAACTCGGAACAACGAATCGGGGTGCCGAGTTCAAATTCTAGTTGAATCCCTTACGTTCACTTATACACAAATACCCTTGGGAAAGGTATTAATTCATCTCTTCCCTCCAGTTATGGGTTAAATAATAGGACAGATTGGGTTCTATAGCCTTGTCTGGCAACCAGTCTACCGCAGAAAGCAATAGCAACCTACTGCAGGATAATCTTCTGCCCAGTCAGTCATGTCTCTTTTGAGACATGATCGGCTAAAGTGTGTATCATGTATGGCACTTAACTGACTGACTGATGGATGGAATAAAATTCCTATTCTTAAAAAGTGCTCAATCCAAAGAAGATTTTTTTAAAAATATTTTTCTTACTTCAAAGCTCTTAAGAAAATTAAGTTTTAGTGTTAAATGACCCATAAGGAATTGATATGCCATTAAACAAGCAAATCAATCAATATACAAACACAGAGCTACTGAATCTAGTAATGGAACCCAGGATCTTAAAGAAAATCCATGCATAGTGGGAAGATGCTTGTGATACTTTCACCAGTTAGATTTTTGCATAGTATGTCAGAACTAGTTCTATTATTTAAGATGTGTCAACATGGGTCTAAGTGACCAAAACTGATTCTTTGTAATTTTACAATTTGAAAAATTCTCAACTTGGCCGACTTTCCATCTTTCTTGGTCAGGTCAAGAACTTTCCAGCACTCCTTTGTACATCTTAATAAGCATATTTTTAAGAGGTCCTTGGGCTTGCACTTGTTCTTGCTAATTTCCTATTTCCTATTGTATGTGCATATACAAGTATGTGTGTGTGTGTGTCTCTCTCTAAGTTCATAGATGCACATAAACATTTTTTTAATCATTTCACCCCAGTAAAGGCAATGCCACTAGAATGCAAGGGGTTACTGAGAGCGAAAGAGATGGAGAATAAAAGAACAGGTTTCAGGAAGATAAAAAATGGGGATTAGCATTGCATTTTTGAAGATTGCAGCTGGCAGAGAAGCAAGAAATCATAAGGGATTATCAAAGGCAAAAAGTCTGAGAAAAGAAACTATTATAATATATTATATAATCATATGGTTGCATCTTGCTAGTTCAACAGTAAAATTTTGAAACCTAGTTGCTAAACTAATAGGCAGGCTTAAATCCATGCAGTCAAGACACCAAGGAAGAAATCTCATCAGAACAATTGCCATGAAGATATTTGTAGAATAGACAGATGTCAAGTCGGTGAAAAAGTGACTTAAGTCAAAATGCCAGGTCCGAATCGAGTATATTACAGATCTTTTTATGAATTTTGTAAAAAAAAAATCTCAAGACATATAGTAGAAGTACCAAACCAGATATGGCAGCAATATTCAATGCATGGATGAATGAATGGTAGATGTATAAATGTGCAAGATGGATTCTGATGAGAAAAATTGGATGGGATAGCAGAGTGATCCAGTTTTCCTATATGCACACACAGGGCTTATATACACAGCATTTCAGTTCATAACGATCAATTAAAATTTCTTATACCTAAAAGGCAGAACAGGAACAACAAATTAGCACATCATTTAACAATGATTATTAAGTCTTTTTTTAAACGAACTTCTGCACATTTCATCCAAATTCACGGATAATACCATATTTCTATAGTATCATGAATTCCAATTGGATATATATTAAAAGCTAGAAGAGAGAAAAAAATCATAGGCATTTAAGATTGTATCTCAAATACTAATAAGTTAATACTTGTTATCAGAAATAAAATATTGGATTTAAAATAATATATACAAACAAAAAATGCTTCTTTAAATGGTTAATTTAGAAAGTATAAAGATTGATATCTACAGGAAATAAATATTTACTTCCTTCTTAATGCTTCATAAGCATTCATCATGATAATATTGCTGTCACATTCTCTAGATCACAAAAGCCTAGAGGCATAGTAAAGTGGCAATCCTTAGAAGATGCAGCCATCTTAGTTTTCATACACTCATTCTAACCTCTCAATATATGTATAGTGGCCATCAATGTTCTTGTTCAATAATAGCAAATACAAACCTTCACATCCAGAGATAGTCCCTACTGCAAACTTAAGAGCCATAAATAAGCCAATAAAGGATAATCCTACTTGACAAGTGATTGCCAACTGCTTTCTTAAAAGTACTAGAGAGAGAGAAAGAAAAGATGGAAAAATCAACTCATTTACATCAGATTGTTATAGTGTGATGTGAAATTTAGTTCATTTATACTAGTAGAGCAATTCAAAAGACCAACTATACGCATATTAAAAACTAATTTTTCTTTGAAATTGTATAAAACCAAAAAGTTTGATTCAATTAATTCATGATGCTAGAGACAGGCAGTTAGTTAAAGTGCTATACAGGATGCATGCTTGGGTGATCATGTCTCTTTCGAGTGACTAGACAGAAGATTTTCCAACAGTAGGTTGTCATTTCTTTCTGTGGTAAACTAATTGCCAACCAAGGCTATAGAACCTATAGTTGTAGGGAGAAGATACCTTTCCTAAGAGAATTTGCACCCAAATAAATGTAACAAACTTAACTGGAATTTGAACTTGTCTCTTTGGTTTCTCATCCCAAGCAATTATCCATTACACTACAATGCACATCCACAGTACTTAAGTGCTAGTTTCAAAAATTAGTGTGATTTCATTATTTACAAGTAACTCCAAGAATTCATTGATTTTGGGTTTTTTTAAAAAGCAATACATGATTATTTAAAGTATATGTACAGTTAAATGGTTAGAATATTAATATTTGGACCATAAGACCTTGGTTCAAATCTTATCATGGTTGATTTTTCAGTAAAGTGACTTCTTGATACTATTGGTCTGGGAAAATAATTCCAGCATGCAACACTATTGGGACATGCCTGAAAACCACATCATAGGCTCACTCAAACCTTGTGAGTGCAATTAGACAAAACTTTTCAGAAGCTATCAATGTTGTGCTAACACAAATTAACAAGTCAACATGTCTTAAGTTTTGAGCAAACTGGCCTTGTTCAACCTGTGTATACCAGATTATGTGCTCTCTCCTGAAAACTGTAACTGTTCAGCATAGCTGCAGTATAAGCCACAAATTAACTATGAGCATTAAACACAAGTCTGAGAAGATGTTTAAGGATTAGGCATACTCAAATATGAGCAAACAGACATACTGATACATCATTCACTTGCACACAAATACCCTTGGGAAAGGTATTAATCCATCTCTTCCCTCCAGTTATGGGTTAAATAATAGGACAGATTGGGTTCTATAGCTTTGGTTGGCAACCAGTCTACCGCAAAAAGCAATGACAACCTATTGTAGGAAATCTTCTGCCCAGTCAGTCATGTCTCTTTCGAGACATGATCACCCAAAGCGTGTATCATGTATGGCACTTAACTAACTGATACATCATTAATGTGTCACTATTTAAAAATAGAAGGGTGTTTTAAACCTTATTTTGTACCAATTATAAAATTATATTTAGGTTAAAATAGGTTACCATAATTTCAAAGTTTTAAACTGGGACATTTGTTAATTTCTATTATAAATTTAGTTTTCTTGTATCATATAGTGCTTTCATGACAATATTTTTTAAGCTTCAAGGTTGACACACACAAAAGTCAATAAGTACTAATAGCTTATATCACCAGGAAAAACCCATCATACTAGGATATATGGTAAGTGTGTCATAGTGAAATAATTGTGTATTTTCTCTACTGATACAAAAAGTGGGTGTTTTATTCTTTATAAAACTAAGGATTATGAATGGTAATTTTCAAGATTGGTAGGCTTTATTTTTTATAAATTTGTGAAAGGCTAAAGTTTTCTGTATCCCTTCCATCAGTAGAACAGAACAGCCTGTACTGTTAACACAGATGTACCAGCTTATTATACAGGGTGAGGCAAAAGTCAAGCACTATAGGAAATTAATTAATCATCTTTTAAAATGTTTAATTTGTTTTGATATTTTCTTATTTTGCAGAAACAATTTTGACAAAGATGGCTGAAAAACTAACAAAGGTTATTTATCAGATGCACCCAAGAAATATCGAGGAACTTAAAGAAAGAATTGATTATAAATGCAGTAAAAAAACAGAAGAAACTCTTCAACATGTAAATGAATTATCCAAGCACAGAATTGAAATGTGTTTTGAAAGAGGAGAACATTTTGAACAGAACATATAACAATTAAATAACTCATCAATAAAATTTTCATGTTTTATTAGACTTTTAATAAATTATTCCTATGGTACATGATTTTTGCTTCATCCTATATATATATATATATATAAAATGAGACAAGTAAAAAAGTCATAAATGTAATTGCTCCCTCTAGTTTCTTCAGGTTGGAAGTCAAAACTGCATGTAAAGAAAACCATACTCAGAAAGTGTGTGTGTGTATATATATATATATATATATAATCCCTCACTGATAGCGCAACATAATCTTCAAGTACAGAGTGACCATTACTTAATTTAAATTTTAATAAAAATATCTGGTTACCGCAATGTTGGTACAGTGACATATTATATTGGGATTAAAGTTACTTAATTAATATATCACCTATTAACACATACTAGGATCATACAAACATGGATGAAAGTGTTGTAAGATCTTTGAATAACTCCTCTCTAATTTTGAAAATTTTCAGTTGTTTGAAAATTCCAGTCGCACGTTCGTAAAATATCCCTGTTCATGTGTTTGAAAAATGGAAAAATCAGTTATTGTAAATCACCTGAAGATACTGAAAGGTTGAAACCTAGGCTGTGGAAATAACTCATTTCCAAATGAAAAATATATTTGCAACACTATTGAAAATAAATAGGATTTAAATACATATATGCATGTGTGTTAAAAAGAAAAAGAAAATTAGAGTTGTGAATATTAATCAGAAATTAAACAGAAAGGGAGATTACTGGTTCTTTAAAAAAAAAAGAATAAAGAAAAACTGAAAACAAACATAATTTACATTAAAAATTACTTTGGATCAATATATTTGAGCAGATATTTATCTTTATACAAATATATACATATTTAAAATTAAATAACCTTGATCCCAATAAATAACCTGTGCCAATATTGAGGTAACCAGATATTCTAATTAAAATTAAAAATTATGTAATGGCCATTCTATACTCAGTAACTGAAAATTGCATTGTGCATGAAAACTCAAATTGTTTTATCGGTGAGGGATAACATGTATATTTATTAATATATGCTTAATAGCTCTGTTTTATTACATCGAGCTGTTTTATTAGCACCAGAACTGTATGTGTGATATATTGTGTATGTGTGTAATAGAGCCACATTTTTCTTTACACACAATTTGGTTTTTATTTTAACCTGAAGAAGCTAGAAGGAGCAGATGCTCTTGCCAAAATGCATCATTTCCAGCTTTTCCACTTTGTCTCATTTTCTTCACTTTTATTTCAGATACTATTATACATTCTACAAACACACATTTATAACAAATAACATTTACAACATAAGTGTTAATTGCATAATAATTTTTAAAAGTATATTTTTAATTCAAACTTCTTAAAAATTACCACAGATACACAATATTTTAGTTAATGTTTTATTTTTAAATTCTTTTTTGAATAGAAAAAATCTAGATCTGCCTTGTTAAAATTCTGTTGCAAATCAAAATCCTACCACATTCATCATAAAATGTATTATTGTCAACTATTTTGCCTGTATATGAATTAGTCTGTGATGAATACAGAATTAAAAGTAGCTCTCTTCTCTTAACTTTTTACAAATTTTGCAATCCAGTGTGAAATCTTAATTTTGATCAATAGGAAAAAGGATCGATCCAGTACTGAAGGAAAAAGATGAAGCCAAATTTTGTAATCTGATAAACTAATTTTCTAACCAATGAAAGGAAGCAATTTACAAAACTTGAGAGAAATTCACAAGCCAGTGCCAAAAAGTCTTTTGCTATTAAAATAGAGAAAGAAAGTCAAATCAGTCAGATGGGAGTGAGATCAGACACCGCCAAGATGTGACAAAAGAAATTTCAAGACACTGACCCAGACATAACATCCCGACACATCCGTTCTCCTTTTTATTCTTGCATGTTATTTTCCTTTCTCTTCTTCATCATCGTCACCATTCTTGTGTCAACAAAGACGACAACCAACCAACAACATGACACTTCAATTGACTCCTAAAAATTAACTTATTGCTTTACATTCCTCTTCACTTTCTCGCCAGCTATAAAAGAAAGAAAGAAACAGACTTTATTTACAAACCTGTTAATCTCTTCTGCATACACACACTTTGCTGCAACTAGATTTCTGGATTCACTTAACTCCTTAATACACTTACACATTTGAACATTTAATAATTTCACACCTTACAAATTGATGTTATTTCTCTCATCAAAATAAATTCACCATTTATATACACAAATGAGAGAACTTTTTGTTTTTATTAACAAGAACTACTTGCAATATCATTGGCTCCTGTCCATCTCACAGTATCTTTTCAACCTTTTCTCCTAACTTCAAGTCAAATGTAGATGAAGAAAAAAAGAATTACGGTATTATCTAATTAAGTAAAACTAATCTGTTTAATTAGATTCTCCTAGAGCTGTACCAAATTATTTAAAAAGTGGGAAAAAAATTAGTTTGCTAAATCAATTATCATCATTATTAATATTATTATAATTAATGTAAGCATTAGAAAATTATTCAAATGTTTCTCTCACAGTTAGCTTTATGTAGTTATATCCAAATAACAAAATTTAAGTGGACTTAGCATAATTACAAAAAGAAATTGAGAAAATAAATGTCTTACTAAAAATGTTTATACAGAAAATTTTAAAGAAAGAGAAGTGTAATAATTTTTATGTTTGTGGGATGGGCATTTGGCCAGTTTAGAAGATTTTTGTTATACTTTCAATTGCCCCACTTTGCCTGGTGCTGTATTAAAGCTCAATTTAGTAAATATAAACAATATGAAGACCATCTATATCAAAATGACATATGATCTAAGAAAAGTATTGTAATGAAGGGTCATTGTTACAACAAACATTTAAAATAATTTTTGAATAGCATGTATAACATAAATTTAATTCTCAGAATGTTTTTGAAATTTATTTCTTTTTATCTTTGCCTGGAAATTGTTTTTATCTCTCTTTCAAACTTTTGTGGCTTATTCCATTAGAGAAAAAATATACTGAACAAATCAATAAATATTATAAAAAGATTTTTTTTGCCTTAAACATTAAAGTCATAGGCACCTTTAAAATATTTTGGTAAAAACAGATTCCTCCATCAACATACATATATATACCCACCCACAAGATCACAATAAATGAATAAAAACTGCCCCAGAACTGAGGTAAATACACATGTTGCTAAACAAGTATTCCTTTGATAAAAACACTTGAAATCTAAGGGGCAATGATGAAAGGAAATTCATTATCCAGTTCAAAGATTTTTCTTTATAAAAATCTTTTGGAAGACTTTCAGAATAAAAATTCCAGCTAAACATTTGGCTAAAAACAAGTGAAAGACTTTGAGCAAAAGGATTTACCAATATTTAAATGTTAGTGTTAAAAAAAAAAAAGATTCTTTCATAATTTCTCATACCATTTCTTTTTTTTCAAGTTGAAAATAAATATCAAATAAGCCTGCAGACAGAAATCAAAAGATAACAATATTATTTAAATTAAATATATTTTGAAGAAAACAAGTAAACTTCAGTTGTTGGATTTCATTCAATTCTGAGTTGCCAAAAGCTTGTACAGTTTAAAATTTAAACATTTCTTTAATGTTAACTTTGATATCAATCTCTATATTTTTCTACAATATCAAAAGACAGGTTTTGTTATTAATAATTTCACTTTCTACTGCATAGAACCTAACTACTGAATGTTAATAAATGCAATTTCCTTGAATTTTCTTCTTTCCTTATCATTTTCCATTTATTTTACTTAATCAACAATAAAGTTAGGGATTTAAAAATAGAACTTGTATGTGTAGTCAAGGTAGGATCATTGGCACCTAAAATCATCCCAAATTAGAATTTCTCCAAATGAGTAAAACTATAAATGAGAAAGATATTCTGATGCAATTCATTTTACGTTTTTTTTTTCTTTTTTGTGAAACAGTAGTCTTTTACATGATATAGTTATTATAAGTAAGTTTTTTCTTTTAATTGAAAAAATGTAATTTATTTGAAATTCAATTATCCTTTGCTTATTAAATAAGAATAGAATTTTTCATCAAAATTTAACCGTCATGCCTACAATAAAAATTGTGTCAAAAGGAGAGATTTTCCCTTGACACTGCTATTTTTACTCACTCAGCAGTGTCTATTGTTTTAAAAAGCGATGATTAGAATTTTAATAAACTCAAATATTGAATTTATAAATTTTCTATGAGAATTTACCACAAAAATATAAAATATTTATTTATAAGATTTTATTTATTAGTTTATTTACAAGAATAATTCTACATTTATATTCTGAAAATATGAACCAAGCATACAGTTTTAATGTTTATTATTTTATAAAGAAATAAATATGAAAACTTATTTTTATTGATAAATTTATAAAAGTTTATAAAAATCTAAAAAATTTATAAAATATAAATAATATAATGTAAAATGAAATGTAATATAATAATATAAAATATAAAATCTATATTTATAAAAATCATAAAAATGTGAACTATAATGAAATCATTATTATTTACCATTTTATATCTGAATCAACTGATAATTTGTCAGTGTTTTGCCAATCATTCCAAAGAACACAATTTGCCATCTTCACCAATTGCTTTAGTCTATGTGCTTTGTGTCAACTCTTCATTTAAGATTTCTTCATCAGTCAGTACTTAGATGAATATAAATAATCTATGGGCAGATTTTCTAAGAATTTTTAGAAAAATTAACAAAGATTTAATTTTGTTTTAAATTATGTTATTCAAAAGAAGTAGGAAAAGGGATTAAACTATAATTTCTGGTGTTTCAGGCCTTGGATTTGAATTGATTAAGAACTGTCGATCATGATAATAAAAAAAAATTAAAATTAAAATGAAGTAATCTAAGATATAAAATAATTTGAGAAAAAAATGTATAATGTCCAGAAAAATGTGTTTAATTTGTTCTAAAACTCATACATATTTCTATAAAATTATAAATAAAAAACTTGTTTTCATAGTTATTTATCTATAAAATGTTAAATAATAACTATTGCATTGCAGTTGGTTTGCATATTTTTAACATTTGATAGGTTTTTATAAATTTTTGAATAAAAGAATTTTTTCTAAATTTATTTTGTGATAAAATGACAAATAATGGACATTTATAAAACTGTAAATAATAATTATCACATTGTACTTGCTTCATATATTTTTATAATCTTGTAAATCGACATTGCCAAGGGAGTCTCAGTCGTATAAAGTAATAGAGGTGTCAACAGAAAAAAAATTTTTTTCAAACACTGATTTTATTGTTTTTTTTTATTTTTTGCAGGCACAAAAGGTTAAACATAGTCAATTTTTCCTTTTTATTTTGATAATAAATTTCTTTGAATTAAATTGAAGCATCTTGACTGCTTGTTTTATTTACTCTGGTCATCTAATTTGTCTACAAATATTGGAAACTGAAAAACAAGTAAACAACAATTTTTGTTATTCCATTTTTTTCTTTGTTTGATTCACTTATTTTTTTTCTAGTTAATTTCTAAATACAGCCTTAGTGCTATTCTGTTTTAGGATTTTGTAGCCTGATGAGAAATTTCAAGGGAAGGTGTTTTGTCATGAGCACTGCTGGGGAACCATACTTGTACAAATAGCAGTTTTGCTCTTGAATCACCAAAATTGCAGTATGGTAAGCAACTGGCAATTTGTTCAAAGATCAAATAATCAATTAAATCTCAAGCTGAGCTTCATATCTTAACATTGTTTCTTTCAGTTTTTATTTTTTTTAAATTTTATCAAATCCTCTCACTCACCCAAGAAATTACATTACCTGTTTTGCCCACACTCAAAAAAAAAAAAAGTCAAAATGGATGAACTACAGTGTATGTAGATTAATTATATATTTAGTATTATTAATCTGTAACCAAGCAATTTCTTAAAATATTGAACTTGAATTATTTGGATACATAATGAACATTGCAAATATGTATGCATTTATACATTTAAAATTTGTGAATATACAGAAATGGTTGTCACCCCACCCCCCATAAATAATCACTTTATATTGTCTTTTTAGTTTGCATCATAGTTATATAGGAAAGTAAGTGATGTCCTCTGAAGCATAAATTTATAACAAGGCTTACGGCCACATCATGTTGAAATACCAGTTCCTGTGGGATCACCAATGATAAGCGACATCAAGCCTGGTTAGTATCTAGATGGGTGACCTCTTCGGAATACCAGGTGCTGTAAGCTTGAATGAGCAGGTGAAGTAATGGATAACAGTTTAGAATTGTTAATTGGAGAGCCAAATTCTAATTCCTGTTGGGTTCGTTATAGTTATGCACAAATATCCTTGGTAAAGGTATGAATACACCTCTGTTCACTCAGCTATAGGTTAATTAATAAGACTTGTAATTCTAAACCTTTATTATCACAAAAAATAAAATAAAATTCTTACATTCTAAACAATATTTTTTCTAATTTTAAATAACCTGCAAAGGTTGAAAATCCATAAAAAAATAAATGAATCAATCAATAAATTCATAACAGCAGCTGATAAAATTTATACACGACTCATTAGCACAACTTTAAATAAGAATTGGGTTTCAATTGGTTTGAAACTGCCTTATAAAACACTGAATTAAGTCTTTATTTGGCTTGCCATGAAGAAATGGTATTCAAATAAAGTTCAGGATATTTCTCATAGAAATTCAAAGGCGAAAGACAAGCATTTGAAAGGGAAAAATAATAGAATAGAGAAAACAAATCAAATCAACAGTACTCACAAATTAAAACAATTTAAAAAAAAAATTACTATGACAATACTTTCAAAAGCATGTCTGCTAGATTAGTGAGCAAATCCCTGTTGCAGTTGCCTGTACAGGCATATCTGTGCATGTTTAACACCCATAGAGACAACCTGTGATTTATGCAGCAACTATGCTGAGCAGACCTTAGTTGAAGCCTCTGGGTGATAGAGCATTTTCTGGCATGATCAACAGTTTAAACCAAGACAGTACACTCAAACTCTCAGTCACAATAATTTGTGACTTTGTGCTGAACAGTTCCACCAACACTATTTTTACTCACAAGATTTGGCCAACTTGTGGTATGTCTTACAGTCACTTTCCAAAGCTGCTGCATACTGGGATTGCCTCACTAAGCTGATAATATCAAGAAGTCAACTTCCTGACAAATCAACAATGCTTAGATTAAAACCTGGGCTTCATGATCAGAAATTCAAGAAGCAACACTATATACATACATCAATAAGTCAATGACTGAAAGATGAAAAAAGCAGCTATTCTATACAAGTAATATTTATTATTTATACTATTTATATTCAGATTATTGTCCTCATCATGTTGTTAATACAATTACAACATTTCAGCCATTGTGTCCTCAACTTTCACCAGGTGTATGTCAATCTTGGTAACATACATGAAATTTGGAACTGAACTTCTTATTCAATCTACAGGGGTAGGCTATTCTCATTAAACTGTCCATATCTAAAGAAATTTTGCTTTCTACTAATTATTAGTACTGTTCAACTATTGAACGCCCATTTCCACCGAGTCCAAATACAACAAATATGAGGACAATAGTCCAAATATAAATAGTGCAAATAATGATAACACCCTATCCCAGAAATTCAGAAAGTAATATTTAGTTTCTAAGAGATGCACTTAATTCAGTTATGAATATTATAGATATCAAGCATTATACAGTGAAAATTTCTGATCACAATTTATTTTTACTATTATTTGTCAGGTTATGAACTTATAGATCCAATCACAAATTCTTTACTTTTGATAGAAATTATAGTAGAAATGTTAGCAAAGAGAAAAAAATAAAGTAAGAATATACAGGAAATATTTTTAGAGAAATCTTTTCAAAATATGTAGTTAGCTTGGTTTCTCTAATATGTTTAGATTAATTTGCTTCTATAACATGTTTAATATTAGTCTAAAGCAGATACAACTCCGAGGTTATGGCGGTCTTGACCTATGATGACTCATGGTTACAATGAAATCTCCATTGATCGTGTTTTGTCTTATGCCATTTGCCTCATACATCTGTCAACTTTTCCTCTTCACATTGAATCTCTCTAACAGATGATCGTCCTGGACTCAATGATCATGGAACATATCTATTCTTTTTAAGTGAAAACATATTCTAAGAAGACCACCTATCTCAGCTTTTGACTCAATCCAGATATCTCTTTGATTTACCTTTCTAGCAGATGAAAAGAAATTCAATTACTATTTTCTTCAGTTTTTCTTTGTTCGGTCATGTCCATCAAAAACCAGCACCCTCTGTCCTCTTAGTCCCTTTGCCTCAATTCAGCAGCACCCTTTCAAATAGTGTCACAGTTCATCTTCCATTCATTTTCCAACAGGGCCTTAAACTCAACACATAGGCCTACATCAAGTGCCTTGAGAAGGTAGTGGTGCCCCTGAATCAAGAGGGTGGCTGCTGGCAACAGGACTCTGCACTATGCCACACAAGCAGGAGAACCCAGTCGCAGCTGTCAGACAACTTCTGTGGCCATATCACCCCTTACATCTGACCATCTCACTCTCCTTGATTATGTGTGTTGAGCAAGAGACAAACAAAACTCCTTGTAGCATCAAAAATGAACTGAAGGAAAGGATTATGGCCACATTCTTTAACTTAAACAAGGAGACCATCTTGAAGAGTTGCAGGAGATTCTGAAGTAATCTAGAGGCTGTTGTTGAAGGCAATGATGATTTTATTGAATAAATTTACTCTTTAGTATTTCAAGATATTTTTGTATCATTTTGGTAATTATATCTGTTAAAATAAGATGTTAGTGTTATTTTCATTTTTGTATAATTTAGATGATAATTTATTTCATTTTTGTATAATTTAGATGATAATTTATATATCTTACCATATATAAGAAATGAAAATGTTAGCAAGATAGCAATAAAAATTAGATTTACTGAAGTTACGAAAAGTAATTCTAGAAAAGTTAAAAGTAATAATAAAAAAGCAAGAAAATATTTAAATAAGCTGGTGTTATAAAGGTAAAATAAGATAAAGAATATTTGTTAAAGACATGAAATAAACCAAACTACCAAACATTGGTGCTGATGTTAATGATGTGTTAAGGAGATGATAAATAGGTGATACTTTTCAACTGATTGAAGAAATATTTTTATTTTATTTATTGAACTTAGCCTACTACTACAAATCCAATAAAAAAATTGAGAGAGAGACATAAGAATGATAATGTGTGAGTAGTGTAACAATCAACATTGTGTTAAATGGAAATGTTCATGATGAAAGAGCAATGATAATAATTGTTGTATAATGATACAAAATGATGCCTTTATTTTGTAAAAAAAATTCTATCTCTATATAATAAAATAAATGTATCATTATTCAATTGGCATAATTTATCATTATTTTATACATTAGTCATGTTTTTCATTTCTTTTCCTCTTTCAATATTGATATAATTTTCTTTTCAGATATAGTAACATAAACAAAAATCAGCTCAAAATTGGATCATGATTGGCATGAAAGCAAATTCTGACTTTGCACTATTCTTATTAAATTACAGATTGCACTAGAAATTGTTGTATTCTTCAAGTTAATGTATTTTAATGGTATTGCCTTAACAAAGATGCTACGATGTGTTATTTTGACTGCTACAAAAATAAATACACCCACAAGCAAAAATTGAATCATTATAATATAGTTATTTAAGCTTCTCTCTAAGCAAATATTGATCACTGACTTTTTTTAAATCAATATTTATATTGATTTAAAAAAGTCAATAATCAGTATTTGCTTAATTTCAATTTCTGATCAGTTCCTATAGATAGATAAAATGCTGTAAAATCTCTAAAAATTAACACAGGAATAAAATTAGTTTGAATATTTTG
Organism: Ascarosepion bandense; assembly: GCA_037127315.1. Lineage (NCBI taxonomy): Eukaryota > Metazoa > Mollusca > Cephalopoda > Sepiida > Sepiidae > Ascarosepion > Ascarosepion bandense. The sequence goes on from JBBBDQ010000511.1 coordinate 5,787,740, forward strand.
TATGTAAAACAAAAAGGAACATATAACAAGTGACTTCATAAATGCAAGAAAATTTTTATAGTAATTTCAAAAATGTTTTTTTCATTTTTAATGTAATTTAATGTAATATTGCTGAGAGAAATAACATGTAGGATAGGTTCATAATCCCATTAAAAATATAAACAATATTTTTGTTGAAATATTTCATGTGGAATCAAGGGGGAATTTTAGCTTTATAAGTTTGATACTTTTCTCGATTTCTTAAAAATGAACACGAAGTAATTTTGTTTTTTTTATACTATTTTTCACTGAATATAATATCCAAGAGCCACTCTAGGTAGGGGGTTACTAAATGAGATTGTTGTCCAGGAATCAGAGCAGCAGAACTTATTGAGTAAGAAACAACATGCCTGAGCTTTGGGCTCAGCCAATAAAATAAATTTGCTTGTCTGGAATGACTAAAGAACATAATAGGAGAATGGGGTTGTCACAAGGACTGCTAAGGGATAAGCTGACATAGGTTTTAAAACTAAAAATCAAGAAAATAATATATTAATATACACAGAGTAAAAGATAAATCTGACTTTCTGTATAAAAATGCAAAATAAACTAAATTTCTTAATATCAGAGACCACTTTTCATGTTCAATAAAATAATTTTCAGATAAATTATATGTATTTAAAATCCAATAGACCTATATATATATATATATAGTTACGAGGTTGCATTTATATATAAAAATAATATTAATAATGTCTAAAAAGTTGTAGTAAAGGACTCTATTGAGTCCTACTTGTTGTTACAAAAACGTTTTAATTCAGAAAGTAGTCGTAAAAATAAGCAAATTAGAAATAGAATGTTTGGAAGATTGTAGAATATTCCAGAGAGTTTGAAAGTTTCTAGAAGTATGCAAATTAGGGGTTAGCCCCTATAAAAATAGGTTTTGGGCAAGGAGCCAGCATCAGTTGATAGCAGGATGGGTTGACCTCTACAACTCCAGTTAAGATTCAGGATGTATTTCCAGCTAAAAGAATCCCTAAGTAAGTCTATGACAAAAAAAAATAAAACTTGAAACAATTGATAAAAGGATGTGCTGATCTCATCAGCACCGTTTCAATTCAAGGAAATATTCCAGCCAAAAGAATCTTTCTAGTCTACAACAAACAAAAACTTGAAAAAGTTGTTAAAAGGATTTTGCTGTCATATCAACTCCTGGTAAAAATTCTAGGATCGAGATCCAGCCGAAAGAATTTCACAGACAAAATCTGAACAACTAAAACCTGAAAGAGAACCTCATCGAACTATCTGGGTAAATACATATTTTTGCCTCTTTCATTGACTAAGCCAATAATTAGTCTTTATATACGAATTTAAGGATTTCCAAAAACTATAGCACTTAACTTCCCTGCCAACTCAACTAGGCAATTTATTTGACACCTTCCCTCCCCTTCTCTACCTCGTAACACTTCACTGGGCAGTAGCAAACTATACATTTTCTATGTCTCTTGATTTGAATACCAAACTGTATATTTGTAAATATTTTTATCTAATGTCTTGTGAATTAAATATTTTTCTGTATTTTAACTCTGAGTTTTAGTCCATCATTTTTATTTTTTCTTATGTTACAATTAACACGTAACAATATATATATATATATATATATATATATATATATTAACTTTCTGATCCCTGGTTATTGGATCTGATAAGGGAATTTAATTTCTTGCCTTTTTTAGGGCCAAAAACTTCAATACATTTTCCTTACACACCATCTTGTTTTTCATTCTGATCTAAAGATGCTGAAGCTAACACATTTCAGAAAAATATATTAAAACAATTTTCCACTTTGTGCTATCATTTCAACACACACACACACACACACATATATATATATATAAAGACAAAAACTTTTCTTGATAACACATTTTGTTTACTGATGGACTTTATCACAGGTATGGTTCATCAGAGGATGAAATGCATTTTTTCCTTTTGTCTTTATTCATATTGCCTTTTTACTTATGTATTTCCAGTTATATCTGAATATATATATATATGTTATTAGTGTTATAATAATAACATATATTATTATAACACAAATAATGACTATATCTCTATAAATGGTCAACATCTGTATTGAGCTGGATGTGTGTTGTGGTGTAGGGGATATCAGCTCGGAATGAGAAATTGGAAGCCGAGTTCAAATTCCAGTTGATTCATTGCATTCACTTACGTGCAAATACCCTTGGGAAAAATATTAATCTGTCTCTTCCCTCCACTTATGGGTTAAATAACAGGACAGATTGGGTTTTATAACCTTGGCTGGCAACCAGTCTACTGCAGAAAGTAATGGCAACCTACTGCAGGATAATCTTCCGCCCAGTCAGTCATGTCTCTTTCAAGACATGATCGCCCAAGTGTGTATCACGTATGGCATTTAACTGACTGTATTGAGCACTTTATAAAAGAAAAAAAAAACAATCTGTCGAATATATATACATTAGTTTATCCCACTATTGTATATATATATTTATTTATTTGAACATTATTTTTAACGGACACTTTTATTTGAGTGGATACTCTATTTTTCAATAATTAAACTACATTTTTTATATATATCCACCAGCTTGAATATTCAAGAAATCTTGTAAAGAAAATATCTATCTTCGAGCAGGATTCAAACCTGCAACTCCCATATACCTAGAATAAATCTGAGATATCTTACCACCTGACCACAGAAGATTTCATGGTTTAACAAATTCAAACTTATGTTAAGTACATAAGTTCCTGATGTCTCACAACATTCATATCTGCTTTGCTTTGTATTCTAATGTAAAAAAAAAAAAATAAAAATAAACAATATTATGAAATCTTAGGGAAAGTTAGAAAAATATCTCTCATGATTCGAACCTGCGATTCCCATATACTTAGGAGAGGTATATGAGTTATACTCAGGCACATAAGACACGTAATATTCAGACAGATAAATTTAAATAAATATGTCAGTTAATACCATTTCATTTCATAACTTTCTGTAAGATTTCATAACTATATATATATATATATATTTAAACTCTGAAATTAATTTAGCCTCATGGAGCAATACAACTTCATTCTATTTTTAATGTCCTTTAATTATTTTTCCACAGACTGCATTGAAAGTCAAAAATAACATTTGTTTATCTCCACCCTAAATATATACCCCCATATTCTTTCTCTCAATCATAAAACACATCTGGTGATCTCAAAAACAAAGTTATTCCCATAAGCATTACATGAAAAGCAATGCGGCTGTCTCCTTTGTTCTTGCCACCATATGCATCTATTTGTTATAGACTTTTAGCTCAGGAAGTAACAGTTTAAAGAAAAAATATTGTGACCTTCTTTTTGATAATTTTCATGTCAGAAAAAAAAAAGCATAACTAAATTTAGAGTCACTGTTTTTGTAAGTTGTAAAAATAAGATATATTTTATATTGCAGTTGTTCTTTACCAACATGCTTTTTGAGATAATTTATGAGTGAGAGGGTCTGGGAAGTTTATAAAGTAACCAATAAGCACTTAAAAAGAAAAAAAAATAAAGAGTTTGATGCTTGTTCACATTTTGGCAAATGGGTTAGACCAATAACTTTCAGCACCTCCTCTCTTTCTCTCTCTCTATATATATAGATGTATCAAAACAAGTTTGATTAAACAGAACTGACAAGGTCTGTCTGTTTAATTTTTTTATTATACTTTCCCAACTTTCAGATAAAATGTTGAGTATTACATTTGAAGTTGTAGATAAACTGTCCAAAGTTACAATTTTTTATTTTTTATTTATTGCAAGTACTTTCAACTTTCACAGTCATTATAAAGAATTGATGTGGTGTCTGTGGAATAGTTTTAACAACTTTAACTTATCCGAAAGTTGCAAAAGTATAAAAAAAAAATTTAACAGACAAACCTTGTTGGTTGTTTAATCAAACTTGTATGGATGAATACTTGCTGCCATTATATATATATATATATATATATATATATATATATATACAGCCTTTGAGATTTCACTCACCTCATCAACTCAGGTGATTAAAGTTTATTGCTTTACTCTCCTGTGGTCGATTAAAAATCTCACAATGAAACATGTCCCTTCAAATATAGAAAAAGAAAATCTGATTCCTTTTACAATCCAAAAGTATGCCATTGAAGATTCACAAGTTACTTAGAATGACCTACAATGACCTTTTATCATCCTGGTCATTGTAAACATTCAATTAATTAATGCTTCTAGACGCTCACAGATTTTTAAAAACTCATTTGGAAAAATATTATCCTTGACTGGACATCTATATTTTCTTTCCACTTACGAAAAGTAAAAACAAACATTTGAAAGAAAGAAAAAAAAATATGCATACTTCTTTCAACCACGCACCAAAAAACAAATTATACAAGTAATTTTTTTATAGAAAATTGTTGAGAAAATCAGATTTGTTATTTTTTTATCATCTATGAGATGGAGATTGTCGTCAAACAGAAGAAAGAAAATACAAATTTAGGTACCTCCACTCAATTGCCCCCCCCCCAAAAAAAACAGCATATCATCATGTTAAAAGGGCTCAAGCTTAATAAAAACAAAGTTTTATCATCAAAATGTTTATGCTATAATTAAGAGGAAAGATCAAATTTTTTTGTTGTTATTTTTTTAATTTTTTAAATCCTTTCTAACACATTCAAAATTTTAATTAAAATTTCATTTTTTGTTTTTCGTCAGTGATTCATGCTATGTTCATGTAAAGCAACTATTAAGAAAATGGAGTCAGTCGATAAAATGATTTTGGGGCGAGTAAATTTTCCCTCACACTCTTTCCTTTTAAAATCTCAAAGGCTATATATATATATATATATATATATATTAAGAGCTTGAATAAGTTTTCACTGCTTTTTAATGAAAAGTAATGCTTTATTTACAAAAATGAGTAAGAAACATGTCACTGAAAGTACTTTCCATTGATAACCATTACTTTTTCCCATCTTTCTGGCAGTATTTGAATTCCACATCAGAAAAATGACATCTTTTGAGACTAACCACAAGTCAACCCATTTTTTGTCATCTTCATTAGAATGAAAGTGCTGCTCAGCTTGGCTATGTGTCATCGATCAGGACAAGTGATAATTGGATGAGGCAGTATCTGGTGAAATACACTGGCTGGGTAAGACTTCCCATTTAAGCATTTCCAAGTAGGTTTTCACCCATTTTACAACATGTGACTTAGCATTGTCATATTTCAAAATCACTTTGTCATGTGTCTGCTCATATAGCGGCCAATTTTTTTTCAATGCTCAGCTCAAATACATCAATTGTAGTCAATAGCAATCTCCCTGATGCTTTCAGTCAGTTTGAGCAGATCATAATAAATTACACCTAGCTGATCCCACCAATTGCAGAGTAGAAGCTTTGAACCATGGATATTCGACTTTGCTGCTGATGTTGATGCATAACCAGGCTTATCCTATGTATATCAACTTTTCATCATCAGTCATGATATGATACAAAAAACCTTTCCTTTTCTGCTGTTGAAGCAGCTGTTCCCAAGTGACAAGATGTCATTTGACATCGCTTGCCTTTAACTCATATAGCACCCAATGTCCTTGCTTTTGAATCATTCCTAATGCTTTCAAATGTTTCAAAACTTGTGGGATCAACTCCTAATAATTCTACAATTTCAGCTTGCACCTGACACAAGTTTTCATGAAGTAATACCTCCAATTCTTCATCTTCAAACTTTTTGATGCTTCAGTGCATTCTTTATCTTCAATATAAAACTCATTTTTGAAGCATCTAAACCAATCTCTGCATGTTGTTTCCAACAAAGCATGGTTGCCATAAGTCTCAACAATAATTCCGTGTGCTTCAGCTGCAGATTTCTTTTAAATAGTGCAGTAAAATTCCCTGCAAATACACTTTCTTTGGCATGAAATCTGATATGCTTAATGCTATGAAAAACAAAGTTGTTTACACTTCAGCAAAATAACATACATTGAATTTCAAGCTTACTTATAGTACTTCTCTCCATCTAAAACTACATGCACACAGCACAGAGTTTTGGGAACGCCATCTGTTGAAAAACAGTGAGATTTTATTAAAGGCCCTAATATATAAACACATACACATGTATATATCTTTAAAAGCCAAAAGTAATCAAAGTTTTTTTCTTATAAACTATATCATTATTTTTGCAACAAACTAAAATAACTGTAGAAATTCATATTTTACAGCTTTTTAAGAGTAGCATTTTCATTAAAATTTTCACACAAATAGTTACATTTTAAAGTTTGTTATCAATTTAGGAAACAAGAACAAGTGAGACCACATTCTAAAACAAAAACTATTATTGTTATTGCAACATCTAAAAAAATATTGTTATAAAATGTACATGCTAAGAAATACTTAGTTCAATTCTTTACACTATTTTCATTGTTTGGACTGTTGTCCTCATTTTTGTTGCCAAATTCACAACATTTTTGGCCAGCCTTCTTCAGGTGATTGAAATTTCAAATTTCACCAGGATAGATTGTTCTAGTTTTATGAGTCATGCCTCTCCCAGATGTCTCAGTATCAGTAATCTTCTTTTAACTCAAGTTTTTGATCTATTCACTTCTGCTCTAGCCAGGACTCACAATTCTTTGAGTTAAGTTACTGGATTCAACCAACTCATTCACCAGGCCATGTGTCCTTGAGGACATCAGTGCATGAATTTGTGGAACTCATAAACCTCAGTAACAATTTTTTTTTTGACAGAGCTCATATTACAATTTTGTTGCTTGTTATTGTTTTTCTCTCCCACTCCATATTATTGGTTCCCATATTGTATTCATTTCTATGCTTGGCCAACTTGAATTTTTTGTGATGAAGATATACACTGATTCCTTAAGTTTTTGTATTTTCCAGTTGTGTTCCCTATCTTATTTCATTTTCATTCCACAGGGGGTGGTGATTTCCTTCCATATGTGGTTAGGTACACCTGATTTTTCTATTTCCCTCATGTTATAGCTTTATGGTGTTCTTGCAGTCTTATCTTTTATAATTATTAATACAGCCGCATTGGATGGCATACACAGAGTCCTTAATCATGTTTTCCTCTGATATGTCCTGGAAAGGGATATATATTTCATAAGTGGTTTAGGCAAATGTAACCGGGTAGAACAATCTAGTATGTAGATGTAATAACGGTACTCATCATATGCAGTATCCTAAGACGTAGGTGTAGTCAATAGCCATAGACCTCTAGTGGTAGATCTCTAGTAGTAGACCAATAGACCTCCATGTGTCCTCACCTTTGTCTGTAATTATGGCTGACACCAGCCAATCACATTAATGTGAGGGTGAACCAAGATGTATGCATATTCATTACATCATTCTATATGGGAGCTCTTACTCGGAAGAGGTGTCTGCAAAGTGTTGAACCACTTTTGAAAGTTGCCCTGATAATATATAGTCCATAGATCTTCTGTATTTTTTCCAATAATCCCTTCACATAGGATAGGCACACCAAGGCTCTTTTGCAATCTGATATCTCCTAGAGGCTTGAGGCCTTCCTCAACAGAATTACTGACAAAGACAGAAAGAGGATCCAGCATGATCTGGATATATTCTTCTGACAAGAATTCAATGCAGTCAAGGTCCACCAAGTGCAAATATTGAACAGATTACAAGATAAGAAGGTGATATACAAGTTCCATCACACCCAACTCACGGCAGTAACATTAATCAAAATCAGCTGAAGTGTCAGAACTGAACAAGGGTCTCCACTTTGCAACAACCATCAGGCAGATACCATACTTGGACATCACTGCCTGAACTGTGGAAATAACTCTGAACATTTCCTCAGGCAGATGAACTAAGATTGAAAGTGAGATAGATACTGGAGAAAGTCAAGTTGCCCAAATCAAACACCATGAAACTGATGAGGCTTGCAATCAAAACCCTACAGAGGAATGACAACACCATCATATTTCCAGTTGACAAAGGCAATGCATTTGTAGTGGTGAACAAAATGGAATATACAGAAAAACTGGAAGACCCCATTAAAAATGGTACCTATAGTAGAGTAAAGAAAGATCCAAAATTGAAAATAGCTTGGGGAGTTTGTTTAGCAGTGTACTCACAGAGGAAGCACTACCAGTAGTCAGGAACAGACTAGCCTTAGACTTTTCTTAGGAGAATGTACTAGTATACCAATAGATAACCTGATGAAGATGATAATTGATGTACAAAAATTCAACATAAAATTTGATTATTATATTCTTGAGATGGTCACCACCAAAAAGAGAACAAACGTAAGCTTGCTCTCTCATTTCAAACACGATGCAGCTTAGTGTATCAAGTGGAATAGCTGTGATGATATGCTAAGCTGCACCATGTTTCAAATGATATATTGAACTTGTGTATGTTCCCTTTACATCCCTCAGGGATGTAATATTCAAACCTTAGATAATATGTTGAACACTCGTATATCAGTTATAAATATATTCGGTACTCAAGTTATCTTTATAATCCAAGATATTTGCATTTAAAATGTATCCAGTTATTATGGAACACCCTAACAACAACATGTCTAGAAAACTGAAAGTCAAATTAAGCAGAAAGAGAAAAAGAGAGAAAAGGCTAAGGGGTGAGTGCAAAGTGGAAAAAATGACAACTAATCACAATATTCTATATATATGCACATACAGAACACACATATATACACTATGAACAAAAAAAAAAAAAAAAAAAACTTTCACCAATGAAAAGTGAATATAAAAAAGAAAAATATAGATGTATATGTATTCAATTGCTGATACCTCCTGGCAAGTGGACAATGTAATTCCCAGAGGGTCTATTTACAAAACTCTGGAATCAGAATGTTGATGGTAACATCAATTGGCTAAGTGACAAACCTTTTATTTATATTAATTGTGTGTGTGTGTGTGTGTGAGACATTTATTATTTGAATATTTAAGTACATACATGCAGAACCACTTTAGTTGATCCGAGTTCATCGCAATTAATATTTCCTTAAAGACCTCTGCAGAAATTTTGTGCTTTTGCTAATATTTTTAATTGTAGCAAAAGTTGTAACCATTTATTTTTTTCTTTCTCCAAACAATTCAGATATAGTCATAGCCTTATTATTCTGTCAACAAAATATTTTTCATAGTTTCTATGAACTTTTTGGTATCAGGTAAACTGAAAATCCAATTTGTTTTTTAGCAAGGAGTTTTTTTCTTTGCTATCTTCAACTTATTGGAACAATTGAACAGACAAAGTCTGTTACATGAAGCTAAAATAAGTCGCAGACTAAAGGTGACAAGATTGAAGAATATGCTAGAAGTCCTTATTTCATTTTGCTAATCATTTGCTGCATTATATAGCAATAGATTTCTTCATGCAGCAAAATAACAAATTGATTTCCTTGGGGAAAAAAAGAATTCTATTTCAATATGCCATTCAAATGAATCAATAGATAAACTTATTAAGGTCAGTTGTAGATTTCTTTCTTACACATGTATATTATATATTTTCTCAGTGAAAAATTCATCAAATATTCTTTTCTGATTACCATTCATGGATACTTCAATTGTTCTTTGTAGCCCTGATTAAAATGTGTCTTTTTTAAAATATCTATTTGAATATCTGTTTATTAATATATTTAGATTGTTATGGTCAACTGCAGGTTTCTTTCTCTCACAGGTTTATTATATATAATGTGAGTATAAATTTTAAGAAATATACTTTTCTGATTAATATTCATGGAGACTCCCGCTGTTCCTTGTAGCCCTTAGTAAAGTGTGACTTTTTTTTATATCTATCTGAATACCTGTTCATTAACATATTGTTAAGGTCAATTGGGGATTTCTTCCCATTACATGTATATTATATATCTTTTAAGTGTTAATTTCAAGTAAGATACTTAACTGATTACTATTCATGGACAGTTCAATTGTCTTTTTTTTTTTTATATCTATCTGAACATTAATCTTTTTCAATAAACTTAAGGTCAATTGCAGATTTCTTTCTCTCACATGTTTATTATATTTTTTCTACGTGTAAAATTCACAAACATTCTTTTCTGATTATCATTCATGCACAGTTTTTTTTTTTATGCCTCTCCAAATAGCTGCACTGTCATTCATTAAGAAAAGTTTAAGTTCAAGTGAAATATCAACTGCTTAGAAAAGTATGTTATGGTCAAGTGCAGATTTCTACCTCTCACATGCTTATTATATATTCTATGAGAGTAAAATTCACTTCACTTTCCTGATTACCAATCATTTACAGTTCAAATGTTCTTTGCTGCCCTTAATAAAATGGGACTTTTCTTGTTATATCTGTACTGTAATCCACTTAGAAAAGCTTAAGTTAAGTTCAAGTGTTGACTTCTTTCTCTCACATATTTAATTATATATTCTGTGAGAGTACATTTCAACAAGTTTTCTTTCCTGATTACCTTTCATTGACAGTTCAATTGTTAGTTGTAATCCTTAGTTAATTGTGACACTTTTTTAATATCTATCCGAATATCTGTACAGTCATCCATTAGGAAAGCTGGTTATGGTCAAGTGTGGATTTCTTTCTCTAACATGTTTAATATATCATCTACCATCTTCCCATGCATTGAATACTGCTGTCATATCTGGTCAGGCACCCCTGCTATTCATCTTAGGGTTCTCAAAAAAAATCCAAAGGAGATTCTGCAATGTAGTCAATCCTGACCTGGCGGCTCAAATTCAGTCAGTCTCTCTCTCTCTCTCTCTCTCACACCAGTGAGATGTGGCTTCCCTCTGTCTCTTCTACAAATACTTTCACAGATTCTACTTTGATGAGCTTGACTCCCTGGTGCTACCTCTGAATGAATTTACTTGAGCTACTAGACTAGCAACAAGGTTCCACCCTTTTACAGTGAAAAACAACCAAGTGTAACCACTACTTCTACTCTATCAGCTTCTTTTCTTGCACTTCTCACCTGTAGAACTACCTTCCATATTCTTGCTTCCCTGATAGCTATAATCACCAAGAGTTTAGATACAATGTCAGCACTGCCATCTCTTATCTCCTTGACTCCAATCAGTCTTCTCCCTTTACACTTTCTGCTAACGCAGCTCTCTTCACACCAATGTTCCTGTCTTTTTCTTACCCATTCTCTGACACCTACTGTGACCTGTTCTCCTTTCTCTTCACTATCTTATTATGTAAACCCCCACACACCAGTGGCAGTACTGCCTTGCTTGGGGTGAAACAATTAAAAAAAAATCTTTCCAATAGCATCATGCATTCAGTTTGCTCAGGCTTAAGTAATTCAACATAAAGAATTCATAGTAATGTTTAATCTTCATGCCCATAAATTGTGGCGTATCCAAAAAAGTTTTTCTCTTGACACTGCTATTATTTTAACTACCTTCACTCCTCAGTTTGTTTTAAAAGTAATGATTAAATTTGCAATAAAACCTAAACATAATAAAAGACAATTTATACATTTTCATTGGGTAAGTTTTCCTTTTGTCTTGAATTATATTGTCCTTTTACATATATATTTTTAGTTATATCTGAAATATAAAAATTATAAAACAGTAAAAAAAATTTAAAAATTTAAAACAGTTAACATTATCATCAATAGCAACAACCACACACCTGCAACCTGCAAGATCCAAAATACAGTCAGTCAGTTAAGTGCCATACATGATACACGCTTTGGGTGATCAGGTCTCAAAAGAGACATGACTGACTGGGCAAAAGATTATCCTGCAGTAGGTTGCCATTACTTTCTGTGGTAGGCTGGTTGCCAGCCAAGGCTATAGAACCCAATCTGTCCTACTATTTAACCCATAACTAGAGGGAAGAGATGGATTAATACCTTTCCCAAGGGTATTTGTGCATAAGTGAATGCAAAGAATTTGAACTTGGCTTCTCGATTTGTCATTCAGAGTCGATATCCACTGCACCACCAAAGAACCAATATTATTTATAAATCCATGTGTCTCTTAAAAAACTGTGTTTGTGATCAAACCAAATTCATGAATAATTATTTTTTGGACATGCCTATCAAGAAGACTTACATTACATCTCTCTGACTATAGCTCAATTAGGACTCATTTAGACATATGAAAATCTACCCAATTCATTCATAACATACTTATAGAAAACACAACTATAATGGCCTCATCTACATATAAAGAAGGCTAAAAATAATGGAAACATTAATAATAAATAAGAAAAAACTAACACAATAACATCAACCATGAACATAACCACAATATGCAGATTATGTTTTAAAAAAAAAATTCCCATCACCATAGATACACATATATAAAAATCTACAGATTCAGTTTAATATAAAAAAAAAAAAACATGGTTGATAATAGTTAAAAATGGTTACTTTGATAGGTGTTATTGATTTGTGTTATTACTATTACATATTTTTTAACTAATAAGGTCTGTGTTAAATTTCTTAGTTTATTTTTATAGAAGAGAAACAACCCACATTATTCTTTCATCATAGCATATATTATCTTGAAGTGTGTATAAAATATTCAATATGCATACAAGATTATAATGATGATGATCCATGTAAATATTTTATATATACTTTTCTAGCGCAGTTTAGCTTTAAGCTTTACACATTACCTCACTTTGGACTAATTTGAATTCCAGCACTCTAAAAAGTAGCCAATGACTATTATACTAACAACATCAAGTTCTTGATATTGGCTGTCAAATATATTTAATTTTTTACTGCCAATCCATAATTTCAATTTTCATGTACATCTTATTAAAAAATACAATAAAAAATGAAAGAGAGACAGACCTTATCAGTTGAATTTAAACTTCTTTGGATGAATTTTTGCAGCTTAAATATACACAATATTGGCTAACTCTCTCAGCTGACCTCAAGTGGAATGACTACATTGAATGAATAGCTAAATCTACTGCTAGGAAGGTTGGGTCATTGTGTTGGTCCAGGAAGCTTTTCTTGTCTGAATCCATTTTGCACATATATAATCTACCATTCACCTGTGCATTGAATATTGCTGTTACATCTGATTGGGCACTCCTGCTATTCATCTCAGGGTTCTCAACAAAATCCAAAGGAGAATCTGCAATGTAATCGATCCTGACCTAGCAGCTCGATTCCAGCCACTTTCTCACCAATGTGATGTGGCTTCTTTCCGTCTCTTCTACAAATACTGTAATGACTTCTGCTCCAACAAGCTTAGCTTCCTGGTGCTCCTTCTGAACAAATTTACACAAGCTACTAGACTGGCAACTAGGTCCTACCCTTTTACAGTGAAAACAATCAAATGTAAATGCAACTTCTACTCTATCAATTCCTTTTCTCACACTTCCCACCTGTGGAACTACTTTCTGTATACTTGCTTTCCTGATTTTAAATGCAATGTCAATTGCCACACCTTATCTCCTTGACTCCCATCTTTGCCCCAACACTCTCTGTATCCTGTTCTTCTCCCTTTCCACTCTTCTCTCACACAGCTTTCTTCACCAGTGTTACTATTCTTCTTGTACCCATTCTCCAACACTCCCTGTGACCTGTTCTTCTTTCTCTTCACTCTCCTTTTATGTAAGCCTCTTTGCACTAGTGCCAGCTCTGCCTTGCTTGGAGTGAAACAATTATAAAAAAAAAAATACACCTAAATGGCACCTCATGATGATTATGAAATATTACTGTAAAACTTAGTTGTGCTTTGAATGGATGTAGATCTTTACATACATTGATAAGTGTTATTGATTTGTGTTATTACTATTATTTATATATTTTTAACTAATAAGGTTAATTTAATTTTTTGGTTTATTTTTATAGAAAAGGATAAAGTTTTTGTAGTTTGAATGAAGAAGAGAAAAAGGAATGTCACTTACCTCATGGCAGAGAGAAGAAGCGGCAATGACAATTTCTTTTGTAGACTTTCGAGAAAGAGAAAAGAATTATGAGAAGAAAGAAAAGCAATAATGTTTGATTAAAAACATCAGTTGGTGATATTGTTTGGTCATTTCATATGTGAAAGGTTGTGAGAGAGGAGAGAGATTTAAGAGTAATGAAGGATGGGAGAAGTTTTTTTTATTTTTATTTGTATTTTTTGCACTTCAAGCTATTTTGGTGCTACGAAGTATTGAATGTTGAGACTGGAAAGAGACGTAATATCACCGTTTGGCAGAAAAGGTGATGTAATCTCATGGATAAAGAAAGTGAAATTGGTTGCCAAGTTTCAAAAAGTGTCAGAACTTGCTAGTTTTCTTTCACATTTTTTTCAAGGAGAAACACTTGCCCTCTACCATGAAATGAGTGATGAGGACCAGTTGGACAAGAACATGATAGAGACTAAATTGAAGAAAAATTTCACTGAAGAGCCCTTTGAAGCTTATGAAAAGCTCATCAGAGCAAAATGAACTGGGGAATTAGTGGACATCTATGCCAATAATATCAAAAGTTTGGTGGGGCTGGAAGAATACCTGGAGAGAGGACTAGATCAGACTACAAAACTAGCTTTTGTGATCGGCTTCCCAATCAATGTATCTATGGGACTGCAACAAGTGCCTGCTGTAAAAAAAGATGGACCTCTGCAAAATGATGTCATCAAAATACTTTGGGGGTCCAGAACAGTGACAGTGAATGCATAAAGCATGGAACCAAAAGAGAACAAAGGTCGTATGGAATCATCGAGCATTAGGTGTTATCACACCTAATCAGAGACAGTTAAAGAGCCACCAAGATCAAAAGTAAGGTGCTATGATTTCGAGAGATTGGGGCATATTGCAAGGTATTGCCCTCAGGCTAAGGGAAATGATCAAGGGGAAGTTTCTGTGCCAGTAGGTAACCTGTTAACAGAGCAAGGGCTCAGTACTGACTTCTACCAATCATAGAAGTATCAGCTGGCTGTGTGATAGTGGTAGCTCTTGTTGATACTGACTGCACAACGATTTACTTAATCTCAAGCTTGTGAGCAAATGGAATGGAAGTAGGACTGTGAAAGTAGTTGACAAAAGGGAGTAAATGTAAAGGAATCTGGCAGACAATTATCATTAACTGCATCATTGATGGGATTGACATTGTTCTCCGAATAGACGTGATCAATAAGCTGGAAGGTGTGACTGTAAAAAACGGTGAGGTGAAATTTGGAGAGGTACACTATGCTGCAGCTGTTGTTCTGAACTCTTGCAAAATCGAAGGGAAGGACTTCATAGCAGAGTTCAATGGCAAGAAATGGACTGTGGAATGGAATTAGATAGGAGAGTCACCATTATTAAAAAAACAAGGTCGGGTACTACAAGGATTCTTGTAAAGAAGAAAAAAAGAGTAGAGTTTGAGAAGGAAGTGGAAAGATGGCTTACCAAGGGTATTCTCTTGCCATGGAAGGGAGAAGTAAAAAGTTTTATCATTGATGGTAGTAGTCCAAGCTACAAAAGGAAAAGTTAAGCCACTATTAGACTTTTGAGAGGTGAAGCATTATGAAGAGTGCCATCTGGGAGCAACATAACTGAAGTGTGTGATGAAAAGATGAGAAAGCGGAGGTAGGTGGTAGGAGGAACTACAATCGTGGACCTTAAGTCAGCCTACTTGCAGTTATGTGTTACTGTTACTGAGAAACAACATTTTGGTACAACATAGCGCCTAAGGTCAGACAGAGAAAGTACCACAAAGATCAATTTGTGTGGAGGTACCCAAAAGACATCCCCGTATACCGATGAGGAAGTGCTGGCCAGAATTCAAATAAGGGAAGAGGTTTGGGTGAAGCCACTAAACACATGCTACATGATGCAATAGAAAAGAGGATTGGCGATTGGAGCACAATCACCTAACAACCTGACCGCTGATGGTATACAATGGCATATCTTGGATTTGAGGTGAGTGAACATTTGAATGCTGAACATGGAGGAAATAAAAATGAAACGGTACCAATACAAAAACTGCAGAGAGAGCTGACTTCACTCAAAAACTACATTGTTGACATGCATTCTCTGTTCATTGTTGATAAAAGAAATCAATCTTCTTCCAACAATCGCAATACATAGTGCTCATGTTTCACATAAATACAGTAACAATGTTAAAACACTAGAATTGTACACTTTAATGTTAGTCACTTTCAAAATTCCATGCTGTCTTCATAATTACTGTTCCGACTTATCGAATACATTACTGGCCTTTTGAATTCTTGCAACTTCACTACTCAGTGAGTATATTCTCAATAGAGTGCTACTACAATAAACAACTATGCCTATACACTTTATTGTATACAAAGATATTCTGTTCTATGTAAGTTTTTCACAGTACATGGCTAGTTTTCTTCATATGTAATATAGCTTCCTTGTGTCAGTATTTATAAAAAAGACACAGGAAATCTATAAAACTGCATTTCTATAAATACATTGATGTTAATTGTTCTATTGAACTTTCCTTTATGGTACCTAGATTTTATAAATTTAAGCACAGTACTAGAATAGTGGCTTGGTCTCATCATTTTACAGCTGAAATGGCTAGATGTAAATGTAAGTTCTATGCTAAAAGTTTCTTCTATTACACTTCTCGCTTATGGAACTTTCTTCCAGCTTATTATTTCTCAGTCAACTTTGATCTTCAAAGATTTAAATGCAATGGTAATCAGTATCTTCTGTCTATAAAACACTGTTGTAAAGTAAAGAGCAAATAGGGTATGAGTAGAAACATCTCTCTGCTTCACTTCAATTGGTCCAGACAGCTTACCACCAACATTTACCCACGCTTTTATGTTATGATGAAAATATGGAAGCACATTGATAAATTTTTATGGGCAACCAAAATTTTTCAGTATTTCCTACAATGCAATCCTGTTGAGTGTATCAAATGCCTTTGTCAAATCAACAAAAACTTGATACAAATCCATTCTTTGTTATTTATATTTTTCATATAATTGCCTTGCAAGAAAGATCATATCCATGGTACCTTGGCCTGCTTAAAAACCACACTGAGATTCTTGAAGCATACCATTACTAATATTTTGGAACAGTCAGTCCAACATCACCCAACATAAAACTTTATCAGATAGAAGAGAAATATATCAGTAGTTACCACAAATGTCTTTACTACCAGCAATAAATTTGAAAAATTCTACCATTAATTCATCATGTTAGATGTCAGGAATAGAATCTTTTTCCAAAAAATCTTGTAATAAAAGATGTAGATGTTTAATGACAGCTCATCTTTCATGCTTTAGTACCTCGGCACATATACCATCCAATCTAGTTGGTCGTCCACTATTCAGTTTTTACACCAGCTTTGGAAATTTATATTACCGTTTTAAACTCGTTTGGTTATTGTTGTAATCTAAATGTTACTGATGTGTTATGGTATCACACAATTGTAGATCTGGATCTTGGTATATTACTTCAATTACTTATGGATTAGTAATAATAGTTATTACAAGGTGATATTCCGGTATCTTGCTATTTACAAGACAGTTATTCGTGTATCTCACAAATAGTACTGTATTAAAAGGTTCCTCCAGATAATACATAGTATCCTCTTTTGGGAGTCCTCCTGAGTAATCTACTCAAGAATTAAATAGTAATATTACACTGTGAACACTGAACTCTACTACTTGGCTGTAACTGGTATGACTGCTGCTACTTGCAATCCAGTTGATTATTTATTGTACTGTGAGTACAAATGTGGCACAAGGCCTAAAACAGGGATGGGGAAGGCTGGTCTTCATCTGTCCTAATTTAACTTAGCTATTCACTTTCATTGACCCTGACACACTTACAATAAACCTTTTACCATAATACCACATCTTTACTTACCATTCTTACTATGTCCACCATAATACCTCAGCTGCTCTATGTAGTCCTACTTAACTCCCATATGTACAATTTTCAGTGGAGGGCATGGGCAGAAAATAACAACATTTAAAATTCCCCAAATGTTTATATACAATGATATACAATATATACACAATCCAGTTGATTTCCCCAAGACTTCTGTCTGGTACTTAATATAGATTATTATTGTGGTTATGTGATCCCCAGTGGAATAATCTATTCTTATAGTTTTATTTGTAATCTGGCAATCAGTTTTCAACCACATGTATCAGTGTTGACACTTTTTTCTACATACAATTATGAACAATTCAGAAAGAGTGTGTGTGTGTGTGTGTGTGTGTGTGTGCATGACTTTTCAATTTAAACTGATTGTTATTAATTTCATGGTTTGATAAAATAAAAAACAGAGAAAGCAACTCAAACATGTGTACCCACTAAAAATAACATTTATATTGATAGATTTGTTTTCTAGTTTATCAACCCTTTGAAGGTTATTTAATGTCAGAAAATATTTTTATTTTGTTGGAAATAATAATGGTTTAGTGATACAAGTCTTACTAATTAACCTATAGTCGGGAGGGAGGAGAAGAGATGGATTCATTCTTTCCCAAGGGTATAACAAATATAACAAACCTAACGAGAATTGGAAGTCGGTTCTCTGATTAACAATTCAGTGTCATTATCCATTACACCACCCACACATCTAAGCTTAAACCACCCTATATTCCCAAGCAGTCCCCTATCTAGATACTGACTGATCTTTACTTTGCTTAACTTACATAATTGCACAGGAACCAGTATTTCAATGTGATGTGGCTGTAAGCCCAACATTTATAGTAATAAGAAATTTTATATATATATATATATATATACACATACAAAAACACACAAAAACTAAATTTGATTTTAAAAATATCATGATTACATGTAAAAATGTCAATTCAAGACCAGAATTTAAAGAAATCGTTATCTATTTCTAATCTTTTTAAAATGAAAACTCTTAAAATTCAATAGAATCTCAATATAAACTATATTCATTGCAAACAATTTCAGAATTACAGCAAACATTTATAATTATTAATAGTACTTTTGAATTCATGTGCATAAAATTCAGTCACACTTTTTTGTCCTGTGAAAATATAGATTTTTCAAGTAAACAAATGTACAGATGACATTTAAAAATAAAATTAACTTGAACAGGTTTCAAACATCTGCTTCTTAGCTCAAATTACATTTACACTAATATAAAGAGTGCAAAAGTCAGTGTTATTATCAGTGTTCAAGATAGCCACCACATCATGAATTTATCAATATATTTTAATGTTGCTCTCTATCAGTAATAACTTCTTAATACAAGGAGCAGTCTTAAGAGAATCAATTTTTTCAGATTATAAATTAGCACAAAAGAAAAAAAAGAAACTTTTTAACTGAGAACAAGATAAAAGAAAGTAAAAGTTCATTCTACTGGAAAGTATCCAAACTTTAAACCAATGAGGCTATCAGATGTTCAACTTCTGATTTTTGCCAAGAAGGCCTAGAGTAAAATAAGCAGTCCAGTAATTGGCTATTGAATTTTGTAGTCAATTATCTGCCAAATCCAAACTGATTTGAGTGTAGCATATCATCAATGTTCTTTTAGTAGCACCTGAAGAACAGCGCCAGACAGACCAGTTTTCATCTTGTTATTAAATATACAACAGCAGTCTTTATTGAGAATTGGCCAGACTATGAAAAAGAGAGAGAATTTTTGGCACCAGCCACCATAAACTCTGTTTGAAAATATAAAAATTATTGCTGCAAATATTTTTTCCTTTCACTTACTTCACAACGTATCAGAGGCACATTCATCACAAGTTTGCTTCGTATGTCAAAATACAAAAATATTAAGGTTTCAAATGATGAATTTTAATGAAAGCAGGCTTTTCTTTAAGAAATTAGGAAAACTTCTCTAAAACATATCTGAAGAAACTGGCAACAATTATCCCTGTCAACACTTAAGAGATTTATATTGTTAAATCACTAGAGTCCTGATAAAACTGTAGAAAAATCTGAATATGCAATGTTAGTGCAATTCAATTTTATATATTGTTATAGATTTGATAGTGATATAAATTTCAACATCTGTTGAAAATCAAGTGTTAAAAATTGATGTTACACATAAGTAAATTGATTTCTCTTTCAAATGATACCAAACTTAGCTCCCTTGGTATTACAGGTTATGAGATATGGTTTTTGAAATCTACATCTTTTACAAAGTTATTTACACCATTTATATTTGGACTGTTGTTCCAAACTTTGCTGCCGTCATTACATTTCAGCTGTTGTACCCTCTGGCCTTCCTCAGGTATATATCAATCTGAGTAACTTACAGTGAATTTTAAAGTGAACCCTTTTATTTATCTACAGCAATAGATTGTTCTTGTTCCACTGCTCATGTCTATGGATATCAAGATCTTATTTTTATTTAGTACTGTTCAGTCATTGCTTGCCTGTTTCCAGAATGCAAGTACGCACTAGACATGAGCAGTAGAACAAGAACAGTCTACCCCCACAGATTAAATGAATGGTTTTGTTCAGAATTTCCTGTAGGTTAACCAGGTTGTGGTGCAGTGGATATCGACTCGAAATGAGAAATTGGACAGCCGAGTTTGAATTCCTTGCATTCACTTACACACAAATACCCTTGGAAAAGGTATTAATCCATCTCTTCCTTACCGCAGAAAGCAAAAGCAAACTACTGCAGGATAATCTTCTGCCTAGTCAGTCATGTCTTTTTTGAGACATGATTGCCCAAAGCATGTATCACGTAAGGCACTTAACTAACTAACCAGATTAGTATACACCTGAGGAAGGCTGGCAAGCACAATGGTTGAAATATTGTGATAACAACAACAAAGATGAGGAAAATAGTCCAAATAGTGTAAATAAGGATAACTCCTCATACCAGAACTTCAGACAGAAATTTTCCAAAGTTGTAGAGTTCTGTTGCCTCTTTTTGATCATGTAACTGGTACTAATGCTGTGTATTGAAATACAGTGCTACCTAATTGTGAGCCCATTAAGTCACTCTTCAGACTAAATTTGTGGAATTTGTGGGCTCATTTGCCTGCTTCCTGTCTTGAGAGATTAATAAAAACAAAATTTTCTTCATATAAAGTTGTAACACCATATGCTGGGAGACTTGATTATTTTTTTTTAAGTTAAATTCATTGTGATATAATTTTGTATCTTTCAAAACCTATAACTATTGTTTGGGCTTATTGTCATTTTATTTAGACCTAATTTTGTTTTTTTTTACATATTAATCATGTGTAACAGTATTTTCAATTTCATCATCAAAAACTAAATTCAGTCTTTCAAATATCATAAATTTGAATCAACAGTGCTATCAGGGCCATTGCATACACCCCCCAAGTCCCCTGACTGGGGGAAGTTGAATTGGGGACCCTGGCAATGCTTTGTGACCCTCACAATTTTATCAACATTTGCTTTTTTCTTCCCATATTACAAATTAACTAAACACAACTTATGAATTTTGATATCATTGTTTTTTTTTTGTCCAAATTCATGAATTTGTTTTGCCCATGTCTTGAAAAAATGCTATATGAAATTGACTATTTTTTATCTGTAATACTGAATGTGCTAAATTTATTCAAATTTTTAACAAAAAAAATCTCAAGTTGCTGTTAAAAATTGCCATAAAACATTGTTGATTTATTTAGGATGGAATGATCGATTATGATGTGTCTCTAATTTGTATTTAAATACACTATTTTTAATTCTTCTCATTGAATTGTTCACCAATATTGTATATGATCAATTATTGTACATAGTTAAGTTACAATAAAATTTGTATTTTATATGAATACTACCTTATGGAAATTGAGATGTAGTAGTGTGGTGGTGGTGGTGGGGGAGCTGTATCATAGATTCAGTGGGAGATCATGAGATCCTTCCACCAACCCAGAGTGCCATTATATCTTTTGTCCAGTATATTCCTGAAACTGAACAGTTAAACTACACTCACATATAATTTGATTATAATAGTGAAGGCTTATGAAGAACTAGGATTACAACCACAGTTCCTCTATGATCGCTGAATTTAAGCAATGTTGAATCTGGTCAGTACCTCAATGTGTGACTACTTGTGAATACCAAATGCTGTAAGTTTAGATATGCGAGTCGTGCAAAGGATAATAAACTAGAATTTTTAATCAAAGAGATGAGTTCCAATTTCTGTTGGGTTCATTATATACATTTATGTGCAAATATCCTTGTGAAAGGTAGGTATCTACCTACCAGCCATGGTTTATTAGTAAGACTTGTATAACAAAAAAATTATTATCTAAAACGATATTTTTTTAAAAATCTGCACTAGTTCTCTGTAGTCATTTCTTCTGAAAAGTGTAGCTGGTTCTGCACAATGATTTGATTGATTCATTTTCTATGGCTTATCAACCCCTTGCAGGTTATTGAAAGCCAGCAAATATTTTTAGATAGTAAGATTTTTTTTTTTTTTAAAATCATCTCACCCCAAGCAAGGCATTCCACTGCCACTATTGCACATGGGGCTACATAGGGGAAGGTAAAGAGAAGGAGTGGTTAGACATAGGGAATGTCAGGAGGAAAGTGACAGATGAGTAAGGATACCGAGGATGAGGGTTGGGTAGATGGGAAGAGTGTTTGAAAGAATGGGAGCAGGTTAGTGTGTTAGGAGGTGTCTATTGACCTTACATTTAAACTCCTGGAGATTGTATCTGTCGGGGAAGTAATCATGTGGAAGGGAATTCCACAGTCGGGAAGTGCGAGGAAAGAAACTGTTGGAGTAGAAGTTATGGTTGCATTTTATCAGTTTCACTGTAAAAGGGTGGGATCTAGTTGCTAATCTAGTATCTCGTGCAAATTCGTATTTAGGGGGCACCAGTGATCTAAGTTCATCGGAGCAGAAGCCGTGAAAGTATTTATAGAAGAGACACAGGGAAGCCACGTCGCGCTGGTGGGAGAGAGATTGCAGGCGGTCTGCCAAGTCGGTATCTATCACATTACAAACCCTCCTCTGAACCTTATCGAGAAGCCCGAGGAGAATAGCAGGGGCACCCGACCAGATATGGTAGCAGTATTCAATGCACGGGCGGATGGTAGATTTATATATGTGCAGGATAGATTTAGACGGAAAAAACTTACGGGCCCTGCACAGAGAACCGACTTTCATAGCAGCGGATTTAGCAATGGATTCGATATAGTCATTCCATTTGAGGTCCGCTGAAAGTGTGAGACCAAGGAGGCATAGCGTTTTAAAAAATTGTCTGAATTTAAAATCTTCATGCAGGAAGCTCAAACAAAAAAAATTTCAGAGTGTTTAGGTATCAATCTGAGAACAGTGCAGAGGATTTTGAAACAGTTGGATGAGTCTAATTGTGATTATGAAGGTATCTGGAGTGATCACTAATGATAGCAACATTATGCCTCCATTCATCTTCCACAAGGCTTCAGACTCAATACAAAGGTCTATATCAAGTGCCTTGAGAAGTTAGTGCTACTGCGGTCAACAGGGTGGCTGCTGGAAGACCCTATGTCTAGCAACAGGATCCTGCACCATGCCACACAAGCAGGAGAACCCAGTCATCGTTGTCAGAAAATTTCTGTGACCACATCACCCCTTACATCTGGTCACCTAACTCAGATGGCAAACTCCTTGATTATTATGTGTGGGGTACAGTTGAGCAAGAGACCTACAAAACTCTTTGTCACACCAAAGATAAACTGATGGCAAGGATTAAGGCAACATTCACCAACTGAAACCAGAAAACAATCCAGAAGAGAAGCAAGAGATTCTAAAGACGTCTGGAGGCTGTGGTTGAAGTTAATGTCGATTTTATTGAATAAATTCACTCTATAGTATTTTAAGATATTTTTGTGTAATTTTGGTAAATATATGTTAAAGTGAGATGTCAAGGTTATTTTCATTTTCATGTAATTTAGACGACAATTTATCAATCGCACCCTACATACATGCATGTGCGTAAACAAACAAAATAAAGAAAAAGACAACTATTCTTAGCTGATGCATTTGGTCCTCTGATGAACTTTATCCAGGCAAATGTAGGATCTGCCTGGATAAAGTTCATCATAGGACCAAATGTCCTTATGCACTTATACAAGGATGTCATTGGTTTATGAGGGATTTTAAATTTGAGAACGTTCATGAATATTTATTAGCTGATCTCAATTGCAGACACCTGCTCAGGCACATTTGTATTTAATCAACACCCAGAATCCACCTATGGTTTATACTGCAATTGTGCTGAGAGGACTTTAGTTATAGTTTCTGGGAGAGAGTGCATTATATAGCAATATCTAGTGTGATCAACAGTTTGAACAAGACCAGCATACTCAAACCCTCAGTCACGGTGATGTGTGATTTAGTGTTAGCACAACAATCAGTGGCTCTCAAAGGCTTCCATCTATCCAAATTCACTCACAAGTTTTAGGACAACCCATTGTATGGTTTTTCAAGTACTTTCTGAAAGGAGCCACATGCTGAGATTGCTTCCTCCAGACTGATAGCATCAAGAAGTCATTTTCTTAAGAAATTAACCATGTTGAGATTCAAACCTGGGTCTCACAGTCAGAAAGCAAACATTCTAACCACTCGACCAAATGCCCATAATATGCATACATACATTCAAGTGTCTTAACATGGCTCAGATAATTATGAATAAGCTATAATTCTGTAAATTAGTTTATTTAAATAGCTTTACAAGAATAACACAGGACATTTACTCAGTTTCGTGTCATGTATTAAGTCTCATAATTATATCAAATTTAAAAATAAAATTAATGCAAAGAATTCTCTTTATTTAAATTAAAGACAAATTAAACACAAAGGAAATTTTCTTGAGAGAAAGACATGAGAAAGCCAGTCTCCTCTCATCTCACGCTCTTCATTCTTGTTACCAGTTGTAATTTATAAAATTAGTTTATGTACTGCTAATTTTATATCTTGCGTATGATGCAAGTCCTTAAAATTAGATTCAAAATTAGGTCTCCAAAAGTTGCATGATATACAAGTATATATGGTATCATTAAACATTCTTTCACAATATAGCTTATGAGCAGGAATTAAGGATAGGAGTCAACTGCTATCAGTAGGTGTTCTGTCAGAATAGCACTTGACACACTTTTGACCATGTTGATTGGATTTATTGCTTTGCAGACAGTAGACCATTATTCAGTATGGTAGACAGTAAGAACCAGAATCCTTAAAGTTATAGTAAAAATAATATGTAAAACAAGTAATACTATTTTATTACTGCTTTGTACTGTGACAATTTTACTTTATATAATAGATACTAAAGACTAGAATAATAATAATAGTATGATCACTTAATTTTTTTGTTTGTTTTATTTTTAATCATTTCACCTCTAGAAAGCCACTAAGATGCAAGAGGTTACTGAGAGTGTAGAAAATAGAAAATGTTACTAAGATGGAAAGAATAAAAAGAACAGGATTCAAGATGGAAAATGACAACTGGCATTGCATTTAAATATTTTTAATATTGCAGTTGAATGGAAAATAAGAAGCTGAAAGAGAGTTTGACAAGTGATAAGTGTGAGAGAAGAAACTATCAGAATAGAACTTATGATTACTTATCAATTTCAATTGTAAAATAATGAGACCTATTTATAGAAATGTCAGAGGAATGTTACACTACAACAGTGGGAAAGAAATCAAAGCAGAGATGCCAGGCCAGGGCTGATAACATTGCAGTCTTCTTTGGATTTTGTCAAGAATCTCTACACACAGAGCAGAAACACCAGACCAGAAATGCACAGATAAATGGTAAATTTATAAAGGTGCAAGACAATTTCAGGTGAGAAAAATTATCTAGAATGACACAATTTAGTACTATAAAATGGAGCTGTTTGCTACAATATTGATAGAAATGGTCTTGTCATTTATTAACTTATAAACATGAAGGTCTGTTTTTGAGAGGTGGTTATTTTACTCTTTTATATAAGAGTATACACAAATTTACTCTTTTATATAAGAGTATATACAAACTTTTGCTATAATATCAAAACAGACTAGTTATACATCTAGATAATTAAGAAAGACTAAATTCTCAGTATACATTAATAACATGACCAAATATATGAATTATTATAATTAACAGTAGACAGCAGGGAGTTTTATCAAAACAGAAAAACAAACAACAGTATTAATAACATGAATAATAATGAAAATGAGATGATGTGATAACAAATTTTGGCAATAAAATTTATTCCAGTAAAAATAAAATGGTGTGTCAAAAGGACGGTTTTTCTCCTGATGCCACTATTATTTTCACTATCTTCACTCCCCAGCAATGTTCATTGTTTTAAAAAGCAATGATTAAAATTGTAATAAATCCTAAATATATATATAAATACTTACAACTAAATATATATATAAATCCTAAATATACTATGAAAGTAAATTTATACATTTTTTTCTATTTTTGAGAATTTACAACAAAAATGTTCAACACCATTTATTTATTATTTTTATTTGCAAGAATCATTTTATATTTACTAAATTCTAAAAACTAATACTATCTTATGAAAATGAATACAGGGCAATATATATCACTTACCTATAATAAAATAAATATGAAATATATCACTTAAATATATCACTATAAAATATATCACTTAAATCACTTAAAATCACTTAAATATATCACTTACTTATAATAAAATTTATTCCAGTAAAAATAAAATGGTGTGTCAAAAGGATGGTTTTTCTCCTGATGCCACTATTATTTTCACTATCTTCACTCCCCAGCAATGTTCATTGTTTTAAAAAGCAATGATTAAAATTGTAATAAATCCTAAATATACTATGAAAGTAAATTTATACATTTTTTTCTATTTTTGAGAATTTACAACAAAAATGTTCAACACCATTTATTTATTATTTTTATTTGCAAGAATCATTTTATATTTACTAAATTCTAAAAACTAATACTATCTTATGAAAATGAATACAGGGCAATATATATCACTTACCTATAATAAAATAAATATGAAAACCATTTTTTATTCATAGATTTATAAACATTTATTACATTATTGAAATATGATAACTATAATGAAATCCTTAATATTTACCATTTTATAAAGTTTGAATTGATTGGCAATTAGCCAAAGTTTGTCAGTTATCCCAATAAACAATATAATAAATAGTATCTATTATTTTTCTTAATTTTGAAAAACAAAGAAAATGTATCAATTAACTTTCATATGTTTAGGTTTTCTTGAAATTCTAATCACTTTTTAAAACAATAAACATTGCCAAGGAGTGAAGGCAGTTAAAATGATAGTGGTGTCAAGAAAAAAACAGTTCTTTTGACATGCCATTTTTTTGTGGGTACAAAGGTTAATGAATGCTCAAAAATCTATGATTATGTTACTATAATTCTGCTTCTATAAAGTATTTTGAATAAAGACATTTACACACATTCCTAAAAATTCTTTAAGGTAATCTGAATTTTCAGAGATTAATGCATTAACACCAATCCTAAAATGTTTGTAATTATTGTAATATATGTGATAAACTGAAAAATTAATATTTGCTAAAATTTTAAAGAGAAGATTTTTAATTTCTGGGATGAGTAGTTACCATTTTTTTTTTTACAGTCAAACTAGTCATTCAGTATTACCTTCAAATATAACAATCAATTACAAATAATCTTTGTTGTTATGACAACGTTTCAGCCATTTTGACCTCTGGACTTCTTCAAGTGACTTCTCATTCCACTATCATGTACAGGGATATCCCATCTTCTGTAATTGCTGAATCA
Organism: Ascarosepion bandense; assembly: GCA_037127315.1. Classification (NCBI taxonomy): domain Eukaryota; kingdom Metazoa; phylum Mollusca; class Cephalopoda; order Sepiida; family Sepiidae; genus Ascarosepion; species Ascarosepion bandense. The sequence continues at coordinate 5,815,387 of JBBBDQ010000511.1, forward strand.
TTGCTAGTCCTGTTTCAACTGAGTCTGAGTATATCCATTCTACCTGGACCAGAGATTGAACTCACAATCATTGTAACCAAATTCCTTAACCAATGCTTTAATCTTCATGATCAGCCATGCCTGATTTCATTGTCACACCTCTAATTTTTTATTTTTTCTCCAGGCAAAAGGAAGACATCAAAAAAGAAAGAGAAACAATGGCTGACAGAGCCAAGCTTGACACCAATGTTGCTGTAGTAAAGAAGAAAAAATTAAGTTTAAGGTTCTATGTTCTAGCTTCAGGATTATCGCATGGTACAATACTGAAGCTAGAACTGTCAAATTTGGTTCCTTCAGTCACTGCTTCTTTCTTTTTTGTTGCCTTCCTTTCATCTGGAGGAACAATGAAAAGCTGTAATTAGGAGGGGTGAGCCAATGAAATCAGGTATGGCTGATCATGTATGCAAGGAAAAGCGTGGTCACCAATTAGTGTGGAATGAAGTAAAAATACTAGGTAGAAAAGAGCATTGAAGAAACAGACATCTGAAAGCATCAGCACATATACTAGATTATGACAGCTTCCTCATGCAGATATATCATATCAGAGCCATTAATCAATAAATAAAGAACTTCATGCGCCAGTAATACCAGCAGTATTGGAGCATGAGAAAAAAAGACTCCTGTGGTTAAAGGAAGGTAATAGAAAATAGGTTTGAAAATTGTAATAAAAAATTTCAAAACCTATATTCTTAATGCGGACAATCCTTTATTCAAACATTGTTGTATACTCTTTTTTATGCCTTCTTTGGAGTAATTGGCCATGAATATGAAAACTGAAAAAATTCCCAACAAACAGAATTGACAAATTTCTCATTAAACAATAAGAAAAAGAAGAGCAAAAGAATACTAAGCAAATGATAGATAGATAGATAGATAGATAGATAGATAGATAGATTTATTATAAATGTTATAATAATAACATATGGGACTGCAACTCAAAAAGCTTAAGATTTTGTGTTGCAGTCCCAAGTTATTATTATAGCACTAATAATAACTATATCTCTATAAAAGCTCTACTTCTGTAATGAGCACTTTATAAAAAGCAATAATTACCAAACTGTAATATATATCCATTAGTTTCCACCGCTATTATATATATATATATACACGCACACACACACACACACACACACACACACACAAGAAAAAAAAACTAAGCAAAGAGTAATAAGGCAAAAAGTTCACTAAGTAAGAATTGTGCTCAAGTAAAAATATTTTGCAAGATATGCTTGCACAAAAATTTCCTTTCATGTGCATTCAGTGAGGCAGATCAGAAATCAAAAGAAAAAAAGTTCACCCACCTAATAGACATATATTTAACTGAACAAAGGGAGTTTAGGCAATTTCAAATTAGTGGTGTCATGGGAACTTTTAATAATTTATCTTTTATAAAACACAATTCTATTCACAGGTTTCAGTTTCTTTTTTTTCTTATGCTTCTCAGATTGAAGCCAAAAATTGCTTTCCCTTCTGGGTTCATATCATTCTGCCTTCAGGATGAAATTTTTGTATCACTTCATCTTGTCTTAGTTGAAAAGGTTTATTACCTTCTGAAAAATATCTGTTGACCCTTCTTGTATAAGAATTGAAGGGCCTACTTTGATTGGATAATAAATAAGAACAGTATATATTTTTTTCAATTTAAAAAATTAATTAGAAACAATCCACTTTGACCAAAATAATTTTGCTGGTTCTTTTACAGCCAATTCTAAAAATAGAATATTTTGCAGACAAATATAACAACTTTTTATAAACCATCTGGCTTTCTTTAAAATACACTTCTTTAACAAGTTTAAGACAAACATAGACAATTATATTTATTTATTTACACGTTTTTATTATTTTGTATTAGTGATTAATAACAAATATTATCAAATGGGTTTAGAAAATAGCATTTATGTTATCTCTTCAATATATGTCTATATTTCTGAGATGAGATATTGCAACTATTTACATTGATCGGACTGTTGCCCTCATCTTTATCGCCACATTCACAACATTTCAGCTGTTGTATGCACCAGCCTTCTTCAGGTGTTATTTTTTTAATTTAAAACCGAACACAGTAGTCAATCTGTATATTGGCATTTCTGAAAATTGGTTTGGTGACATTTGTGTAGACATTTTTCACATAACATTTATGTAGACATGTCATTTATGTAGACATTTTTCACATAACATTTATGTAGACATGTCATTTATGTAGACATTTTTCACATAACATTTATGCAGACATGTCATTTATGTAGACATTTGTGTAGACATTTTTCACATGTTTATTTCCAGATATGATTAAACATTCCCATTCCTGGGTTGCTTAGAACCTGTGAATCTGTTCAATTTCTTCTACTTAAAAATATCTTAATAGGGGTCGCCAAAGGTTAAGTTCTTTACACAGTTTGTTGCCCTGCCATTTATAAATGAGAATTGCAATTCCAATTTTTGTTCCCTAAATCCTGTCTTCTGATACAACAGTCATCTTAGCATGATGAATTGGGTCTACCAAAACCTGGTTTTCTTGTTACTGTTCCTTTTCAGATTTTTGGGCAATTCTCCTCAAAGTAAAGAGAGAACTAACAATTTTCTTTATTAACAGGGCGCCCTAAGATTACTTGATATTTCTTGCCAGTCTGACAAGATCTGCAAGATAATATAACTTAAGTGGTGTACCAGCATGAAACTCAACACTTCTTGAAATATAATGCTGTGAAATACAAAAATTATATTCTAAATTATTTTTAGAAACTATATATATATATATATATATATATATATATATATATATGTATATGTGTAAGTTTCATCAAGGCTCTATGGTTAATTTTTTTTCTATAATTTCTCATGAGATTTTATAATTTTTTTCTTTTCAGTAGATAAATTATAAAATTGTTCTAAAGTGCTTTCGGTTATACTTTTAGTTGTTATTAAGATGGGATTATCAAGGATGAGTTTTATTTTACTTTTAACTGAATATATAGATTGTTTTATGTATGTATCTTGAGTTATAAGAATGTTTTATTTTCCAAACATGGTCAGCACATTTAGCCATGTTCATGGTTGATATTATTGAGTGTTGGTTTTTTCTTTTTTATTAAAAATGCTTTCATTATTTGTAGTCTTTTTTCTTTTTTAACATGTGAATGATGCTATTATATTTGTATTATCAATGAGTATGTGACGGATAGAGTTTGGTAGGTCATGTGTATTTAAATGAGACCTAATAGAGCTATGGTCAGATGTAACATGAGTCTTCTTGTTAAATATGTTGTAGTATATCCAATATAATTATTTATGAATTCAAATTGATCAGAAACACAGTTCCTTAAAGGACATCTGAATTCGTAAATAATATTTTTAATGAAACTTGCATAAAAGAGGGATGGTACCTATACATACATACACAGTTTAATTACTGATATCTCCTGAAGAGTGGACAGGGCAATTACTAAAAGATCTATGAAACACTGGAGTTGGGGTGCTGAATATAATACCAAGCAGCTAAATGAAAAATTTCATATTTGTATCAAATAACCCTATTAAAATTTCATTATATATATGTATGTATGTGTGTGTGTGTGTGTGTGTGTGTGTGTGTGAGTATGCAAAATTTCAGATTTAATGTATCCATAAAAGGACAATATGAATAAAGACAAAAAGAAAATTTATCTTAGGTCTAAAATATGTTTTTCCCTTTGTCTGTTTTGACTTCGTGTGATTGTAAGAAATAAAAGTAAACAAAAATATACTTGTCTACAAAGTTTAATTATTTGTGATTGTATTTTCAATAACATATTTCAAAAATAAGTAAAAGTATTTTACTGTTTTCTGTTTGAAAAAATAAACTGCAAACATTGAAAAAGTATTAGGTGCAACCAAAATGGATGCTGTTTTTTTTTCCAAAATGAAAGCAAAATGTTGCTAACTCCAGTTTTAAAATAATTCCCTCAAACTTACAGTAGTGTGGAGCTTAGAGGTTAAAATGTACAGTTGATTTATCCATGCTAAGAAGGTTAATGAAGGATGGTAATAACAAGAAAACACACAGGTAATTGTAATAAAAACAAGATAAGAAATTTATTTACGAATTTACATGCCTGAAGCTCATTTCAGGAAAATAAATCAGAAACTTTTTAAAAGTTCATAGTTTCAACAAACTGTCATGAAGAGGAAATGTTCATACAATAGATTAGATCATCCAATTCAAAATAATATTTAAAAAATGTTTAAAACAAAAGTAAGAGAGTTTGTTGCTCACAGAAGGGATATACATTACAGACATTCTGTTGAGATAGTTTGAAATAGCTTTCTTGGATTGTTGAAATAAAGTTTTTTGAAACCGATAATATAATTGGCGAATAATTTGACACTGGCAAAAATTTCAATGATGGATACAGTGAATAAAAAAAAAAAATACTTTTTACATGACTTCAAACACTCTTCTCTTATTAATTTTTCTCATTTTACATCAAAAGGAATTTTGCATAAGCACCAGACATTTATTTATTTCTTCTTGACTCAATGGCTAATTTCTGTGGAGGTAAGGTTTTCATTGGTTCAAAACAATTTCACATAGGCTCACAAATTTATTTCCTTCTTTTCAACTCACTGGTCAATCTCTGGGAAAGCAAACTTTTCATTGGTTCAAAGAAAATTTCCCATAGGCTCACAAATTACTTTCCATCTTTTCTCAGCTCAACTAAATTTGAAGGGAGTGGGTAAAGGGAGTTATTTCACATTCACTACAAACTCAGGGTAGTATAAGATTCAAATGGAATTTTTCAATGCTTATTTATTCACTCATAAATTGCATAGGTTATTTTATTAGAAAATTTTATGGAAGTATTTGTGACAGGGGCGAGAGAAACAAGTCCCTCTTTCAATATCTTGTGCGTACTTTTTAATAGATTTGTCAAGTCATTTTACAATTATAAAAAAAAAATCCTTGAAGATGTTATATCACTAAAAACATTATGCAATATCAAGTGTGAACATATCAGTAATTAATTCCAAAATTTACCAAAACTAATTCAAAAAATAATTTTTTCTGACAATGCTTGTATAATAAAACATTTCAGATTGGACAGAATATAAAAGTCTATACTATTTTTTTAAAAACTTACTTATAATTTTTCAGTAGGGTTTTGAAATTAATCCCATTGCTGTTTGCAAGAAGAGTTTTTTTTATTAAATAGACATGTTTGAAGAAATTAAAAATGTAATATTTAAATTAAATAACATTTTCTAGTGTAAACATTTATTTTAAAGAATTTAATTTTTTTTTTTTTCATTTTAGCAACTGTTAGATTATTTTTGGTATGGAGTAGATAGTCTTACCTATCATCTGGTTTGCTCTCCTTCCATGTCTATTGATCAAAATTAGAGGTGATCCCTTGTTCCCTGATCAGGATATGGTTTACCAGTTCTCTCACTTTTCTCTAAGGGCCACCATGATTTAACTGTTTTAAATTTTGGTGATCAACCTAACCAGTTGTTTTGACTTTCCATTGTGAAAGTAAAGGGTTGGTAGTTTGCTGGCTGCTGCTTCCAACTGATCGTTATGAGCCTAAACATTTTGGTAGCACTTAGACAGGCTGCTTTGATAAACAGTCATATAATATTATAGATCGTTATGAGCCTAAACATTTTGGTAGCACTTAGACAGGCTGCTTTGATAAACAGTCATATAATATTATAGTTCTATGTCATGCAAGAGAAGGTGTTCCTGCATGTATTTCCTAAGGTCACACTATGTTTTGATCTCAGAAATTTTCTGGCTGGATTGTGTTGCCATTGACGACAGTGATAATTACAATGGGTTTTTTCTCTCCTCAAAACAAATATCCTAAAAACCACAAAAAGAAACAACTAAACCAGCAAACAAACCCCACTCCAACTTTCTTACACTAATATTCATGGTGGCATCCATTCCAACTTCTACAGTGTAGAATCTTTTTCTAGTGGAACGGTCGCCTGATATATTACCTTTGTGAAACGAACTTGGATTCTTCCACTGCTACCAATGAGTTCTTGGTCCAAAGCTATCTTCCCCTTTAATGAAAAGATTCCAGCATTCACATGCATGACTTTAGTGTTTACATCCAGGATAATCTTCTGATGGTCAGGGAATTGACTCTTAAGACTCCCATTCTAAAGGTACTGATGTTGCCATATTCAGACATGAAATTTTTCCATTGTGTAATCCCTTACCCAAATCATGGACTTTCCTACTCGCTTCCCTAGCAAACTCAAGAAACTGGCTTTTCTACTTGATTTATTTCTTAACTCATCACTTTGCTTTTGCCGAGCTTCACAATACTGCCCTCTTGGTAACTGACCACTCTGTTGAGTGATACGCAAATAACTCCTTCCACTGTTTCTGTTATCATCTCTAACTTAGATCCACACAACGCATGTGAACCAGATGGCATTCCTATAATTCCTATAAGTCATTAAGAAGTATGCTCCAAAACTGGCTCGTTCTCTCTAAACTGTATTTATCATAAATGCCTCGCTACCTCCTGCTTTCTTGCCCATTGGAAGTTATTGTCTGTTGTTTCAGTTTTTAAAAACTCTTGTCAGCTGTCTGACCCTTCCAACTATTGGCCTACTAGCCTTCTACCTCTTTTTGGCAAACCCTAGAGGCCCTAATCAATGCTGAATTGGTTTCTTTTATCAGATAAGCAGGATAACTACTGATGGTAATTGCAGAAAGAGTCTATCATGCTGTAGACAAAAACGGTGAAGGCTAGCTTATAGTGCTAGACATCTCAAAGGCCTTTGACAGGATCTGGCATATCCACAAGTTACTATGTCTCAGACACATTTTTGAGCTAATCCAGTCTTTCCTATCAAATCATAAAATGAAAGTTATCCTGAACTGCTATTAGATCCTTTCCCAGCACATTCCTAATTTTCTTTACTGTTCTAATGTTCAGATTTGTTTTAACGAAAAGACAATGAAAAAACTAAAATTAAACTAAAAACCCTATTCACGTAATAGATTCAAACAATACAATAGGATTTTATTTTTATAAGTTATTTTTACATTTTAAGGACTCTACTTTTGAAAACTTTGTTATTGCGTGCGGAAGTAAGTTAACAACATTTTGTATTGTATATTTTTTAGTTCGAATATGATGAGTAACGAACATTGTACCTCTAAAAAGTTTAAACCCCGATTCAGCAATCAAATAATATTTCATAATGAAATATTATTTGAAATATTAGATTGTTACTACTTGGACGTAATTATTTTCGAAATTAACATATTCTAAATTTTGCCACATCAGTAAAGAAACAGTCAATAAATGACAAACTTGCCTTTGAAAACTGGTGAAAAAGTAACCAGATACCTGGAGCTTACAAGTAGCAATAATTGTTTTGTTTTCTCTTATTTTTTAAAACTTTAAAAAATAAATCACAGTTCAGTAGCGACTATCATAGCCGAAGAAAGATTGATCATTGACCCGATATTAATTTACAAACTTTTTCTTAAACATTTTCTTACACGAGAGGACACTGGTTATAATTGAAGCTTCAATTTTTTATTAATCATTATAATGAGAAAAAGGTGTTTTGCATAAAATAAATCTGTCATTATTAAATTATTTCACTGGTTAAATGTAATGCTACGAATACTACTTAATAATCACCTCTTGTTGAGTTAAAAAAATGATTGTTAATCTATTCTAGTGTACCACCGGATTTTTTATTTCCATATTTTATTTTCATATGACACCGTTAACTAAAAATCCGATTTGTTTTTTTTCCGTATTCAGTTAGCATTTTTTTTTAATGAAAAAAAACCCCCAAAAAAACCAAACAAACAAAACACTTAATTGTAAAATGAACTCCAAATCTGTAATGTATGTTTACTTATGTCGATGTCAACTTTTTGGACCCATTATTTTTTTATGGTTATGTTCTTTGATTATTTTTAAGTTAATTGGTGTTTCACTGTTTTTTCACTGTTTTATTTCCATTTTTTTTACATGAAAAAATAAAATATTATAAATAGCAGTATACTTTTGAAAATTTATTTGTCTAATTTCAAATATAAATAATTTATATTTGAAATTAGACAAATTTATAATAAATTTCAAAAATTCTTGGATGACAACTAGGTACCGAACCAAAAAAACAGCTGAAACAACAGCATGAAGGAAAAAGGCCTAAACTAAATAAAAAAAGTTTTATCGGCAAAAATGTTTGTTAAGAGGATAGAGATCAAAGTATTTTTTAATTATTATTCAAAATTTTTTAATTCTTTCTAACATGTTCGAAATTTTGGTAGAAAATCTTGTTTTTCTTTCGTCCGTGAGTGACGCAATTTTTAAAGGGGGTTTAACGGCAAAAAACGTAATATTACGCAAGGCTCTTTTTGCTGGTGAAAGACAAGAATTTCCAAATTAAATGTGACATTAATTTGGAAATTCTTGCAAAAATCAAATTATGGTCGGATTTTGATGACAATTTCAGGACTTATTCATAATCGACTGAATTCATTTTTGAAGAAATAATTATTTTTAGAAAATCTTTAAAAAAAAATATTTTTTAAGATATGTTATCCCACAACAGTAACACCAATTAATTTCCGGAAATGTCTAGAAATTCGAAATCGTTTCCCTAAAGCTAATAATATTAATTAAATTCAGGTGTCATTGGGGAATGCTAATCAAATCAATTGTCCTTTTTTCTTCAAAATTGGCCCATTTTTAGAAAATCTGTTCCGAATTGCGAAAATAAAAAAAAATGAAATTGAATAACGTTTTAAAACTATACTTAGTTAGTGTACTACCATTTTTAAAATCTTTGTGTAATCACAATCGATAGCACAAAACTAAAAATATAAAAAAAAAACATGATGATTACTTAAAAAAATTAATATGGGTTTCTTTCTTAACTTAGTATTATTTTGGAAATTTTTAGCAATACCAGCATTTAAATATTTTCAAAATAAGACTCTTAGACAAAGAGTGTAAAAAAAAACAAACTATGATGTTTTTTTTTATTTTTAAATCTTATTGTGTGTAAAAACTAAAAAGTAATTTATCAAGAAGCCTAATGTCGCCAGTTAACGAATACCCGAAAACAGAAAACGGCATTATTGTTTTTTCGATATTCGAATATAAATGCGAACATCCATTGCGCTACAAAAGCGACAATAATCCCCTCCAAAATGCCATTACTTACCTGATAAAGTCAAACATTCATAACAATAGGAAAGAAAATAATCAAATTTCGCTATAAAAGGGAAAGCTTATCACGAAGCCATTGATTGAAGTAAACGAAAGCAAAACTCACAAAGGTCAGTTAACCGGTAACTTTTCCTTAATGGAAAAAGATTTCGGAAGAGTAGGAGGATGACGTGGTCACGTGAATCCAAATGTTTGAAAATTTATCATTAAACTTCTTTTCTTTTACTAACTAATAATCAGACTTTTCTTTTCTTAAGTAATTCTTTCTCTATTTTCAGTACAACTGTTTGATAAAAAAAATAAGAATACTTCCAGAAAATTTTAAGGTGTGCTATCATAAAAATATAAAATAATTCCTTATTATTATTTTATTTATTGATTTTATTTAATTTTTCCAAAATACGTTCATTATACATTATAAGCAAATTAGCAAGATTCTTTCTTAAAAATGGCATGTCTGTTTATAAAATAAGTGATCATGGCATGATTCATTTTCTTTATTATTTGAACTGCCATGCATTCTTGGGGAAAATAGTCAAGTGAATTCCCATTGGCTTCTCCACAGTTTTGGAATTCAGAGTTTTCTTTCTCTTAGACTATAGTTACTATTCAAAGCTTGAGAGGCTAGTCTTGCTATTTAGCCCATAGTTGGGGGATTAGTGATAAATTCATACATTTTCAATGGGTATTGTTGTTTGTAGATGGCCTTGAAGTACGTAGGGATAATACTGAGGAAACATGTTATTTTTAACAAAACAAGATAAGGAATTTAGTTACAAATTTACACATCTGAAGTTTCAGGAGCTTGTTTCAGGACAAGTAATTAAACATTAAATGTTAGTAGTTTCAATGTATTGTCAAGAAGAGAAAATATTCATATTAAGTCATAATACACAAAGTAATATTCCCAAATTCTTAAAACAAATTGAGAGTATTCATTTCTCACATAAAAGTTATACGTTTGTATTCAACATTGATAAAAAGATATATTTTAAGGTACTTAGCTTAGGAGTTGAATAGAGTTCTTTGAAATTCCCCAGCTCTCATTAGAAGCTGATAATGTATCAGCATGTAATTTGATACTGGTGTTATTCAAACACATGAGACTCTGCCTTTCCTTCTCTCTTCTCTTCTATCTTGATTCTACTTTCTCTGCTCATTTGTATCAAAAAGCAATTTGACATTACTTTTTTTCAGTTTGTAAGCCACTCCCTTTTCATTGGTCAAAGCAAATTTTCACATGTGCTCGCTAAACTTTGTCTTGGTCTTTTCTTCAGTCCAGAGCCAATCCATTTTTCTATTGGTCAAAATAAATTTTTGCACAGGCTTGTGAATTTGAAACAGTGAAAAAAAGAGTTATTTTTATTTCGTATTCACTCCAGTCTATTGATACATCAGTCAGTTAAGTGCCATACGTGAAACATGCTTGGGAGATCATGTCTCGGAAGAGACATGACTGACTGAGCAGAAGATTATCCTGCAGTAGGTTGCCATTGCTTTCTGTGGTAGACTGGTTGCCGGCCAAGGCTATAGAACCCAATCTGTCCTGTTATTTAACCCATAACTGGAGGGAAGAGACAGATTAATACCTTTCCCAAGGGTATTTGCATGTAAGTGAATGCAATGAATTCAACTGGAATTCGAACTCGGCTCCCCGATTTCTCATTCCGAGTTGATATCCACTGCACCATAACGCATTGATACATAACTGCCTCTAACCCTGACTGTCTGCATGACTGGCTTTTTTATCTGAGGTATTGTCCCAGCCTGCTGCTTCTGCTTGTCATGATTTAAACAAAGAGGCGACCGTGACCTTGCCTTTTCCTTTTCGAAGAAAATATTAACAGCTGAAATCTTATAAACTGTGTCACTTTTGTTAAAAAACTGCCATTTCTTAGCCTGCAGAGCAGGATCAAAGTGTAGTATCTGTGCACAACTCAGATATTCACTTTCTGCTCTCTGGCTGCCTCCAGCACTTGCCACCTGGTGGCAGGTGTATAGAATTAGATGGGAAATGACAAGCTATGACCAGCTAAGACAAGCTTAGTACTCAGTTACCACATATGTGGGGTTCAGGTAATCTTTGACCAGCATACGCATTGTCCACATTAAAATCTCACCTTGTGTTACAACTTGCCTCAGTGAGAAAGGCTGGGTAAATAAAGTTTTTTCTTTGCCTGGAGGACATAATCAACATGTAGTATCTGTGCATTATATATACACTACTTAAATGCTCACTTTTTGCTCTCCAGCTGCCTCCAGCTTAGGTATATGCTTCATTTGGGATCCTACTACCTGCAGTTGATTCCTGGAGCAATTACGTTTTAGTTAGCAGCAGTCGCACAAAGTGAAACATGTGCCAGCCCATGGCCAAAGTCTACATGTTCTAGTTCTGCCTTGAAGCAAACACCTGCTAAGTCACACTCAAACTCATCCTCCTCGGCTGACATTCCAGCCTGTGCTGTTCCTGCCAGATATTGATGACATTCCTGCCGACAACGTTCCAGCCTGAGCTGATCTTGCCAATCACTGCTGATGTTCCAGCCTATGGCCTTTCTTGATTTCCAACTATTTATTCGCTTTTATCATAATAAAAATTGATATTGATAAATTCTACATCTTCACATCTGTCTCCTCATTGTCTTTCCTGCTTCCACACATACATTAAAAGTTTGTGGGGTTGATTTCTTATCACGACTTGCAACAGTATTCTTTAGTCTGTTTATTAATACTTTTGAGAATAATTGTATATGTTCAACAGTACTGCGATGGGATGATAGATGCCAAGATTTCTTTTCCAACCATCTCTCATGTTACTGTCAGTGTAAAATCCTTCAATTTGTTTATCTGATTTTTTAGAAGTTGGTGAATACATTTGAATTATTTTTAGAGTTTAACTTTTGCTTAATCTGATTACTATCTGAGTAACTGTAATACATTGTCAAAACTTTCTATATTGCCCATAATATTACTATTGACTAAAAATCCTGAGCCATGAAACAGTTTATACTCTTTTCTCTTATAATAAAGTAAATAGTGATTTGAAATCAGGTAAAAGAGATGTTCTTCTTTCCTGTGAATCTTGCTCATACCAACACATTAGTTGGACCACTTTGTTGTTTTTGCATGCTTTGAACATTACATGTGTATTTGTTCATATTTTTGGTTTTTTGTTCAAATCAGAAAGTGTCTGTTCACCATCAGTGGTACACTGTCTACACACTTTATAATTCAGCAGGAATGTATTTAATTTCACTATATTTTGGGATTTTAGAAAGATAGTGACAAATTAAGTTTACCTATTGTCCCTTATTTCTGAAAGGCTTGAGAAATTTGTCACCATTGAGCTTTGTCGCAGTTACCTCAGATAACTACCATCTTTTAGTACCTGTGAAGGATTGAAGGGGTGACAATTCTGGCCTTGTAAAAATATTCAATTCGTCCAGAAACAAAAAGAACAAAGCAGATAAAGTACAAATACAAAATTTTATAATGAAGAAATTGTTAATGTAATTTTTACGAAAATTGTTTTTTTTATAGTTAAGTTATGAAGACTTTTCATACAACAGGATATAGACTAGACACAGTAAGAGTTCTTAATGACTCCTTTTAATACTTCAACTTGGACTTGGACTTGAACTGTTATTCAGACTATCTATTTGGTAGATTATATTTTATTTATACATAATTATTAGAAAATACTCTATTAACTGATCAATTTCAGACATGATAAAAGCCTATTTTTATTGAAAATCATTAAAATACAATATCCTTATTGAGTGGATACCAATTTTAATTAACCTATAAGTTATGAAGAAAGTTAAAAATCAGACAGCATTTAAAACATATATTAAATTATTAATCCTTCAAGTTTCAACTTTAAGCATGCATAGTTTTTTGTGCATATTCATGCTTAATGGTAAGTTTGTATGTCATGAATAAATAAAAGATAATTTAATGCTGTCATAAATTCTGCCATTCTTTGTTTAAGTCCAAGACATCACACATCCTTTATAAAAACTCTCAGATTCTCAGCTGGAATGAGGTCAAATGCCTCATAAGCTTGTGTGTGCAACCATGTGTCTGTAGAAGAAGGAATAGTCACTGTTCCCAGTGACCAAGGTCATGAGGAGTAATTAAAATAGGGAGAGAAGTAGCATTTTTAATATCAGACTAGTTACAAGTATCTATGCTAAACATAAGGGTGATTGTGTCATTCTCAAGACAAAATTGAAGATGCTATGACAAATATTATGATAAAAAAACAAAACAGAAAATTGTCATGAGCATTAGATTAACAGGCATCATAGCTAAAAAATTAAGATTGAATTTACATAGTAATCAATATTTACATGGTAATCAATATTAGTTGTTTCCTATTAAAGAAATGTTTATTGACTGAGCAACTTGTACTACTGTCAGTTCAAATTTATAAAAGCTTTCTCTTAAAATTTAAAAAAAACTTTTTTCAGGAGAATAGGTTTCTCAAGTTCAGTAGCTGTTATTACTTTTTCCAGTATTGACTGGGAGTTTCCATCCTAATCTTTTATTTGAAATAGCATGAAATGTCAACATCTTCATTATGTCATCATTTTCTCTTGGTGTTGCATTCAATAATGATTTTATCTGTTGCTGCTGTTGAAAGTTTTCAAGTAGTGTGGTTTCTGTTATTTGGTACAGTTCTTTATGATTCTGTAGAACAGTTTCTCAACCCTTTTAAGCAATGACACACCTAGAAGCAAATGTAAATATCATGGCATACTTAGCAAAATTTTTAAAGGGTATATATTTAAATGTTACAAAATAAAACCATATATTTTTAAAAAGTACATACTCAAATATGAGATTACTTTATTTTAATGTTTCTATTCAACTATTTGTGCAGCTTATTTAGCATGAAACCTGGTGTTTTTTAATTTCATCAATGTTTAATTGAATATACAATAAGCACAAAAAAGTCTAATACTTATTCATATATTCAAATACTATGTATGTCATGACAATACAAAAGGATCACACTAGTGTGCCATGGCACAGCAGTTGAGAAGTACTGCTGTAGAAGGAGAATCTTTTTATAAGGAAGACCTTAACAGCCAATCTTCTTTTATGCACTGGTTCCTTCACAAAGTTCAATTCCACAGTTAGTTTATACTATTTTTTCTTTTTCTCTTTTTTTTTTTTTTTGATAAACCCAGATGTGATATTGCCTTCAAATTTACAGTTTACATTGTGGCTCCTTTTCTTTTTACTTTGGCATCATCCCAGAATAAATAATTCATTACTCTCATTAAATTTGTTCTGGCATGTTAACTTTTGTTATTTATCCTCAGGTTGTGATTTTGCAGTGTTCTTAAAATATGGTTTCTAATGGCTGGCTAGTTTTTCTTACATAAAACTACAATGATAAGCATATTTATCCAAATAATTTATAAAATAATGAAAGTCACAAAATTTCAAACAACAATGAGCTTTAAGACATCATGAATAATGAATTACTCCAGATACCTTGCTAAAAATTCAGTAATACAGTCTATTTGAAGTTGTGCAAATCACATAAACCTCAATAATTTGAATTTACTTTGCAAAGTTTTGGTCAAATTTTAAACAATTAATTTAGACATTAAAATAAAGCTAGAGTTAAATCTTTAGGTAGTTTCAACATGTTTCATTAAAGTTATTGGATTTCTCATAAAACCTGCTGTCTGAAGGTATATAGATAAAACTAATATTAGTTTAAGGCTTCTCAAATCTGATAAATACTATTCTTTTCCATAATATATGCTGAAACAGGAGTAATGAAAAGGATATAATGAATGCTGAAAGACAGAAAATAACAATCGTTATTAGGTGAGGGAATGCCTACAATGGAGATATCAAAGAAGCTTCACAGAGATCCATGAGCAAAATCATTACTTTAATCTGATGTCCTTCTAGAGAAACATTTTTCAAACTTTTTTACTGCAACCCACAGCAAAAATCACATTTTACATTCCAACCCATTATACCTACGTGTAATAAATCAAAGACAAACTCTGTCCACTAGTTGCATTTATTTAGCATCAACAATTTTATACGTATATTTCTTATGATCCATACATATTGGGATTGTATGTATCTATTTGTATGAATATAAAATTATTAATTTTAGAAAAACAAATTTAAAGGAAATTCCAACACAAAGGTAAAATAAATAATATTTGAAAAAAATATCATTTAATAAGTTGGATGTGCTTGTTTGTTCCTATTTCAACTGGGAATGTAGGAAGACAATGCTATATGCATATCAGGTCCGGTGCTGAGCCTTTTTTGTCCTTCATCTTAAATTTAGTTAATGTGGAAAATCCCAATTCACTCAAGTAAGTAGTTGTAAAAGGCAAAACAAAATAAAATAACCTTTTTACTCAGTAGTGGAAATTTCCCCTTGTTCTTAGCCAAAAACAAGATACATAAACTTAATGAAAACAGACTATACATATACGTATGGTAGACTTCGAAAAAACAGTAGCTACTCAATCATCTACGCATCATTCATTCAGTAATGAATTTGAACACTTTCAGTTACTGGCATATGTTTACATTGTATATAACATGCTAAAGTCTGCGTTCCTCTACCAAAGCACCTATAGCACAGAGCTAGAATTGCTAACAATTGACATCATCAATTCGGTCATGTTTTAATCCTGGCTAGAAGTAATCAGATGTCTAACCGTAGTGATGAGCTGGGATACAGCAAAACAGATCTGTCTGCAGATGACTCTTTCTCTCTCTCTCTCTCTATATATATATATTATAATAATTTTACCCCAAGCAAGGCAGTACTGCCACTCTTGTGCAGGGGGTTACATAAGAGAAGAGTGAAGAGAAAGATGAACAGGACACAAGGAGTGTCGGAGAATGGGTAAAAGAAAGATAAGAACACTGGTGTGAAGAGGGCTGCATGAGAGTAGAGTGGAAAGGGAAAAGAACAAAATACAAGGGTTGTAAGGGAAAGGATGCAAATCAAGGAAATAGGAGATAGCAATTGACATTGCATTTAAACTCTTGGAGATTGTAGCTGTCAGGGAAGCAAGTATATGGAAGGGAGTTCCACAGGTGGGTAGTGCGAGAAGAGAAGTTGCTAGTGAAGAAGTTGTGATTAAATTTGATTGGTTTCATGGTAAAAAGGTGGGACCTAGTTGCTAGCCTAGTAGTTTGACTGAATTCATGTAGAGGGAGCACCAGGGAGCTAAGCTTATCGAAGCAGAAGCAATTGTAGAAGTGACAGAGGAAAGCCATATTATGTTGGTGAGAAAGTGACTGAAGTTGATTTATCAGGTCAGAATTGATTACATTGCAGATTCTCTTTGAATTTTGTTGAGAACTCCCAGATGAATAGCAGAGGACTCCGACCAGATGTGACAGCAGTATTCAATGCATGGGTGGATGGTAGATTTGTATATGTACAAGATGAATTCAGGTGAGAAAAACTTTCTGGCCCTACACAGTTAACCGACCTTCCTAGCAGTAGATTTAGCTATTGATTCAATGTAGTCATTCCATTTGAGGTCAACTGAGAGAGTTAGGCTGAGGAGATACAGTGTATTGCTTTCAGAGAGACTGACCTGATCCATACTGATGGTGGGTAGTAGGGATTGTCTGTAGCAGTTAAAGGATAGCAGCTTCATTTTAGAAGCATTAAAAATTATGAGCCATTTCTTACCCCAGTCCACCACAGATTAGAGGTCCTTTTCAAGATCAGCAGCGAAGTTTGCTTTGTCAGCCTTGGCAGATTTCTTATCAAGGTTGAATTAAATGGTGGTACCATCAGTGTAGATACCTACTTAGGGTCTGATTACATCAAGGAGAGCATTGATTAAGATCAGAAAAAGCATAGGACCTAGAACAGAGCCTTGAGGGATAATACCCACATTCATATGATAGAATCTAGAAGCTTGCTCCTTCTATACTACCTTCATTATGTGATTTAAAAGAAACATCTAGATTAGATCATACAAGCATCCAGTTATACCATAGCTCTGTGGTTTGCACAGAAAGCCAGCATGTCAGACTCTGTCAAAAGCTTTGGAGATATCTTGGGCAACAGCTCAAGCTTTGCTGTTCTTATAGAGAGCCTGATATATAGACTTTGTAATGGTTGTTAGCATAACAGCAGTAGACCTTGAGAAGCAGAAATCATACTGTTTACCAGAGAAGAGGCTGTAGTCTGTAAGGTGTTGAACCACTTCAGCATTGATAATAGCCTTGAACACTTTGCCAAAATATCAGTAGGAGGCTGATGGGGCAGGAAAGCAAGAAACAGAGCGGCAGTAGTGATAGTTTCGAAAGGACAGAGGCACATTTCTTCAAGATGATGATTTGGATTTTGTCACCTCTGTTTGCTTTATGGGGGTCAAGCTTTGGAATTATGTTAGAGATCAGTGAGGTGGTAATGTAAATGTCACTCAGTTGAGCCTCAGTTCTAAGTGGCAAGTTGGGTGCAGATACCCCAGACATATCAAATGTTGAGTTGGTGGAGAATCTGTGACCAAAACATTTGACCTTGCTTGCAGAAGATGTGAGAATCTCAAATTTATTGATTAAAGGAGGGATTGAGGGCTTGCTGTTGTTTAACACATTTTTATAGAACCACCAGTAGTCCTTGGAGTCAGACTTCTGGAATGCTATACACTGCTTCATTCTGTCAGCAAAAAACAGCTTAGCATCATCTAGGATTCTTTTGCACTCATTACAAGCAGAGGCAAAAAGGCACCTGTTATGGTCAGACATGTGGCTCTGATAAAGCTGGAAGATGTGATTCCTGTGGGCAACAGTGGCCAAGCAAGCAGAAGAGAACCAGGGGGACGACTGGAGTTTAAGTCAAAATTTCCTGGCTGAGATGAAAGTATTGATGCCACCTTTAACCTAAGAGGAGACCTCAGATGCACAGTCTTCAACAGGAAGATTAAAAACTTTGTTCCAAGTGATGTCACACAGGAAATTGTGGAACAACACACAGTCTGCTCTTTGGTAAGATATTCTGCTAGGCAGAGGTTTCTGAAGGGAAGGGGAGTGGAAGGAGGTATTATTGGAAACCACAGCATGATCAGAGTTGCCAAGAGAGCAAAACTGAATGACATGGCAAGAGTCAGGCATAGAAGTGAAACAGAGATCTAGCACATCTGTTTAAAAGAAGAGGGAAGAGTATGAATTGGGTGATAGTAGGATCTATCTAGTTGAATTTCTTTAAAAAACATTTTAAGAACAAAAATTAATAAGTTTTAACTTAGTTAAAGTCAGGAGATCCCTTAATAATCACTACAAGAGAATTTTAAGATACCATTCCTTAAAAATTCAAAGAAAAAAAAATCAGCCATTACTGCCAGGATGAATACAAACAATTATCTAGAGCTAACTGAAATCTTAACTGATACAAGTATATTTTAAAATTATCCAAATATATTTATTTTATATTAATCAATTTGAGGGAAACTTAAGTTCATCATATGAATTCCATTTCACGTTATATATATATATATATCGAGAGAGAGAGATGAGTGGGGCAACAAGCCAAAATCTCTACCCTGAACTGGGATTCAGGTCCCTATAATTCAAGGTAAAAAAATTTATAAATATATATATATATATAGTCATCCACATACAAGCCTGTTGTGCTATATTACAATTCATCAGTGTAGCTAGACATCCGCTTGCTTCCAGCCGAGATGGAAACTCAACCAATTTGGTGTCAGTCAGAGTGCCTACCCCTAAGCTATTGGCACATGGCTGAGAAAGAAGGAAATTTTAGCGTGTTACATATATGTGGTGTATACACATTCCAGCAGCCAAGAGAATTCAGATTCATGACTAAAGAGTAATGTGTAAATTACAGAAGTGGTAACTGCTTTTAAAATTTTCCCTTCTAGAGAGCTTACTTGGATAACGAGAGCATAATTAGTCATCAACATACAAGCCTGTTTCTCTGTATCACAGCTTATCAGTGTGGCTAGACATATTTATATTATAGTGGGTTGCTTATCTATTCTTTTCCTGTTGTAGTGGGAGTCCGTTCTAGTGAAGGGTAATTGTATACTGTTACAGGTTAACGGAATATGGCCTTGTGGTAGATAGCCCACTATAAGTCATAAAATGATTATAAAATCAAGAAAAGCAAATTGAGTTGAAAATTAACATTTATATATATATATATATATATATACACATATCAATTATGTTTTTACAATTAAAGTAATAACTTGAAGTATAGCTCCAACAGAGGTTAAAATGTTCATGGCAAATAATATGCTGAAAGAGAATCAATGCTTAGGAATGTGGGGAGCGTGTAAGTGAGGAATGTCTTTGATGTAGTCGCTCCTTAGGTCAGTAAGTAGTTTTGAGACAGGGGAGAAGGAAAGAGGCAAGCGTAGTAGCCACTTGACTTAGGTCAAGGGGATATTGATTACACTCTTCTCCTCTAGGTCTGCCTGCTGGGGTCTGTCTGTATCTGCTTTTTATATTTTCTTTTTGGATCACAGCAGCTCGTTTGGGATTTCACACTTGTATTTCATTCTGGGCTTCCCATTGGCTGATAAATAAAATTTGCGTAGGCTCGCGAAATGGAAATTTAATATTTGATTAATTTTTATTTTTCAACCAGAACCCGGATGCACAGCGATGACTTTTGGTCAATTGCCTTTTTGTCGTGAGAGAGCAAACATCCGGTCCATCACTTTTGCTCGGTCAGTATCACCACAATATACATACAAATAACTATACTTAAAAAGATAAATTATAATATGAGCTTACCTTAGTGAAAAACTAGCAATGATTTATGAATGCTGTGCAACATTTAGAGTTGTTTATATTCTGCACTTTGCTCTCATTTGTGGATTATTATTTTTCTTTCTTTTCTTTCATGGCTCTTTTTATTTATATCATGACCAACTGAAGGGTCAGGACTTACACTTTGAAAAGCCCTGTTCTAAAAAACAAAATGCATTACACAGAATTGTTCTGATATATTGAAATTTCTATATATTATCCTTTAAATTATAATGTTTTAAAAATACAGGAATTCCTTGATTAGTGTGGCTAATGTGTACATCAGTAACCGTAAAATCAATTTTCGATTATCATGGTTAAACTGATGGATGTTTTACTGCATTAATCAAGTATTATTTATACACTAATCAAATTTTGGTATATGAAAATTTTAGCACATTAATAAAAAACACATTAATTGAATGTGCATTAATTTTAAGATGTCTGTACAGTTACTCTAAATAAATTTAAGTAGGAATATGAAATATACAACAGACTAGTTCTTTGAACAAAAATAAAATGAAATAAAACTAATAAAATAATGACAATGCTTCATCTAAAAAATTCAGAAAAACTGTGGCTAATATTTAAAGAAAATAATTTTTCTTATCATTAATTTAATATTAAGCAAGATGTTGTGATTAATTTTGTTAATATTTTTACATATTTATAAATAACCACAATTTTTTATTTGTTAATCAAATATTACTGACATGTTAGTATATCCTGCAAGGAATTGACTGTAGTCAGATCATCAAGTTAATGTGCACAATTTTTTCTTAGCTGCATAGTATGTGCTTTGCCAAGGTTACATGCTTACTTCTCCTAGACTGGTTGCCACCCAAGTCTATAGAACATAGTCTGCCCTGCTATTTGCCCATAGCCAGGGAGAAAAGAGATAGATTCATACCTTTCCCAAGGGTATTAGTATATAAGTGAAATGTAATGAACTTTACTGAAATTTGAACTTAGTTCTCCAATTCCTCTATCCAAACCACAATTCATTACTCCACCATCCTGCAAAGAATCTAAGCATATTTATAAATGGATCTGTGTGTGTGTGTGTGTGTGTGTGTGTGTGTGTCTATTACCTATAGACTCCAAAACGGCTGAACCGATTTTCTTGAAAATTTACACAGTTGTACTATAAGTGTCTGCAAGTATTCTTAGCTAAGTTTTGTGTCGAGGTACCGCCAATAAATATTGAAAATCGATAACTGAAAAAATCGGGTTATAGAAGGAGTGGTCTGATTTTAATCAAATTTGATACACTCATAGACAAAGACATAAGAAACAATATTCAGAAGTTTCAAGGTTGCAGTCCTTACAATAGTGCAGAAAATCGATGATATATATATATATAAAAGGCAAGATGTTTGTGTGTGTGTCTGTTTATCTGCTTGTATGTCTCTATTTTTTCAGCCCTTTTATTTTAGTTTTTGCTTCCGGTTTGGCTCTAAGTAGGTATAATTGTAGTTCTTAGTCTCAGCCATGATACCACTTACTCAGAGGACTTATTTAGCCTTCAAAATTCAGTTTACGACGAAAAAAACTTATTTGATATTGATACCAGGAAATCAAAATTTGACTTACATCCATTCATTTTCTTTCAGTCTACAGTTTCGCTTTAAGTGGAAACAACTATTGCTTTTTAGTCTTTCGTGCCAACGTCCAAAGAGTCTGAGCTCCAGGACCATGGATTAGTTTTAAAGCTTTCATTACACCCGAGCAACACCAGGCTATACTGCTAGTAAATACATAGCTGAGTGAATCGAATATAAGTGCTTTGACCATGAGACCAAGGTCTGAATCTCACTATTGTTCCCTGTTTAGGATGTGGTTTCCAGCTTTCTCTTTTTCAATCTTTTTACTCTTACGTAGCCTCCTGTGCATCAGTGGCATTATCGCCTTGCTGGGGGTGATATGATTAAAAAAAAAAAAAAGACTTATCTTTGAATGGAACATTTGTCTCCATAAGTTATACTTGATCATTAGAGCCAATTAAGCCTAGAAGGACTTGAAAAGAGGACAGAAATAGAAGAGATGTTATTGGCATGTATTTGATTGGGATAGATCTTGATAAAGTTAAGTAATTTAATTATAATTTGAATTTATTTAATGAGGCAATATATGGAAGTGTCAATACGATAAATCTAACATCCATTCTTAGACATTTAAACAGAACACAGCTGACCTTCAAAACAATTAATTTAAACAGAAACTTAATGCCTTATATCTGTTATAGGTGTATATGGTTGCACAAGAGAACAAGTGAGATAACAAGGTACTGCTGATGAGGTTGAAAACGAAGAAGACAAGAATTGTTAAGATAAAATTCTTTGTTTTACTGGTATAGAGGATCACAGCGAAATGTCTTTTTGTGGGTCAGGCAAGTGGCTTGGAGGATGTGTTTGTAGATACTGGAGTTGATGAGTGTTGGGTCAGTAAACCAAAGTCACTGGTGATGACAATGACAGCTTCCCTGCAACTGCTGATACTGTTGTGAGCAGATGGGGTGGATCGTGACTCAGCTTTTTTGTTATGCTTTTGATTTTAAAAGTAATTGGCTCCTTTTATATTGTATTTTACTTCTTTTTTTTGTTGAGGAGATTATTTTTGTGAGACAGATGTAATACTCACAGCCCCTGAACAGAGAGACGGATGTGCGTCGTGGTGCAGTGGATGTCGGCTTGGAAAGAGAAATCGGTGAGCCGAGTTCAAATTCCAGTTGAGTACCCTGCATTCACTTCAGCACTGGTATCCTTGGAAAAGGTAATAATCTGTCACTTACCTCCAGTTATGGATTAAATAACAGGATGTGGCTTGGAGGCAACCCATCTAGTGTTGGTGTCACAATAAAAACACCCTTGGTAGCCCTGGCAAAGCATCAAGTATTCAGCTATTTGACAAGATTATGAATTTTGCTACAAAACTGCGCCAGGGTTCCAAATGCACAGGGAATACTGGAAGGGTGTAGTGAGTTCTATCTCGGCCAAGGCCGCAAGATGATGAACAGAGAGTGATATTTTTCTTTTTGCTTTCTTAGAATTCACATTCGGCTGACAGGTTTTGATGTGGAGTGAGTCAGAAAGAAATCTAATTTGAAGCAGAGTATAACATATCCAAAGTATCAAATTAAAACTGAATAGTTTTTATTTTCTATAATATGAGCTTTTTCTTCTATATGGCTCTTCACAACTTCCTATCCTTTATACTTCTTAGCAATGATTGTTTTTTACTAACTCATCTCCTCTCTGTTCTGACATCTATTTACACAAGTTTGTGAGAAAAGTTAATCAAAGCATCTGCTATCCCTCTTGTCTACAATGTCCTAAATTTAAATAAATAAAACATATAAAAAAAGGCTAAAATATTATTTTTGTCTGACCAAGAGGCCCCTCCAAGATAAATTCTGATGTTTATTCAGATTTTGAGAAGGAGATTAGGCTAATAACATTTTAGCACCCCCTCATATATATATATATATATA
Source organism: Ascarosepion bandense (assembly GCA_037127315.1). Classification (NCBI taxonomy): domain Eukaryota; kingdom Metazoa; phylum Mollusca; class Cephalopoda; order Sepiida; family Sepiidae; genus Ascarosepion; species Ascarosepion bandense. The sequence goes on from JBBBDQ010000511.1 coordinate 5,838,907, forward strand.
TATATATATATATGAGATATATATTGTTTCCAGTTAAAGCGAAACCGTAGACTGAAAGAAAAATGAATGGATGCAAGTCAAATTTTGATTTCCTGGTATCAATATCAAATAAGTTTTTTTTGCCATAAACTGAATTTTGAAGGCTAAATAAGTCCTCTGAGTAAATGGTATCATGGCTGAGACTAAGAACTACAATTATACCTACTTAGAGCCAAACCCAAATCAAAAACTAAAATAAAAGGGCTGAAAAAAATACAGACATACAGACCCATAAGCAGACACACACACAAACATCTTGCTTTTTATATATATATATTATCGGTTTTCTGTACTATTGTAAGAACTGAAACCTTGAAACTTCTGAATATCATTTCTTATGTCTTTGCCTATGAGTGTATCAAATTTGATTAAAATCGGACCACTCCTTCTAAAACTTGATTTTTTCAATTATTGATTTTCGATATTTATCGAGGGTACTGTGACACAAAACCTAGCTAAGAACACTCGCAGACACTTATAGTACAACTGTGTAAATTTTCAAGATAATTGGTTCAGCCGTTTCAGAGTCTATAGGTAACGGACACACACAGACAGACACATGCACGCACACACACACACACAGAGACAAAGTTCCATTTATAAATAAGTTTATATATATATATATATATATATATATATATAAAAGAGGGCATTATAAATGAACTTGAACTATTCATCCATGGTCACAACCATGGGTTATTTTGATCTTATTGTGAGACATTCAAACTGATTTGTTTTAGTCTCCTATGAGCAAATGTGACATGGATTCCGTGAAAATGCTTCTTTATTAACTAATTAATTAGTTTTTTTGGTTATTACTCCATTGGGCAAGCCTGTCCTGCTTTTTGGTGAAAGAGTAGAGAAGACTGATATCGAAGTGCTCCCCCCCCTATATATTGAGGTTAGAAAATGGTCTGGGAATGTGTTTGAGTCACTGTAGAATTGTCCATTGATTTTGTACTGGCTCTTTGATCTTTTGTTTTTACTTACCCAAGTATCTGATTTCAGAAACAAATTTAGCTGATTTATTTGTCCTACAGTATGCCAGGTGTTAATGTTAATGATGTGTTAGGGATATGATAAATAGATGATACTTTTCAGGGAATTTAAGAAATATTTTAATTTTATTTATTAAATTTCGCCTATTACTACATTTTAGGATGTGCGTTGTGGTCCAGTGGATATCGGCTCGGAACAAGAAATTGGGGAGCCAAGGTCGAATTCCAGTTGAATTCATTGCATTTACTTACGTGCAAATACCCTTGGGAAAGGTATTAATCCATCTCTTCCCTCCAGTTATGGGTTAAATAACAGGACAGATTGGGTTCTATAGCCTTGGCCAATAACCAGTCTACCGCAGAAAGCAACAGCAACCTACTGTGGGATAATCTTCTGCCCAGTCAGTCATGTCTCTTTCGAGACATGATCGCCCAAGCGTGTTTCACGTATGGCACTTAACTGACTGACTGACTACATTCTAACAATGATCTTCATTATGTGGCAAGCATTTTTTCAATATAGTTGGTCTTCAAGTAAAATTTTTTTTTTTTAAATCATTTTACCACAAGCAAAGCAGTACTACCACTGATGCACAGGGGGTTACATAAGAGGAGAGTGGAGAGAAAAAGAAACAGGTCACAGAGGGTGTTTGATAAGAGAAGGATACCTACACTGTGAAGGGAGCTGTGTGATAGTACAGCGAAAAGGGAGAAGAAAAAATACAAGAGTTGTCAGGGAAAGGATGCGAATCAAGGAAATAACAGATAGCAATTGACATTGCATTGAAACTCTTGCAGAGGGGGCACCAGGGAGCTAATTAGAACAGAAAGTATTTGTAGAAGGGACAGAGAGAAGCCATATTATGTCAGTGAGAAAGTGACTGGAGATGAGTTACCAGGTCGGGATCGATTACATTGCAGATTCCCCTTTGGATTTTGTTAAGAACCCCCAGATGAATAGCAAGGGGCACTTGACCAGTATATGGCAACAGAGGTGGATGGTAGATTTGTATATGTGCAAGATGGATTCAGATGAGAAAAACTTCCTGGCCCTATACAGTGAACTGACCTTCGTAACAGCAGATTTAGCTATTGATTCCATGTAGTCATTCCACTTGAGGTCAGCTGAGAGAGTTAAGCTGAGGAGGCATAGCGTATTGCTTTCGGGGAGACTAGCCTGATCCATGCTGATGGCAGGTAGTAGAGAATGCCTATGGTGATTAAAGGACAGCAGCTGCATTTTGGAAGCATTAAAATTTATGAGCCATTTCTTACCTCAGCCCACTACAGATTGGTGGTCTTTTTCAAGGTTAGCAGCAAGGTTTGCTTTGTCAGCCTCAGCAGATTTTTAATTGGCTCGGGAGAAAAAAAAAAGGTGGTGTCATCAGCATAGATACCTACTTGGGATCTGAATACAACAGGAAGGTCATTGATGAAGATCAGAAAAAGTATAGTACCTAGAACAGAACCTTAAGGAATACCCACATTCGTATGATAGGATCTGGAAGCATGTCCGTTCAATACTACCTTCATTATGCAATTTTGAAAGGAACAACTGGATTTTTTCGATTATCGATTTTCAATATTTATTGAGGGTACCTCGACACAAAACCTAGCTAAGAATACTCGCAGACACTTATAGTACAACTGTGTAAATTTTCAAGAAAATCGGCTCAACCGTTTCGGAGTCTATAGGTAATGGACACACACACACACAGATAAAGTTCCATTTATAAATAAGTTTAGATAAAGTATGTATAAAATTAGCAAGTTTCTTGCGTATGAAATACATTTTTCATTTTATAATTCTAAGTTGCCTCATAATACTTCAAGTAAGAAGTGAATTTCTGGAGAATCCTGGTCAGGCACTAACTTTCATTTGTTACAAGGATGCATTTATATATAAAAATAATATTAATAATGTTTAAAAAATTATAGTAAGGGATTCTATTGAGTCTTACTTGTTATTACAAAATAGTTTTAATTCATGAAGTAGTTGTTAAATAGAGAAATTAGGAATAGAATGTTTTAGAAGATTCTAAAAATTTCCAGTATATTCCAGTAAAATCTAGAGAATTCAAAAGGATTCTAAATATATGCAAATTAAATGTTAGCCCTATAAAAATAGGTTTTGAGGAAGATAGTTGTTAAAAGGATTTGCTGACATTATCAACTCCGGCCAGATTCAGGATTTGTATATCCAGCGAAAAGAATCTCTAAGAAAAGTTGCCGACCAACTAAAACCTGAAAGATAACCTCATGGAACTAAGTGAGTAAATAGAAATTTTTGACTCTTTCATTGACCAAACTAATATTTATTCTCTATATACACATTTGAAGATTTCCAAAAAGTATAGCACTTAGACTACTTCACTAGCTTAACTGGGTAAAGATATATGACTCATCTTCCTTCCCCTTCGTAACACTTCACCTGCCAGTAGTAAACTCTATGTTTCTTGTTTTGAATGCAAACATTGTATATTTTGTAAATATTTTTATTTTGTGTTATCGTAAATTAAATATTTGTTTGTGATTAAGTTCTGTGTTTTGGTTAATCATTTTTTCTTTTGTTAGAACTTATAACACGTAATACATTATTGAACTTGCATTATTAAAGGGATTATCTATTACTTGTAAACAACTATAATGAATGTCAGTTTCTTTTAAATCAATAAGAATTCACATTTATGTAATTATGCCTAAATTATGTATAGATACTATGAAAAGCTTGGTCATTTCCATAAAGAAATGCATAATTAAAAAATGTATTATACTGTCACTTTGTTGTGTCCATAAAAATAAATGAAGTTATAGTGTCAAAAATAATTATAAAATTATAACAATTAACATGAATTCACTCTTTCTAAACCAATGAGAATCAACTTTACATTTTTCTTGTATGCACACAAAACATGTGACATTCTATCAAGCAGGCAGTCACCACAGACACACCGTCAACACGTGTGTCAACAAAAATTTTGGCTCCTTTTTTAGGCCATAATAGTAACATTTATCTCTTAGCACTCAACAAAATTTGAGGTAAGAAAACCTCAGACACTTCTTGTATTTTCAAAACTAAATTTTCTGTACACTCATTACATACAACTATAAAAATCCAAGCTGAAAAGATTGTATACTTCATTTATTTTTTATCTTATCATTCTGTCAGATTTTGATCTATATTTGACCCTAAACTCACAATTTTACTCAGTATTATTGTTTCTTGTGTTTCCAACACTACATAACAATCAGATAATGAATAATGCTTGTTTTGTTGTTTCCCCATCTTGCTGTTTAATTTTTATAGGTATTTTTGTATATATAAATGTAATGGTGTTTAATAATTATTTACTCAGAGTTATAACTCTCCTACAGCTTCTATCTTTCAAAAATTAAAAAATAAAATGGTGTTGAAGCTGAAAATATCATCAAATTTAAGATACCACTTGAAGTAATCTGATTCTGTAAAGGTTGTGAAGTGTATTACATTTTTATCTCATTGTTTACTGGCCACATGCTGTTAGTCTGTTCTCAAATTTGGACTAATTAAACATATCACATACAAAGACAATTATAAGAGTTGATAAACACTTGTGTATTCATCAACTGCTATAGTAGTGTTAAATTAATACATCAAAATTCATTGTGAATAAGCTGTTATTGTTCTTGTATATTTTTGGAAACATAAACACAAGATAATTTGAAATGTTAATAATATCTTTTCAAGGCATTTACTATTTAAAGATCAATTTATAATTAAAATTTCAAAGGGAGATAACTTTAAGTTCATAAAATTGAAAATAACCAGATGGCACCCAATAATTGCATGAGGTCACCAAACTCGTGCACTTTACGGTCATTCAAACCAACAAAATTTTAAAATTTAAAAAGAATTGATAAATAACAACTTTTAGCAACGTTACTGATGAAAATAAAATAATTAACTAAACAAAAATATGTTGAATAATAATGCTAAAAATAATAATCCCTAATCTGATTTGCTTTTTTTTTTTTTTTGATGGGAGTCTTCTTCAGTAAAGGAAAGACTCCTTTTACAAGGATTGTAAAACATTTTAAGTGTTTCATTTATTTTATTTTTCCCCACAGTTTTCTTTAGTCACATTTAAAACAAATCAATAGTACCACCACAGAAAAGAAAACATTTTAAATGTCATCTTTGAACTTAAATTTACATTTTATTTGAAAGTTAAAGGCTAAAACTATTCCAAATTAAAAGTAAAATAATTTCCGTGTATAAATAAAGGTTTCAGCCATTTTAAAACTTTGACTCACATTTTCATGTCATATGTAGAGGGTTATATTTGACTTTGTGCTGCTAACAGAAGTAGAATGCCAGTAGACTACAATAAACAAAACAAAACCAAGACTTGAGTAGAAAATAAATCACTAATTTTTATTGATGCACATGGGTACAAAGATGCGAAGGTATACAGAATAGTCAAACTCAAGTCAGCTTGACATTGAATGAGGGAGGCTGAATCTCCCTTTCATTGGCACAGCTACCAAACATGTCTGAACTCAATGGTTGGGAAATGAGAAGAGAATAATCTTCTCCTTTCTGAAAGTGGGGTCATAAAATCCATACATGACCAAAAGCCCTTTTTAGTTTCCGCTTGCATTATGGGAAAATGAAATTCTTTATTTTTTCAATTATTCTTTTATTTTAATTTTCCACACTTATCAAACTGCCATTACAGATGAAAAATGTAAACAACAAATTAAAATATCCAACATTCATCATAGAAAAGTATTGAAATCATTTAGCAAATTTAAGGATTAACTGTATTTTGTAAAAGTAATGTTTACTTTTTACTTAAAACTTAATAAAAACAGCATTTATTTACACACAGTAGCATGCGAAGTTATAGGTCATCAAATCTAAAAACATGTATAACCATACCTCTTAATTAAAAATGTACACAATTCAAAATATGGCACAACAGCAGTGCAATAATGAAGATATTAGTATTTGTTTAAAAATAAATAATCAATAATCTTATATGACTAATAGTTTAAGAATTTATTCACCATGATTTTATGAAACTTAGCAGAATTAATAATTTTATTCTTTATTAGAAGTAGTTTTTTCTTTTAATTAAATTATACTTTTGAGTTGAATACATTGCTTTTATTCTTTTTAATTATTTTTGTACTTGTTTGATGTCATAAAAAAATCGAATTCCACCCAATGTGTTTTTTAAAAATTATTCTGAATTTAACATTTATTCTATATCATATTACTCTTCTGAAAGGGAATAGGCAAAAGTGGTTATTCAGAACTATTTCCTTTTTAAACATTCATAACAAAAAAAAATCTAACAGTTACTAAACTGAGAAAAAAAAAATTCTTTTGATTCGTCAAACATATTTTTATTTAATTAAACTAAAAAATAAAAATTAATTAAAACAAAAAATACTCTTCTTACAAACAGTAATGGAATGAATTTCAAAACCACACTGAAAAATTACAAGTAATTTTTTAAAAATAAATATTAAGTGTAAATATTTTTTTGTTTCATCTGAAAGAAAATAAGATTTTATTAAATTTTATTAAATCATCATCTGTCATAAAAAATATTTTTGTATTTTATTGAATTATTTTTGGTTAGATTCAGGATGAATTTTCCATATGTTCACATTTGATATTGTATAAATATTTTACTGAAATAACATCTTCAGGGATTTTCTTTATTTAACTCTAAATAAATTTGATGCCTCCCCACCAATTAAAAGTACTCAATTTTATAATAATTTTATACTTCATTACAGAATAAATACTGAAATTTCTGTTTGAATTGGATAATTCCTTGATTTTTGGCAAATATTTTAAAACAAGAGTAGTAATTTTGTGATTTCATTTCAGTAAAAAGCATTCACTTTGGTAGTACCTACAAATCAACAGTAATAGGTGCCACCCCAAACTTACTAAAAAATAACTGAAAAATGCATTTTAAATAATTCTCTGAAGCTAAATTTTGGTTTTATTTAAAAAAAATAATAGCTTAAAGTTAAGCTATAAAGAAAAGAAAAAATAATTTTACATATTTAAATAAAGTTTTTAGACATTTTCAAACATTGGCATGGTCATTCATTACTCATCAAATCTCCATTAGAGACAAAAAATGAAAACAACAAATTTAACAATCTCTTAAAAATCCAATACTAGTTCTGGAGATTTGCTTCAAAATTAGTCAATTTAAGACTTAATTAATTAGATTTTGTAAAAGTAGTGTTTACTTTCTGTTTAAAATATAGTAAAAATAAAATTCATTTCTGCACATGAGCTGTTATCAAGGTCATAGGTTAACAAAAGTAATCTTTTACTGGTACCCCTGACTTTTAATAAGCTTGCAAAACCCTCTTTTAAAACTGATATATAGAAGACTAACACTACAACAACCAAAAAATTAGTATTTTTTAAAAATAAATTATCTGAAATGTCATATAAGCAATTGTTTATGAATATAATTTTTACTGTTTCCTTTTATGAAAATTGTTTCATATTTATGCTATATTTGAGGTATAAAAATAATATATAATATATAAATATAATATATTATATTAAAAAATAAATTAATTAAAAACTACTTAAAATGATACTTTTGATTATAATTCATTGCTTTAATTCATTATTATGATTTTCTGAGCTGTTATAAAATATTAAATTTTAACCAATAATGCCCATTTTCATTAATCGGATTAAAAAAAATATGATGAAACTAATGAAACTGCTACTAAAAAATATATATATATGGGGAAATATGATAGTTATAGAGTTGATAGTGTTAATTTTACTTGGATTTCTTCTAGACTAAATTGACATACATTTTATAGGCATCTTATGCAAAGTTTAAAAAACACATTGAAAATGCTACTTTCAGATTTTTAAAAAAAAATAATCAGGGAATAATCAAAGCCCAATTAAATTTTCAGTACTTATTCATTGATAAATTAATTTTACATTAAGGTGATTTTATTAGAAAATTTTGTAGAAATAGAATTTCACATCAGTTAAAATCCATTTTAATTATTCAATGGCATGGAAGTGACGGCTTTATTTTTATTTTGTTCCTGACATAATTTAAATAAAGAAATTTATGAAATAAAAAAATGTGCTATCACATTATGACAAGGTGGCATGACATTCAAGAAATTCTGTTGGTTCTGAATTTGACAGATATTTTTTGTCCAGTCTTGCTTCTTGAATTGTTACTCTTCAACTATTTTCCTCATAGCAGTCACAGCATATTAATATTATTTCCTTTTTGAACTTCCATACCAAAAACTAGTCTAACAGTAATAAAAATATAAAAAATAAAATAAACTTCATTAAAAAAGTGTGAAAAAGATTTTTTAGGGGGAAAGGAGGATAGAGACAACATCCAATCTTATTTCTAAATAAAAAAAAAAAGACACAAAAAAAACACAAGTATCTTATTCGCAGGAGAAATTTGAAAGAAGTTTCCATTTATTTAATGACATGAAAAAAAATAATAATAGCACAGAATACAATATTTACAAAATCAAACAGCACAAAATTTTCTTTTGTGTGCCACACAATTAGGCAAGAGTTTAACAAGTTCTAATTATAATATTATTGGGCTCATAAAAACAATTATAACAACAACAAAATGTTCACTTACTGTGATTCATTCAACTGTCGAAAGGAGTTGAGAAGGATCGCATATTCACTGGTGCTGCTGCATTTCTGTTTATTTAGACAACAGTTCAGTTTTAAAAACTGAGATGTGATAAATCTCGTAATTGCATAAAATTTCAAAATCAGGGTTAATACCTCTAATTTTGTGACAAACTTTCACGAACAACTATAGAAAGAATTATTCAAGGATGGACTGAAAAGTTTGTAGGCTGACTATGAAGGAGTGATACTAGAGTTGTGAAATCTTGTATGTATTAGTTTTAACTCTTTTTATTAATAACTGCATTCTTTCCAGGTAAACTGACATCTGTCTGTTCAAAGAAGACTGTTCATTTTATTGGTCAAAAAGTCAACAAAACAACAGGTATCAACATCATCATCATCACTGTGATGATGTTTCCCAGTCATGTGTTTTTTTTCATGTTGGGAAACAGATGATAATCAAATCAAAAGAAAAGAGAGGGTGATCAACCAGTTTAAGGACATTAAGCCATTGAAACCAAGGACTTGTGTACTGGGGCATTGTCAAGATGAAACAAGGACCATTTTCATTAGTTTTCCTGGGTGTTTAGTCTTGATCGTCTTGGCACAGTACTTTCTGTTAATAGTGTAACCCTTTTGAAGATAGTCAATAAACAATGCCTTTTGCATCCCAAATAATGAGGCCATCATCTTATCTACAGATAAAATGACATTGGTATTCTTTACAGAAGGTGGGGATAGGTGTTTCCACTGCATGGATTGACTCTTTGGCTCAAAGTGATAAACCCAACACTTATCTTGAGTCAGGAAACATTCAAGGAAACCAGCTGCATTTGTCTCATTGTCAGATTTTTCTGTAATGTGATCAGCATGGCACGCTTCTGATCAGGTGTAAAGAAGATGTATCACCCACTGCGTAATAACCTTTATCATGCCAAGTTCATTGTGCAGAATATTCTCAAACTCTCTCATGGGATATGCTAATTACATTGGCTAATTGATTTATAGTTAACAACCTGTTAATCCATCATCATGTGGTGAATACAATGTTTTTCTTGATGGTGGCAGTTGCAGATTTTGGGTCATCTTCAGACTATCCTCTTCTCTTAAAATCCAGCTGCCCACTTTTGTACTGTTGATAAAGCTAGTGACATCTAATGTAGCAACCATGAATTTTGAAGGTACTTGATAGCACCACAATGCAAAACTTTGTCCATTTTCAAGAGAAGTCACTAGTAGTTACTTTTTCAGTTTTCTTTGAAGTTAGATGTCAGTTTACCTGGAAAGAATGCAGTTATTATTAAGAGGATTTGAAATTAATGCAAGATTTCACAGCTCTAGCATTACTCTTTCATAGTCAGCCTATGAACTTTTCAGCCTACCCTTGTATATCTTCCTACATTTTTACAAACTTCTTTCTTTTCTGTTTCTTTCTGCTTCTTCCTATTTATTTTCTTTTACTTCCTTTTCGTCATCATCATAGTTGTCAGCATTTTTCTTGATTGCCAAAATCCTACTTTCTGCCTCCCAGCAGCTGCCAACAACTTTCACCTATGAAAGCCAAATCTCGTTTGACAAACCAAACTTCTTAAATAGCCACAAATTGTCTCCTTGTTGCATCAAGAATTTGATACCATGGCATTGTAACTTACTTTCCCCATTGTTTAAAAAATAACAAATGTATCTCTTTGAACCATTCACATTTTCAGAGTTTATTTAGATAGGTTTCAAAGCCATCAAACTGAAGCCTATTTTTTTTTTTTTTTTTTACACAAATTTGAAAATCAAATTTTAAGCATGTATCTTTTTCATAAGCTGTCAGGCTTCATTTGGCAGTATTTTTACAACATCAATTTGAACCACAAATACAAAGTTTTACACATCAAATTTTATTCTAGCCATTTTTTACTATCTGGCTTCATTATAGCAGCTTTTATTTAAAGAATGCATGTTAGTAACTTTCTTCTATGAAGCTTTTTTAAACACTCCTTAAAAAAATGTGTAATAAACAAACCTAGTCTATTTTATTTTTCATTTACTTTCTAATTATTTTTATATTTTACACTGTTTTTAATTTTTTTTTTTTTATAAATGTTCACACTTTAAAATATTATTAAACTTTAAATTTTCCATTTTTTAAACATATTTTTGTTTAGTTAAAAAACATAAAAATTGTTGTAGACATTAATAGGATGAATTTCAAATTAACACTGGAAAATTATTTGTAATTTTTAAAAAATAAGCATTCAGAGTAGATGTTTCTCCTGTGAAATCTTAAAGGAAATAAAATATTCTGTCAAATTATACAAATAATAACTGTATCTCTCAACAAAGACCAGTTTTATTGAATTATTTTTGGTAAGTTTTGGGAAAAATTTTCAGTATGTTCACATTTGGTATTGCATAAATTTTCTTTCTGAAATAAAATCAATTTTTTTTTATATAAATCAAAATGTAAAAAAAATAAAATAAAATAAATCACAACTACCAAATTTAAAAGTACACACCAGATATTGATAAAGGTGGAACATTTATATATAATAATTATAGTTTAGTTGAAACTAAGCTTATAATAAAAAATCATAATTAAAAATCTTTTGTCTTTAACACTATAATTAAATTTTGTACCATTAAAAATATATTCAAATATACATATATTTCCAAACTGAGGTTTTCTAATAAAATTTCTGTAAATAATCATTCATTCATGAATAAGTGCTAAAAACGTTCCTTTTTACATTGGATAATTCTCTGATTTTTGATAATTTTTTAAGAACAGTGCGTGCCGTTTCTTTTTTTTTTTTTTTTCGGGGGGGGGGGGGGAACAACCATTTTGTTTGACGATACCTAAAGGAAAGCAATTATTTAAATTAAATAGATACACAATTATTCACTGAAATACTCCCTAAGTGAGGGGGGGGGGGAAAATACGTGGCAACTAGATAACAATTACGTATTTGAATTACTTCCCTTCAGGCATTACCATTTTTTTTTTTTCATCTGTCCTTGGCTTCTGTAATTTTCTAATTTATATTAACTACAATACGTGTTTAACGGCTCAGCTCACGGACACACTGTAACGCTCCAGTAGAAATAGTCTCTCCATATTTTTGTCTACTAAGAAAAACATGTGTGTTAAAATTTTAATTAAGGTTCAACCAGACATTAGATTTTTGTATTTTTTTCAACTCACTGCAGCGCAAACTAAATTCCATTAGTGTTGACTTGAATCTTACAACCCGCCTACAAACTTTAAGGAAGTATCCTTCTTGGTAAAATTTTACAATGCATTTTTTCTCTATCTGGAGTTCAAACTAAATGTTAGCCGTAAAAACAACTTTTGAGCACTACAACTCTCTCTCTCTTTGGACAAACAATTTCGATCAGCGATTCTCAAACTTTTGTTTTTATTTTAACTTTTAGTTCACTTGTAGACTCTGAAAAGTTGAAAATACAAGGATGCATTTTGTATTTTAATAAGGAAAATTAGTCATGAAATTTTAAATTTTGGTTTAGCATTCCCAAAGATTGATTAGAAGATTAGCTGTGTACAGTTCACCACAATATTTAAAGGGATTTATGAAGAATCTTTTTTCTTTTTCAGAGGCCGATAATGACCGCTTTCCCTTTGAAAGCAAAAAAGGGATTATCCACTCTTTAAAAACAAAGGAATTTAGCGTCTCCAGTTTAAAATATCAAATTACAAAGACTTTTTATTTAAGACATGGAAGCCATGTGCTTCTTTAACAATATATTTTTTTAATAAAAAAATAATTCATAAATTATTGTTGGGGCCCACCTAGCTACTTTTCGGGGGCGCCCTAGTGATACCATCGCACGGGTTGAGAAACGCGACTGAACTAAAAAGTTGAGGTCTTCAAAGAAAGTGTCCTTCTTCCCATTTTTTTTTCGAATCATAATCCCCTTAATGAATAAGGCTAAATTTGTTCATGGGGTTAGCTAAAAACAGTTAAACATATAAAATAAAAATATATAGCGTTCAAATATACGATCACGTTTTTCAAAAAATAACACTAACAGTAAAAAACACTTTACTTTGCAAAACAAATTATTTGACATTTTAATTTTGGTTTTAAAAACAAGTAACATAAATTAATGATAAAAATGAAATGAAAAAATACTTTTTAAAAGTAAAACAGGCTTTGTTTGCTTTTACTTCTCTGTCACTTAAGTTAAAAAATTCGATTGCACGATGATGGATGGAGGTTGTCATCGATAAAAAAAATGAAATCCCGATTCAAAAAATATTTAAAAAATAAGAAAACTCTTTTAAAATCTCTAATATTTTCAAAATAAGTTAATCGGGTTTCGATTATGTCTTACTTTTTGCTTTTAATATAATAAAAACGATATTTTAAATAGGGGTGACTGTTTTCTTATGAACTCGGGTTAAAGGCCAAACGAGTCATGTATTAACTTCCCCTTTCCACTCCTGTCAATAAGTAACGCACTTGTCAATATTTCCCGCCTACGTCCATGAAAATACTGAAAAACAAAAATGACAAAATAAAAACAAAACTTTTTTGTATCATAGAAATATGGTTCTCGATTGTTAATAGGGAAACATGAGTTACTTTAAGATTTTTTCTCTTTTGAGCAACTATAAAATATTTTATAAAAACAAATGAAAATGTGAACATATTTTTATTGATAAAGAATTCAGGGGCGACGACTAGAGATTATATCTTAGACTGTCTTCCGTGGATGTTAAATGCCAAAGTTGTGCGGTGAAAAAGTAAATTCACTATTAAGTCACTCTCTTAAAAATACTTCGGGTGCATGAATTTTGTTATAATCTATTTTTCAATTTACTAAACTTTGTAGTATTTCTTGAATATAGGTCTCCTGATGAGTGTCATCAAAGTATTTAAATTTAAATAAAGGATTTTAAAAATCAGTCAATAATTTTCAATCATTAAGAAAATCTTTTAAAATTCTTTTACGTTCGATATTTTCACTCTCAAATTATGCAATGGCGAATCGATATTTTACGAAAAACTGACCGTAAAAATGTTTTTTTACGGTCAATTTTTAGAATTTTTATTTTTTAATAATCGATCCACCATACTATTTTAATTGAAAAATGACAGAAAAATAAAAATGTAAGACAATCTTTTATTCTTTTCTCTTGCTTACGGCCATGTCACGTTGAATATCGGTTTTCATACCGAAACCGAAGTTAAGCAACGTAGATGAGTGACCGCTTGGGAATACCAGGTGCTGTAAGCCTTGTAAGGTTGGATGTACGAGTTGTGTAATGGATGACGTTTTGGGAGTGAGAAACCGGAGAGCAAAGTTCAAATTTCAGTCAAGTTCGTTAAATTCACTTACGTGCAAATACCCTGATCATGAATCATTCAAAAGAGACATGGTCGCACAAGCGTGTCACATTCGCCCCTACACACACCCATTGGGCAAACAGCAGGGTAAAAGTCCATTCCTCCCCAAGAATCTGGGGAAGGCTTACGTCCAACAAATGACCTTCACAGGCCGAGAAGAAGAGAAATATCTCTCAAAATCAGATATATAGATTAGATATTAGTTTAAAAGAAAATCAAGTAAAATATTTATAATAAAGGATTAACAAAATTTCAGAAAAAATATTATTTTTCACACTTAAAAATATAAAAATACTTATTGGACGCGGCAAGTCCATAAGTTCTAAAATCAAACAATAATAAAATATAAAATAGAAGTTATCTTCACAACCCTACTTCTACAAACAAATAAATAAATAAGAAAAACAATCTCAATTTTCATTAAGAAAGCCCCAAACTGTCAAAGTACAGAAACTGTCTTCGTTTAAAAATAATCATTTTAAAACTTTCTATAACTATAATAAATGAAGTTGAAGTAGGAATATATTTTTTATTCTATAAGTTACTTTTTTTTGTGTATCTGGGTAGAATATTTTTATTAGTAGGAATATGAAAATATTTTTCAAAAAATAATAAAATTAAATATTTTTATCATCCATTGCATTTATTTTAATTTAATTTAGAAAAAAACTATTATGTATTTCTGTATTTACATATATTTTTTAACTATTTGACGTCATGAAATATTCAACTGCGCTCTGTTTTTTTCTTACTTCAAGAAAATTTATTAAGCCAAAAAAAAAAAAAAAAAATTTGCTGCTATAAAAAAAAAAGAAAAGAATTGGGTGAAATTGATAAAGAAAGACTTTTTGAAAAGTATTGTCTTCACTTTGCTTTCTTTCAGCTACCAATGAAAAGATTAGACACTCCAACACATTAAACTGTTGAATTATTCCGTATTTGATCTTCCATAAACTAATGTTGTGAAAATAAAAATTCTTCTAAAAATATTTCTGATTGGAAAATGGCATATAAAACTTTACATTTTTCGATTCTTCAAACAGATCTTTAAGAAAAAAAAAGATTTCTTTTGTCTTGTCATCAGTATTTGGAAGAGTTTCAAAATCTCACTGAGTGAAAAATTACAAGTCAATTTAAAAAATATATATTTATTGTAAATTTTTCCCTATCAAATATGAAAGAAAATGTTTTATTATGCAAGAACCAATAATTCTCAACCAAAATTATTTTTTTGAGTTTTATTAAATTATTTTTCTAAGGCTTTATTTTCAAGATTTTTGTGATATTACAATTTTTTTTTAGTTTTTTTTTTTTTTTATAAAACTAAAAAGAAATATTTGTCATTACCCTCCCAATATAAAAAAAAACATTCTACCCACACCCCCAAAATATTTCTAAAATGTTTAAAAAAAAAAAAAAAATTATTCAGTATACAATTCATTCATTAATGAATAAATTGTGAAAATTTCATTTAAATTGAATATTTGGTAAGTTTATTTTTAAAACAGTGGATAGCGTTTTACTTTTTTTTTTAGCTTTCATCTCGGGGGGAAAATACATCTTTTTGTTTGGCGGTACCCAATTTTTGCAAAAATTAAAGAGGGTGGTGGATAAATGACAAAAATAAAAAATTCTTGAAAATTTTTTTTTTTTAATCATTTGAAAAATAATTTCATATAATAGTAAATTTTGAAAGCATCATTTAAAAACCAATTTCCTGATTTTTTAAAGAACTTTAAAAATTAAGTCTTTTCGCTTAAAAATAGTTTTCCAATGTAAATAAATTACGTTCACTTAGTAAATGCTTAAACCAATTTTTAAACCAAAAATTCTCCGAAGTGTATAAAATAAGTTATGAGATTTTTTACAATCCTTAAAATAATAATAAAAAAAAAATGGTCATTTGAGGCGGCTTTTCAAGGTATCAATTTTCTACAAAAGTGCGTGACCATACCTATCGATACCATAGTCAGAGAGAGTGTTAAGAAAATATGATAAATAAATAAAAAATTTGGAAAAATATTTTTCTTATGTAATTTAACCGTCGTTTCTTCCGAAAAGTTTTCGTTTTTGAAAAAAAACAAAAAAACTTATATAGTGGAAATGATTGAATAGGCTCTAAGTGGATAATCGATTTTTCCAGCGTAAGGGAACGCTATATACTTACATTGAAAAGTGAACTCGGTCTGTCGCAAAGACGTACACAACACAAAGTTAATCGTCGAGTTTTACATTTACATTGTAAAATCGATCACCTAATTCACTCGCTTCCCTTATAAAAGTCGGTATAATTTTTGGTATGTGCCTCTATTCAAATCTTGCAGCGTCGCTGGGAGTTAGCTGTGTCGCCTTGAAGCACCACAACGCATATTCTGGGAGCATCTGCTCTTTACTTTATGCAATGGTATTTAGACAAAAAAAAAACCTCAATAAATTAGTTTGTACGTGAAGTGAAGTGACTTCTTTAGAAGTCTATACTAGCAAGTCTTTGACAGCATTACTTCTCGATCTTGACATGACTAAAAGATTTAAAAGGATATAAACTACACTACACAGGATGTAATTTTACTTCTGTAGGCAAGAACTAAAAAGGAAGTGACAGTCTCACCAAAGAAGTTTCAAATACATTTTTAAGCATGAAGCTTTTGCTTTTTATGAGCATTTTTTAGGAAATGGATTAAAAATCTAACATATTTTTAATCTATTTGTTTAAACGTTGTTTTTAAATGGATACTCATAGTTAAGCAAATACTGTTTTTTTTTTAACAGTATTTATTTACCGGTCTGAATATTCAAGAAAAATCTTGTTAGAAAAATATGCGTCCCCTAGGGAAAACCATCATTAGATGTGATCAAACAAAAAAACCCAATAGTGCCTTTGAACATACAAAGACTCCAAGAATCGGGAGAAGTGTGTTCAAAAGTACTATTCGGGCTTTTTTGATCGGAAGGTCTTACGTGGCCGAGCGGTCTAAGGCAAGTCAGGAAAAAGTAAAACACACTTTTCTTGAGTGTGACACTCTTTGAAAAAAACAAAACAAAAAAAACAATAATAATTTAAATCGCACATAAATGCTTATTTATTCATTCAGTTTTCATAAAATATTCCTAGGTTACATTTATTATCAGTTAAAAAATGCTTTTAAAAAAAAATTTAGTTCGTTCTTTGTGGATAAGCTCTTAGGCTTTAATCATTAAGAATTACATTTAAAGACTTATATCTTCCATAGCCGCCACTCGCAACAACACTTTTTAAAAACATTTCTGTTAATTTATACCTTCTCTAAATCAAGACAAGAGAAAGTATAAAGTTGGACCTGGAGAAATCAGTATTTTCTTATAATTGATCATCAACTTTGAAATTTCAAAATACTGTTCTCTTTAAATTAAAAATGATGTTTTGATTCTAGAATAACGAACGCGTGAGTTAACTGTGACACAGTAGGGTCACACACGAAAAAGAACTTAATACGTACTCTCTCTACCCCCCCCCCCCCCCAAGCTAGTATGAACTCATCATTGTTTCTTCTTACACGGGCTCCTCATAACCTGATTTTTCATCCCCCCCGCCCCGAACACTTCTGACTTGTCCCTCGTGCACATTCGTTACTTCATCTTCTTGTTCATTTGTCCTTTCTTACAATAAAAAAATTCTTCTGCTTTTGTCGCATAGCTCTCTGCTCTCTGTGTAAGTTTTCATGAGAAGAGTAGAGATATTAAAAAAAATAATTCTCTAAACTCGAGTGGTATTAAAATTACTTCTTTTTTTTTCGAACAGTGAAGAACTTTCGTAAAATTTAGTTTTTGTTTTACACTAAGAAACAAAACAACAAAGGTACTGTCGTGCACACACACACACACGACATGAGCAAATCAGATTAATACATTTTTTGTACCCTCTTACTAACAACAGTAACACCAATATAGTTTACAGTTTAACTTTAAAAAAAAAATAAGCTTTTTTTTTTTTTGTTTAACTTGAGTAAACTGCACAATAAGTCTCAAAAAGAAAGTAGAAAAAAATAAAAAACTGTCTCTCCTAATTAAGAAACTTGATTAGTGAGCATTAAATTATTGAGCAATATACGGATTTTTAACCAATTAAATTCTTCTGATAAATAAAAATAATTTTAATACGTGAAAAATAAACTTTATTTTTTTAAAATTTTATTCTTTCACTCTTTTATTCCATCTGGGCCATAAATAAATTCCAATAAATTTTTAACAAATCCAATAATAAAACAAGAAAGTATTTGGTAATTTAATAAAACAAAAGAATTTTCAAACAACGGTTAACCGCGGTATAATTAAATCTAATAAGTAAATTACTTATTAAGTCACTTCTTTTTAACTTGATTTGTTTAATGAACAAATCAAGTTAAAAAGGAGTGACGTTTCAACTCCAAAAATAGTTAAAAGACGAATGGTCCGCAAAATCAAAAACGACTTTTTTTCCCTCTTGCTCGAGGTTAATAAATTTATTTTGTTTGTAAAACATTTTATTTTTTAATACTTGCATTTCAAATCGAGTACTGTTTTTTTTTTTAGGCTGCTGTAATTTTTTTTATTAACTATTCATTGAAGAAAAATGCTACTTAAGTCAAAAGTACAATCTTTCCGACTAAATACGAGTAACTTGGAAAAAAAAATAGTAAGACTCATAAAAAAGGGTGAAACAAAAATTCCGGTTTTGAGAATTTGTGCCTGTGTTTGCATTCTTTTTTAAATAATTATTTCCGTAACTTAAAAAAAAAAAAAAGAAATATAGGTTAATGTCATTTTTTAAAGTTAAGTTTTTAAACGAATAACTTCACCTGTACAAGTGCTTGTTGAAAGTAAAACATTTCATTTTTTTTTTTATTTCGAGTGAACCGTGTTTTACTGTTTAACTCTTCTTCTTGCTTCTACACACTTGAAACTTGAAAAAGGTTCAGAAGACTTAGCAATTTTATCTAAAATTCTAAAATCTTTAAAAATGTTTAGTCGTGACGTAATGGTTTGCGAGCCAGCCTAGTTGATTACTACTAACTAGCGATTTCAATCCTCACTGAGTGCTTGTAGCTTTGTGCCAGAACGAAGCTATACTTAAGAATTTCTAAAAATCTCTTTCAACTTACTAAAATTTTAAAACTACAATACATTTTTTTGACAAAATGAGTCCAGGAGTTCATGTACTTTTTTTGTCTTTCTTTAACTTTTTTAGTTACTCTGTCTCTCTAACTATTTTTTAACGTCTTCATAGTTAATTTTTTGTTTACTTAAATTTTTCACATATTCTTTTTTAATGTAGATTCTACACTGCAGTAACTGCTATCTAAGCGCGACACAATTTTTGTCACTCATGCTCAATACAACTGCTTAGTCGTACCAATGATACGGTCATATGCATAATAATTTATAATCCTAAATTCTAATTTCTTGCGTGAATGTCAGGTTTTTCTTTCTTTCTTTCCCTCTCTCTCACACATAATCTCTTTCTTTCACTCCGCAAATTTTCCGGCAACCCAATTTTAACTCCTACTTTGTTTTCATGGAAAGCAACAAGAATCGATTCAAAGGGTCGTCACTGACCAGACCACATAATGCCAATAGTAGCCTGTGTTTCAATACTACTACTTTAAAACCAATGTCAAAAACAGCTCTAGCTCTCTGGTCACTCTTATCAATATTTCATTCGTAAAGTCTGATTTTTAGCGCAATTTAATTTTAAGAGCAGTCATATTTTTGAGGATGGCTATATCAGTTTCATCGTGTGAATACAGAGTTGGTGATTCACATTATCAAAAGCTAAAGATTCATTACTTTCTGAAATTATTTTTCATAAATATAACCAACCAATCTTAACCTGAAATTAAAATTGTCAAAGCTGCAAATATATTTTTGGGAGATGGCCACTAAAAGAATAAAAAGTTAAAAGTATCATCCTCTCTATTCTATCCTCTTAATACTTTTACCATCACTACCAGAATGAAGTTAACTGCGTCACATTCACTCACAAATGATAATAAAAAAGGTTTTTTTTACTTTTAAACTTTCCAGTTTTTTTTTTTTTAGCCATATCATTTTTTTGGCACTTAAAAATAAAATCAGTAGTGAGCTGAAGTTTGTTTCTTTTTTTTTTAATGCCAGATTGTAGTCGGGAGTGGATGCTAAACAAACAGAAATACTCACCTTGGAGAAGGAAAAGTGAAAACTAAAATGAAAATCAATTTCAGAAAAACTAAAAAAAATGTAGTGACCAGTTTGTTTCGCAAGACTAAAAGAAAGTTAACGTAAACTACATACAAGTATAACTATTATTCAGTATTATTACGAACCAAACGACCAATTCCTTTCCCTGCTATCGTCACTCGTCACCTTGTACAAAAATTAAAATACTGTGTACATTTACAGTACAGATTTTGTGTATCTTACCTATCTCTCTCTCTTTCTCTACTGTAACTACTACTTAGTATTGCTGTTACTACTACTACTACTTTGTTAAGTAGTAATATGCAATATACATTGACTGGGTTGCAGGTTGAACTAGCTGGGTTTTTAAGTTAAATACAATAGTAAATCGTCGGTGTTTCATTCAGTAAAAAATAAATAAATAAAATAATAGAAGGAAAGAGGAGAGGCCGGAGCAATTATTATTACTACTCCATCTTCATCACACGCAAAAGAAGAGCTAACAGTAGCAGTAGTAGCAGTGGAAATGGTAACAACAAGTCAGGACCAGAAAGATTCTCATTTTTCTACCACTACATCAGACGACTCATGCAGTGTTCGAATCATCATCATTAGAAATTTTCTCTTACTGCTGCCTATTATTGTTATTCTCCCAGGAATCTTCTTCCTTGACCATCATTTTTCGATTTATCGACAAGTCGAGGAACGGATGTGTTTCATTCAGCATCATCGTCTTCAACATCTATCGGAATTTACTCCTCTCTCCCCACTTTTTTCTTCTTAAAGAACTGCCGTCTTTTCTCTCTCTTTCAAAAATCATCTCCTGTAGCGTGTCTTCTCACA
The DNA here is from genome assembly GCA_037127315.1 of Ascarosepion bandense. NCBI lineage: Eukaryota > Metazoa > Mollusca > Cephalopoda > Sepiida > Sepiidae > Ascarosepion > Ascarosepion bandense. The sequence goes on from JBBBDQ010000511.1 coordinate 5,859,981, forward strand.
GAAAACTAAAAGGGTTTTTTTTTTTTTAACTCGGTGGAGGCTTGGTTAAAAAGCAACACATCAGGAGAGGAAAAAAAAACTGCTCTCTTTTTTGTTGATATTTAATTTGTTTGATGAAACATCTGGTTTGATTTTATTGGATCAACTAAAAAAAAAAAAACTAAAGAAAAATAAATGAAAGAGAAAAATTAATTCAAAATTATAAATTTCGAATTAAAATTAATACACACGCAACCCTGTGTGTTATACCAATAAATGACGCGCATATGCACATGTAATGAAGAATAAGAAGATGAATACTCGGCTCAACTTATATCAATAACAATTAACATTATTAATTAAATTATAAATCATTTATTATTTTCTCTTCCTTTAGGGATCACAATTCTCTCCAGTGTCATACTGAACAAATGACTATTAAAATAAATAAAAAGGACTATATAACCATCTGGAGATACCTGCTGCATCGACACATTTATGAACCGGTCGAAGAAAAATGGATTATACCTGGAACTTACCACTATATTGTACTATCCACTTTTAACTAATTTGGATAAATGGTGGGTTTCAAACAAGACCTTTATGACTATATGACAATAATAAGATTAAATTTGATTAAAGAAATAACCTCAATTTATTTTAAAAACCAATACATACCCAATTGGAAGAAAAGCAATATTTACATGGAGAACTAAGTGTTACTTTTGTAAAAAGCCTCGTTGAAATTAAATACTGCTACTCTACTCTCTCTAGTAGAGTCTAGTGTCTTCACTTCTCATAGAATTTGGAAATGTTAACCAAACACTGTAAAGGAAGATAATTTCATTTGGATTAAAAAAAAAATCTCAAGGAAGGCCTACATTTTTTTCTTCGTCAGAGTGGCACCTGCACACCACAGTAGGTCCAAGTGTAGTGGTGTTAATTTACAGTACACGTTAGACTTGTACTATTCACGACGGATAGTTACTGTTGTTACTACTCTTTGTGCAGCTACAGGTACACATAGTTGTTTCTCTCTACTACACACCGAAAGAAACACTAGTCTCCAGTCAATAAATGCCAATAAAAAAATCGAAGAAGAATATAAGAACCAGCCTCAGGAATCGGAGAAAATATTAATTTTAATGTCCTTACACTATTCCAGATTCCTCCTCCACCTTCGGATTCTGAACACTTTCACATTATGAGATTCCTGGCCGTTTCACAGGAAATGAGTGAGTTTTCTGAAGGAGGAACACCATTATTAATTACTACAGCACAACCATCACGAAAAGTCAGAATAACAACAGCGGCAGCAACACGGAAAAGACGGACAAGAAAAACAACGAAAACCGGAAAGGAGAAGGGATGGAAAGTCTTAACTTGAAGTCGTTTTTTAGTAAATTTTTGTCTTCCGCCAACAACCATGGGGGTACGGGGCATTGCAAAACTGGCAGTGGTCGCAAATCCAGCAAAAAAGGAGGAAGTAGTGGTGCTGGTTGTGCGACCCTTCCTTGCCATACCATCAGTTCGCCCAAGTACTCTAATGGAACATTACCAAAATCTGATCAATGCACCCCTTCGAAAATGTCGACCTTACCCCCAAATTCCTCGGTTGCCGACTCCGGGGGTTGCTGCTGCATCAATGATTCCAATCGCAACACGCCCCCGACAAAACCCCCGCGAAAGGACCAGGTATTTAGGGTGGAATTGGTCTGTCCTCCCGGTGAAGATATTGGAATTAGTTTGGATACAGTACCAGCAAATTGTTATGCGACAGAACCTGGAACTGACCCTTGGAAATGTCGCCACCTAAAACCCGGGGTCACTAGTTCGTCGTCATCTCCTGGCGGAGGAGCCACTTCATCTCCGAGTGCAACTTTGAAGGCTGGAGCATATGAGACCTATTCAATAAACACTGACACTGGTGGCTCTACCAGGGAAGGGATCAGACAATTCTTAGGACAAGGTACCACTTTTGTGAAAATCGTCGAAGTCAAGGAAGGCGGCATCTGCTTTAAGGACGGCAGACTAAAATTAAACGACGAAGTAATCGACATTAATGGCAAGTCCGTAGTCAAAGAAACAGCCAATGGTGCAAGGTTAGTAAATAATAAAATATCATCAAAAATTCGTCCGTATTATTTTCATAATATAGAGGAAAAAATAAATAAAAGAGGCTTCTTTTTAGTTTTACCTTGGTCTTACTCTTAATCAGTTATTACTTGTTGAAAGTTGATGTTTTCCCCATCACTTATTTGAGGTGATCATTTGCACGTGTTGTCAGCTGTATAAAAATGAAAAATGTAAATAACTTCTAAATAATATGGGATGGTAAATGGAAAATAAGATTGCTAGTCATTTTTTACTAACAATCTTATTTTTGTGAGATTTTTGGGTTTGTGTTTGAAGTCAGTAATTTTTGTTTTTTATTCTTCTTCAGACAATGATGTGTTCTGTTGGGAAAGTTTTTTTTTTAGAGCTGACGAATTTCCCAATCACTATTTTAGACGCTAAAGCTCTCTCTCTCTCTCTCTCTCTCTCTCTCTCTCTCTCTCACTCTCAATATATATATTTCAGCGCAAACTTAGCTTAAAATTACATTTTTTAAGAATTGCTTTAGTTTTTTTTTGTTTGATTTGTTTTGACTTTTGAACGTATCAAAAATTGGAGAGAATCTGTTTAAAAAAACTGAAAACTGAAAGAAAGAACATTTAAAAACAAAAAACAAAAAAACAGAAAGATGAATTGAAAACAAAAAAAATCTAAAGAACAAAATCGGTCGGTGTATTCTTCCTGATTAGTTATGAACTTTATTTTCCTTTAAAAAAGCGCACACTGTCGGGTAGAATCTTTTAATGATTGCAATGAAAAGCAGACGGTTGATGCTACATTTAAGAAAAAAGAAAAAAACAAAAAAAAACAACAAAAAAACATTGATGATACATTCAAGATCAAATTATTGTGGTATTGAAATTGAGACAAAAACTAAACAGGCTTTGGATTTTTTCCTGACTGAAATTCTTACATTTAACTTAATGAGTACTAGTTTTATTTCAATTATTGTATTCCGTAATTTTTAATTTAACGCTAGAAGCACGTGTACTGTTAAAATAACTTTTCTTTTAAAAAATTTCTTTGCTTGGTTGACATGTTATTCATTTTGAAATTTTGTATTTAGTATTTATTTATTTTTTTTAACAATACTTGAAGTAGAAATTAAGGACAGTTACTAAATGTTTGCAGAACTTAAAATCTTGAGAGACAAAAAAAAAACGTATGTTTTGAATTTTAGTTAGTAATTGGTAAAACAAAACTCATTCGCACTATCTTTAAAAAACAAAACAAAAAATAACAAAAATCACTAACAAATAAAATATTGATTGAGGATGTTTGGCTATTAGAAAATAATGTGTATTGTTCAGTCAAAAACTTAGTACACTGTGTTACTTTTAGTGTTCAGAGTTTTCATTACTTACTTATAAAAATTAATGAGTAAAGAAAGAACATTCCAGTTGTTAAATTTAATATTTTTTGTATGTAAACTGGAATTTTCTGGAGTTTTAGGCAGGAATTTTTCAGTCATTTAATGCAGCATCAATGTTGTTAAAAAGATTCTGAGAAAGTGACAAGATGACAGTCTCTCTTTTTCTTTGCTCAATATGTTGTCAATTAGTCTTGACTACATAGACATAGTATAATTATGCTTGAAAATCATACACTATGTGGATTTACAAAGAAAACTTCTATAACAAATTATTTTTAAAATTTCCTAATGTTAAATAAAATTATTGCTGGAGTTCTGTTGAAAACTAAAAGTACAAGAGCACAGTTTCCTTTTTGTTGAATTGTCTTTGTTATTTATTTCTTTGTTAGACATTATCTTCTTGAAATCCAGTTTTTTTATTGCATTTTTGTGTTTTTTTTTAAATCTTAGATGATGTTATTTTATTTGTGAATTCTGCTATGCAAGTTAAGTGTCAGTTATTGATAAAAGTAAGACTTAGAGCAGCTGTTAGGCTCAATGTAGAACATACTAGCAAAAGATTATGTAAAAAATACTCATTAGTCTTATGGCTTAAAAAAACAAAACAAAAGCGTTTATTAATATAACACTATTAATTTATTAAGAACCATGTCACATATCACTGATCAGTAACAATATTGGACTGAAGGTCAAAGATACAGTTTTGCACATAGTTGATTTGACTCAACTCAACCATGACACAAGAAAAACAAAAACCAAAGAATTTCTCACTGTGTTTAGAAAATTCACAAACTTGCATGCACATAAAATCTTTAATTTATGCCCTCTAAACCACTTGGAATGTTAATCATTTGAGGCCATATACATACGAATAGTTGTTTAGTTTGTAATAACTGGTTTTCTTTAATGTAGTGTTTTTCTTTAAAAATTAATGTACCATTTTTGATAACACAAGGGTCTTCCAAAAAACATTATCTTTTAAGTTATCATTAATGAAGAAATTATATTATACTTAATTTTCACAACATTGATTGGAATTTCAAATATGCTTCTGCAAAAAAAATAGCATAAAATTGTAAGGACACAAAGAAAACCCTCAACAATGTTTACTACTTGGTGCGCCTAAAGAAAGCATTATAACTGAGTGTACTTGACCTGACACTTGATCGTTATTACAACACCTGGTGTGGGTTTCAAGGACAGAGAACATCTGCATGCTTCATCCAAAAGAAAGTTTGCTATGGTGCTTATCTTTGATTTTTGCCTTGAATTTTCCTATATGAAGAAAGGCTAAGTTTAAGTTAACTCACTAAAAATGACTGATTCAAGATGTTGTTTCTATTGACCAATGATTGAAATGTTGACTTGGAGGCTGTGACATTTCTGTTCAATATTTTTTTTCAAATAAAATAAATGAAATATTATGTGAAAATACCTTATATCACCACAAATTAAGATGTTGGTTATATTTTAACTTTGAATAGTACCAACTTGCTAGTAAGAGATTTCAAATCCATCTAAAACTATTTAAAATGATTTTCTGCAAATATATTTCCATTAAGATTACTCTTAAAAATCTCAATAAATGAAAAACACTTAATGAAAGTTCTCAATTATTTTGTAAAATAACAAAAATATAGTTTAAATATCTTGGGATGAAAGGTTATTTGTGTTTGATTAATGGTAATTGCTATAACAATTAATATATAAATACATAATAAATTTTTGAAAAAATGTCTATTGTTTATCACTTATTTCAAAAGGTGAGCATAATCACTGATCTTTGGGTTTTTTTCTTAATAGCACCCGATTCTTTTGATGCTCTTGGAAATATTTTAGTTGTTATTAGTGTTTTTTAGCTACTAATCTTACCCCAAAAACCTCTAAACTTTTCTCCTAGATAAGTTAATATTCCTCACCTATTTGACATGATTGTTTATATTATAAGTTTTAAATTACTTATCTGCCATACTGAAATAAGTTGTTTGGCAGAACCAAGTATCTAAACTTGATATCTTGATTACTATATCTAGCTGAAGAAATCATTTTTAATGTAAGATAATAAAAAAAAATGTGATAATTTACAAAACTATACTTAATATTACTTGTCTCAAAAATTTGAGTCAAATAAGTTTTGATAGCTTAATATTAAAAGAATTTTAATAGCAATCATAATATGTATCTTTTCTATTTTTTAAATTCTATAGGACTATATGAGAGAGAATTACTAAGGATATTTGATTGTTGTCTTGTACCAGACTTAACTTATGGAATATTTACATATATACTAGTTGAAGTATCAGTTCTGAGATTTACAAACACATTAAGATTAAAAATTTATTTCGTTTGTTGTACTGGATTTTGAAGAATTGGGTCTGGACTAAATACTAATGAAAAAAAAATTCTGTATTCCTTTTAATTTAGGTTTATATATAGTTCTCCTTTATATATATATATATATATATATATCTGTGTGAAATAAATGCCATTTTTCATCATTAGACCACAGTTTCAGTGATGTACCCTTGTATCTGTGAGTACACACCTCTGTATATGTATGTACATATAAAAATTCTTTACTCTCCTCTATACTAACTATACTTCTTCTTTATACTTGGTATCACCATATGAAATAATTACTTTCAGACATATATTAGCTATTAAGCCAGTCTCAAGATATATGAAGATACCTCTCCTCTTCAACTCAATAATAAATTACCTTAAACTTCTATCGTTTGTATTATTCCAGGTCTGACTTATAGACAACACTAAAAAGGAAGACCCCTATGAAATTTTGCAAGTTTTTTTTTTAACTAAATAAAAGAAAAAGTAATTGATCTATTTTTGTTAATATCAATGAAAGTCTAATCCACTTTTTTTTAGTGGATATTCCAAAGTAATTTATATTGTTTACTGTTCAAATATTATCTTGGCTAAATAACAGTTGATTTTTAGCAGCTTACTCTTGATCTTTGATGTAAACAGAAGATTCAAATTGTTTATAACGAATTCATCTTTTTTTTTTATGCTGTAAATGTCATCTGTTGTCTGTGAACAACAATGCATTGCTATGCAGTTATTCTAATATGAATAATCCATTAGAACTATTTTCCAAAATGTAATATGTGATTCTTGGAAGTGTGTTGGCAGCTTTCTGGTTTTAGTTCTTATGTAATTTTCCTTAATGTATATCTGCAAGACATTGTAACACAGCTACATCATCTACAGAGACTTAAGTGTATTAAAATATTTTTGTCAATAGTGATGTATATCAGTGATAGGAATTTGTATATTTTTAAGTAGCTCTTTAGACAGGACATTAGATTTTAAAAAGATGTTAAATAATTGTCCAATTAGTAGAATAATGCTATGTAAAGCAAAAAGGATCACGTAGAAATTATGAAATGTAGAAATGGCTGAAAATCAAAATTATATGTAATTGTAAGTAAATCTCTTTAATATTTAAGTATTGTATTGGGGTAATCATCTAAATCTGCTTATTTTTCACAATTTTATAACTGAAGATTTTAAAAGTAAACTTTAAAAGTCTTTCTAAGCTTCATTCATCATTATACAGTTGAAATATATATTTATATTTCAGCTGTATATATTTGATTATATATATATGTAACTGTAAGTTCTTTGCTAACAATTTTTTCTATTTCACTTTTCACTTCTGGATCTCTCTTCTAGTTTTGTACTTCCCAGTCAACTTCGATCTTCAAAAATTTAAATGCAATGTTAATCATTATCTTCTGTCTTAATTCTTGTTCTTTTATTGTTCTCTCTCATTAATAGTATATTTTTTCTCATACTCTCTTACACTCAATAATCCTTTGTCTTAGTGGCTTTATTGCTTTGCTTGGGGGAAACAAAAAAAAAAGCTTCAGTGAACAGGTCTTACTATTTGATTTCATTGATAGGTGACACAGATTTATATGAAAGATTAAGCTTAGATTTTTTTTTTGTTGTACATTTGCATCTCTTCTATTCCATATTTAATTGCTGTGAAAAGAACTTTTGTCAAAATTTAAAAAATATATCAAATAACTTTAAAGTTGAGCACAAACATAATTTGAGTATTTTTTTTCTTTTTTGTGAAGTACATTGAAAATTTGAAGTTACATTACTTGAATTTTAAAGGATTTTACAAATGAAAATTCTTTGATAAATTTTCACTCCTATTTCATTTCCCTATCTCTAATTGTCTATTTTGTCCCTGATTACATTAAGGGATCTGGGTCCTACTATTATTTTATATCTGTCTACATATCAGCTGCTTTTATGAAGTTCTATACTATACATAAAGATTGGCTCAAAAGGAAGCATATTCATTTTTTGTGGGGAGTGAGGGTACATAATATCTTCAGTCTGCATTCAGACTGTTTATTACTGGCAGTTGTTTGTGCTGTTCCGGTGAGCATTTCTGATATATGTAGATTCTTTTTGTGTTGATCGCTCTCTGATATTTGAAGCAGTGGACAATTTCTAACTTTTGTACATTGACCTTAATATCTTTGTTGGTGCTGTTGATGTTGAATTTAATGCCAGACTAATACTAGAGGGAAGAGTAGATTGTTTCAAGTTGAAATTCCTTCTCTTGGATTAATGTATGATAATGAATTTTACCAAATCTGCATGTATAAAAGAGCATCTAATTCCAAGAGTTTTGTTACCCATTTATTTTTTCTTTGTTTCTACATATTCAAATACTGTGTGTTGTAGAGATATCTAGAGAGCTGCTTTACTATGTTGACTAATTCTTTCTGACATTTTGTTGGAAATCTCTTAAAGTGGAATTCATTATTTCTATGATTAAGTCTCATTGAAATTTTACTTTTGATAACAATCAAACCTTATTTGGTTTGTTGAATCAGAACATAAAGTTATTTCATTTTGTGATGACACTATAGATTTTTGTGATTAAAACCAAAAATAAGGTTTATATATATTCATAAATTTCAAGAATGGTAGCCATTTATAGATTACAGAAAAAGATGAAAATAAGTTAGACTTTTTGTGAAATTATCCCTTTTATCTATTTGGGACCTTGATACTAATCTAGTAGCATACATGAATATATGTGGTCAAGAAACCAGGAAAAACAGCTTGTCAGAACAGTAGCCATGAAAATAGTTGTAGAAAAGACAAAAGGAAGCCACATCACATTGGTGAGAAAATGACTGAGGGCAGGCTGCCAAGTCAGGATTGATTATATTGCAAATCCTCCTTTGGATTTTGTCAAGAACCTCAAGATGAATAGCAGAAACACATGACCAGATATGGCAACAGTATTTAATGCATGGTTGAATGGTAGATTTATAAATGCGCAAAATGCATTCTGATGAGAAAAACGTCCTGGCCCAACACAGTGACCCGACCTTCCTAGCAGTAGATGCAGCTCTTGATTCGATGTAGTCATTTTATTTGAGATTGGTTGAAAGAGCGAGGCCAAGAAGGTGCAGTGTGAAAACTAGTAACAGAATTTGCAATGTGTCTTAAAATATAAGTCATTAATCTTTAAAATATGTAATGAAATTAATATGTAATTAATAATAGTAAAAGTATTTATAACAATTGATTCATTAATTATTTAGTCTAATATTATCTTTGTTACCATTGATCACTATATTATGAACCCTACTTTCTCTAGCTTTTGGTATTTGTAGAATCTGATAATCTCTGGATATAATTATTTTGTCCATATTTATATTGCTAATATTCTAATTAAATCAATTTGAAATTACAAGTGACAAAATGTTTGCCTGGAATTTAATAGCAATATAGGTAAGAATGCTAGTTTAAATAATAGAATAATAATACTTCATCTTAGAATTAAAAAAAAAACAAACAAATCAAAGATAACAATTTTGATGTAAATAGGTAAATTATTGATGTTTGATAAGATATCTTACAGCTTATGTCAAACACACTTTATGATATCATCAATGTTTATAAAATCCATACTTAAAGAATCTAAGATCTGTCTATCTGCAATTGGTGTAACTTTTAATTCTTTCACTCTCACACAAAATATCCCATAATCCACATACAGATGACTACCAGATATAGATGGAGTTTGAGTTTTGTTTACTGGCATATCTACCTCTGTGGGTTATTTAATGCCAAAAAGTCAGGTTTTAAGATATTTTCTTTTTTTTTTTTAATGTTTGTTTATAGTGAGAAGGTTGATTTAGATTTTAACAAAAAATTTTTGTTTTTATTCCTTTTGATTTTAGAAAACTGAAAATGTGTTCTAGTTTAGTATTCAAAATTGTTTTGCTGAGAATTTTTTCCTTCAAAAATGTCTCGTAACAATTTTTTTCTTCAAAAATGTATTGTTGGCACAATTTTTCCTTCAAAAATGTATATTTTTCTATAAAAGTCTATTTTTTTTATGTATATATTTCTATAAAAGTGTATCTTTATACTTTCATATTGTTTTGACTCCAGTTTGGGGGTTAATTATTTGCCCATAGCTAGAACCCTAGCAGATGCTACCACTCCGGGTCAGGGTGGATTTGGGAACAACAACAATTAAGAAGTGGTTCCATGCTTCTCACAACCTCCCAATCAGAGGCCTTGCTGCTGGATGCAGTTTACCGTCATGCCCAGGATCAGACATAGATGGAACTGCCTTCTAGGTGCTCGAATGCACACAATAATCAACCAAATCCTGCATAAACCAACTGGAATACAAAGCACATGAATTATACGCACGAATGCTACTCAACAGGAGAGATACATCTGTGGTCTGTTTAGCCAATAAAAGACAAACAACACAAAAATAAAATACCAGAATTTTCTTTTTTCTTCTTCATATTTCATTTTCTGATGAAACTTAGATAAAAGCAAAACCTGTTAAACTTATAAAAATTTTCTATTTGTTCCTTATCCTATCATTGTCGAATTCTAATCCATATTTGATCCCAATTCATTATATATACATTAATTCACCCTAAGCTCTGCAATAAAGTCATTACGACACAAGTGGGTACTGAACCCCAAAGAATGAGAAAAGGAAAAACATTAATGAGAGAGAACAATAAAAGAACAGGAATTAAGAAGACTGACGACAGCAATCAACATTACATTTAAATTTTTTAAGATCAAAGTTGAGTGAAAAGCAAGTCAAAAGAGATTTTACAACTTCAGCTAGAAGTCTAAAAGAAACTGTTAGCATAGAACTTATGGTTAGCTTACATCTAGCAATTTCAACAGTAAAATGATGAGATCTATATGCAATGAAGAAAGCAATCTTTGATTGCTGTCACTTGTATTGAATATCTGCACTTAGCATTTCTTTTCTCACTAAGACTCTAAAATGAACCTTACTAAAATATCATTATCTACAGATATAATTAGAAATTCTTAAAGAATAGGCTGTTAGGTCAGTTTGAGAGAATGCTGTATAATGAATCATTGCCACACTTCATCTTTGCATTAGAATATGAGATCATCTTAATAATTAGGTAGAAGCTGATGTGATTGATTCAAGAAACCTGAGTTATGAAATCTAATTTAACAAAAAGGTTATAATTTTCTGTGAAGATTGGCTGTCATGTGCAGTAATAATTGTTGATAGTTTTAAAAAATGTGTTTTTTTGGGGTTTTTTTTTTAAAATATGAAGCCACTTGTAAAATTAAAGCTATTTGCCTGACTATAGTTTTTACATGAAGAAATAATATGCAGTATTGTTTTCTGAAAGGTACTTGTCAATATGCTTTGCATTTGGCTGACATCTTTTTAGTGCAATGATAAAGTGCACCCGGGAACAATGTATCTCTCTACCAAGGTTGCTGTTAAACATTCTTTAGAGTATTGGTAATTTTTTTTTAAGAATTTAAAGAAACCCTCCCTCCATATACTGTAGTACCCCACCCTTGAAAATATCTCTTGGATTTTGGGGAGGCTAGCATTTACTCAAACACTTTAAAATAGCAGTCAGTTAAGTGCTATGCATGATAGACATTCTGTTTATTTATTAAACAGTATTTATTTATTTTCATTTATCCACCTGAATATTTGAGAAATTTTATTAAGGACAAATATGCACTTTCTGGCAGGATATGAACATCCCCCCCCTCCACGAGCAGGAGAAACTGTCATTAGATCTGCTGTGCTCAACCACGCAGTGCATCATTGATCAAGCAAAGTTGAATAGTTTCTTATATGCAAGGCACTATTCCGAAAACCCTGGTCAGTAGGAAGTACTTTTTTCATTAACAATATCATTTGTAAGGTAAATTGTATTTTTATATATAAATGTTGTACGTGAAGGGTATTGCAGATTTTATAATCATTCAATAGTCTACTGGTAATCATGTTCGCTCTAAACTGAATAATGATTTATTTGTTTTTACTTGGGAAAATTTATGGTGACCAGTCTAACATATGGGATAAAATCTCAAAGTTACTTGCAATACAGTATCGAGTATATAATGTAAAAAAATCATTTTACTTGTTTCATTATTGTGAATTTGTACCAGACTCAGCTGAGCTTAGTTAATATATATAGGATGAAATTTCTAGCACTTCAGTTCATTTCTGTACCACATAAATTGAACCAACCAGTGAATGCTATTCGTATATTGAGAAGACTTTGAAAAAACATGGTGAGATTCAACTTGTAATAAAGATATACAGTTTTTCCAACTGATAGTATTGGGAATATTAACCAAACCCATTTTCTTTCTTTGCAAATTGACAAAACTTTCACATTTTTAAATTATTAAAAAATGTTTGCATTAAAAAAATTGAAACCTCTTGTTGAAAAATGCAGTTGTAATTTACAAAAACTGTTAGTTGCATTAAGAGTTTACATTGCAGTAAAGACATTCTAGAATTTTCCAAAACATTGCAGCATGTTTTTCTTTTTATTTTTTTGTCTTTCCTGAAATAAATTTCAGATTAGCTGATCAGAAGTTGAAGACATTCACTTGAATCTCCACCAATACCACATTCTAGTTATCAGAGAAAAATAAACAAACATGACATTTGTGAATAGAAGTTGAATTTACTAAAGAAGGGGAAAAAATGCCATTAAAACACAAACCTCATTCTCCTTCAGGCATACATTTGTGGCAGACTGTAAACTTGCTCTTGTAGAAATAAACCCTTCACAAGCAATAGGATTAAATCAAGCTTGAAATTGATTCTGACTTGATCTTACCATCACATGCAATAACTAATTTGGCTTTTTTTACCCACACAAAGAAATTGAAAAATCTTTCCAAGTCGGACTTCTAGATATTCGTTCTTTCAAGTATGTGTAAAATAAGATCTTTCATTATAGATGATGATAGTTTTATAGATATAGAATGACCTATAAAGAAAAAAAATGCTTGTTATTTTTTTTATTGCTTAGCATAAATGTTTTATTGTGAATAATTTGCAATAAGTCTAAGCAGCTCAACATGAGATATGAAATCTTAGATTCTTGCAGTCTTTTGTTTACCACAGGAATCAAACTTTAGTGTTAAGATTTATGTGCTAGATTCAGAGGTGAGAAGTAAGAAATGCTTAAAATATTAGAAAATCTGAACTGAAAACTTGTCAAACATTTTGTTTCATTTAATACTGATGATTTGAAAAAAAAAAGGTTTAAATCTAAAAATATCTACATAAACTCTAATATCTACACTTTGTCATGCCAACATACCATATATACTTTGTATATAGTGTGACTCCGATAGTAGTCAACTAGTAAGTCTGTTGTAAAATATTACTGAACTGTGTACCATCCTTGATATTTTATAATAAATAAATGGTCTTCATTCTTTTTTGTACAAATAATACCAGCAAATGTAAAGAATATAACATAACTGAGGAAGAGAGAATAATGAAACATATATGGTATAGAGACATATCAGATAAAAGGGGTGTTGCCGGAAAAGCAATACCTCAGTGATGTAAATGTGTGTGAATATGAAGATGAATGCAATTTGGAGAATGAAAAAAAAAACATTGTCCATTTATATAAGGCATTTGGAGAGTTTAAGCAGCACATATAGTGAATCACATTCTGCTGTTGATGTAGCAACAGAAGGAATCTGGGCTATAGGAGGCAGGCTAAATGAGTTTACCTGTACCATTTAGTTTAACCAAGAGTACTGTGAGAATCTAAGCCTACCAACTTGGTAACAATCACCAAAAAAAATGCATGAATTTTAACCTCTCCAGAAAAAAATACTGGTATATAGTGACCCCCTACCATTTATTGCATAAAAAAATTCTCACAAAAACTTGCACTATACTCTAGTATATACGGTACTTATTTCATTGCACATAGGTGTTGTATACCTACTTATATAAACTTCATCTAGGGATTATATGCAAGTTATGAATTGGTAGAAAGAGTTGTCTTTAATGTTAAAAGTCTTATGATGTTGTTTAGATTCTACTCAATATTATTAACTTAGCTATATAGTGATAGAGAAAACTATTGTTTTTGGTTGGAAAAAATTTTACTAAGTTAACAAAACAGACTAATTTGACTGTCAGTAGTTTATTTGCAACGATTTATTTTGATATTTTTACATTATTATACCTTGTAAAACTAATGTAAAAAAATAACATGTAAAGATTTTAAAACAAATTCGTCAATTTCTTAAAGGAAAAACATAAAAAAACATTTTATTTTAAAAATAAAAGATATATTAACCAAAAATAATAAGAGCCTTCTAAAATTGCACAAATGCTCCTTTCTGTTCAATAACTCTTAGCAGCTTATTATCAACATCTGATGTTAGATTTGCAATTTTAGTGGCTGGTAAGTTGTTTGCAGCAACTTTAACTGCCTCCCAGAGGTCACACTTGCTGTTGAATTGCCTTCCATTAGAATAAATATCTCTCTTGAGGATGCTCCACAGGTTCTCAATGGAATTCAAGTCACAGCTATTTGAAAGCCATTCCATAAGAGAATCATCAACGAATCCCTTTTCTTTCAACCAGGATTTAGTAAACTTTGATGCCTGACTTGGTGTGTTGTCTTGCATAAAGATCATAGATCTATGCTTGGCTAAAGACTGGTTATCAAACCATTCAAAGAAATATTGCTCTAGAAAATCACAGTAACTTTTAGAATTCATTTTAACTACGTCTTTCACTTTAAATGGACCCACAAGCTCATTGCCAACAATCCCAGCCCATATCATGATCCCACTGCCACCTTGTTGGCATTTAAAAAATTTTCTTGAGTCATGTTGCTTGTAAACCCATCCTCGAGCCCATCCATTGGGCCCATCAAGGGTGATCCTTGATTCATCTGTAAAAAGCACTTTACTGAAATCACTTTTCATGTATTTTTTGCCCACTGCAATCATCTTTTTTTGTTTTTTTTTGTTAAAATGGGTTTCTTTATTTGATTTTTTACATCAGCAAACTTCCTTAATGCTTTACACCTTATTTCCCTTGACACCATAGGAGCTCCAGCGGCCTCAAATATGAATGCACTTGACGCATTAGGTTTCTTAATTCTCTTCGGATATTTTTTTTAATTTTTTATTTTTTTAATCATATCAGCCCAAGCAAGGCAGTAATGCCACTGATGTGCAGAGGGTTATATAAGAGTGAAATTGTGGAGATGGAATTTATCAGGTGCCATCTGTGGTTGTGCTAGCACAAAGTCACAAGACATCATCACTGAGGGCTTGAGTGTGCTAGCCTTGTTGAGACTGTAGATCATGCTAGAGAATGCTCTCTCTCCCAGAAACTGCAAGTAAGGTCTGCTAAGCATAGTTGCAGTATGAATCACAGATGATAAAAAAAGCACATATGTGCCTGAGCAGGCGTCTACAACCGGGATTGGCTAGCTGATCTAGTAGATGAGCATCCTTGAATACTACTGGACAGCCATTTATTTTTTATAGTATTTCCAGTATTGATGGAGGAGTCGTCTTCCTAACATTTTATTTGAAGTAGAATAGAATATCAAAATCTTGATTATGTCATTATTTTCTTTTCAAGTTACATGTGATATCCATTTTAGTTGTCAATGCTGTTAAAACTTCTTAAGTGATATGGTTTCTAGTATTTGGTACAGTTTGTGATTCTGTAGTACCAGTTCACAAGTTTCAAAGAACAATAAGACCCACAGGCTTCACTTGCTCAGTCATTTTTAATTATTGATCTTAGAAAGTGGTTTATACAGCTAACAGTTTAGATATTTCTGAATGGATTTGGTACCCTTTAAGAACATAATTTGAGTTTTTGGGTTAATGTTAGCCTTAGCCTGTCTATGAGATCTGAATGGGGAAACTATATTGATTAAATTGATTATTATTTATGACTTATCAACACTTTGTGGGTTAAACAATTTTTTTTTAATGATGGAAAAAGTATATACTCCTCTGAAACTATGCAAATTGGGCATAGGGCTAGCAACTCTACTCTGTAAAACTTGTAATGCTTATGCCTGTAAAGAAACCATAACAGCATCTTGCATTCTGACCTTGCATCTAGCACTGTGTCCCTATACTCCCCAGGGTTAACAAATGTGGAAGTAATAATAAAAGAACAGTCTTGTTAACTTCGTTATGGGTTTGAAACCTCATTTTTTCAATCTTTAAATGAAAATAAACACAAAAGGGGCTCACCTTAAAGATCCTCATTATTATTGATATTTACAAGTAGGTTCATTTTACTTACCTAAAATAGCATTCTAAATCCTGGTACTCATGAGAAATGCACAACTCTCTTGGTCACAAAGCAAGCCACTCAAGGTCATTATTGAAACTAATTCTACTATGTACTATCAGTGTTTCCAAAAGCTAAGTGTAGTATTAAGAAATGGAAAGGTTTTATTAGAAACAAAACAAAAAGAGACCTAAGCAACAATGATGTGGTTCTACAGAAGGATGCTGAGAATGCAACAAGGAAGTTTTACAGAAACAAAAAAGGACTTTTATACTTAGAATTAGAGAGTTGAAACTTCTGGAACAGATAATGAGCAGAGGGGATAGGAGAATTTGACCCTCCCAGACAGGTTGAAAACTAGAAACTGAGTAACCTACCTAATGAGCTTGTGTAAATGAATAACAGAAAAAGGGAAAGACAGTAAAGAGACAACTATTATTTAGAGCTACAAAGGATAGAAAATTGTGGAGAACTATGATTGGCCATGTTCCGCAAGGACACAACACACAAAAAAGTTTGACAAACAAGGACAAACATACCTGCAATAAGACATAGTGTCAAAATATGTTTTTTTCCCATGACACTGGTTTTTAACTACCTTTGCTCTTTGGCAATGTTTGTTCTTAAAACAATGATTAGAATTGGAATAAAACAGTTACTCATTTTATTTTTGTTCTTGAGAATTTACAACAAAAATATTAAACGCTATATATTTATCAGATTGTTTATTTACAAGAATAATTTTATGTTTACAACATTCTAAAAACTAATACAATTAGAACTAATACAATGCAATATTTATATTTATCAGTTTATAAAGAAATGAATATGAAAACAATTTTTCATTCTTAAATTTATAAACATTTACTAAATTATTAAAATATGTGAGGAAATCATTATTTACCATTTTATAATCTTTGAATCAAGTAGTAATCAGCTGATGTTTTGCAAACCATACCAATAAATGGTAAATAAATAGTGTAAATAAACTAAAATGTAGTGATTATTAGTTTTGTTGTAAATTCTCAAGGAAAAAAATGTATAAATTCACTTTTCTAACAGTTTAAAAAAATGTATAAATTCACTTTTCAGACAGTTTTCTAACTTTTAGCAAGTGCAGTTGTAAAATCTGATATCTGTATTCTATACATATCTATCCCTTATTTTAGCTTTGAGATTTATTCTAGAATAGAACTTATTGAGATCTACACCATTTATATTGTTCAGATTATTGTCCTCATCTTTATTGCCATGTTTATGTTTTGGTTGTTGCATGCTCCAGCCTTCTTTAGATGCTAGGAATTTCGAACCGAAACCATTATTATGCTCACTGGGGTATATTATCTCATTCCATGTGCGATGACACTTCTGGCAGCCATGTAGTTACCTCCCTTTAGCTTAACTCTTCTAAGTTATTTGTTCACCACTGCTGCAGCCTGGTATTGAACTCATAACTCTTTGGGTCAAGTCACTGAAACTAACCAATGTCTATATACACTGGACCATGTGTCCTTGAGGAGCATAATTCATTTTGAAATTTCCAACATCTGAAGAAAGCTAGAGGGTACAACGTTTGAAATGTTGTAAACATGGCTATAAATACGAGGTGTCCGAACAATGTAAATAGTGTAAATTTTTTTTTTTTTAATTGTATCACCCCGAGCAAGGCGGTAATGCCACTGATGTGCAGGGGGCTACGTAATAGGGGAAAGATTGGAAAAGAAAGAAACCGGAAACCACATCCTAAACAGGGAACAAGAGATGAGCCTCTTAACCTGTCCAATAGACGTGGGTGGAGTGTGAACCGGGCGATAGATCTATCTACTCCAATTGAAAAAAAAAAAACAAAGTGAGAAGATTGGAAAAGAGAAAGCCGGAAACCACATCCTAAACAGGGAACAAGAGATGAGCCTCTTAACCTGTCCAATAGACGTGGGTGGAGTGTGAACCGGGCGATAGATAGATCTATCTACTCCAATTGAAAAAAAAAAAACAAAGTGAGAAGATTGGAAAAGAGAAAGCCGGAAACCACATCCTAAACAGGGAACAAGAGATGAGCCTCTTAACCTGTCCAATAGACGTGGGTGGAGTGTGAACCGGGCGATAGATAGATCTATCTACTCCAATTGAAAAAAAAAAAACAAAGTGAGAAGATTGGAAAAGAGAAAGCCGGAAACCACATCCTAAACAGGGAACAAGAGATGAGCCTCTTAACCTGTCCAATAGACGTGGGTGGAGTGTGAACCGGGCGATAGATAGATCTATCTACTCCAATTGAAAAAAAAAAAAACAAAGTGAGAAGATTGGAAAAGAGAAAGCCGGAAACCACATCCTAAACAGGGAATAAGGGATGAGCCTCTTAACCTGTCCAATAGACGTGGGTGGAGTGTGAACCGGGCAAATACTACCTCATCTCAGAAGTAAAGACAAATACTACTGATATCTTTCTGACCCAACTCTTGGATAAAAGGTTGGGTAGTTGGTATGATTTTAAATAACAATTTTGCTTTATCAACATAAAGTATTTTTTTTTTTTTTTTTTTGCACAGTTATTTGCTTATAGAAATCAGCCATTTCTAATCTGACACTAATGAGGCTGATGTAACAATAGATGTATAATTTTGCTAAATGTCCTCCTTCTGTGAACCATGTCCCTTGAGAACATTAAGACATCTTCCTGTCCTTTATAACTTTTAATAACTTTTATCTCTCTGCTACCTCTCCCAAAACCCTGTTCTGCCATTCCCAAGGTAGGTTTGTGTTGCTTTCTTCCGGCCCTCTTACTTTCAATTTGTTCTGTGAGTATCAAATTTACCAAGCTTTCTTTCTTCATTATGTCACCCAAAAATTCTGTCTGTTTCAGATGTTAAGCCTAAGTGTCATTTTTGCTGTTATTGTGTCTAGAACTGTCATTGCTCACATGTTTGCTGAACCACAACTGGTTAACCAAATAACTTTTATTCTAATAGCTAACCACATCATTCTATTGGAAAACTATCATATAAATTAATTCAGGAAGAGTAATGTCATTAACTTAAAGGAAAACAATTTTTATGAAGTACAAGAAAGTTGATCAAAAAGTGGGTAACTAGAATGATGTCCTCATCTTTGTTATCAAATTGGTTTTGCTATTGCACCTTCAGGCCTTCTTTAGATGTCTGTTGATCCAGGTAGCCTTCAAGGAATTTCAAACTTAACTCTTTATTCTAAATAGATTAAATAAAAGGTTCAGTTTGAAAAAGTAGGTTGTTCTGCTGTCAATGTCTACAGATGTTCTTTTTAGTACTGCTCAGTTATTGCTTGTTGGTTTCCACCAATTCACAGTCTATACTTCCCTGCTTAGGGATTGAACTTGCAAGTAATATTCCACCAAATTCATAACCCATCACTTTAATCTGCTGATCTATTGTCCTGTGAGACAGTTCTGAGTCTAGAAATAGTCATCTTAAACTTAATTGTCTGTCTGTCTTAGAAAGAATTTCTTAAAACTGTAATACTATTCTTTTATTGGTTCTCTCCTTTTCGTTCGTTCACTCATGCCCTTGTTTGCTCTCTCTATCTCATTCATTTGATCTCTTTCCCTCTCTCTCTCTTGCTCATCTGCTCTCACTTGCTCACTCTCTCTCTGATGTCTTTTCCAATCAAAACAAAATTATCCATTATTTATGAAGGTATTGACAGATCGTAACATACATATTAAGGTAGGAACAAGCAGAATGTCTCTTCATTTTTCTGTTTTTCTTTTTTTTCTTGTTTTGTCTCTCTTTTGTTTTCTTGCTTGCTTTTAGTTTTGTTTTCTTTTTCTATTACTTCCAATCATGTTTCTTGAACCTCTTCTGCAAGTTGTCAACATGTAAACTTATCTGATAAAAGAATGAAATACGTAATTCTTTTTGGAGTAAGTAAAAAGATAAGAAAGACAGTCAATAAAATAAAGATGTCACTGAAAATTCTTCTTACATGTCATTTGCTGTCAATTTGTTGAATAATAATTACATGCAGTTCTTGCTTTTGAATTTATTGGGTTAGTAAGTTTTTCTATAGCTACCAAAAAATTCCTTTCAAAAGGAAATATAAAAACGTAACCATAATTATTTAATATAACTACCATTGTTATTTATTGCTTTCTAACATGGAAAGGAATCTGATACTTTTGCAATAGTATAATATTGGTGTTCAGTTGAATGTTTCAAGTGTTATTTAGGGATTTTTGTAATTTTGGAAGCCCTGTTTATTCAAGTCTGCAAAAGAGTGGAAAAAGTGGTAATCAAAGAGTGCCAAATATGGCAGAACATCCAAACTAACATTTTGACTGGTCATTTGTACAATTTTCAGTCAGGCAACAGGTAGATTTTGAAAATGTTTTTTTTTTATTATTTTTTTGTTAATTATTTTTTTTTTTTTTTTGTGTTGTTGATTGCATCAGACACATTTTTCATTAGTGTGTAGTACACTTTAGTTGTTGTAAGCTTATTTTGATTGAGAAGTAAGCAATAACATGTATATTTCCCCAATAACAAAGTATTTTTTAAAGGCATCATAGGCTTTCATATGGCTATGATAGTAGCAGTAACAATCTTCTTTTTTTTTTATCTTTAATTATTTCATACACTCCTGATCAAAAATTTAAGACCATTTAAAAATCTTTAAAAAGAATTTTTTTTTTTTTACAGATAGATTTTAAACTCCTACCACTTAAGGATACCAATACTACAATCTAAAAGGTTATGGAAACAAAAAGCTACATTCCAAACATTTTATTTAGAAATTTACATTTTTATAAAATGAGGTGATTTGCACATGATCAAAATTATAAGACCAGAGACAAAAATTCTACGAAATTGTACAAAAAATTTTTTTAATGATTTTTAAGTGGTCTTAAAATTTTGATCAGGAGTGTATATCGTTAAATATAAGAGACAATGAATGTCTATTACGTTTAATCCTGAGCCGTTCTAAACGTTGTATTTTGGCTTTAATTTCAGTTGAAAATAAAGACAAACATTCTCCAACATTCAGATAATATTTTATTAATTTGGTTCTAAGCTTTCGGCTCACATGAGCCATCTTCAGAACTAATAAAATTAATAATATTTTATTAATAAATTAATGATTTTTGGGTGGTCTTAAAATTTTGATCAGGAGTGTATCAAGTAAGGTGATAATCCCACTAAGATGGAGGAAGTGAAAGAGAATAATACTCTAGTGAGGAAAAGGACAAAGAGGATTCAGGAAGACAAAATATGGTTATTAACATTGCATTTAAATCTTTAAAGATTGTAGATGGCAGGGTAGCAAGAAATTGGAAGTTCCACAGGTAAAAACTGAGAAAAAAAAAACTATTAGATGTGACTACCATTTATATTCTATTTAGTTCAACAGTAAAATGGTGAGACCTAGTTGCCCATCTAGAAGTGTGCTTAAATTCATGCTGTCCTGGCACTAAGAAAAAAGGCTCATCAGAACAGTTGACATGAAAACACGGAAACTATGTCACATTGGATCAATTACATTACGTACCTTTCTTGAATTTTATCAAGAGTCTCAAGATATAGTCGGAGCAACAGAACAGATATCTTTCCAACTTTGCATATCACACTGTCTAGCTGCTCATGGGGTGGGGAGTAAATATACACCTGTTCAAATGATAATTTCACTTGTCAACTGTCAGTTAATATTAAACTCATTTTCTGAGTTTAGAGATTGCTGACTACTGCCAAATGATTCTGTAAGAATAGTTGAATTCATCTACCAAGTACAGGACATTAACAACTAAGATTTTAGCAATTCAATGAGTTATCTCCTGGTTCTTTGAGAACCTGAATTTAGGTTGTCTTCACAGAGGTACCCATGGTGATGTGCATCAAGTTCACATTGTCTGATAATTGTTGGCAATGAGAGCCTTGTTATATTACACTACTACACTACTACTTCCAGGATTAATAGCACTATTTACACCAGGGTACTGGACAGGAGAGGCTGCATGTGTTCCAGTAGAATTTTATTCCCTTTTCTGTGGTACACATGACCCAGGATTAGCTGGGTGAATTTAGGCTTCACTTTTGGTATGTGGCTTACTAGATTTCTTTGAATCCCTCTGGACTACTATGGGTGGGGTATTATAGAAATACCAGCTACTTTAATTAGACCATCATCCTAGTTTGTTTGTTTTTGAGGTTTAATGACCTATCAATCCTTATGGGATCATTTAAGGTCATAACCAATGATTTTTGGGTAAGATTATTTTATTTTTACAACATTTTTCTTTTTCACAATTCATTGGGATTTGTTTTTAAGAGCAGGGTCCCCAAGTTCTACCCTTGTTATTTAACCCATAACTGGAGAGAATGGACGGATTAATACCTTTCCTAAGGGTACCAGTGCTTAAGTGAATACAGGGTATTCAACTGGAATTCGAACTCGGCTCACCAATTTCTCTTTCCGAGCCGATATCCACTGCACCACAATGCACATCCGTCACTATACGCTTACAGCACCTGGTATTCCCAAGCGGTCACCCATCTAAGTACTGACCAGGCTCAATGTTGCTTAACTTCGGTGATCGAGCGAGAACTGGTGTATTCAACGTGATAGGTCGTAAGCCACCCTCATCCTAAGCATGATGGCTAACATGAATGCAAACTACTTGATATGGTAATGTAGTTGCATCAAGACCATCCTCAAGACTGAGTTGAGGGAGACTGAATAACCTGTTTTTTTAATTGGACATGTAGGAGTTATCCAGAGTCACCAAAGCAGGGGATGTGCGTTGTGGTACAGTGAATATCGGCTCGGAACGAGAAACCGGGGAGCCAAGTTCGAATTCCAGTTGAATCCATTGTATTCACTTACACGCAAATACCCTTGGGAAAGGTATTAATCCATCTATTTCCTCCAGTTATGGGTTAAATAACAGGACAGATTGGGTTCTATAGCCTTGGTCAGCAACCAGTCTACTGCAGAAAGCAATGGCAACCTACTGCGAGATAATCTTCTGCCCAGTCAGTCATGTCTCTTTCGAGACATGATCGCCCAAGCGTGTATCACGTATGGCACTTAACTGACTGACTGAATTGGACATGCATACAATTGATTTTGAAAATATATTAGTTTTTTTTTTTTTTTTTTTTTTTTTTTTACACTAATAAGTATTGTAATATAGTAACAACTCTTAGTAGAAGCTTATAAAGTTTTATTTTACTAATTCAGCTTTAGTGCTGAAAAATGTTTTTTATTGTGATGTACAACATCTCACAGCCCACAGGCTACTCTCGGACAAGCAATATGGCTTCCGCTTCACAAGGTCTACTGCTGATATGCTAACGACCGTCATCGAGTATATATACCAGGCTCTCGACAAGAATGGTGAAGCCTGAACCGTCGCCTTGGACATCTCTAAAGCATTCGACAGAGTATGGCATGCCGGCCTTCTAGGAAACTGCGAAGCTACGGCATAACTGGACTTTTGTTGGACCTAATCCAGTCATTCCTCTCTAACCGCACTCTGAAGGTGGTATTGAGCGGACATGCATCTCAGAACTATCCTACAAATGTGGGTGTCCCCCAAGGCTCTATCTTAGGTCCCACACTCTTTCTAATCTACATCAACGATCTCCCCGATGCCATAACATCCCAAGTTGGTATATACGCCGATGACACCACAGTTTACTCTCGCCTTGATCAAAAATCTGGTGTTGGTGACAAGGCGAACCTTGCTGCCGAGCTTGAAAAGGACCTCCAATCCGTGGTGGATTGGAGTAAGAAATGGCTCGTAAAATTCAATTCTTCCAAAACGAAGCTACTGTCAATTAACCACCACAGTCAACTGCACCCCCCCTATTAGCATGGAACAGGCTTGCCTCCCAGAGAGTAAATCACTACACCTGCTTTGCTTGACACTCTCAGCAGACTTCAAGTGGAATGACTACGTCGAATCCATTGCTAAATCCACTGCTATGAAAGTCGGCTCTCTATGCAGGGCCCGGAAATTCTTTCCACCTGAATCTATCCTGCACATATATAAATCTACCGTCCGCCCGTGTATTGAATACTGCTGCCACATCTGGTTGGGTGCCCCTGCTATTCTCCTTGGGCTTCTTGACAAAATACAGTGGAGAATCTGTAATGTGATCGATACCGACTTAGCTGACCACCTGCAGTCACTCTCTCCCTGTGCCTCTTCTATAAGTACTTTCACGGCTTCTGCTCGGATGAACTTAAATCACTGGTGCCCCCTAGGTGTGAATTTGCTCGAGATACTAGACTGGCAACTAGGTCCCACCCCCTTTTCAGTGAAACCGATGAAATGTAACCGCAATTTCTACTCCAACAACTTCTTTCCTCGCACTTCCCGCCTGTGGAATTCCCTTCTGCATGATTGCTTCTCTGAGGGCTACAACCTCCAGGAGTTTAAATGTAAGGTCAATTGACACCTCCAAACACACTAACTCGCACCCATTCCCTCCAGCGCTCTCCCTACGTACCTCCTAACTCGTCTATCACCATCCCTCTGACATTTCCTATACCCAATCGCTCTATGTAGCCCCATACACTATAGTGGCAGTGGACTGCCTTGCTTGGGGTGATATGATTAAAAAAAAAGTATCTCATTAAGTTGCTTTCAATTACAATAATCTTAAAATATGTAATGTATAATTTCTTTGTGTGTGTGAGAGAGAGATCTTTCCCAAAAGTTTTGAATTTTAACATTATTAACATAACAGCAGGAAAAGAATACTTTTGTTTCATTTTTATTTTTCAATCTGTTGCATCTACTTGATGTTCTGACTGTAGTTTTTCAAGAGATTCCTTCACTTTTTTCAGTAATTTGGTTTTTTTTTATTTTTGCTTACTTCTGAAATAAAAATCATAATCTCAAAAGGAATGAAACCCATCAAATATTGTAAAAACAATCTATATATACAATATATTATTATGTTTAAAACACTAATGTGGAATCTCTATAATAGGGATCATATTCAGGTTGTAAACTTTTGAAACATCACTATTGTATGTCCTGAATTGAAAGAGATTGCAAACATCTACCTGACATATTTAGAATTTTTTAATAGTTTTTTTTTCTTACCTACCAAATAGATAAAGTATAAAATAAATCTTGTTCAATATCTGTCTATATTTCTGAGATGAGGTATTGTAATTATTTACACTATTTATATTGTTTGGATTGTTGTCCTCATCTTTGCTCCCATATTCATGACGTTTCAACCATTATACAATCCAGCCTCTCATGTGTTTGGAATTCCGAACCAGAACTTTTATGATAATTTTTGGAAGGTGTAATATATAGTGGTTTGAAATGAGAAATCAGAGCAGAATTCGAATTCCATTCAAGTTACATATTTTTATTACTTAAACATTATTTTTAGTGTATGCCCATGTTTGAGTAGACACTCTGTCTATTTATTAAACTGACATATTCAAGAAAAATATACACTCTCCAGAAGATTTCTCATTTATTCATGGCAGAAGAAGAAAATATACTGTTTAATAAATAAATGTAGTGTCTACTCAAATATGTGTATGCACTAAAAATAATGTTTAATTAATAAAATCTGCCAGATTAATAAATAAAAAAGGAAATCCATCACTTCTTTTTGATTCATTTACATGTAAATACCCTTAGAAAAGGTATGAATCTACCTGCATTCTCTCACTCTCTCTCTCTCTCTCTCTATATATATATATATATATATATATATATTCAGTCAGTTAAGTGCCATACGTGATATACGCTTAGGCGATCATGTCTCGAAAGAGACATGACTGACTGGGCAGAAGATTATCCCACAGTAGGTTGCCATTGCTTTCTGCAGTATACTGGTTGCCGACCCAGGCTATAGAACCCAATCTGTCCTGCTATTTAACCCATAACTGGAGGGAATAGACGGATTAATACCTTTCCCAAGGGTATTTGCGCATAAGTGAATACAATGGATTCAACTGGAATTCGAACTCGGCTCCCCGGTTTCTCTCGTTCCGAGCTGATATCCACTGTACCACAACGCACATGAATTTTCAACTTTGGTTGACAGCTAGTTAAGAAAGACAACTTTAAATTCAAAATGTATGTGACCCTTTCAAACAACATACTATGTAGTTAAGAAAAGGATTGTGGAGTTTATATATGATCATGACTATTGTTGGCTAGTTACAGTAATTAAGAATTGAATATAATGAAATATGCTACCTCTGGCTATAATAGTTGCTAGAATTGTGTGCACATTTTATATACTAAATGTAACAGCAATCATGAGACAAATGGACTAATATTTTGTTCCAGTTTTCCTAAGACAGAAACGCTTTTATCTTTTCTTTAGCATTTTCTTTTGAAACCATTTTACAACCCACCTGAATAAATATATTCTTTGCATAATAGATAGCTGTTATTTGTTTTAATGTTGTTTTATTTTGTGTTGTCTGCAGTTTTGCTTCTGTGTACACAAGTGTATTTAATCCAGTTTGATTTCTGATATTGTTTGAAGTGAAATTCTACCTGCATTGTAGTTAAACACCTGTAGTGAACTAGTACCCTAATTTTTTTATTTGAAAGCTCAGCAAGTTAATAGTTCTTGTAGAAATAAGATCTAAGATCAATCTTTTCTCTTGCTGGGAAACTTGAGAATGCTCTTACTAAATTACCTGCAATTTTTTTTTCTAGGTTTTACTTAGACACTTTGTAAGTTGCTCTATTTTTTATACCTCCTTTTCTACTCAATTAAGAAACTACACTCCCGTTCTAGAATGATGCACACGTAATCAGGGAAATATACATTCTGCTGTTGAGATTTTCTGATTAAATGAAAAATAAACCAATAAAACTAGACTATTAATATTTTTATTGAGAATTTAAACCTGCAAGATCTGGAAATGGTATTCAATATCTATATGAAAA
Organism: Ascarosepion bandense; assembly: GCA_037127315.1. Taxonomy (NCBI): domain Eukaryota; kingdom Metazoa; phylum Mollusca; class Cephalopoda; order Sepiida; family Sepiidae; genus Ascarosepion; species Ascarosepion bandense. The sequence goes on from JBBBDQ010000511.1 coordinate 5,886,996, forward strand.
TTTAATATCAGTTTGATTTTTCTGGTTGAGATTTTAACTTAGGAAACATACTTGATGTGTATTGAGTGAACTATCTGTAGGTGCCTTACTGTAGGGTAATGGTTAATGAGGTTAGTTTGGGTTACTGTCTTGTAGAAAGAACTGTAGTTACTGACACATGGTTGAATGCTGATCACTAGATAATAAATAAAACTATAAGAATGGATTATTCCACTGGGAATCACTTGACCACAATAATAACCTATACTAAGCACCAGACAAGTCTGGATGAATCATACGAGTAACAGCAGTCATACTAGTTATGGCTGAGTAGCAGTGTTCACAGTGTGATAATAATATTTAGCCTTTGAGTAGATTACTCCTGAGAACTCCCAAGAGAGGATACTACATATTATCAGGAGGAACCTTTTAATACAGTACTATTTGCATGATACATGAATAACTATCACCTCATAGTAATAACTATTACTACAAATCCACAAGTAACTGAAGTAATATACCAAGACCCAAGACAATACAACCGTGTGATACCACAACACATCAGTAACTTTTTAGGTCACAACAATAACCAATGAAGTTACAACAGTGACAATTGCTACTAAGCAGTTTCATCCTCATTTGGTGCTCGAATTATTTATTTATTTTGATAAATTTTTGTATTTAAATAATCCAACATGGACTGAAATGTAAAATCAAACTAACCATCTGTTAGCAGTTATAAAAACTGTCATTTATCATTTGGGTAGCATATTTTATTTGTATTCACTCATTTCGGCAAGTCCAACCTATTTTGAATTCATAGCTGTTCTTCTAAAGTGTTTCTAACCAAGGATGAAGAGTCAAGTTTACTCTACTAATTCACACACAGAGAGGAGGGAAAGATGAATCCCAATTTGTACAGAAGGGAATGTAGTATAGTAAAATTTAACTTTTCCAAAAGATTAATGAAAATTTATTGTATGCACCGAAGTAAAACCAGCTGTACTTTATATATCCTTATCTGTTTGCATTTCTTCCCAAAATTTGGTTTTGATCAGTCAATATATGGCTATTTAAAAGGATGTGACAGGCTAAAAGAAGTCACAAAATTTTATATATAGATAAATGAACTCACAGACGAATGAAAAGAATGATATAATAAAAATTAAGAATGTTGAAATTGTGTATATGCATGCATTGAGTTTAAGGAATGAGTGAATCTAACTGAAAGTGCTTTTGATGGAAAGAGAAAAACGTCTTGAAGAAATCAGATGGTGAGAGGCCGATTTTTCACAGACTAATCACATTAGGGACTACTATAAGAAATACAAGAATATTACTGTTTAATACCATTCATTTCTCAAGCCCAATAAATGGAAAAAACAAAACAAAAAAGTGTGATATGGTCAAAATGTTTTTTCTGTCTTTGGTTTCCGTAAAATAGCATTCATAGAACGGTAACAGTTTAAATAAAAGAATTAAATATATAATGTGCAATGGGTAAATTGTCATTCTATACTTTTAATTTCACATATATGCATTGTTTTTTTTTTTTATTTTGTTGACTGCACAGTATATTAGGGTCAGTTGGGCACTCCCAAGAGAGGATACTACATATTACCAGGAGGAACCTCTTAATACAGTACTATTTGCACAATACATGAATAACTATCTTGCAAATAGCAAGATACCGGAATATCACCTCATAGTAATAACTATTACTATAAATCCACAAGTTAGAAAAAAGTACTATATTACAATTCACTCTGTAAAAAAATTTTGAAATTTCATGCTGTACTGCTGGGAATTCATGCCAGAAGCTCCAATACAAACATTTCAGTGTGTTGGGGCATCAATCTAAGGACATTATAGATGATTTGGAAAGAGTTGGATGAGACTAATGGTGATTATGAAGGTATGGCAGCTTGAAAAACTCACTCTGGTTGTTCTGATAAGAAAAGTACTCCTGAATTAGTTGGGGAGATCCAAACCATGATTGACAATAATAGCTATGTTAATTACATCCATAACCAGGAACATAGGAGTGTCTGATTTTCTTCTCAGGCAGGTAGCGCAACAGAACTCTGTACCATAAGCAGAACTCAGTAATGTCTATCAGACAATTTCTGCGATCACATCATCCCTTACAGCCGGAAACCATATCCTAAACAGGGAACAAGGGATGAGCTTCTTAACCTGTTCAATAGACGTGGGTGTAGTGGGAACCGGGCGATAGATAGATCTATCTACACCAATTGAAAAAAAAAAAAGTGAGAAGATTGGAAAAGAGAAAGCTGGAAACCACATCTTAAACAGGGAACAAGGGATGAGCCTCTTCACCTGTTCAATAGATGTGGGTGGAGTGGGAACCAGGCGATAGTTTACAAATCTAAAAATAGTATTATATTTGTACCATGGTAGCTCTTCTCACATGAGAAACCTAAAACCACAAAAAATAATGACTTCTTGTTGCACAAAAATATTATACTGAAACAATTTTGAATAAGTTAATATTTATTTGTAAATGAAATTAACCCTTTCTTAAATTTTATTCAATTATTTACTTTGTAAAAGTTACTTTCTCTGCCAATTGCAACTTCCTATTAATGTCACCAAGTGCAATTGAATTGTTATATTTGATTTCTTTTTTTTTCTCTCCTCCACCTGCCCAGTGTTCCACAGCTTTCCTGTGATAGATTTGGACAATTTATAGATTTCAGATTAGATTTTGCAGATAGCTTGCAAACACATAATCCTCTGCATTATTGATCTGCATTTAATAAAAGCAGCATTCCACCAGTCAGACATGGGATTCTTGTCTTTGCCAGTATAACATATAACTTCACTTGATACCCATAGATTGATTAAGAAAATAACACAATTCTACATCTGCATATATACCATTGTCCTATATTTATGTTATATATGATAAAAAATATAGTTTTTGGATATGCTCTATTTATAGATAAAAGTGCTCAATGTCAAGGATAGCACATATGTAAATATAAAAGCAGACACTGAGGTCAACTCAGTGGCGATAGTCTGTTTCATGTTCAAACATAATCTCGAGCCAGAAGGTTGCATTCAAGTGTGTGTGTGTGTATAATATATATATATATATATATATTAAAAAAGGATTAATTCAAAGATGTTGAATGGCCATTTCGATATAATCCTTTTTTTAATATATAATCGAAATGGCCATTCAACATCTTTGAATTAATCCTTTTTTAATATATATTTGCTCTGTAATATTTTATTACATGGAGCTCTCTTCCTGTATCATTTTTTAATATTAAAATAAATTTTTAATATTAATTAGGATCGGGTTTTTTGGAATTTACCTTCCTGCTTTTTTCCCTTGGATTGAAGTATCTGAATTAAAATATATATATATATATATATATATATATATATATATATATATATGGAGAGAGAAAGAGAGAGTGCACAGTCAGTGCTGGTTGTAATAAAATTGTGCTCAATAGAAAATAAGAGATCTAAAATTCATACCAATAATGTACATTTTGTTTGTCACCATTTGGTACAATTGTGTCATGCACATAGCAATTGTCAGGCATTGACTGAAAACTTAAATCTTCAATCTGTTTTGAAGTTTTCAATCTATGTCCGGCAATTGTCAAGTGCATGAAACAGTTGTAACAAAATGTATATTTATTATGTGTGTGTGTATGTATATATATATATATATATATATATATATATATATATACCAAAGCTCAATTAGAAGTCATTTAAACACCCATAGAAACCTAATAACCTCATCCACATGTAAAAAATAAATAAATAAAAATAATGGAAGCAGTAATAATAAAAAAAAACAACACTCAATAGCATCAACTATGAACATGGCCACATAGTGCTGGTCATGTTTGGAAAATGAAAGAATGTTCAGATCACTCTAGAAACATATATAAAAATCTATATATTTGTTTGAACATTAAAAAATATAATAAAAAAACATCCTTCATAATGGCTAATAGAGTAGCTGAAAGTTGTTTGATGTGTAAAACATTTGGACAGTTTCTATGCACTTTATGTTCAGTGTAGCGGAATTGAAAGACAGCAGTTTGTGGGTTCTGCTGAACCGACTACAATACCCCGTTCAAAGAGGCAACGAGTGGCATGCATGATATGCAAGCAGGATAGTGGACACTTACGCAAATGTAGCAACCATCCCTGGCTAGATGAAATGCTGGTCAAACAAGGAAAAAACTTTAATTGATTAAAAATGGCCTACCTTAGAATCCAGTGCGAACGTGTTCTGCGTGCAGAGTGCCGGAAGTCAACAATAAAAGCATGAGCATCCTTGGTGGGTGTAATTTATAAGTTACGAACATGTAACATATGCATATTTCGGCTGGCTAGAACAAATATAACGAGCAGTCTTGGCAGGGGGATGATTTATGTGTCGGCGCAGAGACTAAGAGAGACTATCAGAATCTATTTTCCTCCATCAACAAGATCCAGAAAGGAAACCACTCACACAAACACAAGAGTAATTGAATAAAAAGCTTAATTGCAGTACCTTGTCAGTTGTCTTTAATGAAGCTTGAATAAATGAGGAAGGCACAAATACACAATTATATATATATATCTATATATATATATATATAGTGATGATCATCCACGTATACTGTCTTAATATGTATAGGAAAGAATATTAATAAAAAGTTTTGAATTTAAAAAGTACATTTTTAAATTCAAAACTTTTTATTAATATTCTTTCCTATATATATATATATATATATATATATATTCATTTTGATATGTACATTTTTTTTATTTATTTATTTCTGTTTGGAATGTTGTGAAATGGTATATTAGATTTTTAGTATTGTTTAATAATAATAACTGTGTTTTCTATCTTGAGATATTTAAGTCCCTCTTATTTTTTTATTTTATTTTATTTTTGTTTAACATAGTTCTCTGTGTTGCAGTCTAATTTATTTAAGGTTCAATTTTAGAAGGTACCCCATTTATGTGAATCTAAATAATGCATAATCCAGTCTATAATAATGATGATGATAACCTGAACATATTGTATGTGTTATGTCTGTTCACTTATTGTTTTTTAACATTCCTGTCATAACCAAGTGAATATTTACACTTTTTATATACGCAATAGCTTGCTGTGACTTTGTCTTGCATCTATCTGCCTCTCATGGACAATGTCACATAACAAAGAATTCTATATTTTTTTCCTTCAGCTCTCAGGCCATGCTACTTATGAATTCGTAAATTGAATGTGAGCTTTGTAATGTTCTTAAGCTCGTTTTTAATATTTTGTTTCCATTCCCGCTTTTTCCATTTTTCTCTCTCTCTTCATCATTCTTATTTCTCCATCTAGTTGTGTGTGGGAGTTTTTTTTTTTTAATGAGATATCAAGAACATGATAGATATAAGAATTGCAATATTGAAATTGAATTACATGACAGCAGGTTACATGAACCCTAACACTGCATTTTTATATCAAACTAGCAGTATAGCCCGGCATTGCTTGGGTGCAATGAAAGCTTTAAAACTAATCCATGGTCCTGGAGCTCAGACTCAGCCTAAAGAATATTTGTGTGAAGTTTGGTGAAAATTGGATAAAAATTGTGGATTTGTATAAAGGACATACAGACAGATAAACAGACACACACAAACATCTTGCCTTTTATATATATATATATATATAATCGATTTTCTACACTATTGTAAGAACTGCAACCTTGAAACTTCTGAATATCGTTTCTTATGTCTTTGTCTATGAGTGTATGACATTTTATTAAAATCGGACCGCTCCTTCTATAACCCAATTTTTTCGATTATTGATTTTCGATAGTTATCAGGGATACCTCGACACAAAACCTAGCTAAGAACACTGGCAGACGCTTATAGTACAACTGTGTAAATTTTCAAGAAAATTGGTTCAGCCGTTTCGGAGTCTTTAGGTAACGGACACACACACAGAGAAACAAAGTTCCATTTATAAATAAGTTTAGATGAGTCAATTTTCTATTTACAGTCATGTGTGTTTTACCTTGTCAAATTCCTTGAATTTCTATGGCTACAGTAGGACTGACTAATCAGAAAATTTGTACCAATTTATACCAATATTTAATTTATTTTCATTAATTTTAACATTTAGCTTTTCCTGCCAGTATAAATTAATAGTATTTTTGCTATTGTAATTTTAAAATTTGGTCACACTGTTAGAATTTTTAAAAGAATTCTCATTATTATATGCTTTCCTATTTGTACCATCATACTCACTGTTTATGTTTTGGTTGGTCTAGTTTGTGGCTTTCTTCAGGTGTCTGATAATCAGTAATCTTCTTGGAAATTTGAACCAAACCCTTCATTCAATCCACAGGGTATAGATTATTCTCGTTTTTCTGTGCTTAGGGAATACCTTATATCAGTTATTCATCTTTACATTACTTAACTGTTTCTTCCATGGAACCTAGAGTATATGACTTTATAGTATTACCTGACCAATGAAAAGCAGAATGAGAGCAATATATTTATATGGATTGAAAAAGAAATGATTAAACATTCTGAGAAGTTAACATAGAACAGATACCAGAAGAGGCTGAAATATGAGTATACTGGTTTGACCAATACAAAACCCAAGAGCCACTCTGGGTAAAGGGTTACTGAATAAGTTTGTGAGGGAGAAAATAAAAAGTGCATATTATGGGGACATGTAGGATAGATGACAGGTGACCCTTAGACTTAAAGAGGTTAAGATTCTAGTGACTGGGGAAGTAGTATCTTGGACATCTGTTCCAAAAAGTAACAGTTCTGAAGAAGCTTAGTGCAACCTTCTCTTTACTAATGTAATACAAAGGGAATGAGAATGTGTTGACCCTGTGTCAGTAGTATGGAAAGTCTTGTTGTATGCTTGTAAAACTAAGAATGTAGCTACTCTGAACATTTGCTATGGAAATAGTAACATGATAGCAAGTCATAATCCTAAACAGCTTGGTACTTAGAATTCAATTTTAAAAGGTTCACTCTTTAATTCTTTCCTCTCATTATTTAATCACTCCTTTATAGTATATTAATTTTTTATATTTAATCAAGTTGTTTTTTGTTTGTTTTTTTATAAATAATGTATTTATATTTACTAGGAATCATCAGGTGCAGTAAAGTCTTAATTGATCACAAAATTAACCTAGATTCTTTGTAGCTGTAGCAAAGCCATGGTTATTTAAGAATTTTTGTAAGAGAAAAAAGATTTGGCCTCTATTTTGAAGCTTTGTTCATAAAACTTGAAAGGTTATAGCTTTATATAAAAAGTAGATGTGATTGTGAAAGATTGGAAATGTCATATATCAAAGTTCTTCAAAGAATGGAACTGGACTATTATAGCTATTTCAAGGTTATTCTCATTTGTCAAATTATCTTTCATGTGCCTTGTCCCTCCATGATGTAGGTGACCATGGCTCTCACAACTTCCTATACTTTGTAGTTCTCAGCAATATTTGTCCTTTTACTTATCCCCCTACCATTGTTCTGCCATCCATTTATACAAACATGCTAGGTATATTAACTACTATTTTCCTCTGCTACTCTTACCTCCAAATTCCTGTGAGTGTCAAATTCTCCAAACCTTCTTCCTTATATCCCAGAAATTTCAGCTTCCTTTTTCTAATCCTAAGCACAAATGATTTTTTTTGTCCCCATTTCTCTTGTTTCTTATATATTGAGTTTATGGGATTCTCAAATCCCCTCTTCATCTGTGAAGAAATTGTCTAGTGTTCACTGCCATATAGGATGATTGATATTAAATAAGTTCAGCACTCTTTTTTTTTTGTTTCTAACAAAATTTTCCTGTTCCTTAATACTTTGTTTAACTTTTGGAAGGCATTTATTGCTATTTCATTATGTCTTCAGATTTAAAACACTTCCCAGATAGTTAAATTTCTGTACTTGCTTGATTCTGATGTCTCCAATTTATAATTTTCATCTTGAACTGTCTCTTTTACTAATGACCAAACATTCTGTCTTCTTATGATTGATGGTTAGTCCTTTCTTCTTACTTTCCTTTACTACTTTTTCAAGTTGTTCCTTCAATTTTCTTCCTGTGTTTGATATTGACAGGCTTTCAAAATGCTTCTCAATGTTTTCCATTAAACTGATAATCTCTTGATCTTGGTCTTCCAAATAATTTTTTCATACTGTTTCAAATACTATCGCTTTTGGCGTAATTTCCATACCTGTAAAATCAGTGCTAAGACACATCTATTTGGTATCTTTCATGATTTAGTCAAAAAAAAAGTAAAAATAAAATGATTACACTTGTTGCTTCTAACCTACACTATACTAGTTATTGATCTATTGCTTTTATATTACTTTTCAGTAGTCTACCACTGGCCTAGTAAACGTACAACAGTCTACCACTGGCCTAGTAAACGTACAACAGTCTACCACTGGCCTAGTAAACGTACAAGTCTTACTTGACCAGATACTGTGTACAGCATTAAGATGCTTTTTTTTCCCCCTGATATTTTAAAATTGGTATGTCACAAAGAACTGCTGGAACTAAGTTAGCGTGACATATTTGGGAAGGATATTAGAACAATCCAGAACTTATACTAGCAGCAAACCACCTGCAGATAAAAAATGAATTTAGTAAATATACATAAATAGAAAGTGGTGTAAGACAATGATGTACATTCTCATCAGACTTATTCAACCTATACAATAAGATGATTCTAAGAGAATTAGAAGTCCTACCAGGATTCATCTATGGCAGCCAGAATCTTAACATTATAAGATATACAGATAACACTGTTGATAGTATACACAGAAAGGAAACTACAGAAGGTGGTGAAAAAAAAAAACAGAAGAAAGAACCAAACCACAACGGCAAGAAGATAACGCAGGACTTTTAGCAAAAGAATCCGCTCAACGTATAAATTACAAATTGGAAATACCAAAATCAAGTAAGTACAACAATTAAATATCTGTTTTAAGATGACAGAAAGTGTAACAGTGAAATCTGAAGCACACTGGGATTCAAAAGATGCCTTCCAAAAGCTAAGCAAAGTTTTAAGAAACAGGAAAAATTTTCTTAGAAAGAACAAAGAATACTGAAATGTTATATAATATCAGTACTCCTATATAAATGCAAGGAATTCAACTGGAATTTGAATCAAGGAGACAAGTTCGAATTCCAGTTGAATTCGTTGCATTCACTTACACACAAATACCCTTGGGAAAGGTATTAATCCATCTCTTCCCTCCAGTTATGGGTTTAATAATAGGACAGATTGGGTTCTATAGCCTTGGCTGGCAACCAGTCTACTGCAGAAAGCAATGGCAAACTACTGCTGGATAATCTTCTGCCCAGTCAGTCATGTCTCTTTCGAGACATGATTGGCCAAAGCATATATGATGTATGACACTTAACTGACTCCTATATAGCACAATCTCTTCACAGATGAAAAAACTTAAAGCACAAGTAATATTGTTCTACAGAAGAATGCTGAGAATACTATGGACCAGATATGTGAGCAACAACAAAGTTTTAGAGAAATGGAAACAAAAAGAGAGTTGAAGTTTCTAGGGCACGTAGTGAGGAAAGTTTTGGAAAATATTATACTTACAGGAGAGATCGAAGGTAAGAGTGGGAGAGGAAAAACCATGCATGCACTATCTAGTGAGTGTGAGTAAATGGATGCCAGATCAGGGTTTAGGAGAGATCTCGGAACGAGAAACCAGGGAGCTGAGTTCGAATTCCAGTTGAATCCATTGTATTCACTTACGCGCAAATACCCTTGGGAAAGGTATTAATCTGTTTCTTCCTTCCAGTTATGGGTTAAATAGCAGGACAGATTGGGTTCTATAGCCTTGGTCAGCAACCAGTCTACCACAGAAAGTAATGGCAACCTACTGTGAGATAATCTTCTGCCCAGTCAGTCATGTCTCTTTCGAGACATGATCGCCCAAGCGTATATCACGTATGGCAATTAACTGACTGACCAAGCTTTATTAAAAGCTACAAAGGACAGGGAATTGTGGAGAGCCCTGATCACCAACATCCTAAAGAGACACTGCACATAGAAGAAGTAAATTATTGGAAGTTACACTTTCAGTAGATTCTCCTGAAAAAACATTAAACACTATAATTATTACAAAGTAACTACTGGTTTCATATCTTGGTTCATCTTTAATAAAATCCGAGGTATGCATGTCAAGGTTACAGTTTAAAATAATTTCCAATACATTGAGAGGCATTTTTCTTGACAGTTGCAATTTCTGTTAATAATATCAAAGAATCTTTTAACAAGCAGTATTTTTACTGCAGAAAAATTTTCTCCTGTCAAAACAACAGAAAGATTAATAAACTCATTTTAGCAAATATCAATGAGTCATCCAGAAAGATTCTTTCTTTGTCCAAAGACACTGAATATCATTAACATTCTTTCATTCAACGGGTATCTGAAAAGAAAGCCAAATATTTCTGAAATTAGAGAGCCATGATCATCAACATCCTGAAGGGACAAGGCACATAAAAGAATAATAATCTAATTTTAACTTCAGTTTATCTTTTGTTTATATTTACCATTGTTTGGACTGTTATCCTCATTTTTATCATAATATTCATGATGTTTTGGCTATTGTATTCTCTGACCTTGTTCAAGTGATATATATTGAAATTCTGAGCTGAACCTTTTTTAGTCCATGGGGGTAGATTGTTCTAGTTTCACATGTCATGCCTTTTCTGGATATCTCAGTTTAGTAACTCATCTCACTAAATTTTTGTTCACTTGTGGCCAGGTCTTGAACTCTTTGGGTCAAGTCACTTTTGGATTACTTCACCCAACACTTTTATCCACTGGGCCATCATATATCCTTGAATTCTATTCTGTAATGACTAACAGATTATTATCCCAAAGTTTTGCTTTTCTTTTTGTAATTGTATGACAATCAAAATCTTTCATGATAATGATTACTTATTGCATTCATAACACTTTTTTATATTCCAGGATATGTATTTTTAATAAAGTATTTGTTTTGTTAACTTATTGTCATTTTTTAAATTTTTTTAGTTCATTATTCCTATATTTATTGTCATAACTACACTGACTTGTACATTTTGTCTTCATAAAGTTTTTCATGTAAATGTAATCTCCAATGGATCTTAAATGTAACAATTTCTACTTACTAATATAGCATTTTCACACATACTGATCCTTATAAACTTCACTCTTAGGCTTGATGTGTGAATAACAAAATGGCTATCAATATCTATCTAAATCTAAACTTATTTATAAATGGAACTTTGTCTGTGTGTGTGTGTGTGTGTGTGTGTGTGTGTGTGTATCCATTACCTATAGACTCCGAAAAGGCTGAACCGATTTTCTTGAAAATTTACACAGTTCTACTATAAGCGTCTGCGAGTGTTCTTAACTAGGTTTTGTGTCAAGGTACCCTGATAAATATTGAAAATCGATAATTGAAAACATCGGATTATAGCAGGAGTTGTCCGATTTTAATCAAATTTGATACACTCATAGACAAAGACATAAGAAACGATATTCAGAAGTTTCAAGGTTGCAGTTCTTACAATAGTGCAGAAAATCGATTATATATATATATATATATATATATATATATAGAAAAGGCAAGATGTTTGTCTGTTTATCTGCCTGTATGTCTGTATTTTTTCAGCCCTTTTATTTTAGTTTTTGCTTCAGGTTTGGCTCTAAGTAGGTATAATTGTAGTTCTTAGTCTCAACCATGATACCATTTACTCAGAGGACTTATTTAACCTTCAAAATTCAGTTTACGATGAAAAAAATTTATTTGGCATCGATACCAGGAAATCAAAATTTGACTTACATCCATTCATTTTTCTTTCAGTCTACGGTTTCGCTTTAACTGGAAACAATTATTGCTTTTTAGTCTTTCGTGCCAACGTCCAAAGAGTCTGAGCTCCAGGACCATGGATTAGTTTTAAAGCTTTCATTACACCCGAGCAATGCCAGGTTATACTGCTAGTAGAAAATAGATTAAGAAAACAGAGCTCAAATTCTAGCCTAGACTGTTACATTTACTTTCACACTAATGCCCTTTGAAAAGACATCTCTTCTTGCTCTAGCTATGAATTAAATAGGTCAGACTGAGTTTTTAGGAAAAGGATTACACTGGAATCAGTACCATAGTGGAATGGTTTCCCCATTGCCTTCTCTATCTTTACCAAGACGTAAAGCCAATATTGCCTATCTCCTGAAAAGGAGGAAAAGAAAACCTCTTGGGCTATTTCTGATCATATTAAGATCCCAGAGTATCACTGCTAGACTGGGAACACTTTAGTAACTTCTGTTACAAAAATCAATGCTGGATTTAAACGAGTGTACTCCTGCTGTCAAAAATGACAGCGAAATATTGAAGATTACTATCTGTTTTCTCACAGGTTATCATCCCTGAATGTGACAGGAGGGAATACACACACACACACACACACACACACAACACTTTATTATAATAGAGAAGATATATATCTTATTCACTACATGACGACATAATTATTGCAAAAAAATAAGGCACTGTTAAAGAAGGACATGCATTGTGGTGCAGTGGATATCTATTCAGAAAGAGAAATCGAGGAGCCGAGTTTGAATTCTGGTTGAATTCCTTGCATTCACTTATACGCAAATACTTTTATCTGTCTCTTCCTTCCAGTTATGGGTTGAATAACAGAACAGATTGGGTTCTATAGCCTTGGCTAGCAACCAGTCTACCAAAGAAAGTAATGACACCTACTGTGGGATAATCTTTTGCCCAGTCAGTCATGTCTCTTTCAAGACATGATCACTAAAGTGTGTATCATGTATGGCACTTGACTGACGGTTAAAGAGCAAACACATGGCAAGAGCTTTCATAACTCTTAGTAAAGAGAATGAACTGAGCTATTGCTGCCTCTCTAATGTACTGAGATGATGCTGCTTCATTATTGTCTCTTTTCATGAGCATGACAGCAGGGGAATATAAATATTTCACAATGGTCTTTATTATAATAGAGATGTTTGCAGGTTTATTTAAACAAAATTTTAGAGAAAAAAGTAATTTAACAATTTCCATGTGATACAGAGGGATCATTTATTTTGATGTTTTTACTTGAATAGTTTCCTTCAAAATTAGTTGAAACAGTATGTTTTCCTCTTCACCAGGTCTACTGCTGATATGTTAATGACCATAACAGAGTATATATACCAAGCTTTCAATAAGAACAGTGAAGCTCGAGATGTTGCACTAGTTATCTCCAGAGCATTTGACAGTCTGGCATGCTAGCTTTCTATGCAAGCTACAGGGCTATGGTATAACTGAATGGTTGTTTGACCTAATCCAGTCTTTCCTTTCAAATCGCATAATGAAAGTAGTATTGAATGGACATGCTTCCAGATACTATCATGTGATAATGGGTGTACCTCAAGGCTCTGTTATAGGTCCTACACTTTTTCTGATCTTCATCAGTGCTCTCCCTGATATAATCAGATCCCAAGTAGGCTGACGATACAACCATTTACTCCTGCCTTCATAAGAAATCTGCTGAGGCTGACAAAGCAAACTTCACTGCTGATCTTGAAAAGGACCTCCAATCTGTGGTGGACTGGAGTAAGAAATGGCTCGTAAATTTTAATGCTTCCAAAATGAAGCTATCCTTTAACCACCATAGACAACCGCTCCTACCCTGCATCAGAATGGATCAGGCTAGTCTTCCTGGAAGCAAAACACTGTGCCTCCTTGGCCTAACTTTATCAGCTAACCTCAAATAAAATGATTACATTGAATCCATAGCTAAATCTGCTGCTAGGTTGGTTGGTTCTCTGTGTAGGGCCAGGAAGTTTTTCTTGTCTGAATCCATCTTGCACATATATAAATCTACCATCCACCTGTGCATTGAATACTGCTGTTACATTTGGTCAGGTGCCCCTGCTATTCATCTCGGGCTTCTTGACAGAATCCAACAAAGAATCTGCAAAGTAATTGATCCCAACCTGGTAGCTCCACTGCAGTCACTTTCTCACTGATATAATGTGGCTTCCCTCTGTCTTTTCTACAAATACTTTCACAGCTTCTGCTCTCATGAGATTAGCTACCTGCTGCCTCCTCTGCATGAATTTACTACTAAACTAGTGGCTAGGTCCAACTCTTTTACAGTGAAACCAATCAAATGTAATTCCAACTTCTACTCCTCAGCTTCTTTGCTCACACTTCCTGCCTATGGAATTCCCTTCCGTATACTTGTTTCCCTGACAGCTACAATCTAATTTAAATGCAAAGTCAATTGCCATTTCTTATCTCCTTGAGTTGCATCCTTTCCCTGACCCCCCCCCCTTGTATAATGTTCTCCTTCCTTTCCACTCTAATCTACTCTTCACACCAGTGTTCTCATCCTTCCCTTACCATTCTCTGACACTCCTGTAACTTGTTCCTCTTTCTCGTCACTCACCTCTTATGTAACCTCCTGTGCACCAGTGGCAGTTTTGCCTTGCTTGGGGTGAAATGATTAGAAAAAAAAAAAATGAAAGAGTAACCTGTCCTCTCAACTTTATATAAGTTAACAACCATAAATGCTATATAAAAAAAAGATATATAATAGCTCAATTAAATACATTTATATTTTAAAATTTTCTCATAGAGATATTTTAAGTGTTAACTGGAGAGAATACTAAAGAAAAAAGTAAATTTGTTTTGATAGGCAAGGGTTTTATTTAAAAGCATTGTCTGACATAAATGATAAATCCGTTTTTTTTCTGGTTCATAATCTCGCATTTCAATCAACCTTTTCTTTGATTATGCCAACAGCTGGTTGTGTTGTGGTTGTATTCTATTATGAATAATTTAAATAAAAATTATTGCAAATACAATATAAATTATTTTTGTTATAAACTTTGTATCAGTGTATGTGTGCGTATGTATGTATATATATATATATATATATATAATATGGAGAAGTTTGTCAATTAACTGAGCAGAGTTATGCCAACTTTAAAGATTCATGAAGTCATTATTGTGATGTTTTCACACCTCAGGGTTTCTTTCTTTGTCTGTTGTTGTTTCCAGGTCTTTCTTATTTATATTAACCTATTAATGCTCTATCTCGATATCAAGAATTTTGACAAAAAACTGCCAGTTAAAATATCTTTTTATCAGTAAACCACTGAAAAAAACCCAAAAAATCCCCACCAATCTTGGCACTAAACATCATCACAACTCAACACACACACACTATATATATATATATATATATATATATATATATATATATATAGGATGATAGTACATGTGCATTGTGGTACAGTGGATATCAGCTCGGAACAAGAAATCAGAGAGCCGAGTTCGAATTCCAGTTGAATTCATTGTATTTACTTACACGCAAATACCCTTGGGAAAGGTATTAATCTGTTTCTTCTTCCAGCTATGGATTAAATAACAAGATAGGTTGGGTTCTGTTGCCTTGGCTGAAACTAGTCTACTGCAGAATGTAATGGCAATCCACTGCAGGAAACTCTTCTGTCCAGTCAGTCTCTTGTGTATAGCACTTACCTGACTGACTGAAATAAAATTTTAATGTGTAATTATATTTTTAATAAATTATTCTTATTGTGCTTGACTTTTGTCTTACTCTGTATCTAAAACTCATGGTTGTCACATAGATAGCAGAATTTTTTAATATCATTTTGTAACCAGAAACTTTTTTGAAAATAAAGGTGAATATGAATAGAAAAAGGCAGCTTCTTTAAAATCAGTCACAAATAAAACAGTATGAACTGAAAAGATGAAATTTTGTTTATGCCTTGGGTAGATTTAAAAGTATAAAGAAGCTGTTTGGTACAAAGATCTTGAACCAGGTTTTAAAATTTTGGTATCTGATAAGATCACTAGCACATCATCTTGGAATTGAACATTGAACTTGTCTGCCAATTCTCTGTAGCCAACCACTGAGCTACTGATAATTTTGTTACTTAAAACATTTTTGAAATTGAAAAGTGGGAGTCAAATAAATTACTCTTGATGTAATTTGAGTCTAATCCCAACTCAGTAAGTTTTGTAATCCTTTTACTGACTATGAACCCTTATACTTTAGTTATGTTTATACTATGACAGTGCTTAGTGTGGGGTTGGGTAAGTTACTGTTGTTGGTTAAGGAGCATAATATCAGGTTTCTTGGTTTTGGCGCGAAGACTGTCAGGCTTTGCCTGCAATTCCTTTGCTGCTCCAATTTTCAGCTTCTTAGCTCCTTTGTGAATAAGAAATGATGTTCTGTTAACGATTTGAAATTACTTCAGGTTTATGAATATATACTTTCTTGTTGTTTGCTATTAAATTACCTAAGATAAAGGTATATAATTAATAATATTGTGTTGTTGAAATTTTAAGAAGTTTATTTTGTCAACACTTATAAATGTTAAAGACTGTCTACTTCTGAGAGAAATGAAAAGAGGATTGTTTTTCTTTATTTCAAATAACATTTGATATTTTGGCAGCAATATCAGGCTAGATCTGTATGTCTATATATGTCGTGCTATTCATCCATCTAAAATAAATCTTATCTATCATATTATAATAGTGTCTACCTGGGCCACATGATTATCTATTTTTAAGTAATATTTGTTTATATATTTTTTTAAAATTGAATTAATGTGATTTACTAATTAGTTTTTTTTTTCTTCAGAAATTTTAAAAAATTATTTTTATTTTTTTAATAAATTTTTATAAGTCTCCATTTGTAATGTAATAGTATAATTTTACTAATGAAAACCTATTACTGAATTTCTGATACATAACCTTACATTTTATTCAACACGGTACCATTACTGTCGGCCAATGTGTGTGCTCCTCAAGATACTCTTTTGAAGGTAGACCGTACATTCTCGTATGAGATATAAAAGACTTTCCAAGGGTGTCATATGTTTTTTTTTTTTTTTTTTTTCCTTGCATGCATAAGTGCAGCTGGGCTGATTACCTCTTAAATTAAAGTTTATTTGAGTATATATATATAATTTTTCCATCAATATTTATAGATTTTTCATTTGGATATTTTAAAATTCATATTAAGTAGAAAATATAATTATAAAATAATATAGAAAATATTTATTTTAAGCATTCTATATTTAATTTCTAAAAGTTTCCTTCTTTTCTCTAATCAAATTAGAGAATTTAGAATCTAAATTTATCCTGGCTCTTGTAGATTTCTACAAAAAAAAAAAATCTTTATCATTCTCATATAAAGAATTAATAAGACTGCTACTACTACCCCCACCACTAATAATAATAACTGGTTAGTCCTAAAGATGTTTATCCTGACTTGTCATCTCAACTTCAGTCACTTTCTTACCAAAGTGCTGTGACTTCCCTTTGCCTTTTCTACAAATATTTTCATGGAAACTGCTTTGATGAGCTTTTTCTCTGAGGATGTGCATTGTGGTGCAGTGGATACCGGCTCGGAAAGAGAAACCAGGGTGCCGAGTTCGAATTCCAGTTGAATTCATTGCATTCGCTTATGCGCAAAAAGCCTTGGGAAAGGTATTAATCAGACGCTTCCTTCCAGTTATGGGTTAAATAACAGGACAGATTGGGTTCTATAGCCTTGGCTGGCAACCAGTCTACCGCAGAAAGCAATGGCAACCTACTGCGGGATAATCTTCTGCCCAATCAGTCATGTCTCTTTCGAGACATGATCACCCAAGCGTGTTTCACGTATGGCACTTAACTGACTGACTAGATTGGCATTTAAGCATGCTACTAGATTTTTTAGCTGTTGAAACAGCTAAAAAAAGCCACCACTTCTACTCCAACAGTTTCTTTTTTTGCACTTCCCACCTGTAGGACTCCCTTCCCTGATAATTCCAATCTTTAAAAATTTAAATGCAACATCAGTTGATATCTATCATTTCAAATCCTGTTTATCTTTTTATCTTTCCTCAATCCTCTCTTTGCTCAGTCTTTTCTCTCACTTAACCTCCTGTATACTAGTGACACTCTCACCTTGTTTGGGGGTGAAGTGATTTGAAAAAAAAAATTACAGTACAGTGAAAAGTGTATTTCTATTTCTTAGCAGCCAGAGGGTATCTAACCTAGGGAGTTGTAACAAAAGAAATATGATTAATAAAAACCAAGTTTAAAATTAATGATGAAAGTGCCAAATTTCAGAATTCAAACAATGCTAAAACAAATTTCTACATTCAGATTTTTCTGAACCATTTTACAGTGTTGGTTTTCTTATTCATTTTTCCTATTCATTATAGGTTGGGATAAAAAAAAAAGAAAACCTTTAATAGATTCTTGTATTCATTTTATGAAATTTTAATTCAGATTATATTTCAGTTTTGAAA
This sequence comes from Ascarosepion bandense, assembly GCA_037127315.1. NCBI lineage: Eukaryota > Metazoa > Mollusca > Cephalopoda > Sepiida > Sepiidae > Ascarosepion > Ascarosepion bandense. The sequence continues at coordinate 5,905,334 of JBBBDQ010000511.1, forward strand.
TTCAGTTCTTTTGTTGCTTAAGTTTGATTTTTTTCCTCTCCCTCTCTCTGTCTTCCCTACTCTCTACTCCAGTCCCCATTCTCCCCCTTATAACACTAGCATAAATTATTCTTGGTCACAAGAGTTGAATCTATTGTAAAATCCACTTGCTCATAATTTATTTATTTATTTATTTATGTTTTAATCGTTTCATCCCAAACAAAGGCGGTAACACCACTGATGTGCAGGGGGCTACATAAGAGAAAAAGATTAGATAGGAGGAGAGTAAAGAGAAAGACGAAGAACCAGTTACAGGAGATGCCAGAGAAAGGTGCAAGAGAAGGATGGGATGACAGTTGCAAAGGTAGAGAGAAAGGAAAAGATATAGAGGGTGATGTAGAAAGAAATGGAGTCAAGTGGTTAAGAGATGGGTATTGACATTGCATTTAAATTCCTGAAGGTTGTAGCCATCAGGAAAGCAAGAATATGGAAGAGTTCCACAGGTGGGAAGTGAAAGAAAATTACTTAAACCTTTAGGCCACCACACTTGTACTTTCATTATATTTGACCATAAAAAGAAAATTTAGCAAAAAATTAAAGAAACAAATATATTGTGAGTAGGTATGTATATACTAAGGAGTTCGACCTTCTATCGGTGGTTATATCTGGATATATTGGGGTGGAATCTGAAACTTCTCATTTACCACGCTACTGGAATATAGTCAAACTTGCATGTATTGCAACACTACCACCCTCATATTAACAGAGCTTATGTTCAGTGGAGCTTATCAGAATTAGGTGTCAATGAACTGATATTTATCTCTGTAGGGATTCTAAAAAGTTTTATTACGCAGATGATCAGAAACTGAAACTAAAGAAATGGTTTCAAATTCAGGTCATTGACTGACAGTATCAGTTTATACTTATACTCCCAGGAAAGATATAAACCAAAATTTCCCTTTATATACTCTGATAAAATACGATTGGAGATATTGAAATACTTGTCTTTTGTTCAAATACATGGGATTCAGTGTCTGAAAATCTGATATTGTTCATGATTTTTTTTTTTTTTGTACTTTGTATCAGATTTTTACTGTCTTCTTAAAAATAGGTACTGCCACACAATTGCTGAAAAAACAGCATAGCATGATATTAAAAAGGTTCAAACTTAATAAAAACAAAGTTTTATCATCAGAATGTTATTAAGAGGAAAGATCAAATTTTATGATTTTTAAACATTTAATCTTTTCTAACACATTCTAAATTTCAGTTAAAATTTCTTTTTTTGTTTTCCATCAGCGATTCATGCCATGTTTATGTAATGTTACTACTAAAGAAAATATAACATTATACAAGTCATTTTTTGGTGTTGAAAGCCACATTAATTTGAAAATTCTTGCAAAAATCAACTAATTGTCTGACTTTAATGAAACTTTCAGGACTTATTCATAAATTAATAAAACTTATTTTTCAATTATTATTATTTTTAGAAAATCTTGGTGAAAATTTTTTAAAAAATCTCCAAATTTTAGATTCCAATGAATATAATTTCTGTTCGAAATAGACCCAAGTATTTTGTTTACTAGAAATAGTAAATTTAATTATTTACCTTTCAATTAAGCTAAAATTAAAATTTCAAGAAGTGTTTTTTATTTTTAAAAATTCAATTTAAAACTTGGGTATCAAAAATGGAGTGGAAGTACCTACTTAAAAATCTCTTCATATTGTTTAGAAATAAAGACTTTTTTATTCTCTTTGCTAAACTTATATTAGATCAATCCAACTATTGTTCATAGGGTTGTTTTGACACAAGTCTTAACAGATTTTAATCATCATAAAAATTCAGGATATTAAACTAATAAATACTCAGTTTTGATATATGTTTACTTGCTTGGGCGATCATACCTCTTATGGGACATGCCTGACTAGGCAGAAGATTATCTCACAGTAGGTTGCCATTTCATTCTATGGTAGACTGATTGCCAACCATAGCTATAGAACTCAATCTGTCCTGCTGTTCAACCCATAGCTGGAAGGAGAAGAGATGATTAATACTTTTCCCAAGGGTATTTGCATGTAAGTGAATGCAATGAATTCAACTAGAATTCAAACTCTGCTCTGATTTCTCATTCAGAGCTGATATCCATTGCCCCACAATGCACATCAATACTAAATATGTTAAAAATCTTGGTGCATGGATCAGTTATAACAAATTTAGTATAAAAGATAAAGAAATTGAATATAGAATAGCATCGAAAGAAATAGCATCCTACTGCAGAAAAAAAAATCTGCCTAATCTCAAAAGAGACATGATCACTCCCAAGCATGTATCATGTATGGCTCTTAACTGACTGACTGAAAAGATTAGGATTTTTGTTATTCTAATCATTATTAAAGTCATTAACTATCTTTAATAGAAGTAGATAAGTTTGCTTATCATCCATTTTATGCTCTTACCGCGAGGTTGTAAAAAAATACCAGATTGGGAAACTGGCGAGGGATATCCTTCTCTCAATGAGGGTGAATGGGCCTCTCTTAAGCCGTGGTAGGCAACCCATCTAGTGATGGTGTCATGATAAAAACACCCTTGGTAGCTCTAGTGAAGCATCAAGTATTCAGCTAATGACAAGATTTTGAATCTCAGCCAAGGCCGCAGAATGATGATGATGATACTTTTCCTTGGTCTTTTGAACCAGAGTAGATGTTTATCCCTTGTTTCATGTTTAAGATTAGGTTTCTGGTTCCTTCTATAGTCTGCTTCAGCTCAGTACTCTGAATGCTTTTACTTTCTTATGCTAATCTTACACAAATCCACACAGTAACTGTCTACCATGAGTGGCTTTTGGGCCTTGTATTGAATGAACATTAGTTAAAAAAAAAAAAAAACTGTTGATGATGGAAAAAAAACTTAGTCTTACCTTTTAAAAAGAATTTGTTCTCTGCTATCTGTTGGGAAAGAAAATCAAAAGCAAGATTGGATTGACTTTAGTAGGCCTCAAATTATGGTAACTGTCTGTGTTTCATTAGCAATCTCAACCAATCACAACTGTTCTAACCCCAACAAAAGAACGTTACTTTGGACAACAGGGTGATTTGTTGGTTCTTTGAAGATGGTAGCTGTGTACTTAGTTTTCAATACAGATTTGTAACCTCTTGGTTTACTAGCATGACATTTTTGACTATAGACTTGTGAAACTGATTTGTACTCTTTGAAATTAAGAACCTGAATTTTCAGATTTTGGGATCTGAATATCACATTGCTATTTTCTCACACTATCCTGCTTAATTCATGCTTTATTATTCACTGTTACTGAATGGAACAATTTAATCTATACATATATGTTTTTCTATTGATTTTTTTCTTGTTATAGTGTCATTATTTCTGTTGATCTGTTAGATTAGCTAATCAGGTTACAGTTTTAAATACCACTACTGATATAAATTTACATTTCAATAATATGAATACATTGAAGCATTTAGATGAACTACAATTAAACAAAAATCCATTGTTCATAATTAGTGTTTGTAATCATAATAAATGTTTATTAAACAATTTTTCTTGTTGAGTATAATATGTTGAGTATATTAGTCTATTTAGGCATGTTTAAATTTTTGTGACGTACTAATTCTACCATGTAGGTCATAGCTTAAAGTTTATTAATAGAAAATTGAAGCATCCGGTGGCTGTACTGTTGTCCTCATTGTCATGACTTTAATACAGGAACTAATTTTGTCTATACCAAGCCTTACATTATTTGTGGGAATATTGCCTCATTGTTAATCATAGGAATGTAATTTTTTATTTCTTCAATGTTTTACTAAAATACAAAAAATATTTAACAAAGACTATAAAAAATGTTCATAAGAAATGACTTGGTTGGTATCATATTTCAAATGTCTTGTCAGAAAAAAATAATATTAATTCAGTTTAGGATTAATACTTTCTTCTATTGTGTTTTATTGCAACCCTGAAATTGTCATTCTAGGAGTTTTTGTAAGCAGCATAAATTTTGGAGTTTTAGTTATTCTATAAATGCACCCTGAAGTAAAAAAGGTGAAGAAACAGTGAGTTAAAAGAATTTTTTTTTTCTCAAAGAAAGTTCTATAAACAAATAACAAAGAACCAGAATCACCTGAAACCTCTGTGTTATAATCAAAATAAAATTAGGTAAAGCAAAATCAGTTGAACCTTCTTAAATTGTTCAAATGAAAAATAACAAAATCTGCTGTTCGAAGTCCTAAAACTCTATGCGACTTAGATCAACTAATTCCAGTAAAATTTACTTCAACTTGTTTGTTAATTAAAAAAAAAAAGAAAAAGAAAAAAAAGACTCTATACTGGCCTAAGGTCAGCAATAGACAAATGCATTGAAATAAATGGAAACCAGGATAGAACTCCTGTCTAAATAATAAGCTGATCTGAATCCAATCCATAAATGGAGAAAATAAGAAATGGTTATGACCAAACTCAGCATATGCTATACACGTATATCCACTCACATATGCTAAAGTAAAAAAAAAAAGTATATAGCATGCCTCTATCCATATATTGTATGACATATCTTGATAAAATGTAATGATTAAAGCCTGACCCAACTTTGATATTTTCAAGTAAGAATTATTCAACGGGATCAAATTCAATATTCAAATTATTACTTAAAGTTATGCAGTAAAATATGACTCCAAATACATATATATATATACATACTCATGTATTTACAACTGCATGTATATTAAAATAAAAAAAAAGTTTAAAAAAATGATAAATCTTTGTTGGCATGAAAAAAGTGGTAAATCTGGTGTTGAAATGTTGGTATGCATGCATGCACACACACATACATACACAAAAGAAACTAATCTGAAACTGTTTACTTAATAATAATATACAGTATTAGTTTCCTTTAATACTGTATAAAAAAGCTAATTTCATTAAACATAATGAAAATTTAAGTAAGAACTGTGTAAAGCTCATCTGCACTAATTATAGTTCACTAAATGGTCACAATATAATGTTTTACTTTAATATATAAAAAAGTTTTTCTACTGATGGAGAATAAAAACTGAATTGGTTCTTAAGCTGGTTTCTTCTGTTTTTGCATAGTCATTTTCTTCATTCCAAAGAATAAATGGTTAATATATTCTTTGCTTTCTGATAATGAAATGAGTATTTATTACAGGAATATAGGAATTATTCTTAATGATTGGACCTTTCTGATTTTCTTTGTGTTTGACACTCTTTGTATATTTTAATTGAAAATGGCAATGCTAAAGGATATCTGCTGTAATACCTGTATGCTGATAGCATTTCCTGCTGCTTAAACAATCAATTTGTATGCACACTTGACAATTCTTTTCACAATCTGTGTAAATTTCATTGCTTCATCATTCCCACTCAAAATGTTTCCTGCTGCTTGAACAATCAATTTGTATGCGTGTATGATGGTTCTTTACAGATTCTGTATAAATTTCATTGCTTTATCATTCTCACTCGATACTTGTTGACATGATCGATTTAAGACAAGTCGCAGCATCCTCTACATAACAAATAATCAAATGATATCTTACATCTTTCAGGGGACTTCAAGATTTGTCTCCACATATTTTGAAAAAATATTGTACAAAAGAGGTTTGCTGTAATATTTTAAATACTATTAATAGCCTTCATTGCAAATTAGTAAAAATTTAAGTATTCTTAACTGTTTCTGTATTGTACTTCTGGTACATAATTAGGTTAGAAATGGGCACTTTGACATCGTGTAATGGTTAGCAAGCTTGTCTCACTAAATCAATTAGAACTGAATAGTGAGTTAGCACCTCACTGGGTGCTCCACACTTTTGTCCTTGTGCTACATCTAAGCTATGCTTAGAAAATCACCATAATTAAGGTAGAAGGAAAATTCTTTTATTGAAATATACGAAATTGAAATTAAAATATATCAATTGTAAATTCTGTCTATTTAATAACTCCACTTTTTTTTTTCAATAATTTGTGATACCTAAGTTTTAAAAATGAATTTAAAAAATTAAAAATCTTTTTTGAAGCTTTCATTTTAGCTGTAATTGAAAGCTAAAAGATTGTTATTTCCAGTAAACAATATAAAATGTATTGTTGTAGTGTATTTCAAACAGAAATTAGATTAATTGGAATTGATTCTTTTTTTTTTTTTTTTTTTTTTTGTGGAAGGGGACTGATTTGTGCCTTTTAGTTATTTTTCATCTCAATGTAATTTTCTTTATTAAAAAATTTTCCAAAAATGAAAATAGGCATTTCTGAAACTTTGAGGCATTATAGCTGATTTAAAGTATAATGAATCTGATTTGAAACATTATTTACTTTAAGTTTAAAATAGAAAAATAGATTTCAAAACAAACAGTAGCAGTGATTTACAGATCTTTCATTGCTCATCAATCAACAGGCACTGATAAGATGTTGACAGTTTTATGTTGTTCTACAGAGGCTTTACTCATAAAAACATAATTTTAGAACATGATGGGTGAATTCTCTTATATAACTTTTGAGTACTCAGTAATCTTAAAAATGTTGGGAATATTTCCTAATCTGATTTTAAAAATGTTGACTTTAAATTTACAATAGTCAATGATCTTATTTTCTGATAATGTGTATAGTCACCTGTAATTTCAAAATAGGCACATTGTATGTATATAAAATAAAAAATATTTAAATCTTAATGCATGAGGATTTGTATTAAGCTTTTCAGTTTTACTTTTCACTTAGTAAATATAGTCCTCACTTAATAACTTAGCCATTAATGTGGACAAAGTTTTGAAGATTTTTTAAAAAGATGTTTTTTACTTTATAAATTTTTTAATTTAAAAATGAAAAAAAGCTTTTGTAAAAATTTATTATTCATTAAATTTTTTTTCTTCAGATTATAATGTCCTTAATATATATTATTTATAAAATAATTAAAAGCTTATCTAATTAAATAATGTCATTTTTGTTGCATTTTTATTTTACTATACAGAGCAGATTTTCAGGAAATCATCAACTGTGAGAGAAAAAATTATGAATGAATTACATGCTCCAAGGAGTTTTGCATTTAATTGATAAAACAAAGTTTGCAGACAGAATTTAATTTTTAAAAATTTGATGAAATTGTGTGTGGGAGGGGTAACAGATTTAAAAAAAAAACTACTCAAAACAAAGGTGCTAAAATTCCCATAATCAACCCTGTTACAATACTGATGAAAATTAAAAAAAAAGATTTTTAACCAAAATTTCAAATGTGTTAGAAAGGATTAAAAAATAATAAAATATTCTTTGGTCTTTCCTCTTAATAATAACAAACATTTTGATGATAAAACTTTGTTTTTTATTAAGTTTAGGTCTTTTTTTAATTATTGTATGGTATTTTTTAGTGAAAAAGTAGAGGTCCCTAATTTAATATGTATTTAAATTTTATTATTTATGCCTTAAAGTTCAAATTAGATGGAATAAATTACATTCAGAGTGTATAGTCTACATTAGTGAAATCTGAATGAACCAACAACCATTGGTTTTTGTTATCATTGGAAAAGCTTAAGTTCACTAAAATTAAGGATTTTGTTTAAAAAAAAAAAAAGAAAGAAAAAGACAAACAAAATCCTCATGAAGATGGTGTAAATAAATGTTGAGACAGTAACAAAATCAATCTCACATCTTTTTATTAATCAGATATTGATGACTTCTTGGGTATGTTCTGCAAAATTACTTTCATCACCTAAATTTTAAATTTGTTTAGTAGACAAGGATTTCTGTGGAAATATCTTTATATTGTAAAATCATTTGCTCATGAAAGATTGACATAATCAAGCTTTAGATTGATAGATATTTTTGACTAAGAAAGTTAAACTAAGTCTATCTAATTAGTTTTGCTTGTCCAATAATCTAACAGTTGAGACCAATGTCAGTTTGCCTTATTCCAAAGAGGCATGATTTAGAGGACAAGATATGCCACTTTAGGAAATAGGAAATGTAGGCTTCATATATAATTGGTGTAATATAAATTATATGGGTTTTCTTTTTGTGAATTTTTTATATTGATGAAGTTTTTGATTGGTTATATTATTTAGTTGTTAAAACTGATATATAAAAAATTCATATTTTGGCATTTTAAAAATAAATAACTTTGAATAAGCATTTGACAGATGTTTGTTATAACTTGGAAATAAAAAATGTCTTTTATATTTTTAATGAATATGAGCAATCCGGATTTAATTGCATTAACTTTTTTGTTTTATTTTTACAATTTAAAGAAACTCTGCTTAATAAGTTACCATCACTTATGAAAGAAGGCTAAGAAGCTTTAAGTGAGCCCACTTTCAGAATTCTGAAGTTTTGTCATTGAAGTACAGATTTTAGGAAGTGGGACAGGCAGAAAATTTTTCAGCACCTATGTATGAACTTTTTAATCCATTGAGACATTTTTTCCATTTTTATGTTTGGTTATTTGTCTATATTAAAAAAGGTGTTCATGGTTTTTGGCATTTTCTCTGTTTTATCATAGTTTTCCTTAGTCACTTGAAACTGTAAATATATATAAAACATGTTAGATTGATAATTTCCTACTTTGTTTTTTTACTTTATTCTATCATCTTGTTAGTTTCCAATCTATGTATTCAACTTGGGTGTGTTTGTGTGTGTGTGTATATATATACACACACACACACACAGACATACTTTAAATGTTATTTTTAGTGGATACTCAGATTTGAGTAGAGACTCCATTCTATTTTAAACAGTATATATTTATTTATTTTTTTACTGGCCTGCACACTTGAGAAAACTTAATGTGCTTCCAGTAAAATTTGAACCTACATTCCTTCTCCACTTTGTGGGAGAAGTCATCATCTGATTTGACATGCTTTAACTACTTATTACAAAGATCTTCACTTTCAAGCACAGCTCTCTATTTGCATTTAAAGCACACTCACTCTTTCAGACTTTTCTTGAAAGCCATAGTTGCTCAGTTTTGTTTCCAAAATGTAAAAAGTAATTTGTAAAGAATTAATTAAATCTTAATTCTTCAGTGTTTTTATTACTTCAAATGTTATTTTTAGTGTCTACTTGTATTGAGTAGACACTCTGTTTTATTTTAAACAGCATTTATCTAATCTATTGCCAGTCCTGGGCATGATGGTAAACTGCATCTGGCAGCAAGGCCTCTGATTAGGAGGTTGTGAGGAGCATGTAACCACCTTTTAATTGCTGTTGTTCCCAGGTTCACCCTGACCTGGAGTGATACCACCTGTTAGGGTTCTAGCTATGGGCAAATAGTTAACTCCTGAACTGGTGTCAAAACACAATGAAAGTATAAAAATAGACTTTTATAGAAAAATATACATTTTTGAAGGAAAAAATGACCATAATACATTTTTTTTTGAAGGGGAAAGAATTGCCATAATACATTTTTAAAGGAAAAAAAAATATTACCAGCAATACATTTTTGAATACAAAACTAGAAGACATCTTAAGTTTTCTAAAATAAATAGTAAAAAAAAATGAATCAAAATTCGACTAAATCAACCTTCTCACTATAACCAAACATTAAAAAATACCTTTTTAACTCCACCTTTTTGGCATTAAATAACCCAAAGAGGTTGATATGCTGTTAAACAAAACTCAAACTCATCTACTGCCCTGCACACTTGAGAAAATTTATTAAAGCTTTTGTGTGTGTTTGTGAGTTGTTAATCTATTTTGTGAATCTTTAGGACATTTTGTAAAATTGTCTGTTTACATATGACTGAAATCATTCATGGTTGAGCGGTCTAAGACACGTCAGATCAATTGATGTCTTTCCCTGTGTTGTTAGGGGTCACAGGTTCAAATCCTTTTGAATGACACATTTTTCTAACAAAATTTCTTAAAAATATTCGGGCTGGTATATATATATATATATATATATATATATATATATATATATATATATACTGTTTAATTAAAAACAGACTATCAACTCAAATAATGTTCCAACAAAAATATATGTGCGAGAAAGACAAAAATGTGCTGTAAAGTTGTTAGGATGATCCACTTTTCAAAATTTAATCAAATATCAGAATTTTTTTTTTTTTTTTTTGTTTTTCATTCCTTCTTGGCTGGGATAAGAAATTTTCAGCAACTCATGACTGTGTGTGTGTGTGTGTGTGTGTGTGTGTGTGTGTATATATATATATATTTTTTCCATTTTTAAACAAGTTATTTTGCTACCCAGGTTTCAAAAATGAGTGGTGTCTTCAGGTGATTTTTAATAACTTATAACTTATCAATAAGTTATTAAAAATCGTCTGATAATACCACTCAAGGTAGAAACGTGGGTAGCGAAAAAACTCGTTTAAAAATGGAAAATATTTAAACGTTCTACAACATAATTGTATCGAACACTTTTTAATACAAATGTGTACTGGTCTAACCCTATTATGACCATAAACTAAGTAATAAACAATCATATATATATATATATATATAACTTCTGCTATATTATGACTAAATCATATGGCTAATCTCTTGTCTCATATACTCAGAATATATAGACCAAGTAGATAAATCTGAAATTTGTACATTTTTTTTTCTCATTTTTTCTTTCTCTTTTTGCTTCCTTATGGATTGCCATTCTTTCTAACATCTTGTATAACTTCTGTATCTGCAAAGGAGAAGAAAGCTTGATTGTAAAGCAGAAAGAAAAAGGCATTATTGACTTGACCCGACCTGACCTAATCTGTGTACATTTGTCTGTCTGCTTGTCTGCCTGCCTGATTCTCTGTCCTGCTGTATAACAACTGTCTTTTACTCCCCCCTTATCACCCCCCACCATCCTTTCAAATAATTTGCTGTTATCCATTCTCTTTTAGAAAATTGATGTATTTCTATGCTTTGGAATGTGCTTTAATACAAATTGATTTCGAAAACCCACTTGTGCCAGGCACTGCTTTTACTCCTGTCTCATAATGTCTGCTTTCTCTTACATTTTGTGTCTGTGTGTTAGCTTGTTTCTGCAACATACATGACCAAAACCATTTACCATTCTATTGTGCTGTGCCAAAATGGTGAAGTGTTTGATGGTGATGATGATGCATGCATATTATCCCAACCGCTGTCTGCATAGTCTTAGTGTCTGCCTGCTCCCTAGGGAGAGAAAAGAGATTGATTGTCTTAAGTTGGGGTGGTGTAAGTAGTTGGTTGATCATTGCCTTTGTTAAAAGGAATGGTGATGGAGAAAAAAAGGGAGAAATTTTGCAAGAGGTAAAAAAAATGATGATATGATAAACACTTGACATACTTTGTCACTTTATGTATAAAATCGTGGAACTGTCATAAAAGCAATTTTGTTGCCATGTATCTCTATTTAATAATATACTGAAAGAAAACAAAAGAAAGCCAAGTGCATAGATCAATTATATGTAATAAATTTTGATAAATGATAAGCAATCTGAAAAATGGCACCAGTTGTTTTGAATAGTATAAAATTACATTTTGGACTCTTCTTTCATTTGTTGTCAAGATAAGTATAAGTTTTTTTTTGTTTTTAAACAAGAAATGTTCAAAAACTTGATCTGATTATTCCAAGTAACACATCTATCGAACAGGTTAAGAGACTCATCCCTTGTTCCCTGTTTAGGATGTGGTTTCCGGCTTTCTCTTTTCCAATCTTTTCACTATTACGTAGCCCCCTGCACATCAGTGGCATTACCGCCTTGCTTGGGGTGATACGATTTAAAAAAAAAAACAAAAAAAAAACATGTAAAATATACATTTATGAGCAGAAGAATTGTAACAATATTAAGGAAAACAATTATTTTTGTTGACATATTTGCCTTGAAGAAAAAATTCATAATTTAAGTGGAGGATTAATCTAGGACTATAGAAGAGTGCATTCTGCATATATGTCTCCCCCCACCCCTGGACAATGCCTTTTAAATATTTAAAAACTTTTTCTTTTCTGTCATCAATATAAAATTAAATATTAAAATCTTGTTTTATTTAACTTTAACATTTTTCATATTCTGGATACATTTTTAAAATTCAAACTAAATATAAACAAAAAGCATGCCATAATTTTTTTAATAAAAACAGAATATAATATTGGAAATTGCTTGGAGATTTCTTTTAATCATCTTTATAATATGGTCATTTTATAGTGAAATGTCTCTTAATTTATCCTTTATTTTTCTTTATTTTTAAACTAATATTCACCCAATACATGGTTCAAGAGCCACTCAGTGTAGCGCATTACTGTGTGATGTATGAGCATAAAAAAGGGCAAGAAGTGAAGTTCATGAGGCCAAGCAGGAAAGATATCAGTTAATTCTAGACTTGAACTATTTATTATTTGATTGTAGTGATTGGGAAAACATCCTGCTAGAATCTGTTCCTCAAAACAGCAGTTCTTAAAAAGCTGTTCAGATGGAACTTATTTTTTATTATAGGAATATGAAGAGATTCACCCTTGTGTATACACCATGGTAAGTTCTAAGTGTAAAGCTCGGGGTTGTGTGTGAAAAAGTAATGTAGATTGTCAAAACAGGTCATGGAAGTAGCTCACAATGTTTTGTCTGTGAGAAAATGGTTGTAGGGTGAAAATTTGGTTTCCTCCTTATTCCTACTATATAATTTATTTATTAAAAATATATTCTCATAATTCATCCAATGGAAGAAAACATTATAGATTGCAACCTTTGTTATCATCTGTGATGTATTAGTTATAGGCTAGAATGCTTTTTCCTGGTGTACTTGTCTGATGTTAATTCAGAAGTTTTAGTATAAAATCAACGTGTGAGATATATACAGTCGCCTACAAAAGTATCAGAATGGCAAGACCCATTCCTTTGTTTTGTTTACCACTTTGGGTTTAAGATCAGAAGATGAATATGAGACAAGAGTTCAGAATTTGAGCTTTTATTTCCTGGTATTTACATTTACATGTATTAAACAGCTGAGGACATACCACCATTTGTATCAGATCACCCCATTTTTAAGAGAGCAAAAATAAAGAACCAGATAGTCTTAAAGTAAATAACATTTAATATCTGGTTGAATAACACTTGCTAGCAATAACTGCATCAAGTCTGTGACTCATTGAAGTCACCAAACTGTTGCATTCTTCATTTGATATGCTTTTCCAGATTAACGCAGCCTCTTAGTTCTTGTTTTGAGCAGTTTCTTTCTTCAGTCTCCTCTTCAGGTGATAAAATGCATTCTCTATTGGGTGATTGACTTGGCCAGTCTAAAGCTGTTCACTTTTTACCCTGATGAAGTACTTAGTTATATTGGCAGTATGTTTTGGGCTATTGTCTTGCTGCATGATAAACTTCTTTCTGATTAGTTTGGATACATTTCTCTGTAGATTGGTAAACAAACTGTTTCTGAAAAGTTCTGAATTCATTATTCTGTTAGCATCAGGATTTACATCATCAATAGATATGAATCAGAAACAGTCATGCAAGTCTAAGTCAAGAAACTGCCTCCATCATGTTTCACAGATGAACTTGTATATTTTAGATCATAAACAGATCTTTTCCATCACTTTGGTTAGAGATTAATCTTGGTTTCATCAGTCCATAAGACATTCTTACTTTTTTTTGCTCATTTCTGTACTTCCTTGTAAATTCCAATTTGACCATCCCATTCTTACTGCTGATGAAGGTTTTGCATCATGGAGTATGGTCTCTATATTTTTGCTCTTATAGTGGATTATGAAACCTTCATCCTTGCACATTGGAGGTTGTTGGTGATGTCACCAACTGTTGTTGAGTTTTTTTACTCACAACTCTCGTATTGTCAACAACTTCTGTTATTTTCCTTGGCCAACTTGTCCTATATCTGTTGTTCAGTGCACCAATAGTTTCTTTCTTTTTCAGGACATTCCAAATCATTGTGTTGGTTATGATCAATGTTTATTCACTGGCCCTGCCCAATTTTCCTTCTTTTCTCAGTTTCAAAATGGCTTGCTTTTCTCCCATAGACAGCTCTCTTGTCTTCATGTTAGGTTATCCTTTTTAGCAATAAATGCAGACTTTATGGGTAAAACCAAGAGTAGTCATTCAGAGCTATTTAATGTTTAAATAATAAATCTAAAGCACAACACTTGATCAACAAGAAACACCTGTCAGTCACGTGTTCTCATAATTCTGCTCACTTAAAAAATGGGTGGGTTCAAACAAAAGGTGGTATGTTCTAAGTTGTTTAACACATTTTGTAAATATCACAAAAGCTGAAATTAAAAACTCTTGTCTCAAATTTTGATTCTAAACTCAAATATATTCAGAGAATAACAAAAACAAAGAATTTGACCTTGTCGTTCCAATACTTTTGGAGGGTACTGTACAATATCAGTGGTAAAGAGTGCATGCATGCAACTGCATACCTTAGATTTCCAGGTTAAACAAATTTTGTTTAATAAAAAATTATTTTTCTATCTCTTTTGTACTTGTGATTATTTTTAAAACATCTTATTTCTTAGGATATTTTGTGAACAAAGGACATTAATTAGAGTAGTGTAAGCAGAGAAAACGCCTGCTTCTATATACCAGTCCAGCACCAGTTGTATGCACAAACACAGAGAATGTGAAAAAAACATTGAAGAGTTAAGACTGAGTGAGAAAAGTAAAAAAAAAAAAGCAAAAAGTTAGCTCTTACTTTTTATTCTCAACATGAATATAAATTGAATAATTCCAGTTTTCATTTCCTTGAATAAAGATCTTTTGAAAAAGGTAGCACACTGTACTGATGCATTTTACAACAGTGATCAAAGAATTTGCCAAAATAAAAGGAAAAGTTAATTTATAAAGAAATTTTTTTAAAAACATACTTATTTGTTGATTTTGTTTTCTCATATTTCCCTTGCAACCATTAATGATCATGAACTACATGCCCTGATTTCCCATTCACTCTTCACCACTCATACATACATGCACACACATATATGTAGTGGGGGAGTGGTGAAGATGATCAAGCAAATTGGAAAAGCTATAAATGACACTGTTTTGCTTTCAGCTTTTTCAGGTCAGAATGAAGGACAAAACTGTAAGAAAAATGCATTGGGATCTCTGAGGATAAAAGAGGCTATATCAGATCTGAAAACCATAAACTGAAAAGTATCTCTCTGCTAGTTTGCTTGTTTATATATATAAATTGATTATTATGTTAGAACATGTGAAAAACTACAAACTACTACAAAATTGTACATTTTGTTTTGACATTGAAAGGATAATTTCTCATTAGGTAGTTAACAATGATAGTAATGTTTTTATTTAAAAATTTCTTTTGATTATATGTGGTGCATTGGATATCGGCTCGGAACGAGAAATCGTGGATCCGAGTTCAAATTCCAGTCGAATTCATTACATTTACTTACGCGCAAATACCCTTGGGAAAGGTATTAATCCATCTCTTCCTTCCAGTTATGGGTTAAATAGCAGGACAGATTGGGTTCTATAGCCTTGGTCGGCAACCAGTCTACCGCAGAAAGCAATGGCAACCTACTGCAGGATAATCTTCTGCCCAGTCAGTCATGTCTCTTTCCAGACATGATCGCCCAAGTGTGTATCACATATGGCACTTAACTGACTGATTATATGAAAACAACACTTCCCTTTATTTTAGGAATTTTTTTTTTCTTTCCATACAAGGTAAAAAGATATTTAAAAACAAAAAAAGATGAGACATCAAGAAAAGGAAAAGGAAAGATACAAAAGAAATAAGTGAAGAGAAAAATAAGTGAGATGTAGAGAGCCAATGAAAAAGCTAAATGAGATTTTTTTTTTAATTTGTAGTGGAAATGGATTTCAGACAGATATAGACATATTGTGTGTGTGTGTGTGTGTGTTTTGTTTGTTTTGTTTGTTTAAAATACTCACATGTGTCTCAAATAGCCTGTAACAACTAAGTCCATTTCCAAGCTGGGAAAAAGATGGAAGCAGACTACTGAAACCTCATAACCAGCTACTTCAGGTAGATGCCACATGTCAGCCTGAGAAGGCAGTTTATCTAGAAGAAGGAAAACTCTGATTTTAGCTTCTAATGCCATGTGACCATGTTTAGATATGGACAAGGCTATGGAAGAAAATCCAGAGTCTAGCCCTCAAGGTTGTTGGCTGTCAATACTGACAAACTACTGGCCACTTTTTCAGCCAAGCTGGCCTCAAATATAATGCCCAGTATTACTTTGGTTCTTGTCAATACAGCCAAGGTCTGGCAATGTGATCTGGACAGCAGATAAGTTTTATATTCCACTGCATTTATTAGCATTATTGTATACAAGTGTCGCGGGTCCTGGTCTGTTGTCTCTTTTAATCAAGATCGATCCTGGCCTGAGAACAAGCCATCAGCCCACACTCGTCGGTCATTGATGGTGTTGACACAGCAGCTGGTCCTTGGGTTGACCTCTTCAACTGTAATCTTTCTTGCCCACGTTGTGATTTTGATCTTAAGAGAGTCAAGCTGAATTATCACTGGAGTACCTCAGCCAAGCTAAAACAAGTTGGATACGCGCGCACAATTGTGGAAACAAAATGGCACCAATTTTGGAAATAAAATGGATGATGCCTGAATAAATCATTAGATGGCATTTATATACAAAAAAAAAAATTACAATTCTTCTTTTTCCCAACCTGTTCCTAATAATTGGCGACAGAGCGAAAATTTCGGCTAGTTTCTCTAAGATGGGCCAGATATGGTAATTAGGTAACTGGTAAATTCAAATACTATTGTTTGTACTTTGCGAAAATGTTCATCAATGCTTTCTCTTATTATTATCATCAGGTTGGCACAAGGATATTGTCAAAGTTTCTCAGAGTTTTTCTTCAGCAGATAACTTTGGTTATTATTACTTCAAACTTTAGTTGGCAACTTCAAACTCCAACAGACTGGGACTTGAACTGAACTGCAGGTGGCGACAGCAGTGATAACTGACTGGGAACTGCTTCTCGCTCTATCTTCGAGCAAGAACTGAATTTAGCCCCTGTAGGCTCTCGTATTTATGGGTGTTTCGTTTTACTGGTGTGGTGAGGATGGATAAAGAGTTTTATGCAAATATCCTAAAATTCAACCAGTCCTCTTTCTCTGTTTCACACTTTCAATTATGGAAGATTCTTCTCTTCTTGGGAGGAACTATTACATTACGTCAACCTCTCTGACATCTTACTTTTCTTTATCTCTGTTTCACACTTCCATTTATGGAAGATTTCTCTCTCCTCTTTGGGGAGGAGCTATTACATGATGTCAATTGTTCTCAGGGAAATTAAGAATAATTTTCTCAACTGTTAACAATTGGTTTTTTCCTTCTTTCAACAAGATCAATTTAACCTTTGCTCTCTAATCGTGTCAGCTGTGATTTGCCAAATTTCCATCTGGAAAAATATGAATAAAAATCTTTTTCTTTAACCATTTTTGTCTATGCCTTTCAACAAGGCAGCTTTGACATTTGACCTCCTAATCATGTCAGCAGAGTTTCATGGAGTTCCACCCAAGAATTTAGGAATTAAACAAATAAAATTTTTTTCTCTTTGTTTTTCATCTATTTAATGCTAGTCTGTTACACTTATTTCAACAAGGTGATTTTGACATTTGACCTTTGTCTCAGCTGTGTTTCACTGAGTTCCACCTGAGAATTTATGAATTAAAAAAAAAAAATTTCTTTTTTCAATTTCTTACACAATGTTAGTCTGTTTCACTTCTTTCAACAAGACTGCTTGACATTTGACCTCCAATAGCCCAGCTACATTTCGCTAGGTAATAACAATTATATTGTGCGATTCTGTTTCACTTCTATTTTTAACCAGTTTGCAATCTTGGGAAAGTGAATCTCTTTCCAATAAAAAAACATCATGTTCTTTAATCCTTTCTCATCCTAATAAAATAAAATTGTTTTCTCTAATCCTTTCCGTCCATAAAAATTAAAATGGTTTTATTTAACTCTTTTTTGTCTGTAATAAAAAAAAATTATTTTCATTAACTCTCTTTCATCTGTACGCCATGTTAAATATTGTCATACAACTATTTTCTTTTACTTTTCACATCATTCTTTATATATATTATAATCATCATCCCTTTGACACATATTGACACATATTTGGTACATTAGAACATAACATTTTAGCATTTCATTTTTTAACTAAATGTTCACCCAGTACAAGGCCCAAGAGTCTGCCAAAATAGGTGGAGAGCTATTAAATGAGATTGTTGTATGTAAGTAAGAGTGGGAAGAGGGAACTAAGTACAGATTATGAAGATACATATGATAGGTAATGACTGACCTTAAGACTTGAAGAGGTTAAGATTGTAACGTTAGGGGAAGCATTCTCTTGGGAGTCTTGCAGAAAGTAGTGATTCTTTTTAGAAGAAGCTGACTAAATTGAACTTCTTTCATTCTAATAAACCACTAAGGGAATGAGGATGGTTCACCCATGTGTGTATATGGCATAGTGGGTGAATATCTGAACTTGTGAAACTAGGAAATATTGTTTGTCAGAACATTTTTGATGAAAATAGTGATAGTAGTGAGAAGCCTGTAATGTTGGGGCTGTAGGGTGGAAAATAAACATTTTTAAATTAGGTTGAGGCTGAAAAAAGGATTCAGTTTGAAATGTTGAAGGATTTTAAATTTAAAGAAAAAGAGAAATCCTGGTTTGTTTGCATTTTTCGTTTGTTTTTTTACTACAAATCTGCAAGACTCAATGAGTAAGCAAACAAGTTGACCTAAAACATTATTTGATTGTTACAGATATGACACGTGAATTTTGTACTGATTGTATTCTCATGTTGACTGCACTTTAGTGTGTGGTTATTAAGTTTGTTGGTACCACCACATGAGGGATTCTCTCATCGTTACAGCAATCATCAAGAGTGAGAAAGAAGATTACATCTATCATTATACAAGTACCACTCGATGTGTTTGATTATGTCTTAGATCCTCTTCTTCCCTTTTATCTTGCCTTGCCTGTGGCTGTCAAAACGATAGAAAAAGATGGAAATGCCAAGTCTGTGCTTGTCTGTGCTATTGGTACAAGATTCTGCCTCAAGCTGCTTACTCTATTCCATTGACACTTTCTGATTCGCTACTTGTATTGCCTATCCATACTTTCAACAACCATGTTAGTTATGCCTGATGAAGATGTGAAGTAGTATGTAATTTTTTTTTATTTTTCATCTTCTGCTTTTCTTTTTAATTTTCCTTTACATTACTCTTGACTTCTTTTCTGTTTTTTTTTTTCCATATCTAATATTTTTGTTACATTTTCTTAATTATTCTTAGGTATCCTTTATGTTTCCTTCTCTTCTATTCTCTTTTTTCCCCCTTTTTATCTGTCCCCCACAGATTCTTTGTTTACTGCTTTCTCAATTTGTCATTTTTTTTTTCTTTCTTCTTGTCTTTTTACTGGTGCACTACATTTCTCTATACCTTATAATTTTTCCATCTATCTGATCTTTCTCTTTCTTCCTCCCGTCTCTGTCTTTCCTCCTCCCTTCTCTTGCTTTCCCCTTCTCTCTTTTCCCCCTTCTTTCCCCTTTATATCTCTTCTCTTTTTCCTTCCTTCTCTTCCCCCCTTATATCTCTTCTCTTTTCTTTCTTTCTTTTTCCTTCCTTCCTTCTCTTCCCCTTATATCTCTTCTCTTTTTCCTTCCTTCCTTCTCTTCCCCTTATATCTCTTCTCTTTTTCCTTCCTTCCTTCCTTCCTTATATCTCTTCTTTTTTTCTTCCTCTCTCTTTTTCTTCTTCTTATCAGTGTCATCTGTTATACTGCTGCCTCCATTGCTTCTCAGCTCTACACATTCTGCTACTTTTACTGATACTTATCTGATGGTGGTCACTTCCTCAGTCTCCAGGAATGTCCACTTGTGATGATTGATACTTGGACACAAGAACTGTTATGCTTCTTAACTCAACCATCCACTCTCACTCTAGCTAGAAAAATGAAAAAAAAAATCAAAATCTCTTTTTTAGAGAATAATGTTGAATGAGTTCCTGCATTGCTTCATTGCAAGTGGCACATTTGTATTCCTAAGCGTATCATTTGTTTATTATAACAGCATAGCTCCCCAAATTTGCCTGGGTAAAATAGCTTCAGATTTCCTAAAAAAGAAAAATTATGCAGTTTATTTTCAGTAATTTCCCTCCCTTCTATTTAATATGACAATAAATTAAGCATAGAATAAAAAAGAATGAATATAGGCAAGAGATTTTTCTTTGTTTAAATAAACCAGTGTAAATAATTTCTAAAAATGATACTTTTTCTTTAATATTCCCTCTAAAATAATGTTGAGTGAAAAAAGTAAAAATGTTAAAAAGTATAAATCTTCATTAAAAATTTTTTATAAATTTTTATCATTAATTTTTTTTATTTGTATTTTGGATATACTAGTCAACTTTTCTCACTGATGAATTTAATATTTTTATTGATTTAAAACTTCAGATATGAAAAGTTCTTTTATTCATAGGTAGAAAATCCATTGGGTCACCATTCAAAAGAAAATTCGGTCAGCTAAGTATCATACATGATACACGCTTGGACGATCATGTCGCTTTCAAGACATGACTAACTAGGCAGAAGATTTTTCTGCAGTAAATTGTCATTTCTTTCTATGGTAGACTGGTTGCCAACCAAGGCTATAAAACCTAATCTGTCCTGCTATTCAACAGATAGCTGGAGAGAGAATAGTTGGATTAATATCTTTCTAAAGGGTAAATTTGTGCATAAGTGAATGCAACAAATTCAACTGGAATTCGAACTCAGCTCACTGATTACTCATTTCAAGCTGATATCCATTGCACCACAATGCACATGATTAAAATGATTGTCTTTGAATTAACTCTTTGGCATATTTGAGATGTGTGGAAGCACCTTTTAATTGCTGTTTTGTTGTTGTTCTCCCATTTACCCTGACACAGGGTGGTAACACCTGTTAGGATCCCATCTATTGGCAAATAGTGAGCCTCCCTATACTGGGATCAAAACATGAAATTATAAAGATACATTAACAAAATTAACAGCAATATTGGAAAAAAAATATTAGTAACTATACATTTTTGGAAAAATTATCAAAGCTCACAAAATAAAATTTTGTCATTAAATGACCTATATTGCAGATTAAGTTGTGCAAAAGAGGGAGTTTTCTTTCAGGTTTTTGCTCCTAGCTGTTTCAGTCATATGAAAATAAACAAGTGATGGTATTCTTACTATTTAATTTTTTCTTCAGTTCATCACAATTACAAACCCCAAAGTATTATTATTCAGTTGTAAATCACCTGGATTTGTTATTCCTTTTCAATGATACCAGTCAAAATCTTGCAAACAAAAAGTTAGGAAATACATATGAAATTGATATTTCATTTCATGCACAGATTGAAAAAGGAAATATACTAGTTCCATTCTTGTCTTTTGACATATTTTCTTTAATAAAGACAACTTGATCTCTTGGCTGATAGACATTAATTTTACTTTTTTTTTTTTTTTTTTTTTTTTTTGAAAAGACACACAAACAAGGATTTTTACTCAAGCATATTTACCCACTAGATATAACATTTATAGTAATAACTAATATTAGAAAAGTTAGTTACTGGAAAATTACTTTGTTTCATGTACAAAAATAAAGTTAGTAAATATAGATTTTGAAAGGTCCCAATAAGAGATGTGCATTTCTTAAGTAGGATAATTGAGCATTGCTTTGTTTTGATGGCTTCCCATGACTTAATTGGTAAGGCAGATGTGGCTCAAAATAAGCTTCCCTAATTAGTAAAGGGAATACAGGTTCAGTTCTTGTCAAAAGATGTTTTCTTTAGTAAGATTTCTTAATCTCCTGGCTGGTAGATCTTAATTTCACTGTTTAAAAAAGCAAAGATGTCTACTCAAATATTTGTATCAACTAAATATAATGTTTATATAATAGCAAGAAACTTTCTTTGTAAATTGTATCTGCAAAATAAAGTCTGTTATGGAAATGATCTGATGATCACATCATATAAAAATTTTAAACTACTTGGTGAAACATTCTTTGAAAAATCTTTTTAATATTTTTTACAGTTTTTAGGAAAATAAGAATTATAGTAGAAAACCTGGTATAAGCATTTAAGTCTTCTGAATATTTTTTTATTGAACATTTCCTTTTATTAACATGTTGAATGCTCATTTTCACATTTAGCATTTTGTGTATTCTTGCTTTTTTCATATTTAAGTGTAAAACACAGATTCCTTAATATTTTTTTTTGTGGGGTGGCCTTAAAGTTATAAGAAAGAATTGAGTAACTGTTAGGGTACCTCAATTTTCTCAGTTAAAAATTTTAAAAAAATCATGTGTGAAAATAATTTCATACGTTAAACTGATAGACTTAGTGTTTTTGTTATTATTTCTGAAAACCAACTCTTTGAACATTCTTGAACAAACAAGATCAGGAGTTAATAGTTTTACTGTAAATGCTATAAAATTTATATTCTATTTTTTACCTATTTTGTTCTTTTGGAAATTTATAGATATATAAATTTTACCCATGCTATCAAAAATGACTGCATTAAGTACTTACTTTTATTAGGTTTGCTTTTGTAAGTCTTTATATTCCAGTTATATTGTACTCTTCCATTTCACAGTAGGTCCTTTCACTTGGACCTTTGCCATCATCTTTGAGCAGTTTTTCTTTGGCATAACAAAGTCACTGCCACCTGGTGTTGCTAGTACAAGAAGGATAACTCTAGTATAGCAGAAAGTTACTGAAAAAATCTTTAGATGCACTTCACATATACACACACACACACACACACACATATTAATGTATATTTGGGCAGCAATCTTTCTATTAAAAAATGACTGGCAAGGAAGATTTTATTAAGTTTTTACTTAATTTTTCCAGTATTCTTACATATTTCCTTTTTACTGGAGATAAGAAATAGAAAAACGTTTCATAATTTTTGACTTTCCAAGCCCTTTCAGCCACAACACTGGCCATTTTCAAGGACGTTATTTTCTGATGCTGTTATTCTATTCTCATGTTCTGACTGTAACATAATTGATTTTGTGTTTTTGAAAATGAATGTTCTTGAAAGCTATCACGTGACATGCACGACTGGACATTACGTGAGCATCTGTCTATTTTTTAAAAAAACTTTCAAAACTCCATTTTCACTATTAAACAATGTAAGGTTTATGGTAAGAGAAAATTGTTTGATATATAGTGCCTCTCTTATGAGATGCTTTTCATATTGTGATTTAAATAGTATTTTTGGATTTTCAACAAAATTTTTCTTAAGGGTTCTTGTAAATTACGGGTTAATGTTCATTTTTTTTTTTTTATTGCAGTGTAGTTACATAGGTGGCATGTAAGACTTCTGCTAACAGTGGTAGTATGACCAATATAGGTAATTGATTTATGACAAGAAACAGTCTTGTATAGGGCATTGAAATTTGTACGCTATATTAGTCATCACTAGTTTAGATTTGATGGGGATTATTTTGATTAGAAATAACATCGTTTGCAGTCTTCCATTTTCTATAATTTTTACATGTTTTTGAGGAATTACGGCAGAAATATAGTGTTTAATAGTTTTTTTTGTATAGAAAATTCATCCCGTTCATAATTGTGCATTTGATTGTAGTAAAATATGTTAAATAAATTACATTATAGTCAAAACATGAGGATAAAATAACATTGGAAAAATAACATCCTTGAAAATGGCCAGTGAAGTGGCTGAAAGTGCTTGGAAAGTAAAATTATGGAACATTTTCACATTCCTTATCTTCAGCAAAAAGGAAGCATGAAAGAATACAGGGAAAATTAAATAAAAGAATTAAAAATCTTCCTTAAGAAAACAGACACACGCACATATATATATATATATTGTATTTTTAATTACATTGAGCTCTCCACCTGTATCATTTTTTAATATTAAAATATTAATATTAATTAGGGTCGGGTCTTTGGGATTTACCTTCCTATTTTTCCTTTTGGATTAAAGTTTTTAATATATATATATATATATATATATATATAAGAGAGAGAGAAAGAAGAAAACACAACACATAATTGAATGGTTATAAATGCAGAATTTATTTTGCTAGTTGTAAAAATATTACAAACTGCTTCATCAGATCTGAAAAATCAAGTAGTTTAATTTAACTCAGAATATTAAAAAAAAATTTAGGTTGATTCAGAGAGGAAATAAGGTTAATTGAAGGATAGAAGTATATACAGTTTAACATTGAGGCAACGATCGTACTGGAAATGTCACAAAAATAAAGGACATGTACACCAAATCGCCCATATAAAAAATACCTTAAAGGAAAATAGATATGGCTGTACATAAAACAAATGTATACAAGAATATAAACAAAACTAAAACTAAACAAAATAAAGAAGAAATACAAACAAAACTGTGAAAAAAGAAAAAGGATCCTACAGAATAGAATATGATTACAGCCACAAACAATTAACGATCACAAAAAATTTAAAAGTTGAAAATAATATAGAAAAATTAAAATTTTACAAGGAAAAATTTCACAAAAATAAAAAAGATTCACAAAAAATTAAAATTCACAAAAATTCTTTACAAAGACAAAATATTAAACAAGGCAAAAAGGAGAAATCATAAAAAAAGCTTATAAAAGAAAAGAGCCTATCATAGTAATGTGTAAAATAGTCATAAGTAATTAACAATCACAAAAATAAACAAAAATTAATTCTAGATAAAAATAATGAAATAAAAATAGAGCAGATTCACAATAGAAAAAAATGTGAATTTGCTAGAAAATTATTAGTAAAGAAAAAGTCCATTTTAAATTACTTGTTTTATAGGAACTAAACAGGTAATTTAAATTTATATCTGTGACGGCATTTAAAAATAATTTTATTACGTTGGTTCAGAAGCTGGTTATTTTCGCTAAATTTTGTTATTTTTATTTTTATCTTTTCATCTAAGCATAGGTTACATCTATTTCTAAAGCTAATAAGAGTTTGTGATTTTCTTATAATCTTTCTGTGCGTATATGGCCCCTTATAGTTGTGTGCTTGTGTGAATTTGTTTTGTGTGCAGTTATATTTATTCTCTTGTTTTTTCTTTTTTTTCCTTTAAGATTTTTTGCATATGTGTGATTTGGTGTATATGTTCTTTATTTTTGTGACATTTCTGGTATGATCATTGCCTAAATGTTAAACAGTATACACCTCTACCTTTCACCTAACCTTATTTCCTCTCCATGTCAACCTAAATTTTTTTTGAATATTCTGAGTTAGATTAAATGGTTTGATGTTTCGGGTTTGATAAAGAAGTTTGTATTTTTACAATGGCTGAAATAAATTCTGAATTTATAAGTGTTTAATTATGTGTTGAGTTTTCTTCTCTATATATCATATTGCTCTGGATAATATCCATTGAGCTCTCTATTTTATTAATTTCATATATTATATTAATTATGGGTTTGTTATTATTTCCTATATATATATATATATATATATATATATATATATATATATATATATATATATGAAATGAATTGTTTGAACATTACATTGTTCAAACAATTCATTTCAAATTGTGGGTTGTTTAGAACCAAGTTTCGTTAAAATCTGTTAATTTCCAACATGTTTATATATAGTCATCTGCAGACAGATCTGTTTCGTTGTATCACAGCTCATTAGTAAGGTTAGACATCGATTGCTTTTAACCCAGGATTGAAACTTGACTGAATTGGCGTCAGTCTGCGATTTTACTTCTGAGCTATGGGTGCTCAGTAGAAGGAGGCAGATATATATATATATATATATACATATATATATATATGCATCGAGTTCACATATATTATATTATTTATATAGTATATATGTATATATCATTTAAGCACTCAATATCAGCATAGGAGCTAACATATTCAGTTAGATAGGTGTGAGTTTGTGACTCTGGGTTTCATGCTTTTGTGATCATTGATGATTGCAAAAACATGAAAACCAGGGTCACAAACTCCTACCTATCTAACTGAATATATATATATATATATATATATATATATATATATATATTACTCATAGGGAACTAGTAGCAATAAACTACTACACCAAAATAGAAAAAGTGTACTTTTTCTATTTTGGTATAACCTTTAGTAGTTTAATGCTACTAGTTCCTTGTGTGTAATATTTAAGCTCTGTTATGTTGGCGTGTTGAGTGTCTTGATGTGATTAAGCCCATTTTAGACGTTTGTCCAATGTTGTCTACATGTATTGCTTTCCGATCAGATACTTTAACTATCCTGGTTTTTCATTAAGCACTTCTTTTTACACTGAAATTAAATCTCTTTTTATGAAGAAAGAGATAGGTAGATGCATTTCATGAAGTTAAATCATTTCAGCACCAAGCAAGGGGTTACTGACACTGAAAGAATCCAAGAAAACATTATTGAGGAGAGGCCAATAAAAGAACAGGATTCAAGAAGATAGAAGAAAACAGTTGACATTGCATTTAATATTTCTAAGCTCATAGCTGACATGAAAGTAAGAATATAGGTGAGAAGTACAACAGAAGAAACTTTATATTTACTTCTTCAATACTAAGATGACGTCAATCTATTACTATACTTAAATATGTGAAGTTAAAGTACTAAAGAGAAAAGCTTATCAGGACAATTACCATGAAAATAATTACAGAAAATGCACAAGGAAGCTACATTTTGCGGGTGGGTAAAGTGACTGAAGCCAAAATGTCACGACTGATATCATTGCAGAATCTCTAGATATATGTCAGGAGAACCAGATTAGATGTGGTAGCAGTATTCAATGCATGGATGAATAGTAGATTTATAAAGGTTCAAGTTAGATTCTGGCAAGAAAAATTGTCTAGCATGACACAAAGAACCAATATTTTGGCAGCTGATTTACCAATTGATTTGATTCAAGAATGAATTCATGTCAGTCAAAAATGTTAGAAAGCACACTTAGTTACTCTTCTGTTTATTCTAACTTTCTAATATCTGATTCAGTGTTCTGCAACCGAGAAACCAATAAAAGACTGTCAAATTGTAACCATTTAAAGATTAAAATTTGTGTAATTTGGAATTATGCTTTCAAAAATGAATATATTTTTACCACATTTCTTGAAGATGTAGATGATCATGTTTCTCCACAGAATTCATCTGTAAGTTGCTATGATTTCTTGGGGGGAAACAGAGTAGAGTGGTTTCCTGTTTCTTTTCAATTACTTTGAATGAATTGATCTTCTCTTAGACTGGCTGTCACCTATATTATTTGCAAATTGAATGATACTGACATTAAGGAGGGGAAAGAGTCAGATTTTTTATATCTGAGAAGGTAGGTATCTGAACTTGTTCCTACCTACAAATGTACTCCTTAATAATAATAATAATATTAATTTGTGTAATATGTGTGGGTGTGGAGTGAATAGCCATCATCAAATGCAAAATAACAGAACTGTCCAACAAAAAGAATTGATAGTTTTCAGTTACGAGAAAAAGAACGGGACAAAAAATAATATAAAGCAAGCAAACAATATATGCAAGGCAAATTAACGGTAATAAGGCAACATGTTCACAAACTGAGAATTAGGATGGACACACAAAAGCAAGTTTGTACATGTGAATGTAGTGTTTTGACTTAAGACAGACTAGGACTGAGTCAAATGAAACCAAGAATCAGCTTATTTTATTGGATAGAAAAAATCCCAGCATGCATTTGTGTGCTTCTACCTATAAATGTAGGAGCATTTGCAATCATTCCTATAAGCATTGGGCACCTCAACATGATGTAATAGTTAGCAAACTTGCTTTGCTAAAATCATTACAATTGAGTTGTGAGTTCAATCCTTACTGAGTGCCCCATACTTTCAGTTTTGTGCCATATCTAAACTGCACTTAGAAAATCACCATTCCTATGGAGATTGGAACCAACAGTGGGAACAGAAGATAAAACAAAAACTAAACAACTGTTAGTAGAGTTTGGTACTTAGTCCTCAAATATTTTCTGATGACATAATGAATAAAATAGCTGATTATTGGAATATCTATAATTTGAACTAAAGGATTTGAATAAATAAAATTGATGTAGTTGTCTGCAAAGAGTGCAAGAATTTTGTATGAAAAGTAGTTTTTGGATTTTTGCTAAAAACAAAATTTCTCTCAATGCACCTAATGAGCATTTTTAGATTGTATATATAATCTATTTGATAAAGACATTGCCTTTCTGTGATGTGTTAAGTTGATGGCACTTATTTTAAGATAGTGATTTCTGAGACTGATATTTCAACTTTTTTTTTTCTTTTGTCAAAGTGGGTGCAGTAAAGTTCTTAGTTTAGTCAAGAAGCCCTTTGAAAGGAAAAAAATCTTGTTTGGTCATTACTCTGATTATAGAAAGTGGGTTGGGCCAAGAACTTTGCAGCATACCCTTGTGGTGCTCATCTTTGACAAAATGTAAAAAATATTAGAAAATTAGACTTGAAAAGAAAACCAGACATGACATATGTTAAAGACATTGAGTTAAAATATTTGGCCATGTTATATGGCAAAATATGTTGAGTTAAAGCATTTAAACATTTAAGATATGTGACACATTTAATTAATCAGTTTTGCTCTTTAGATGCTATGTTTCTTCTAGAAGTAAGCAATCATGACTCTCCATAAATATTTTTTCTTTATCTGTGAATTACCATGCATTCTTGTAAAAGTACAGTGCAGTGGCTTCTATTGTTTTTACCATGGTCTGGAATTCAGTTTTCCTTCTCTTCGACTGGTTGTTATCCACGGCAGAAGAGCCAATTCTATCATGATATTTAAAATAAAGCTATTGATAGGGAGAAGAGATTTATTCACATCTTTCTCAAGAATATTCGTGTGAAAGTGAGTGCAACAGACTAGCCAAGAATTTAATCTTGGTCCACTCATTACGTTTTTGTTTTATTTTAAAAACAAAAGAATGTAATTTTTTTTATTAAACCAAATTAGGGTTATAATGATAGTTAATTTCTGCTTTAAGTTATTAAATTAACTTTAAAAAATTATTTAAGAATGGTGTTTTTTATTTATTTATTGGATTCATTATATATTTGACTGATTCTTTTTAGGAATACTTAATTTGATATCAACCAAATGTAACATTTGATCTATAAGTAGGAAATGGATCAGTCAGTCAGTTAATACGTGATACACGCTTGGGCGATCATGTCTCGAAAGAAACATGACTGACTGGGCAGAATATTATCCCGCAGTAGGTTGCCATTGCTTTCTATGGTAGACTGGTTGCCGACTAAGGCTATAGAACCCAATCTGTCCTGCTATTTAACCCATAACTGGAAGGAAGAGATGGATTAATACCTTTCCCAAGGGTATTTGCGCGTAAGTGAATGCAACATATTCAACTGGAATTCGAACTAGGCTCCCTGATTTCTCATTCCGAGTCGATATCCAATGCACGAAATGGATACTTTAGGTAAAAATAAAACAATCCTAACGCCTAGATCTTCTATGTACAGTGTCTCTTCAGGACATTGAGGACCATGGCTCACCACAATTTTCTGCACTTTCTAGTACTTAGTAACTTAACTTTTACGTAGTAACTTTTTACTATCTCTTCTAATCCCCATTGACACAATCTCATTAAGTAGGCTATGTGCTGCCTTACTATTTTATTATACAATATATATATATATATATATATAATAAAATATAGTTTTACAGTATGCTATATTTATAAGGTAAGAGTACTCAATATCTGACATAGAGCATATATAAATATAAGCAGTATGAACATAGTTCAACACTGAATGGTGACTGTCTGTTTCACGTTTATAATGCAATCTTTAGGTCTTGTAGCTTATTGCACTACCTAAGAGCCAGGAGCAAACGAGTGTGAACTCCACGGAACCATCAATTTAATGAGCCATATAACAAAACTGATCATTCAAATCCTGATGAACAGAGAGAGAAGCAGAATCAGGTCAGAGATAGGACAAGAACAGTGCAGTTTCGTCAAAGACACTGGAACAAGGAATGCCATATTTATGATTAGGATGCTCTCTGAAAGGGCAATACAAATGAAGAAGGACTTATACCTGTGCTTTATTGATTATGCGAAGGCGTTTGACAAAATACACCACAAAGAATTGATGGAGGTGCTCGGCAGCCTGGACATATTTTGGAAAGACTTGAGAGTAATCAAGAATCTTTACTGGCAGCAAACCGCTTGTATACAGACAGGTAATGAATTCAACAGATATACAAAGATAGAAAGGAGCATAAGACAAGGATGTGTCTTTTCATCGGATCTGTTCAACTTATACAGCGAGAATATTTTGAGGACCCTAGAAGTTATGCCTGGATTTGTCATCAGAGGCCACAATTTATACAACCTAAGGTACACAGATGATACAGTGCTGATAGCAGACACAGAAAGGAAACTACAAGATCTCCTACAGAAGGTAGCTGAAGAGAGTGATAAGAAAGGACTACAAATAAACTGCAAGAAAACCGAATGCATGGTCATCAGTAAAAAGGGCAGCCCAATATGCCAAATACAGGTCGGGGATACTAGAATCAAGCAGGTACAAAAATTTAAATACCTGGGAAGTGTTATAACAGAAGACGGAAAGTGCGACACAGATATCCGAAGGCAAATTGGCATGGTGAAGGAAACATTCCAGAATTTGAGTAAAGTATTAAGAAACAGGACAATTTCGCTCGAAACAAGGAAGAGAGTACTGGATTGCTATGTGTTGTCAGTTCTTCAATATGGCAGTGAATGCTGGACAATATTATCAAAGATGAAGGAAAAGCTGGAAGCAACTGAAATGTGATTCTACAGAAGGATGCTGTGAATATCATGGATCGTGCATGTGAGCAATGATGAGGTCCTAGAAATGATGGAAACAAAAAGGAAACTAATACTAAGCATCAGGAAGAGACAGCTGAAGTTCCTGGGACATGTAATGAGGAAGGAGGGCTTGGAAAACCTGATACTAACAGGCCAGATACAGGGAAGGAGAGACAGGGGAAAGCAATGGATAACATATTTTGAAGGACCTAATCAGGTGGATGATGGAACGAGGATTGCATGGTGTAACAGGAGAAGTGTACTAAGCCACCAGGGATAGGGAGACATGGAAAGCCATGATCGCCTACGTTCTGAAGGTACAGGGCACATAGAAGAAGAAGCTTGGATAGTCGATTGACTATTTATATAAAAACCACCATAAAATAACTTCTTTTTGACTCATAATTTGTTTTAATCAATAGCTGTTGTATACACAATAAGCCAGAAATAACTGAATATAATGCTCCAATGACCAACATATATAAATAAAAAACGCTCGATCACCGAAGTTAAGCAACGTTGAGCCTGGTCAGTACTTACGTGGGTGACCACTTGGGAATACCAGGTGCTGTTAGCGTTCACGGATGTGCGTTGTGGTGCGGTGGATGTCGGCTTGGAGGGGGAAATCGGTGAGCCGAGTTCCAATTTCAGTTGAGCACACTGCACTCACTTGCGCACTGGTACCCTTGGGAAAGGTATTAATCCGTCCGTTCCCTCCAGTTATGGGTTAAATAACAGGGTAGGACTTGGGACCCTGCCCTTAAACAAATCCCAATGAGACTTGCTCCGTCAGGGAGGAAGCCCGCTCAACCCGACTAGGGTGAATGCGGCATACATACATACATACAACATATATAAATAACTGAATATAATGCTCCAATGACCAAAATAGTTGAGTTACTATCCAACCAAGATGGTCTGAAGATTGCACCCAAGTATGAAACACTGTCACCATGTAGACTGTATTCCACATCATGTAACTGTCATTATTCAAATAAAGGCAGTAGTTGCATGTTTTTAGGTAGCTGTCTCTAATCTTTTTGGTACTTCATTATGAATTGATGCTAAAAAGTTCTTTGCCCTTCACAAATAAAATTTTAAAAAGTATTTGATGTTGGATCATTTGGTTAAATTTTGGGAAGTTGGTTAGGGCAAAAACTTTTTAGCACCTCTTCATATATATCAGTCAATTAAATGCCACACATGCTACACACTTGGGTGATCATGTCTTGAAAGGGACATGACTAACTATGCAGGTTTTTCCCATGGTAGGTTGCCATTTCTTTCTGTGGTAGACTGGTTGCCAACCAAGGCTATAAAACTCAATCTGTCATGCTATTTAACCCATAGCTGGATGGTGAAGAGATGAATTCATATCTTTCCCAAGGGTATTTGCATGTAAGAGAATGCAACAAATTTAACTGGAATTCAGACAACTCTCCAATTTCTCATTCCGAACTGATATCTATTTTACCACAATGGAGAATCTGTAATCTGGCAGCCAAGATACAGTCACTTTCTCACCAGCACAATGTGACTTCTCTGTGTCTCTTCTACAAGTACTTTCACGGCTTTTGCTCCGATGAACTTAGCTCTCTGGTTCCCACTATGCATGAATTTGCTCGAGCCACAAGATTAGCAACTACGTCCCACCCTTTTACTGTGACACCAATAAAATGTAAACTCAAATTCTATTCCAGCAGCTCCTTTTCATGCACTTCTGGCCTGTGGAATTCCCTTCCATTTACTTGCTTTCCCGACAGCTACAATCTCCAGGAGCGTAAGTGTAAAGTCAATAGTCATCTCCTATCTTGCTAACTTGCATTCTCTCTCTCATGCTCCTTTCTCCATCCACTCCATTCTTATCAGTATTCTCATCCTTTTCTTACCCACTTCCTGACACGCCCTGTAACCTGTCACTCTTTCTTATAACTTTCCTCCTATGTAATTCCCTGCGCACCAGTGGCAATAGACTGCCTTGCTTGGGGTGATATGATTATGAAAAAAAAACACATGCATCTTCATATATATGACTATATATATATATATATATATATATATATATATGTCATCTGCAGACAGATCTGTTTCGTTGTATCACAGCTCATCAGTACAGTTAGACATCCGATTGCTTTTACCCAGGTAATTTATATTTCAATAATTGAATAATAATTTCAGAAATAAAATAAAAAGAAATAATAAACAAAATTAAAGCAAACATTTTCAACTAGAATCTTAATTATTTAAAG
The DNA here is from genome assembly GCA_037127315.1 of Ascarosepion bandense. Lineage (NCBI taxonomy): Eukaryota > Metazoa > Mollusca > Cephalopoda > Sepiida > Sepiidae > Ascarosepion > Ascarosepion bandense. The sequence goes on from JBBBDQ010000511.1 coordinate 5,938,350, forward strand.
AACTCTTTAAAGTAGATATCAGTTTAATATTACTTATATACCCTAGTTATATCCTACTTTTCAAACCAGTTTCATTTCACATACTAAAAAAGACTTTTTTTTCATTAGTTGACAATCAATGTTTAGTTAATGTTTGGTTATAAAAACATTTTTATGAAGTGGTTTGTTTTAAGTGAATAATCTTTATTTTTACAATGTTTGCATTTTGGATAGTTTTGCATTGTAGTTGGCTTTATCCCAGTCATCACATATTTGTAAGGGATTAGGACATGTTTGCTTACCTACCTGTTTTAATTTAATAAATACAGTTCACATATAGATTTTTTTTTTCTACAACAAATTCAGGTTGGTTTAAGATGGCAATGTTTTCCAAGATAATTATATACTTGCTTGACTGTGATAAAGTTTTACTTTTCATATCTTATACATTGAAATATAATTAATGTTATATTTTCCTCTTGCTGTTTTATTAAAAAGATTGTTGTATATTTAAATCTCAGCTCATCTTATTAGCTTTACCTGCACAATTTTAATACTCTTTAGAATTATGTTCATATAATTGAATAGCAGTGAAGAAGACTTTAAGTCTATGCATATGATATATTAGACTATGTCTGCAATAAGGCTACACTATTTTGAGTTAAATACCTTTCCCCAAGAGCATCAGTGCAAAATGATAATGAATAGCAATCAGGATTTTAAACAATTTTATTGTTTCCACTTTCTAATGCCCAATATTGACTATTGCATATACTCGTGTATAATGCAACCACTGATTGTTTTTGCATGAATTTTAACTTTCTTAGAAAATATTTACTTGTGTATGGTGCAACCGGTCACCAAAAACGCATGATTTTTAACTACTTTAAAAAAACTTTAACTACATATAGTGCAACCAGTTATTTATTTATTTTTTTTTTGTAAAACAAAATGATAAAATCTTGCGCTATAATCGAGTATATATTCTAAGAATATTTTGGAAAGCTTTGATGACAATACCTTCAATTTTTGTCACAACTATAGTTCATTGATATGCATCATTTTAAGGGGACATGTTTTTCTGACATGCTATAAAAATGGTCAACTCCGAAATCAAGCAATGAATAAATTTGAATTTCATATCTTTGAGAATGATTGCAGAAAATGAAGAGTCTGTCAGACATATTTTGCAAGAACATAATCTGAGCATTACAAAAGTTTCTGTAGTGTTTGTTTCAGAGGTTTTGAGCAAATTGAAGCACACCCACATTTCTCAGTAAATGACAAGATTTTGATATTCCAATAGGATCATAACAAACTGGCAATCATTGCACTAAAAATACTTTCATTGTCTCTTAAGATCAATGAAAACAATCAACCTACATAGAACTTACTTTGGCAGTCTTTCTTTATTTAAAAAAGACTTTTTTAACTATTCCATTCTTGCACAAGGCAATAAACCCACTAAGACACAGAAGGCTACTGAGTGTGAGATAATATGAGGAAAGGAAACTTTAAGAAAAGAGAACAATAAAAGAACAGGAATAAAGAAGACAGAAGATAAGGCAGAAATACCACAGGTATGCAGGAGGTTACAGGGAGTGAAAGTGAGAGAACAGTGAGAATTGAGCAAAGGACAAAAGAGGAACTGAATTCAAGATAGAAGATGGTTATTGATGTCAAATTTAAATTTTTGAAGATTGTAATTATCAGGGGAGTAAGGAAATGGAAGGGAGTTCCACAGGTGGGAAGTGTGAGAAAAGAAACTATTTGAGTAGAAGTGGCAGTTGCATTTAGCTATTTCAACAGTAAATAGGTGAGAACCAGATACCAATCTAGTATCACACTTAAATTTGTGTATTTAAGATACTGGGGTGGGGGGAACCTCATCAGAGCAGTTGCCATAAAAATTTGTAGAAAAGACAGGGAAGCCATGTCAGTAAGAAAATGATTGAAGTTGAGATGCCAGGTCAGAATTGATATTACATTTAAATTATTGAAGCTCAAACTTGACTGGAAAGCAAGAAGCTGGAAGAGAGTTTCACAAGCAAGAAGTGCAAGAGAAGAAACTTCTAGCATAGAACTTATGGTTGCATCTAACCTTTCCAACTGTAAAATGATGACACATTGCTACTAATCTAGTAATGCACCTAAATTCATAAATTTATGGAGAAAGCTTAACAAAGCAATTTTTAGGCATAAAGAATGTTTTCTTTGACATTAAGTGTGTAATTCCAAAGAACTGGGTTCCAGATGGAACAACAATAAATTGTTACTATTAGGAACAAGTTTTAGAAACTTTGTGTGGAAAGAATAAGAAAAAAGAAAACATGCCACAGCTGTAGGAAATTGGTTTTATACTTCATCAGGACATTGCACTAGCAAACTCAATGCTCTTGTTAAAATAGTACTTGGCCGCCTTCCTTGTTTATCTGATCTGGCATCATTTTTTTTTTTATTTCTCTAATCTTAAAGTTTGAGTTTAAGGGAATCAGTTGTGAATTTGTTCTATAAGTGAATGAGAAAATAGAGCTTCTGAGACAACATACTGAAAAAAAAAACTTACTGTACTGCTTTGATCATTGGAAGATCAAAATACAGTGGTGTGTTGTTGCAGATGGGAAATATATAGATGAAAAGTAATTGAAATGAGTTTTCTTAAAATTGAATTAAAGCATTAGTCACATTATTTAATATCTTTGTATATACAAGTTCATGAAAAATGACATGGTAATTTAGAATTTTTTAAACCAACACTCACAAGCAAACTTATAACAAGCTAATGTCATTTACACATTGAATAAACTGTTGAAGGTGTCACTTTAAATTTAATGCAATTAAATCATCCTGTTTGAATTTGAGCATTAATTTCATTATCATAATTAGTAAATTATTGCATGTATGGACACATATTTTAGTAGAATGCTTATTTTTGACTTCATCCCCAATTCTCTTATTCAATGACAAGGAGATCTTTTCAATCTAATTTCTAAGACAATTATTTAGAGTCAGACTAACATCCTCATCTTTGATCATATCAACAAAGATAAGGGTATTATTCTGACTGTAAATAGTAAAAATATGTTAAGTGTAGTTCAATCAAACAAAAACAGTCTTTATGTAAACTGATATATGTGCTAAGCAAATGGCATAACTCAGCTGTAAAAGCATAGTAAAAGAAAAAATATTAAATATTGCTGGATTATAGAATGCTGTGGAAATCTCATATAATGCGAAACGGAAGTTGGAAGGATATTGGAAGCAATCTTTTAGCTTTTCCTTTTGTTTCTTTATTTTTTTTTTTTATCATTTCATCCCAAGCAAGGTACTGATGCAAGGGTTACTGAGGAGAAAAGACAATAAAAGAACAGGTATTAGAAAGACAGAAGATGATAATTGATATTGTATCTAAATTTTTGAAGAATTTAGTTAACTGAAAAGCAAGAATAAGTTCCTCAGATGGGAATTGCAAAATTAATTTCCAGAAAAACTATTACAATAGAACTTACAATTGCTTCTAGCTATTTCAACTGTAAAATGATTAAACCTTGTTGCAAATCTAGAAGTATGCTTAAATTCATGAGGTCAATGTACCAAAGAGGAAAGTTCATTAGAACAATTGCTATGAAAATATTTATAGAAAAGACACATTATACTGGTGGAAGTGACTGAAGCAAAGATGTCTCTTTAGGACCAATAACATTGCAGATTCTTCAGATTTTGTCAAGAATCTTGATATATAGCAGTAGCATCAGACCAAATGTGGCAGCAAAAATCAATGCAGAGAAATGACTGATTTACAAGTGTGGAAGATAGATATAAGTAAAAAAAAATTGTCTAACATGACACAGTGAATCTTAATCTAAAATCTGAGAGAGAGCCCCATGTACTATCCGTTCTATAATCTGATTTAAAATTGAATAACGTTTCTGTTTAATTTAGTTCTGTACTCAATAAAACTACAAAATACCCCTTGGCTTGGCACCTATAACTTGTAGGACTTCAGGCTCTTTATTTCATTTTATTTCTAGCTATCTACTGTTCTCCTGATTGCTATTTTTTGTTCTCGCTTTTTAGTAATTTTTACTTATGTTTTAGTTGTTTTACTGCCTTGCTTGGGGTAAACTCCATTAAAATAAAAATAGAAAAGTCATATGTGCTCATGTAGGATATTAAAGTGCGAATATTACTTTTGGGTTTAAATCTCGTTTAATTTCTAGTTTTTGTACTGAAAACAGTCATTTGTATGTTATTGAATGCTTATTTTTTTTTCTTGCAGCTGCTCTTATAGATAAAAAGATCCTGATTAGTTCTCTAATCAAGAACGGATTTAAAAGAAAATAATTTGTTTGCTCAGATGTTGAAAAGTGGGCTGTTGTGTTGAGAAATTTTCAGCATCTCTTTATACTTTTGTGAATTACTGTTATCCCTTTCTATTTTGTGATTTATATGCAATTCTAAGTAGATAACAAAATTTTTTTCGCCAAGATTTATGTTTCATTTTTCTATCCTGAACTGTAAACTGCTTGATATAAAGGGCTTTTTTAAATTTATATATTTCTTTCTTTTATTGCAGGTAAGTACTGAAGATTTGGAAATTATCTTTTGGTAAGAAACCAGTTTTAAAAATTTTTTTTTTTTCTTTTTTTAGCTGATGATTCTTCAAATATCTTTAATAGTTGGAATATTTAGAGTAAGACAATCTTTTTGGCTTGGCAAAACCATTAGGAATGCTACAGAAATGTTGCACTCTGCTTTGTTAGCAAATTTAAGTTGAAAATCAAAACTGTAAACAGACACAATTTTTCATTATGATTCTCATTGTATAACTTGATACTTAGTGATCTGAAAACCATGTTACAGTATAGAACTAGCTATATAATAAATGGTCAAGATCTTGAATTAGACTTGCTTTTCATTTCTTTCTTTTATTTGTATTACTATTATTTTTAGTTAACATTGGTTTTACGTCATTTTATCTTAGAGATATTTTATAACTAAATTTTATTCATTCCAATACCGAAATCCGGATGTTGTTGGTATTCTGTAGAAATGAACTTGTATCCTCCTTTGTAGGAGAAACCACTGTTTAATCTGGTATGCTGTAATGCTCAGCTATGAAAAATGTCACAGTACAGAAGTCTCAAATTTCTCTTTTTCCTACCAGAGATCCTACCAGATTTTTTTGAATATACATACTGATAGGCAATATAGTTTGTCAGTTAAGTGAAATAAACATGATACATGCATGGGTGATCATGTTTCGAAAAGGGACATGACTGACTGGGCAGAAAATTTTCCCACAATAGGTTGCCATTGCTTTCTGCAGTAGACTGGTTGCCAACCAAGGCTATAGAATCCAATCACTTCTGCTATTTAACCCATAGCTGGAGGGAAAAGTAACTGATTAATATCTTTCCCAAGGGTATTTATGCGTAAGTGAATGCAACGAACTCAGTTGGAATTCAAACTCGGCTCTCCAAATTCTCGTTTCAAACGGATATTCACTGCACCACAATGCACATCCAATAGACAATACACACTGTTTGAAATAAAAATAACAATGGGTTGTCTATTTCAAATACAAGTATCCACTATAATAAAATCTGAAGTAATAAAAATATTGGTTTAAAAATAAAACCATTAATTTTTAAGAAATTGCTTTGTTTAAGTTTTGGATAAAAACTGAATAGATATGGACTTTGGAGAAAAATATTTTAGTGGGGAAGTGTCCTCTATATGCTAGTCCCCTTCAGGACTGGATCAAACATGGCTCTCCACAATTTCAAGTCCTTTGTAGTTCTTTGTAAACTTATTTTTTATTATTTATTTTAATTTTTTAAATTTATTTACTATTTCTTCTAAACCCTGTTCTGCTATCCATTTACACACAAGCTCATTAGATAGGTTATATATTATTTTCTTCTGTTTCTCTTGCTGTCAATCTTTCCTGCAAGTATCAAATTTTTGAAGTCCTCTTTCTTTATTATGTGCCCTAGAAATTTTAACTATCTCTTTCTGATAAGTGCCGATTTGTTTCCTTTTCTTCTCTAAAACTTTTGTTGCTTATAAGTTTAATTCATTGCTCTCATAGTATTCTCAACATCCTCCTGTAAGACCACATTTCTGTTGTCTGAAGTATTTTCTTCATCTGTGAGGAGATTGTTCAGCATTTACTGCCACTTTTCTTAAAAGGGAAAATAGAGACTTGCTGTAATATGACACTCTTCATAACCAAGTGGTAAAACATACCAGATCAAATGGTGGTTTCTCCTACAAAGCAGAATGTGCACACACACACACACACACACACACACACACACAGGTTTCTCTTTCAGGTTTCAATAAAAAGGATAATTTTTTTTTTTTTATAATCGTGTGGCCCCAAGCAAGGCATTTTAGTGACACTGTTGTGCAGGGGGTTACATAGAAGAAGTGTTATAAGAAAAAGTGACAGGCTACAGAGGGTGTCAGGAAGAGAGTATGAGAAGGAAGAGAATACTGATGAGTGGGATGGACGGAGAAAAAAGCATGAGAGAGAGGATGTAAGTTAGTGAGACAGGAGGTGACTATTGACTTTACATTTGAATTCTTGAAGATTGTAGCTGTTGGGAAAGCAAGTATGCGGAAGGGAATTCTTTAGACATGAAGTGCGAGAAAAGAAACTGCTGGTGTAGAATTTGCATTTGATATTAATGGTTGTGCATTTCAATTTTTTTTACAAACCCAAAACTTTGTCAGTTACTTCATACATGCTTTAGTATCAATTCCTTATCCAGGTTCAATGCTGCAGTGACTATAGAAAATAAAATCATTTTTAGTAAGGTAGAAGCAAATCAAAGAAAGAATAAACAAACATTAACTAGATCTCTAAGAACAGTAGAATAATGTCAGGTCAATTATTGCAGCTTGTTCTCTTGTATGCACAGTGTTCTTATTGATTTCTTTGCTACTGTTTAGATGTGACATTATTTGGCAGTTACTGCGGTTGTCATTGCAACATTTGATCTGTCAATTTCAATGCAAAGTCCACTAAGCCATTTTCAATAGAACCATAGTAGACTTGCCTCTTTTTTTTTCTTTTTTGAGAGAATGCCTGATGATAGCATTTCAATGTTTGTTTAGATTTGTTTCAAGTCAAAGCTTATTTGATTAGTTTGTCTTTCCCCCCTTTTAATGATTCTCTTAAAAGAAAGTCATTGTGGATTCCCATCTGTTACTAGTTACTGCCTATTGAGATTGTGAAAATGTTTAATCTCTGGTTGGATTCAACTCTTCTACTTGTCTGCTAACTTTATTTCAGATGTCAAATTTCAATTTGTAGATGCCAGCAGTAGTGTCTTTTCTCTATTATAATGGTAAGTTGTGAAGTAAAGTGCATATATCCAATGGGACTTTGACAATTTTTATTGATTTTTAGCCACTCCTTGAACAAAGTTTGGGCTTTTGAAAGATGCACACATGAAAGGGTTAAGTACTATAGAAGGTAGTAAAAGAAGGAGTAAATATCAATTATAAGACACTGTATAGTTGTAAGCAAAAAAAGCAGCATAAGATGCTAATTACAAATTAGATACCCAAATCTAGCAAGTACAAAAATTTAAATATCTAGGAAGTATTTTAACAGACGATGGATAATGTGACACCAAAATTGGAAGAGAAAAAGTTGTTCTAAAAGCAAAGTAAACTTGTTAGAAACAAAGAAAAGAATACTGAAATATTATTCCTCCTATTAGACAATCTCCTCACACATGAAGAGATCTGAAGCAACAAAAATGTGGTTCTACAGTAGAATGCTCAGAATACTATGGACTGAACATGTGAGCAGTAACAAAGTTTTAGAAAAAAATGAAAACAAAAAGGACACTTATATTTAGAATTGAAAAGATAGTTGAAATTTTTAGGAAATATAATGAGAAAAAAGTTCTATAATTTGATATTTGCAGAATATATTGAATAGAATCAGAAAGAAATAGTTGAAATATCTATGGTGCAAAATCTCTGAAGAAGGCTCAGACAATTTGACACTCACAGGACATATTGAAGAAAGCAGCTAATAACCTATCTAATGAGCTTGTATAAATTGTTGGCAGGGCATGGATAAAGAGATAGCAAAAAGACAAATTTTACTAGGTACTACAAAGTCAAAGTTGTGGAGAGCCATGTTCAACTACATTCAGAAGGGATATGGAACATAGAAAATTCCTGTCAAATCAATTTGATTTTAGAAGATTAAATTAAGTATTGATTAAAACTTCTTATATTAGTTCTGTTAATGATGTCAGTCAGTTAAGTGCCATACGTGATATATGCTTTGGCCTATCATGTCTTGCAAAAGCCATGATTGACTGGGCTGAATGTTATCCCACAGTAGGTTGCCATTGCTTTTTGTTGTAGACTGGTTGCCAACCAATTCTATAGAACCCAATCTGTTCTATTTTTTAACCCATAACTGGAGGGAACAGACGGATTAATACCTTTCCCAAGGATATTTGTGCGTAAGTGAATGTAAGGAATTCAACTGGAATTTGCACTCTGCTCCCTGATTTCTCAATCCAAGTCGATATCCACTGTACCACAACACACATTCGTTAATGATGTAAGTTATAAAAATCACTGCCTATGTATGTTTACTTGGGATTTGTTTACATATGAATTTGTTCAAGCATTATACTTTTTTACAATGATGTTCACTCTGTACAAGGCCACTAGAGGTAGAGAGTTACAGATTAAGAGATATAGTTTATATAGATATGTGTGGAAGCTAATGGTTAATCCAAGACTTTGTGGGGCTTGATACATTCACACCCACACACACATACATGGTGATTCAGCATTCACGTGATAACTTAGTTTCCCGCGTAAACGATGCTAATAAAAGCGGGGAACGTCATGTGGTACGCTAGTTAGGATTTTGTCCCGGACAAGAGCAGACATGTTTCCCTAACTCACACAAACACATGCGCACTAATTGCGGGTAGCAATTAGGGGCGCAATTTTTTATTTCTCACCAGGGAAAGAACTTTTCTTTCCTTAATTTTATGCATGCTGTCAACCCTATGTAACCTTTGTTAATATATTGTTTTTCTAGTTACTTTCGCCTACTCGTCTTTCTTATTGCCTGTTTTATTTCATGACCCCATGTTACGTCGCGTCGACTCGTAAGTCTAAATTAGTAAAGGGATGGCATCGCCTACTACAACTTGTTCAGGTTTATATTGTATTGATCAAGGAATCAGCCTCTTGAGAATTGGTTCCACAATGAAGTTGTTTGTGAGAAGTGGCTTCAGTGAAACTCACCAATAGAATCTGAAGGGAATGAAGGTGGTTTGCTATAATATGTGTAGCATGGTGGGTCTTAGATGTGAAGGTTAGAACTGGTGAAATTAAGAAATGTAATTTCTCTTCAAGTATCCAGTATGAAAAAGTTTGATGTCCCTGAAAAAGGATGCAAGACTTGCAATATATACTACTATCAAGATTGTAAAAATTTGTTGCTTATATGGTAAAAATGGACATTGGTAAGATAGTGTTGTATACCTACCTATATACAGTAATAGTATGTTCCTATTCTCTTAAATGTGTGGACACTATTGGAGTAAAGACGAGAGTAGAGTGATTATACTGACTAGCAGTTCACCTACTTCACACAGTGTGTGAGTCTTGTACTTGTTGATATACTATTATTCTCAACCTCTGTTTTGGTGATTACTCACACAGTAACCTTTTAAATTACATCACCTAGCAAGAATGACAGATGGAGCAAAATGTTGGTTAGGGTCCAAGGTAGAACAGATGCAGTCAACAAAAAAAAAAAAAAGAAATAGGAATTTACTGGCAGGTCATTCATGGCAGAGAATCTTGGTCATCATGAAAAGATTTGTGAAAAGTGTCCAGCATTGTACTCAGAATAGCTGCTACTGCTGATATTCAGAAATACTGATGACAAGGTCTTGTCTATTTTCAATTGAGTTGTCTAGATGTAATTGTCAGTTCTATGCTAACAGTTTTACTTGCACTTTTCACTCGTGGAAATCTTTTCCAGTTTCCTTCTTCCCAGTCAACTTTAATATTAAAAAATTTGAATGCAATGTCAGTCACTATCTAATGTTCTCTTGATTACTCTTCTTGTGTTTTCACTCCTTAGTAGTGTTTCTGTTTTCTAATACTTCCACACCTAGTAACCCCTTGTGTCTTAGTGGCTTTTCTGCCTTGTTTAGGATGAACACAACTAAAAAAAAAAAACATACATTTATGTATCTAGTTTAATGATGATTTATTTCTTCTGCTATGTTTTTAAAATTCATTTCCACAAACTAGTTTGAGAGAAAAAGAAAATCCAAGCTGAAAATAACATTCATTTAGCAGTTAATAGGCTTATGGGCATATCATGTTGAAAGACCAGTTCTTGTACAATCAACAAAGTTGAGCAATGCTGAGCATAGTCAGTATGTAGTAGGTGACAGTTTCTTTTCTTGCACTTTTAGCCTGTGGAACTCTTTCTTATACTTGATTCCCTGATAGCTACAGTCTCCGAAAGTTTAAATGCAACATCAAGTGCCATCTTCTATCTTCCTAACTCCTACCCACCTCCCCAAATCTCATCAACTTCCCATCCTTTCTTCAGTATTCCCTGTACCCTTTTTTTTTTTTTTTCACTGTAACCTTATGTGCACCAGTGGCAGTTCTGCCTTGTTTGAGATAAAATGATTATAAAAAAAATTGGGAATACCAAGTTCTATATGCAGGTGATATCATGGATAACTGCTTGGTATTGGAAATCAGAAAAATGAGTTTCAATTCCAGCTGGATTCATTATATTTACTTGGTATTCAAAGGTATGACTCCACTTCTTCTACCCCCATCTCCTCCAGCTATCAGTTAATGAGCTAAACCTGTCACTAAATTATTATTACCCTCCACCCCACCAAAAAAAATTCTTAAAATGTAAAATTATTTTAGGGTTTTAAATAACATACAAAAGTTTGATAAGAAGTAAAAAAACAAATAAAAAATAGATTAGTATTTAATCTTGTATTTGTAAAATCATAAATGTCTATTAAGAGAAAAGATTTTTATTTTGATAATCAATGGGAACAATTTAACAGTTGCCATACTCAACCTGCCTAGATATGTGTTCATAGATTATTAAATTCAGAGTAGCATGTTTTTTTTTTGTTTTTTGTTTTTTTTTTCAAAGAAATTTTATGAAACTTATTTTAAATGATTAATATGTAGGTTTCTCATAGTTCAACAACTTTCCATACATTATTTGCTAAAGTAATTAAATTGCTAATTAGAAGACACAACATTAATTGCTTTAATTTGATTTGCATCTTGATACTAGCAAATATCCACAAGCTATAATTTATGCTGCATATAAGAGCATAGCTAAGTGATTAAAATACAAAACCAAAACTCATAATGCCTGCAGTACATTTATAGGTGTCAGGCAATGTATGCTTAATTATTAAAATCTGCCAAGATGAAGTTTTCTATCTCCAGAATCATTAATAGCCTCTCTTGTAGTCATCAGAGGTAAGCAAGATACCATATCCAAGAATTTGATTTGTATTTAAATTTTTTGAAGGTCTCATATAAGAGATTTATAACTTCAGGCAATGTAATGTCTATGATATCCAAGAAATTATTAGTAATATGCTGAGAAGTTCTTGGCTTTGACCCACTTCCCTAAATCTGATGAAATACTCTCCACCCACTCTGTATTTTGTAAATTATTTTCAGGCACAGTTCAAAATAACATGCTAAATAAAGTACCAGAGAAATAAATTTCTGAGTATATCATGACTTATTTTCTAGTGGTTACAACAGTAAGTCTTGTTTAGGCTATATGCCATGACATCTGTTAGAAATACTTTAGACTGAGCTCTTTTAGACTAGCTAGATGTTCTTTATTTAAATGTCTAGATGAATTCATTTCTGTCACAGGGGTTGTATTATTTACTCCACAACACTCCTCCTCTTTTGAGATTTCTTTTTATAAGTAAATTATTTTGTTTATTAGTATTCACCCACTCCACTTTTTGGCAGGTTCACCAACATACTGAACTTGGTAGTTTTTTGTTTTTCTTTAACATTTTGAGTTAACCTCTGTGTTTGTTTGATTTTTTGTACTTTTTGCCTTTTCTGGAAATCGTGATTGTACACTCAATGAATTATTGGGGTGTATTAAAACATCATATTGTACTTGCATAGGTTCTTCCTTACTTGCAAACCTTTCTTCAGTAAACCTTTTCTTTAGCTGATTGAAATGTCTTTTATGCTCCCATTTTTTTTCTTTTACCATATATATCATCTTTCCAATTCATGACACCATGAATGCCATCTTCCCACAAATTCTTTTCCTTTTTTATATACACTGAAAAACACTTTCTCACCAATTTTGAAAGATTTAGCATTTTTTTTCTCTGTTCTTATTCTTTTTATTTGACCTGGTAACTTGCTGAACACCAATTTTTCTTGCAAACATCAATTCTTACATTGGGATTTGGTGTTATCCAGTAAACTCTCAATAATTTTTGTAGTGTTTCTTTGCTTACTTTGTTATTACTTGCTTTTTCCAAAGCTCTCTTAAAAGTACCCACAAAATGTTCAGCATGTCTGTTTGACCTTGTATGATACAGCGAGATAGTAATATGTTGATTTGAGGATAATTTACAAAAATCTTCAAATTCATAAGCAGTGAATTGTGTACCGTCATCTGAGACTATAGTATTTAGAATGCCATATCTTGCAAACAGTTCATGTAAAAAATTCACTGTAGCTATAGAAGTAGTTTTTTTCTGCTTAGAAATCTCAGGCTACTTGGTAAAGCTATCTACTTACACAAAATAATGAGATCTGTTGACTGAATCTGCAAAATCTATATGCAGTTTTGACTACAGAATATTTGTCTTTGGCCAAGGTTGTATTTTTGTGGTAGGTAATTTTGCTGCCAGATCGCAACTCCCAAACATAGTGAGCAAGTGTTTAAGTCTGGATTCATTTTTTATTTCCACAATAAACTGATCTTGTACTGCTTTTACTTTTATTTCTTCCAGGGTAACTGGTAATTTTCATTACTACATTGCATAATATATTTTTAATTTCTGTTTCACTTTTTAAAGCTGCAATCACAGTATCCAGAAACATTACAGTATTTTTTTTATATCAATCTTGATAATCCATCTGCATATCCTAATTTTTTGAACTGTTGGTATTCCATCCTAAAATGGTAATTTAGTAAGATGGTACCCCAGCATTGTAATCTGTTTACTGTATGCTTAAGAATATTTTTTGAGCCATAAATTGATAAAAGATGTCTGTTGTCTGTTTGCAACCAAAAACTCCTTCCATGTATAAATTTGTGAAATTTTTCACTGCAAATATTATTACTTATGCCTCTTTTTCAATTTAACTATAGTTTTTTTTTCTGTTAGTAATAGCAAATGCAAAGCATTTCATGTTACTGTTATCATATTATGTAAAATTACTGCTCCTAATCCATAATCACTAGCATCTGAAGCCACTATAATTTCTGCTTTTGGATCATAGTGCACTAATTATAAGTCTAACATTAAATTTTTTATTTTTTTATTTCTTCAAACACCCAACACTTGTCAGTTCAATTCCACTTAATGCTTTTTTTAAAGCAAATTGTTCACTTGGACCAGATGGCATTGTAATAGAGATGCTGACAGCCTTAGACAATTTTGGTGTACACATAATTTCACAAATAATAAATGAAATCTACAACAGTGGCAATATACCAGAAGACGTAAGTAGATAGATTTTCATAGCACTTCCTGTGAAGAAGCCAGGTGCAAAGGAATATGAACTCCACTGAACAATCAGCTTAATGAGTCACAAAACGAAACTCATCACAGCAGAACCAGGCCAGAAATCAGATAAGAACAGTGGTTTTCTCAAGGACACTAGGATAAGGAATACAATAGTTATGCTTAGAATTATCAGAAAGGGCAATACAAATACAGGAGAACATTTGCCTGTGTTTCATAGACTGCACAAAGGCATTCGACAAAGTATGCCACAAAGACTCGATAGAGATGCTCGTCAACTTTGACATATTTGGGAAAGACACCAGAATAATTAAGAATCTGCACTGTCAGCAAACTACCTGCATTTGAACAGAAAATGAGTTCAATAGATATACAAAGATAAAAAAAGGTGTAAGACAAGGATATCTTCTCCCTATATCTATTCAACGTATACAGCAAGACAATTCAGAGAGCTGTAGAAGTCCTGCCAGGATTTGTCATCTGAACAATATAAGATATGCAGATGATGCAATGCTGATAGCAGACACAAAAAGGAAACTTCAAAACCTCCTACAGAAGAAAACTAAAGAAAGTAGAGAGAAAAGATTATATATAAACTGCACAAAAACTGAATGCATGGTCATCAGTAAAAAAAGGAGCCCAAAATGCCCACTACAGGACAGGGATACTAAAATCAAGCAGGTACAGAGATTTGAATACCCGGGAAGTGTTCTAACAGAGAACAGAAAGTGTGACACTGAGATCCAAAAGTGTATTGGCAGGGCCAAGAATGCATTCCAGAAGCTGAGTAGAGTATTAAGAGACTGAAAAATTTTGCTGGAAGCAAAGAGAGTACTGGATTGTGATGTGATGTCTGTTCTTCAATATGGCAGTGAATGCTCGACAATCTCCTCAAAGATGAAGGAAAAACTTGAAGTAACTGAAATGTGGTTCCACAGAAGGATGCTGAGGATATCATGGACCAAACATGTTAGCAATGACAAGGTTTTGGAGTGGATGCAAAATAAAAGGAAACATATTTTACATCAGAAAAAGACAGTTGAAATTTCTGGGACATGTAATAAGGGAGGGATTTTAAATATAATAGACTGGATAGAAGGAAGGAGAAACAGGGGGAAACAACATATGACATACTTGATGGATCTGAGTAAATTAATGGCTGAGAACGGGTGTTAAGTGTTACAAGGGTTAGAGAGATGTGGAGGGCCATGATCGCCTACGTCTTGAAGGGACACAGCACACAGAAGTTCAGTGGATCTCTCAAATTCTTCATATTAGGTACATAAATTTAATAATAGTTTGTTAGTCCCAGGATTGCTTGTAACCTAATAATGTTGGAGGAACCATATTCTTAATTGCACTTGCCCTTGATGAATCTGGTTAACAACCATTTTTGTCGATGATTTGTCTGAAGTACTTAATTTTAGTGAAAAACAATTCATACTATTTGTCACTGAGCTTGAACCTGTACTCAAGTATTTTTTCAAAAACTGTTTTTACATGCCCGCTATATTGTTCCTTAGATACACTTTTAATTAATAAAACATTCAGATAAACAACTACAAAATCACAATCTGTAAGTATGGTATCCATAGCTTGTTCAAATATGGCTGGAGCCACCTTTTAAACCAAAAGGAGGTTGAACTTATACAATCCCTTGTGCATCTTTATAGTTGTTAACTCTGAACATTCTTCAAACATTCTTGTTTGTGAATATACTTCAGAAAGATCCAGCTTTAAAAAAAAAAACTTTTCCACTATTTAACTTAAAAAAAAGTTCACTGGACTTGATAATGTGTAGTTATGGGGTTCTAAACAGTTGTTTAACTTTGTTGAAAAATCAGCACGAACATAAATTTTGTTATTGTTTTTCATTACATACACTAGTGGTGTTTCCTATTTTTGAATGGTCAATCTTTTTGATTACACCTGTACTATTGACAGTTGATTGATCCAGTTGTTTTAGTTTAAACATTGGCTTTGACCCTTTTTCCACTTGAAATTTTACTTTGAATTTGGAACACCAACCCAACTCATCCAACAGAACATCAGGAAAACATTTTTTCAAGTCTTCCTTTAAAAATTTTGTTTTATTATTGTTCTTTATTTATTTATTTATTTTTTAAACTGGTCGCTTGTCCACTTACATTTTTGCAATAAACATTTGTAGGTAAATTTGATAGCTCAAATAATTCCATCCAGTCAGTACTGAATATTTGTAGTATTTTTTACCACTTAAGCCTTAGTTTTGGCACACTTATGGAATGATATGTTACAAGTCATTTTTCCAAGGAAAAATCATTTCTTACCTGATATATTACTTGCAACTTTACAAGTCCTTTTTAATATAGGTTTTCTGTTTGCTTTCTTTGTGGCTTCATTAATTATGGTGATATCAGTACCAGTGTCTGGTTGCATTTTCGTATATGCAAATTTTCTTTGTTTTTTTTTTTTTTGTAATTATTTCTTCTGTCACAACACTGTGTAAGATTCTTTTTTCTATAAGAACTTTTCCTTGCACTAGTTTTACAATGTGACTTTTTATGTCCTACTTTTCCACACTTGAATTCTTAAAGAGACAGTTGCCTATGAGCTGTATTCTTCCACATTTGAAACATGGATTAATTTTTTGTATGTAAATTCTTTTTTACAAATTTCTTCAGTATTACATCCAGATTTTGGATTCTCTGGCATTTATCCAGTATTTCCTGTAGTATAAATTTATGATTCTGTTTTATTAGTTTTATTAGAATTTCACTCATATTTCTGCTCTCTCTCTCTCTCTCTTCTTATCACCCCCCCCACCCCCGGCTATTAACCCTTGAATGAAAATTAATCCTTTAAACATATCTGGAGTCAATTTGTTTAATCTGAATCTTTCACACTCCTTGTTTATGATTTCATTATATGTAACAAGATCTTTGTCTTTTTTGTTAGATTTATACATTTCCAACATGCATTAAAATAACAAAAATTTTTGTCAGAATATTTACTTTTTCTTCAAAACAAATTTCTCCTGGTTTTTGTGATAATACAAAATCAGTATTTTTCATGTTATACTAGTGCTAACTTTCTCAACAAGTCTTTTTTTTTCTCATGTCTTCCCCAGTTGCTGCATTCTTCTGAAAATTTGCACATAATGTAATTCCATCATCTAAATTGTATGTCAATTCAGATATGGCATTTGCCACAATGTCAGGAGTGAAAGAACTTGGGAGATTTTTCCTTTTCTTCAGAATTATTTCCATTAACTTTTGTTTCTGGAATTCAAACAACTGCTAATGTTGTTACTGTATTTTTACAAACTGAGCTAATATTTCTTCCATATTTAAAGAATGTCTTTTTCTCTATTTTTTCTCTTTTTCTTTGTTTACACACACCAAAGAGAAAAAAAATTAAACCAACGGGGTTCAAAATTCTCTTCATTACTGTTACCATATGCGTTGAAGCAAAAAGTTTTTTTTCTACTTGTTATAACTCTGTATGAGTTTTGATTTTCTCGACCATGCTGTTATAACTTGTTTGAATTTTGATTCCTTGTCAACAGTCTTATTACTCGTTTCCTAGCAGTTATATTAAGTCTTGCTTAAGCTACTTGCCATGCCATCTGTTAGAAATACTCTAGACTGACTCCAACCTCATATCATTGCTGCCATAGAAGGATTGGCCTATTTTTGACTCACTTGTGTTTCTTTATTTAAAAGTCTAGACTAGTTTATGTATCATCGGTGATGTATTAGTTCCTCCACAGCAGGGAGCAATCAGAATTTTGTACTCCAAAGGGTTATGTAAAAATACATGAATTATTTTTCTTGTATTTTAAAGCACTTTCATGTGCAATAGATAAAGATGTTAATATAGGCGCTTATATTAAAATTATTGTAAAATCTTTGAGGTTGTATATTGACACATTCAGGGGATATTATAGTGTTTGGTGAGATTTATAAAGTAGTGAATATAATTTTACTAGATTTATAAAGAAAGTTTCAAAGCAGTGATTTCATGTTTGTGCATATGACACTAACCCTAAAAATCTAATTAAATGCTAGTAAGTTTCTGCTTTAAAATGTCATACTGACAACAAGTAACAAAAATATGAGAATAATTTTATATTACTCTTTGAGTTAACATTGCAAGTAAAGCTTTAAAACAACTTTAGTATAATAACCAGTTGCTGATATGCAAGACTTTTTATCTACTACTCCCAAATATATTTTGCAATATATTCTTTAATCATGTCTCATTCGTTATCATATTCCTAGACTTTGACATCAAGCTGGTTTAAGAGTGGTGTATAGTGTATTTTTTCTTTTTGTATGCCATTTTTCAGAATTGTACTTGTTGAAGGCAAATGACATTTAAAAAATTTCTAATGTAAGGTTATGTACAGAAACATTTCTAAAATTCTGATTAATAACAATATATGAGACATGATTTGTAGAATAATAATGAAATTTAATTAGTTTCAGAAAACATGTTCTTCGTATACAATTTATTTTGTATAAGCTTTCCAACTTCTAAATTGGTTTTTGGAAGAAAATGATGCATTGAAAAAAATTCCATTAATTTTAACTTTTTAGATATCTGCATATTTTGAATGAAATAGATTTGGCCTCTGTTTTTTTTAACTTTCTTTTTATAAGTTTCTTTTCAGAATATCTTCACATATATATATATATATATATATATACCTTCTTTAATTTACTTTGAATTCAGGTAAGGGAGATTTTTTTCCCCCCTGCCTGAAGTGAAAATTCAGCAAATTATAAGAAGGGGAAGTTTTGGAAGTTGCAGGCAGATTAAAAACAAAGTGGTGTTAGTGTGGGGGGGAATGTTTGACTTTAAATGCCTGTTTCCATTTAGTGACTGAACAAGTTTGCTATGTAAGTTATACAATTGTTGGAAGTGGGTGAGTCTCAAATTCAAAATACACAGAGGTCGGCGGAGGTGATGATGAATTGCTATCTTTTCTTAACATAAATTCTGACAAATAAAGAAAAGCTCTTTATGATGTTAATCTTTAATGTTAGGTCAAGTTTCAATTCTTTTTTAATAAAATCCTTGCATAAAGCCTTGACTGGAAGTCATGAGTTATCTCCCTCTAACCCTGCAAGTTATTTGTTCACCACTGCTGTAGACTGGTATTGAACTCACAACTCTAAGAGTCCAGTCAAGAACTAACATCTATATCCACTCAGCCATTACGCAAAAAATGAGGATGATATACCCCAGTGATTGTTATAAAGGGTTCAGTTCGAAATTCCTAGCACCTGAAGAAAGCCAGAGCATACAACAGCTGAAACATTGTACAAATGGCAACAAAGATGAGGACAATAGTCTGAATAATATAAATACTGTAAATACTACCTCATCTCAGAAATATAGGCAAAAACTTGGCTTAATCTATTGTAATATAAATAAGAAATTGTAAAAGTTGTAAATTTTTAGTTACAGTGCCTATTTTACAATACAACCAATTTTTCTAATCTAATAAGTTTGATTCTCACTGAGTGCTCTGTTGTGTTAAGCTAAGCTTAATAAATATCTGATCTTAAGTCTACTGAAGTAATGCCTGAAGGAAAAGCTTGAATCCAACTCTCCCTATGCTGTCTCCTTGCCAATTATCTTGACCATAGACCTGTCATTGACATACCACATTGGTAGAGTGAATGCATAGGCAATCCACTTTTCTTTACTTGCTAAAAGTAGTGGTATCAAAATGGCCACTTTATCTATTGTTAGCCTTAACAGATAAAAGCTAGTCAATTATAGAGAATACATATAATTATTCCTGTTTACAGATTTCTTATTTATAGTATTAAAGTGTTGCATAAGCTGGTCTTTGTTTAAAGTTGTTTTCTACTTGATCCTTGAATAAATGGTGATGAGTAGAAGCATTGTTAATAAATTAATAACCTTCAAGCAGATATTTTACTATTAATAAATTTTCTGTGTGGACTTTTTATCACTCTGAGAAAAAAAATGACCTTTTGTTATGTCCTCTTATGGAATTTTGTGCACGAGAAAGAGTATGTAAGCAACTGCTTCAAGAATTATTACATATTAAAAAGGCTACAATATATTTACTGTGTTAGTAAACCTTACATCATTGCTGCAATAGGCTGATTGGACTTTATTAATCAGTTAAGTGCCATACATGATACACGCTTTGGGCGATCATGTCTCGAAAGAGACATGACTGACTGGGCAGAAGTTTTTCCCGCAGTAGGTTGCTATTGCTTTCTGCGGTAGACTGGTTGCCAGCCAAGGCTATAGAATCCAGTCCTATTATTTAACCCATAACAGGAGAAAAGAGATTGATTAATACCTTCCCCAAGGGTATTTGCGTGTAAGTGAATGCATGGATTCAACTGGAATTCACTCGGCTCGCTGATTTGTCATTTCAAGTTGATCATTTTCTATAAAAAGATTTAAGCCATATTCATTAAATAGCATTTGTTCATTCAATGAAAGTTATGTCATAAATTCTTTGTGAAGATCCAGTATAAATGGATTTCATTTTTTTTTTAATCTGGCATATTTTTTTTTTTATTACTTCAAACCTAGCTGAGAGTGGTCAAAGCATACTAGTGATTCCTCTTATAAAGTGGGATGCAGGTTTGAATCCTGCTGGAGAGCATATTTTCTTTATCAATTTTTCTTGAGTGTGCACCTTGGTAGACAAAATAAACACCGTTTAAAAAAAAAATAAACAGAGCATCTATTCAGATACAAGTATTGACTAAAAGTAATGTTTGAAGTAATAATGCTATTCATCTCAAGGTTCTTGACAAAATCCAAAGTAGAATCTGCAATGTAATTGGTCCTGAATTGGCATCTTAACTTCAATCACTTTCTCACTGACACGACATGGCTTCCCTCTGTCTTTTCTACAAATATTTTCATGGCAACTGCTCTGGTGAGATTTTTTCCTGAGGCCTGTCAAATTTAAGCTTGTTACTAGAGTGGCATCTAGGTCTCTCCCCTTTACCACTGAAATAGTTAAATGTAACTGCCACTTCTACTCTAACAGTTTCTTTCCTCACACTTTCCTACCTGTGGAACTCCCTTCTGTTTACTTGCTTTCCTGATAGCTACAATCTCCAAAAATTTAAATGCAACATCAGTTGCCATCTTCTATCTTCTTTAATCTCATTCATTTATTATTCTTTCTTCAATATCTCTTGTAACCAATCGTTTCTCTCACTGTAACCTCCTGCAAACTAGTGGCAGTACCACCACCTTGCTTGAGGTGAAATGATTAAAAAAAAAGTAATATGTATACACGTACAATAATTGTAATAATAGACGTTAACTTCTAAAGAAACATTTCGCCTTCATTGATCAAATAACTAGTGCTGCTTTCAGATTAAATTTATAGAATTTTCCACTTAAGACAATCTTTCAGGGAAATAGGTTTCTGTTATTGCTCTTTGATGGAGTCTTTTTTCCTAACCTTTAATTTGAAGTAGTGGGGAATGTTAACATCTTGATTATGTAATTATTTTCTCTTCAAGTTACATATGATATCCATTTTAGCTGTTGCTCCTGTTCAAAATTCTCAAGTGATATGGTTTCTATTATCTAGTACAGTTTTTTTTTGATTTTGTTTGTGATTCTGTAGCACCAGTTCATAAGGTTCGAAGAAGGATAGTTTTCACCAAGATCCACAGGCTTCCCTTGCTTAAAGCAATTTTTAACCATTGATCTCAGAGAGCAGTTGTATATAGCTGATAGTTTAGATATTCCTGAACTGGTTTAGTGCCATGCATGATAGCCATTTGAAAGTCTTGATCTGATGAGGCTATTTAGAAACATGACTTGATTTTTTAGATGAATGTTTTGGTTTTGTAGCAATTTGTGATGTTGAGTGCATCCTATTATTTATTCAATTTCTTTATTTCCTATACTAACTTTGTTATATCTGATCTATGCAAGTAAGCTGAGTTGAATTTAAATTCTATGCTGCTGTTTGCTCCCCATTATGTCCTGTATAATGGTGTACCATGTATCGAGTACTGAAGCTGCAAGATATACTGGACATAAGACATATGCCAAGATATTTGAAGTGTTTGGTATTTACTGATTTTACATCCTGAATTTTTAGGATGGATTTAGAGTTGGTGCCATAAGTGCTTTCATTCCAATTCCAGATCATTGTTTCTGTTTTGGAAAGGTTTATTTTGAGTCTTATTCCTTGGAAAGGTTTATTTTGAGTCCCATTCCTTGGAACACTTGGTAGAAAATGTGGATTCTTCTATTTTTTTTTTTTTTCAAAGATCAGTTTTACCCCTATAAAGGCCTATCTTATTGACAATATTCCCCCCATCATCATCATCATCAGTACATTGACCTTGGGAGAGAAAGCAGGGTCATTGTCTTGTATTGGTAGATTTGTTTCGGATGTGCTATAGAATATTTGAATGATCAATGCCCATCTCTTAATATATATGCTTGTAAATATGCAGAGCATAGTCTAGGAAAAGATGAAATAAACTGGGACTCTAATTTCTGCTTTGTCATACTCCTGGTAAAGTTTGAAATATTTCCGTATTAGGGTCCTTTCCAGATATGTAAAATTTGGTAGACCAATTAAGTTCCTCGATTAGATCAATCCATTCAGTGGATTCGGAACTTGAAAGGCGGTTTCTAATGGATGTGAAGAGGAAGTCTATTAATGTTGTCATATGATGCTGTGAGGTCAACATAGAAGGTATACAATTTCCTTTCAGCGAGGTATGCAATTTCCTGGAGTTGTTTATATGCCATAAGAAACACTGGTGATTATACTTTTAAGTACAAATTGACATCACAATGCAAAAAGTGCCTTGGCTAGTTTCTATAATGTTTACATTAAAGATCAACTTTTAAATATTGTTCACTAATTTACTTATAGTGTCTTGAACATAAGTATACATCAATTTTGGGTTTGGATTGGCAAACTACTTTGATTTCCTTTCAGTTATCTGTTGAATGAAAGAATGTTAATGATATTCAATGTCTTTGGACAAAGAAAGAATCTTTCTGGATGACTCATTGATATTTGCTAAAATGAGTTTATTAATCTTTCTGTTGTTTTGAAAGGAGAAAGTTCTCTGCAGTAAAAATACTGCTTGTTAAAAGATTCTTTGATATTATTAACAGAAATTACAACTGTCAAGAAAAGTGCATATTGATGATTGGAAATTATTTTAAACTGTAACCTTGACATGCATACTCCAGATTTTATTAAAGATGAACCAAGACATGAAACCATTTGTTACTTTGTAGTATTTAATGTTTTCTTAGATAACTTTGTCATTTTTACTATTAGTGTATATTTCTATGGCAGAAATTTTTTTATTGTTTTAAAAATCTATTTTTAGAATTTTAATAAAACCCAAACATAAAACTGACAGAAAGTATTAAAAGCTGTTTATTTTATTAGATTGCTTATTCACAAGAATAATTTTATATTTAGAAGTTTATAAAAATATGTAAACCAAAATGCAATATTTTATTATTTACCATATTATAAAGAAATAGCTATGACATTTTTTTATTTTTATAAATTCATAAAAATGTCTGTGAATTTCAGAACAAAATTTAAATGAAGACATAACAAAGTTAACTGTAAATATAAATAAAAAAATGCCTTTTCCAGACATTTCATTTATTTGCTCTCACCTCATAAATTCACGAAAATAGTTTGCAAATATTTAGATCTATACTTTTTCTTTGAGAATTAACAACAAATGTTAAGCATTATTTGTTTATTTATATGAATAGTATTTAATACTTTTGTTGTCAATTCTCAAAAAAAGAATAAGTCCAGTTTCATATATTTAGGTTTTACAAAAATTCTAAAAATAAAATTTTAAAACAATAAATATTGCTGAGGCAATATACATCAATGTCAAGAGAAAAACTGTCCCTTTGACAAGTTTCTTTATTATTGTGGGGTAGGGTAGCAAATATTAAACTTGTCCAATAGAGTTTATCTCCCTATCCTCGAAAATGTTTGATTCACATTTAGGAATTAGTTATTAAAGAACCTTTACACATTTTTTTAATATACAGGGTGTTTAAAAAAAATGTACTCACACTTTGAATGATGAGAAAACCTTTATTTATGAACATAGAGTGAAATGGAATAGCTTTGAATACAGAAGAAAAATGTAATTGAAGAATCATGTTCGCAAATGTTCAAATTGATGACCATTATTGTCCAGACAATGCTGATAACGCGCACAAAGGGATTCGCAAATGACACAAAACAGGTCATTAGGAATATCGCGACATTGTCTTTCAATTTCCAATTTCAAGGCATCAATTGTTCTTGGTTTGGTGCGAAAAACATTGTCTTTGAGATATCCCCACAAAAAGAAGTCCACGCGTGTAAGGTCTGGGGAACATGCAGGGTATTCAATGGTACCCCTTCGTCCAATCCATGTGTCTGGAAAAGCTGCATCAAGGTGAGCTCGTACATTGTGATGGTAGTGGGGAATTGCTCCATCTTGCTGAAAGTAAATCTCGCTGTCATCACCAAACATCTCTGAAAATTGTGGACTGACAAACTCCTGAAGCAAGTTGAAGTAACTCTCCTCAGTGACAGCTCCGTTAAAAAAAAATGGTCCTATGATGCCCAGTGTGGATATCTTGCACCACACTGTTACTCCTGGTAAGTTTACATGGTGTTCAAGTGTTACATGAGGATTTATAGGACCCAAGTATGTGCAATTATGGCAATTAATAGAGCCATTTAATTTGAAGGTTGCCTCATCGCTCTGCACAGTTTTGTGTGGAAACCCTGCATCTTCTGCACATTTCGCCAGGTACCATTCACAGAATTGAACTCTCTGGTCAAGATCATCTTCACTGAGAGCATAGATTAGTTTGGAATATAGCATTTCCAGTGCAGACACTTCATGATGCGATAGACGCTATCTTTTGAAATGTGAGTTTCCCGACCAGTTTGTCGAAGTGATTTCTGTGGTGATTGAAGGAGTGTTTCCTGCATCTGCTCTTCTTTTCCAGGGCTTGTATATGTCCGTGGTCATCCAGAACATTTCTTGTTGATGTTCTGGATGGTTCTATCTACTTCAAATTTGTCTCTGATGTGAGCAATGGTTTGGCACGTTGGTGGCGGTTTTGCGAATTCCTTTCTGAATAATCTTCATTGACGTTTTCGGTCTTCCAATAACATTTCAGGACAAACTTCCTCTCTTCCAAACTAAGTTGTTTTCTTGCCATGCTGTGATTAATTAATTAAACCTGCATAAAAAGCAAAAAAAGCATGTTAGAGACAGTTAAAGTGTGAGTATATTTTTTGAGACACCCTGTATAAATTGTCTTTGCTTAAAATAATGTGGTTTTCTGTATGTTACACTTCTACAATAAATTGACTGTAGATTTCAAAGATTAAAAGATTTGCTCAAAGCTATTATTCAGAACAGATTTAAACAAACCATGGCATTGTATTTAGTAAAGGAATCAATATATTTAGTTGCAGACTTGAAATAGTGGAATTGCCTGGATTTTATATAAACACTTTCAATTAACTTATCTCTTGTTAGCTCATTAGTATTTGATGATGGCATTCCTATTTAGAAAAAAGGAAATCATAAATTTCTGAATTAGAAAAAAAGTTATTGAAATATCAAGCTTTTCACCATGTAGTAATATCTGACCATATAAAAGTTTCTAACTTCTAATGTCTATGAAGTTAGATGTCTATAATATCAAACTGATAAAATCAGGGAAAAATATTTCTCAGAAATATTCGTCGGGAGAAAAAAATAACTCAACTTACTCTCTCTCTCTCTCTCTCTCTCTCTCTCTCTCTGAATTAAAAGGCATATTTCTTTTATTGATTTAATGTCCTTTTATTTTGACATATATCGCTGGATGTGTTTTTGGAAAAAAATTTTTGAATGAAAATTTACATTATTCAACTAAATATCTGAAAGCACTCTTGGTTCAGTCATTAATTATGGATATATAAAGCTTATGAAATGGCAGCTCAAAATACCTTTTTGGTCATATGGCAAAAAGGTCAGCAAGCAGCTTAAAAATGATTTAGGAGTGAAAGTTTGTTAATGACTATTGAGACTCCGACTGAAAATTAGGTATGATGCACTTGACAAAATAATGACTAACTTGTGATGGTAACATCTTGGCACTTCTAAACTGTATTACAGTGCCAAATAGGGATTGTTTTTTTTTCTCATTCCAATTTTGACCCATTTAGTGTTGCAAAGGAGATTTATTTATTTTTTTAAGATCTTGGTTGTACTAAGAAGTGTTTAGCACTACATAAATAGATATTTCCAGTAGACAAATGTGGATAACTAAAGTTGTCTGTATGCATATATAAGAATAGTTCTGATTTCCATAAATTATTTTCATCTCTTGTTTTATTTTAATATGGAGATATATATTTGCTGACCTTGTTTGTCTGACGGTTGCAATAACATGAAACTCAGATTTACAATTCCCTGAGTGCAGTTTGGTGCTCATGATATTAGTATTTGTCTCTATTTCTGAGATGAAGTAGTATTTACATTATTTGAACCATTGTCCTCATCTTTGTTGGCATTTGTATGATGTTTTGGCCGTTGTATGCTCCGGCCTTCTTCAGGTGCTAGGAATTTCGAACTGAACCCTTTATTACAATTACTGGGATATAGTAGTAGTAGTGCCTCTTCCAAAAGAGGCATTACTACACAAGGAATGGAGTTCATATACCCCAGTGATTGTAATAAAGGGTTCGGTTTGAAATTCCTAACACATATATATGTGTGTGTGTGTGTGTGTGTGTGTTTTAGGCATGACTCTGAGTTTCATGCATTACTGCAATTTTCAGGTGCTTATCATATATACTGGCTTATTTTTTTTATTTGAATTATTATGCATATATATATATATATATATAAACAAACAGTGTTGGCAACTATAAAAAATGCTCACAAATCATTCAAAAAGATTAACAGAATATTTTAGTTTTAGAACTCCTTCAGGTGTAGTGCAATGTCACAGGATGTTAAAATAAAGGTAATTCAATCGTTTTCCTTGAACTTTTTATTATGTACATCAGTCTGTTTCAGTATCATTTCCATAAGAAAAGGTAAGATTGGGAAAAAACAGGGTGCAAAATGATATTTTGGTAGTACTGGATGGTGGCACTCTCGAGAATTTTCCTTCTGAATAAATTGCTTACTCTTTTTAGTGTGGCATTATTTTAAATCGAAATTATGGTCGATTTTATTTCTGATTATTATTAGTGATGTCTCTTTTGTGTTCATATATATGTTTTTTTAGATTTCTACTTGTTTCTTCGATGTACATTAAGAAATAATTTTGACAATTTATTTTGTATATACCTGTTCATTATTATGATTTTGTTTTTTTAGATCTGACAATGTCCATAATAGTTTTCGAGATCGTTGTTACTATATGTGTGTTTTTTAGATGGGATAAATTGTCTTGGGTAGTAGATGCAATGGAGTTGGTGTGTAGTATAATGTATCTGTTATTGTTTAGATTATTATTGTTAATAATGTTGCTTTTGTTGTGGTTGTATATATTATGTGAAGAAGAAAAATACATAGAAAAACATTCAGAAACTTACAGTATCCATATCACTTTATTCATAATGCAAAAAGAAAGGCACATAATATATATACAACCAAAACAACTCTCAGAAAACTACACATATTTCTTTCATTGGCATTTTGTTTGTGTGTGTATATACACACACACTTACAACATAGGCCAAAAGTAGGTACAGATTTTTTAACATTTTATTACATTTAAATTTATTTATTACAGTTACATTTGTTTAACACTGCTTAATCTCATAAGTACTTGAAATGTTATCCTTCAACCTTGCAACATTTCTTGAACTTTGCCAGAATACTTCAACTGACACTAAATCGGTCAAGTTTCGATCCCGGCCAGAAGCAAGTAGATATGTCTAGCCACACTGATGAGCTGTGATACAGCGAAACGGGCTTGTATGTAGATGACTAATATAGGATTGTGGTGCATTGGATATCGGCTCAGAATGAGAAATCGGGGAGCCGAGTTCGAATTCCAGCCGAATTCATTGCATTCACTTACGCGCAAATACCCTTGGGAAAGGTATTAATCCGTCTATTCCTTCCAGTTATGGGAACACAATACAACACAAATTATGATCTGCATTATTGTCAATAAATGCTTCCAAGATTAACTTTTTTTAATTCATCTACTACATGGAGATTTTCCTCATAAACTTTATTCTTTACTATGCTCTCTTAAAAAAGGTGTCCATTAGTGCTAAGTCAGGTGAATAAGGCCGTCATTCAATGCTGTCACAAAAAGTCATCTATAAACCCTCTACAATCCTAAGCATGGCAAACAGCTATCTAAAACTACTCAACATTTTTTCATCAGCCTAATACACACACGCACGCACACAAGGTAGGCCAAAAGCACCTTGCCAGAATACTGTGACGCACACACACAGTACAACACGAATTCTGATCCACACATGTCAATAAATTCTTCCAAGATGAACTCTTAAGCAACTGTGTGGAGATTTCTATCATAAACCTTATTAGTTTCTACACCTCCCCAAAAAGTCCATTTGTGATATTTCTGATGAATATGGCAGTCATTCAATGTTGCCACATTTTCCAATCCAACATCACAGGAAGGTTTGGTCAAGGTAGTCCCTTAATACCAAAGCATAATGAGGAGGTAGGTGCTCCATCTTTTTAAAAAAGTATTTTGACAAACTTAGCTCTGGTTCTGAATAGTGGCACTATCATCTTTTGCATAGTGCATAATCAGTAGCCAATTAAGGGCAGTGCATTCAAGCTGTTGGTCCTAATGACTTGTGACTTCGTTCTAGCACAGCTATCAATAGCTTCTGGACAATTTTACTTACAAGGTCAACCAGTGGTATGGTTTACAGACACTCCCCAACAGTATCATATGCTGGAATTATTTCCCCCAGGATGATATTATCAAAAAGTTATCTTGACAAATTAACCATGGTTCTAACCACTTAACCTCATGCATATGTGTACACACACACACACACACACACACACACACACACACACACACACACACACACGAATATGCAGGTGGTGTAATGAGTAGTGGTTTGGAATGAGGCTTCAGCAAGGTGAGTTTAAATTTGTCTAGTATGTTATATTCACTTTAGTACAAATAATCTTGGGAAAGACATGAATCCATCTCTTCCCATGACTATGGGTTGAATTGTTTAGCAATCAGTCTAGGAGGACAACTCTGAATTCAAAATCTGAGAAGGGCTGATGGATGCCTTGTGGCAGAGTATGTGCACATTTTATTCAGTTCTGAAAAGTGTAGATGATTTTGGCACAAGCTTTCACTACAATAATCAGATTACATGTACCGAGTAGTCTGGCTAATTAGGTCTAGGAGCTTAACTTTTGAACCCTTAAATATTGAAGATGCTTGAAGAGTTCATCATGTAGTGAACTGTAAGCAGGAATTTTCATTTTTGATTGTTTGGCATATACCACTTTAATGACTGACTTTTTAAAAAAGATTGGATAACTATGAATCAGTATTTATGATTCTGAAATTGTTAAAAGAAGACAACATACAACTTGCTTGAAGTTAAAAAGAAATTTTCTAATATCATTAGTTATTATACTCTTTTTCTTAGATGATAACAATGCTTATATATTTATTAATAATAGTACATGATATGGTATAAAGATTCTCAGTTTAGGATAGGTATTTCATTGCACCGATGGCTTAGGGAGTAGAGACTCCGACTGACACCAAATCGGTCAAGTTTCGATCCCAGCCAGAAGCAAGTAGATATGTCTAGCCACACTGATGAGCTGCAATACAGCGAAACAGGCTTGTATGTGGATGACTAATATAGGATTGTGGTGCATTGGATATCGGCTCGGAATGAGAAATCGGGGAGCCAAGTTCGAATTCCAGTTGAATTCATTGCATTCACTTACACGCAAATACCCTTGGGAAAGGTATTAATCCATCTATTCCTTCCAGTTATGGGTTAAATAACAGGACAGATTGGGTTTTATAGCTTTTGTTGGCAACCAGTCTACCGCAGAAAGCAATGGCAACCTACTGTGGGATAATCTTCTGCCCAGTCTGTCATGTCTCTTTCGAGACATGATCGCCCAAAGCGTGTATCACGTATGGCACTTAACTGACTGATTTCATTGAATATGACTCATTTGAAAGGAATATTTTAAACTTGAATCAAAGAAGAAAAATGATCTTTAACGAGTTTTGTGAAATATCTAGCATTAAATTAGTATGGAATCTATAACATTTTTAGAGAAATTCATTAAAAAATTGTGGTTTACTCAAGTTTAGCTTAATTTTTGGCATGAGTGTGAGTCACTCAGTGAATATCAAACTTACTCAGTAATAATGATCAACCTGATTAACTCTCTAACCAACACTGAGGCAATAAAATTATTCCGAACTTTAGAAGTATTCAGAGTATTAGAATAGCAATCAATTAATTTGACATACCTTTCAGCCATAGCCATATTATTAACTATATTTTAAAAAGGTAAATTCTAACTTCAAATTAAGAAAAAAGAAGATCCTTTTGAAATGAAAAGGTTGCTAACTCTTGTTTGAAATTTACCTTTTTGTTAATTTTGTTCTACTAAATGTTACGTTATCTTGCATTGTAAATTAATTAGTCTGTTATTTTGTACATTTACTCTTTCTCACTATCATACTTTCATGTACCATAAAATATTCCTGTAAGAAACCTTACACATTTAATTTTTTTTTTTTTTTTATAAGCGTTTCACCCCGAGCAAGGCATGTCACTGCCACTACTGCGCAGGGGGCTACATAGAGTGGAGAAAGGATGATTAAATATAGGAAATGTCAGAGGGTGGGTGATAGGCGGGTAAGGATACTGAGAATGAGGGTTTGGTAAATGAGTGTTCTGAGAATAATTGGGAGTTAGTGTGATAGGAGGTGTCTATTGACCCTACATTTAAACACCTGGTGATTGTAGCTGTCAGGAAAGCAGACTTGTAGAAGGGAGTTCCACAGGCGGGAAGCGTGAGAAAAGAAGCTGTTGGAGTAGAATTTACGGTTACATCTTATTTGTTTAACTGTAAAAGGGTGGGACCTAGTTGCTAATCTAGTATCTCGTGTAAATTCGTGCTTAGGTGGCACCAGTGATCTAAGCTTATCGGAGCAGAAGCCATGAAAGTACTTGTAGAATAGGCACAGGGAAGCTACATCACGCTGGTGTGAGAGCGGCTGCAGCCGGTCTGCCAAGTCAGTATCAACCACGTTACAGATCCTCCTTTGTATTTTGTCAAGAAACCCAAGGAGAGCAGCAGGGGCACCCGACCAGATATGGCAGCAATATTCAATACACGGGCGGATGGTAGATTTGTATATGTGCAGAATAGATTCAGGTGGGAAAAACTTCCGGGCCCTGCACAGAGAGCCAACTTTCATAGCAGCAGATTTGGCAATGGATTCGATATAGTCATTCCATTTGAGGTTCGCTGAAAGTGTAAGGCCAATAGATAATCCCTAAACTGGTGACTGATAAAAATGCTAAAAAAGAACATTATTTTATCTTTAAAATATGTAGTGTATTGAAACATCACATGAATAAGGCTTCACAAGTTTTAATTTAAGCTATTTTTTTAAATAAATAAACTTGTTCTAAGTTCTGTTAAGTATTACTTACACTAACTTCAGATATATTTTCCTTTTCTTTTTAATTTCATTTTTGAAATTTTTTCATACAGGGTTTTTTGAAGAAAAAACATGTTTTACTAGATTTGACATTGAATTAACTATGTTTTATAATACATACTTTCATAGAGATCCATAACAACGTTAAAATAAATATATATTCTTTTCTTTCACAAAATTTCTTAGAAAGTCATGAAATATATGGGAATAATGCTAACACTGACCAACCAAATAACTCCTCTCATTTTTGCCTTTTTTTTTCCTTCTCCTTGGCACCTTATTGACCTAATTACTACTTCAAACACATAGTGAGCCTACTAAATTATTTAATTTTTAAATAAGGCAGTGTTTGAGGTAAATATCTCAGGTTAATAGATAAATAAACTAGTGACTAAGAAAAAGGTTTTATGCTAAAAAAGATCATTATTTTTTTAAAAAGTAGTGTATTGAAACGTCACATGAATAAGGCTTCACAAGTTTTAATTCAAACAAATGTTTCTTTAAAATAAATAAACTTGTTCTAAGTTCTGTAAGTATTATTTACACTAACTACATATTTTCTTTTCTTTTTAATTTCATAAAGAAAGAAATAAAATCATTTTTATGAAATGAGCAATGTCTCCATCTTATTCTAAATCTCCTTATTGTGTTATAAAGTTTTTCCATTTAAGAATTTTTCTCAGAATATTTTTTCAAAAATAATATTCGATATAATTAAGTGTTGAATAAAAATTTTTTTTACATGCTACAACTTTTTGATATTGCATATGTATGTGCATTTTTTACAAAACTCATAAAATTAAAAGTTAATACTCTGAACTTTGCTATCTGAGAGGAGGATACTGCAACAATTTTTTTTTTTTTTTTTTTTTATAAGCGTTTCACCCCGAGCAAGGCATGTCACTGCCACTACTGTGCAGGGGGCTACGTAGAGTGGAGAAAGGCTGATTAAATATAGGAAATAACAGAGGGTGGGTGATAGGCGGGTGAGGATACCGAGAATGAGGGTTGGGTAGATGAGAGTGTTGTGAGAATAGTTGGGAGTTAGTGTGATAGGAGGTGTCTATTGACCCTACATTTAAACACCTGGAGATTGTAACTGTCGGGAAAGCAGACTTGTGGAAGGGAGTTCCACAGGCGGGAAGCGCGAGAAAAGAAGCTGTTGGAGTAGAATTTACGGTTACATCTTATTTGTTTAACTGTAAAAGGGTGGGACCTAGTTGCTAATCTAGTATCTCGTGTAAATTCGTGCTTAGGCGGCACCAGTGATCTAAGCTCATCGGAGCAGAAGCCATGAAAGTACTTGTAGAAGAGGCACAGGGAAGCCACATCACGCCGGTGAGAGAGCGGCTGCAGCTGGTCTGCCAAGTCAGTATCAACCACGTTACGGATCCTCCTTTGTATTTTGTCAAGAAGCCCAAGGAGAGCAGCAGGGGCACCCGACCAGATATGGCAGCAATATTCAATACACGGGCGGATGGTAGATTTGTATATGTGCAGAATAGATTCAGGTGGGAAAAATTTCCGGGCCCTGCACAGGGAGCCGACTTTCATAGCAGCAGATTTGGCAATGGATTCAATATAGTCATTCCATTTGAGGTCCGCCGAGAGTGTAAGGCCAAGGAGGCGTAGTATTTTACTCTCTGGGAGGCTAGCCTGTCCCATGCTAATGGGAGGTAGATGCGATTGTCTATGGTGATTAGTTGATAACAGCTTTGTTTTGGAGGCATTGAAATTTACCAACCATTTCCTACCCCAGGTCACTACGGATTGGAGGTCCCTTTCAAGTACAGCAGTGAGGTTCACTTTGTCGTCCAGACCTGGTTTCTGATCGATGCGGGAGTAGATTGTTGTGTCGTCGGCATACATGCCAACTTGGGATCTAATGGTGTCGGGGAGATCATTAATGTAGATCAGAAAGAGCGTGGGGCCTAGGATAGAACCTTGAGGGACGCCCGCGTAATTACTGGAAGTATTAGGAGACAGAAATCCATCTCAACTCCTGAATCATTTACAGACTTCGTCTGGCAATACATTGGATAACGGTAGTGTTTTATGACATTTTATGACACAAATTTATAGGAAAGCTACCACAAATGGTGCTGGTATCCTTAACAGGAATGGTAGAAAATGTACCCATGAATAAGCTGTGTGGTACGGCTGATAAATTAATGTAAGTCATGACCTAAAACAACCTAGTTGCAAGTACATGAACTCCGAATGATGACATCACATAAATACAAGAAGAAAACAAATTGGAAATGCAAATGGTTCATTTAACTTAAACAATTGCAAAGAGACTAACATTGCAGTTTGTTGAAAAGCAGACAATGATACAGGAGCAAGGAAGTAGCGATATCTGTTACTACCACAAGAGATTCAGTGATAGGAATGCAAAATGCACAACTCATTGTAGTTACAAGTCCCAGGGAAATAAATAAGCTAACAATCTTCATTGGTGAGACATGTTGGCATTTTAAACACAAGTTGACTCTTCCACTTAATCGACAGAAATTCAAAAACAATATTCCTGATCGATAATGGAGCACAAATCTTAGCTTTCCAATCAAACAAACCCAGGAAAACTTGCATTATGAGCAGTAAATGGTTTGATTATCCTCACATGTAAACATAAATGCATGACACTTAATTTGTCACTATGGTGTGATTTTCAGTGGACTATTATGTACCATTATGATCTGTTAATTGATATTAAAAGATGACAATTGATTGACATCAAATCTATTGGCTGCCTAAAGTCTGTGATATTTAGTTCCAAAGTGGCATCAACCAAAGAAAACTCTGAAGTTTTGCAAATATTGTCTAATTATCATGACATTACGGAACCAAAATTCAACACCCTGTGAGAAAACGACATCATACACTGCATTGAAACTAGTCCACATGTCTTCTCACAACATTGTCAACTTTCCCCAAATAAACTCAAGATTACTAAAAAGGAATTCCAGCACTTAGAAAACCTTGAAAAGTGAGTGGTATTCACTGCTACATATGGTACTAAAACAGAAGTCATACTCATGGAGACCTTATAGTGATTGCCACAAACTGAATGTGATTACTCTTCTGATAGGTAACCAATTGCTAATATTCAATATTTACCAGCAAAATATGTGAATCTACTACCATCAGATACCTGTAGAGGACTCTGACATGAATACAGCCATTATAACACCATTTGAGCTTTACACATTTTTATAGTTAGCATTTGGACTACAGAATGCAGCCCAATCCTTTCAAAGATTTATGAACTAAGTTTTTCAAGGACTAGATTCAGTTTTCTGCTATATTGATGACATGTTTATTGCCTGCTCTTCACCAGAACATAAACAAATATGAAAGATTTAAAAAGTATGGTGTTGTAGTGAATCAAATTAAAATGCAAATTTGGATTAGACAATCTAAATTGAAATTTAATTTGATTCACTGTGTTGGCTTTTTAGGTTATAGGATTGATAAAAATGGTATCAAACCATTACCTGAAAGAACCAAAGCTATTTGCTATTTTTCTGGTTTCTCAAATCTTAAAAAAATCTATGCTATTTCCTTGACATAGAGAATTTTTATAGGAAATTTATCCCCAACTTGGTGGAAATAATTTCCCATTGACATGTTCTTCAGACAAAAGAAAAAGAACTGTGAATAAATCTTTCTGAAAAATAGATGCCAGCATTTTATTTAGCAAAAGAAAAGTTAGCCATGAAACAGTTATTCTTGGTAGTAAAGTCCTTGAATGTTGCCATTCAAGCAGTCTTGCAACAACATGAACCAGACGAATGGCTACCTGTGTCTTTCTTCACAAAGAAGTTATCAGAAACTGCTACTGGGTACAGCACTCTCTAATATGAATTAATAGCAGTGTACTGTGCCCTTTGACACTTCCAACATTTCTTGGAAGTTAGATCTTTTCACATGCTCACAGACTATAAATCTTTAATTGGAGCAATCAAAGCGGTCAGATAACTATTCTCTTCAGGTACTTAGGCACCTCAATTTCATCAGCCAATTTACAACTGATATTTGACATATCAAAGGCTCTGCAAGCATTCTTGCAGACACATTCTCCAGGAATATTTCTACAATTGATATGAGTTTAGTCATTGATTTTAAATCTTATTGCAACTTCCCAAAAAGATGAAGAGTTAAAGTTTTTTCTAGAAGATAATAATTCTTCATTATAAATGAAACATTCCATTTGTTGCAACATTTCTGCAGGAAATTTTTATCCTTTTACTTCAAAAACTCTCTGTAGAAAATTATTTGACGTTCACTACTCAAATATCACACCCAGGTATAAACGCGACCTGCAGGTTAATTAGCAAAAATTTTATCTGGTCAGGAATAAAGGAGGACTCAATGGATTGGACACATCATTGAGTATCATGTCAAAAAGCCATAGTAGTAAGGCACACTAAGTCAGCTCACACTTTTTTTCCCATTCTTGAGATTTCATTTGACCATGTCCATATTGACATCACCGGACCATTCCCTTCCTGCCATGAATATTACTATCTCCTCACCTGCATTGATAGATTCACCTGCTAATCTGGCATAATTCCCCTTATTAATATCAGTGTGAAATAAGTTGCACAGGGTTTCATAACTGGTTTGGTCAGTAGATTTGGTATTTCCACTACCATCACCATGAATAGAGGAACCTAACCAACTTGCTTGATACAACCAAAATTTGTACAACTGCTTACCATCCTGAAGCTAACAGCATGATAGAACGTTTTCAGTGTTCTCTGAAAGAATTATACTGAACTATACTTCTTCACTTCAGAATATTCCATTAACAATTTTAGTGCTAAGAACAGTTGTAAAATCTGATTCACACAGTTCTGCAGCTGAACTTTTATATAGTACACTTTTACATCTAGGAGAGTTAATAATCAAATCAAATGAACCATTCTTGGATTTTGTTTCATTTGTAGATATTTTGAGATTGAAGATATTTCTAGTAACATCCCCATATCTTAGACAATTGATCCATATAACATAAGTGCCAGAATCACTCAAAAACTGCAACATAGTAAAAGACAATGAAACCAAACATCTCTTATAACCAGCTTACAAAGGTCCTTACAAGATAGTAAAACATAGAGGAACATTTCCCAATTGCGATTAATAATAGACAAAAGAATATTTCTATTAATTGACTAAAATTGCCACCTTTAGAAAATATTGGTGATACTTCATTAGAGACAATCAAGCAAGAACAACCTAGAACTTTAAAGAGCAGTTGTCATATTAGATAGCCTAAGAAATTATTTTCTTACCTGACTTAATAAAAATTCTCTTCCTTGAGGTTGTTGTACAACACTCACTTGAAAGTGGGGTACTGTAGTACCTTTAATATCAGTAGTAGTAGCAGCTCTTAAACATATCAGCAACAGCTCTCGAACATAAAAGCACATGAACTCTAAAGTAACTCTCTCTTCTGGATTCTCCTCTTTCAAGCTGGTGACATGAACTTCCCATGCTGAAGCTAAAGGAGCTGTGAATGCTGCACACTAAAAACACACCAGTAAATTTCACTCAAACTTATGAATATTTTGTTGTGTATACAATTGTAGTGAACTACTTCAGAGGTTAAATCACATGCATTGTTTGTAACACTAGAAGAAAATGATTTACCTCCAGGGCAAACACAGATTTGAAAGTGGCTTGTGTGTGAACTGTCCAAAAAGGAAATAAAATGGTGGCTTTGCAGGTTCCACATTTAAAGCAAATACAAGGTAACCAAAAAAGTACTGTTCGTTTTTTTGATTAGTCATTGAATGAAGTTGAAATATATATGAAATGCGGGTAGCAATTGTTTTCAAATTCGGACAGCCGGAAACAGGAACATCAGACATTATAAAAAACATGCACACTGTGCCCGGTCATCTGTTATAAGCCAGACAGCTGTGAGAAGGATGAAAGTGTCTAGAGATCTTGTTTGGGGCTGTTTGCTTTATGACTTCAAAGTCTATCAGCAGCTGCATCAAGTTGCTGCATATGTCAAGCATTTGGGAATAGTGCTGTGGATGAACATAGTGCAAGGTGTTGGTTTCGAAAATTCAGTCAGGAGATTTGTCTCTCCATAATGAGCCTCTCAATAGACAACCACAGGTCTTGAATGACGGAGTCCTGAAGGCGGCCATTGAAGAGGACAGTAGTCTAACGTGTGGTGAACTTGCAAGACAGTTCAACGTTTCCAATGAAACAGACTTCACCTATGTACAAACTGAGCAAGTGGGTTCTGCAAATGCTGTTGGAGGTCTACAAGGGACAATGAGTGGCAGCCTGTGTATCGCTGCTTTCTTGCCACCGTACCACATCCTTATTCAATTGAGTGCTTACCAGTAATGAAAAGTAGGTTTTGTACAAAACTCTTAAGCATTCCAGACATTGGTTGTCTCCTCAGGATGCTGTCCCTCACACTGCATGACAGCCTATGCACCCACGCAAGATTATGCTTTGTGTCTGGTGGCCAGGTCGTTGAGTGGTTCATTATAAACTGCTACCAACGGGCCAAATGGTGACTGGAGACCTATACTCGCAGCAATTGAAATGTGTGCAACAAGCATTGCTCCAGAAGGAGCCAGCACTGGTGAATTGAAAAGGTGTGCTTCTCCTCCATGAAAATGCTAGGCCACATATCGCGCGAGTGGTCAGGGATACTATACAGCAACTTGGGTGGGAGACTTTGTGCCATCCACCTTATTCACCTGACCTTGCGCCATCCGATTACCACCTCTTCCACTCCCTGGATAATCATCTTTGTGGGAAATCCTTCACCAATGAAGCAGACTTGCGCAAAGCCCTCACGGACCTCATTGCGTTGAAAACCCCCGAGTTCTACTGCAAGAGCATTGAACAGCTGGAGACACGTTGGCAGAAGGTGCTGGATGCCAATGGCGATTACTCTGAAGACTAAATATAAGTTACACATACTGTGAAGCGTTTTCTTTTTTTCCTTTAAAAACAGACAGAACTTTTATGGCTACCTTGTAGATTCCGGAGTCAGACACTCTCTCATAAGATTATCTTTTCACATATGTAAATTTTGGCTATGTATGAAGAAATAAAAAAACAAATGGAATGAGATGACAAGCAGAATGGTTACTACTGTATTTAAAGGCTATACATGTGGGCAGTAGAGTGTTCAAGAAAGGAAACAGGTTGTGGAAAATGTTTACAAGGCAGAAAAACCAAAAAGTTTACATCATTTTCACTACAGCAATTTACTTCTAACAAAAGAAAATATTCTTTTAAACTTTGTTAATTTTAATAAATGTTGTATTGCAAATCAATTGGTCTGTTTTGTGTATATACTTTTTCTCACCACCATAATTTCATATTCTATAAAATATTCCTGTAAGAAAGCTTACAAATTTAATTACTGAAGTAGCTAATCACTAAACTTCTTTTTAAAGCAGCATTTGTGGTGTTTAGAAAAAGAAACACAAAATTTTTCTTTGTTTTATGAAAAGGCGCTTTGTCATTTGCAAGTTTCTATTCATGATAGTACAATAATCACACAGCATAAGGTTATCTGAACCTGTCTACAGTGAAATAAAGCGGGTTCTCTTGGATTCTTGCCAAAAATGATTCATTAGAATTTCATACAGGAAATTCAAAAGATGAGTTTGGGGAAAGGAGGTGAGATTAAGTCAATGATAAATTTTCACAAGAGTAATTAATAGAGAAAATCAATTTACAGCAGCAACCTATGTATTATACTGTAATACTGAAAATTAGGGAAGTGTCAAGATTCTTAGTTATCAAATCTATTCTCAGTCATCTAAATCAAACAACCAAATTTATATATATATATATATATATATATATATATATATATAGTAGCTACTTTGTTTCAACACTACTTGCACCATCACTTGATAAGACACAAGAAGTGTCGAAACAAAATAACTACTCTTATAGTGATATTATAACATTTATGTCATAAATTTTAAATAAATATTATTTGCTCTACTTTGTATTGAGCACTTTTTAAGAATAGTGTTTTTTGGATACAGAATTTTATTTTATCCATACCTACCCTATACTTGAAGATATACACACACACACACACACACACACACACACACACACACACACACAGTGTTAGCATAGAAATTATAAAATATGAGATTATTTACTTATTTTTTCAATATTTATACATATCTGTTCATTCTACCTCGAATCAAAATATATCTGTGCATTCTGTAAAAACTGTTCTTTTTCTATGCGTCTTGTCCTTTCAGGATGTAGGCGATCATGGCTTTCCACATCTCCCTATCTCTGGTGGCCCTGAGCACACTTTCTCCTGTTACACCATGCAATCCCCGTTCTGTCATCCATCTGCTCAGGCCCTTCAAATATGTTATCCGCTACTTTTCATTGTCTCTTTTTTCCTCTATCTGGCCTGTTAGTATCAGGTTCTCCAAGCCCTCCTTTCTCATTGCATATCCCAGGAACTTTAACTATTTTTTCCTGATGCACAGTATTAATTTCCTTTTCATTTCCATCATTTCTAAGACTTCATTATTGCTCACACGCTCGATCCATGATATCTGCAGCATCCTTCTGTAGAACTACATTTCAGTTGCTTCAAGTTTTTCCTTCATCTTTGATGATATTGTCCAGCAGTTACTGCCATATTGAAGAACTGACATGACATAGCAATCCAGTATTCTCCTCTTTGTTTCTAGTGAAATTTTCCTGTCTCTTAATACTATAGTCTGCTTCTGGAACGTGTCCTTTGCCATGCCAATTTACCTTTGGATCTCTGTGTTGCACTTTCTGTCTTCTGTTAGAACACTTCCCTGACATTTAAATTTTTGTACCTGCTTGATTTTAGTATCTCCCACCTTTATTTGGCATTTTGGGTTGCCCTTTTTGCTGATGACCATGCATTCAGTTTTCTTGCAGTTTATTTGTAGTCTTTTCTTGTCACTCTCTTCAGCTACCTTCTGTAGGAGGTCTTGTAGTTTCCTTTCCATGTCTGCTATCAGCACTGTATCATCTGTGTACCTTACATTGTTCAAATTGTGGCCTCCAATGACAAATCCTGGCATAACATCTAGGGTCCTCAGTAAAAGTTGAATAGATCCAGTGAAAAGACACACCCTTGTCTTATGACCCTTTCTATCTTTGTATATCTGCTGAATTTTTTATTTGTCCATATGCAGGCAGTAGAGATTCTTGATTACTCTTATGTCTTTCCCAAATATGTCGAGGCTGCTGAGCATTTCCATCAGTTCCTTGTGGCATATTTTATTGAATGTCTTTGCATAATTGATAAAACATAGATACACGTCCTTCTTAATTTGTATTTCCCTTTCAGAGAGCATCCTAATCATAAATATGGCATTCCTTGTTCCAGTGTCTTTGAGGAACCTGCACTATTCTTGTCCTATCTCTGGCCTGATTCTGCTTCTTGTCCTATTCATCAGGATTCAGACAATCAGTTTTGTAATATGGCTCATTAAACTGATTGTTCGGTGGAGTTCACACTCGTTTGCACCTGGCTTCTTAGGTAGTGCTATGAAAATCAACTGGTATTTCACCACTATTATAAATTTCATTTATTATTTCTGTGATTTTCTCTGTTGAATTCTTCCAGGGCTATCAGCAGCTTTATTACAATGCTGTCTGGTCAGCTGCTTTGTTTCTATTCAGTTTGGTCATGGCTGCTTCCACTTCGGACTTTAATATTTTCGGTCTATCCTCTTCTTTGTGTATTATTGGTTGCTCTCTCTTGTCATGGAAAAGATCTTTTATATATTCTTCCTAACGCTGGAGTATTTCCTCTTTCTTTAATATGATTGTTCCATCCTTGGATTTTATACATCCTGTTGAGGAGCAGGTTTTTGTCCTGTCAGTTCTCTTATTTCTTTATGCATATCTGCTTTATTAGTCCTGCTCAATCTCTCTACTTCTGCACATTTGTTGTTGAGCCATTCCTCTTTAGCCTGTCTGCATTTGGTCCTTATTTCCTTGTATATTTTTCTTTTTCCATTGCATCATGTTGAGAATCTCTTCAGTCATGCACTTGTTTTTTTCTTCTATGTCTGATTTCTTTTAGAGCAATATCATTTGCTGATGTCACTATCGCTTTTAGTGAGTCCCATTTTGAGTTTCCTTTTCCAATTTGTTCTTCATATTTGTTTTTCACATGTTATATTATAGTCTTGGTGCTTCACTAGATTTCTTTATTCTCTGGAATTTCACTCTTAGTTTGCAGATGACTGGGATGTGGTCACTTCCACGGGATAGGTTTTACATTGAACCACTGCATTTCTGAATTTCCTGTTTATGGTTCATTTTTTTTATTTTTATTTTTTTTTGTTAATCTTATCACCCCAAACAAGATGGTAATGCCAGTGATGTGCAGGGGGCTACGTAATAGTGAAAAGATTGAAAAAGAGAAAGCCAGAAACCATATCCTAAACAGGAAACAAGGGATGAGTCTCTTAACCTGTTCAATAGACATGGGTGGAGTGTGAACTGGGTGATAGAGATCTATCTACTCCAATTAAGATAGATCTGTAGTCTTTGTTTTTTTCGTGTTGCCTCCTGGGCTTCTCCATGTCTTTACCTACCTTGGCATTCAAGTCATCCATGATGATTCTAATTTCTTGTCTTTTGCACTGAACCTTGGCATTGTCCAGTATGGAGTAGAATTATTCTATTTCTTCCTTTGTGCTTTGTGTTGTTGGTGCATAAACTACTATAATAGATATGTTGAGGGGTCTTCCTCTCAGTTTAACCAAGAGGACTCTCTCCGAAAGCTGGCAGTATCCCAGAACACATTTCTTCATTTCTTTGTCCAGTATTAAGCCGACTCATTCATTAATTTTGCCTCCTGCATATATTATCCTGTGGTTGTCACTGCTGAATCTCCATTGTTAGGCCATCTGGTTTTGCATATTCCCAGAATACTGATGTTTAGTCTGTTCATCTCCTGCTTGACATTCTCTAGTTGTCCACAGTCGTTGAGCATCCTAACATTCCATGTTCCCAAGTTAATTCTTTCTTTGTTGCACACAGTCGCAGGGTAACAGTCCAGAGACACCTGTTGCTCATGTCATTCCTACCTGAGCAAGAGACAAACTTTGGAAAAAAAGTGTCTCCTTTATGCTGTTGGTGCTAACAGTCACTGGATGATTGTCAGGTGACAACTGTTGCCCATGTCAATCCTTATCAGACAAGGAGTTGCTTCCTTTGGAAATAACCCCCTTTATGCTGTTGGGTTTCATATATTTATTTTGAAAAGCCATGATTGGGTGCTGGATAGATAGTGGAGTGGTATCCTGTTGTGATTTATTGAGACACTACCTCTAGTTAGCTGGCCGTTAACTCCACCCTTTGTAGGTTTAATTTTTATTTTACCTGGTTGCTAACATCCCATGCTGTGCACCCCCCCCCCCCAACCCCCCCCCCCCCCAAAAAAAAAAAACCAAAAAAAAAAACAATAGAAAAAGAATGGGTAAGATCAGAGTGGGTGGGAGATAGAAGAATATATAGGTTAAGTATAAGTTAAAATGACTAGTCATGTAGAGAAAGATAATGCCAATTCCCCAGATTAGCAGTTTGTTACCAGTGGACAGAAAAAGTTGGAAATTTTCTTGAATTTTCATAATTTTTCAAAGACAATGCCTTTACTTTAAGAACTATAGAATGACCCAGTGAAAGAGAGAAACATAGAACAACAAGGGGGTGGCAGGGTAGAAATAGTGCTATACAATATTTTACATTAAACAACTCAATATTACATTTTAATTTCCTTTCAAACATACGCACCGTAACGGGGGTGCTAGAGGGTGTCGTCAGTGATGTCATCGTGAGGATCACTAGGGGGTT
The DNA here is from genome assembly GCA_037127315.1 of Ascarosepion bandense. Taxonomy (NCBI): domain Eukaryota; kingdom Metazoa; phylum Mollusca; class Cephalopoda; order Sepiida; family Sepiidae; genus Ascarosepion; species Ascarosepion bandense. The sequence goes on from JBBBDQ010000511.1 coordinate 5,981,735, forward strand.
TCGGGTCTTTCAACATCATACCCCCCCTCACCACGCCAACCCGACCAGAGATGATCAGCCTCCGGCCCACCCTCAATAAGCGCTTTCAGACACTGGGAAATTATGTTTATGCCCGGTACGAAACCTTGCAAATGCTTCCGATTGGTGACAGTCAGAGCCACTTTCCATTTAGGGGCGAACCGCACATGAGCTTGTCCAAAACATTAATTTAGACGCAGAATTTCAGGGAATTTTAGGTAACAATTTGGAATCCAGGCTCTCTCTCTTTTGATCCATAACCAATTAGCTGTTCTTTCCGCTGTTTTGGTTATGGACTTGCGTGCTTTTCTTTTTTTTACTCCCACTATCCCAATATCTGTTAAGGCTTTGCATAAGGACCTTGCTGCAAATCCTCTAGTCCCCACTTCTATAGGAGTACAGCTAGCCCTCCAGCCTTTAACCCTGCAACTCTCCAGCAGTTGTCATATTTTAAATTAAACATTAATCTATTTCATTTAGAACTGTTGAAAAAAAATATACATTTCCAATTAAACTAGCAACAAAAAGAAAAAAGAAAAACTATCAAGTAAGCCCAACAGTCACCCAAAACCTGAGATGAATGAAACCTCAAAAGACATCATGGTGGACCCACACCAACACCCCTCAGCTATGAAAACAGTAGGCAATTGACAAGTGACCACAGTGCATGTCCAAGAGAGAGGTGAAGGAAAGAATAGTTCATAGAGTCCAAGAAAACTACCCTTAATCAGGAATTTAAGTTCCTGTTACTTTGAGGGAACCAACAGCAGCATTTTTATATGTTAGAAGCCTTCAAAGCTAATATAAGAATTCTTTATTGCTAACCACTCGTATTATACTTTGTATAAGTCGTAATAGCCAAATTTATAATAGAAAATATCGAATAAAAAAAAAATATTTATATACACACACACACACACACACACACACACACACACACACGACAATATTTACACAGTTCTGACTGATGTCTTCATCTTTACTGTCACATTCACAACATTTCAGCCATTGTACACTTCAGCCTTCTTCAGGTATGATATTGGTTAGCATTTTGAACCAATCCCTTTATTTAGTCCACCAGGGTTGATTGTTCTAATTCCATGTACCATGATCTTGAATATCTCAGTTTTAATTCATTTGCTTTGATAACTCTCCAAGTTTTTGTTCTCTCCGCTGAGACCTGGGATTGAAATATTCAAAGGCATTGTATGTGGAATTACAACAATCTACCTCCTTGAACTAAAAAAAATTTTGGTCCAAAATTCCAACAAATATCACCTGAAGAAAGCATACAATGACTGAAACGTTATTGTGTACAATATCACCTCTCAAAAATATAGACAGATACAAGAGTGATATTTATTTTTTATTTATTTTTTTTTATTATCAAGAAGGGGTTCAATAAAGATAACTGATGTTTGGTCACTTGTTAAGAGGGTTAGTACAGCAACTTTTCAACACCACCTTTTGTGTGTGGGTGTTTAAAAATTGGATATATCTGTAAAGATTTTATAAATAAGACAAAGGGAAAACTTTTTTTTACCAACACATTTTGTCCCCTATTATTTACCTTTTAAAAAATTCCTCCGGGAACAAATATTTAAAAAAAAAAAAAAAAAAAAAAGGAAAAAAGTTTTTCTTTTTGTCTTATATAAATAAATTTACATGGTCTGAAGAACAGTGTTGCCACTCAATGCTGACATCGTTGTCCATTTTCATATTTACTTACACTCTGTTTTTATCCAGAAATATGGCATGCTTTAAAACAGGGATAGTTATATAATTTTTCTGTACATAAATAATATCATCTTTTGTTTGTGTTGCTATTATTTTTTAATGGGCACTATATCATTAAATAGTTTACCTGTATAATCAAAGAAGGACTGCATTCAAATAAATTTAATTGTATTAATAAAATATAATTGTATTAATAAAATATTTTCCAGCTTAGAAAACAGCAATGATAATTTTGAAGAAATAACTTTAATAAATATAATTGTATTAATAAAATATTAAAAGCTTTAAGTTGATCTGCTTTTATGTTTCAGTTTTATACTTCCTAAATAGTCATGAGGTTGCTTTTAGTTTGAAAGGAAATAAGATTCTATTAAAAAGAAAACTTAAAGAATGTTGTTCAGTAAAGAAATCTCCTTTTACTAAGGAACGAAATCAGGTTGAAAGAATGATGAAAATATATGCTTGAGTTTCAAATAGATGAAGTGGTCAGAAAAAGAAAGTATTGGCTTGAATTTTTTAAATAAATAAAAAAAAGTCTCAATAATAAATACTAGAATGCTTACAGCCTAAATTACTCAGTGGGGTGAAATTTTCTGAATATTTAATAAAAAGTATAGTTGGATTATGTTCTGGGAGGATTTTTCTCTAAAAAAAATTTTTCCCAACCTGTCAATTTGAAATTCAAAGATAGTCATCATTGTGTTTCATATTATAGAATAAATAATTTCAAAGAAGCAAGATAAGCAAAACTGTAATAAATTCTTTATTCTTAAAGTAAAATATGTTTGGTTTTAGAATGAGATTTTTCTTTTTTGTAAATTGTTTAATGTTTGTCTGGTAACTTCCAAGTGAAAAAAAGATAACTTGAGAAAAAAGCCAGGACTACAGGCTATTACAACTCATTTTGAGATACATCAATAGAAATGTAGTCAATGTTCCCACATTGATTTTTCATTAACTTACTTACCTGAGAAATAATTTTCAACATTAATGTAATTATTTCACTTCCTTTGCAAGACTTTGAAAAGTTAAAGTTTGCGTCATTCAAACTCAATTCTCATTGCAATCATTAATCTTTAAAAACTATTTTTCACTCAGACAGATCAAATTAATTGTTAACGATTTTGTTAAGAAAATAATGAGAAAATAAAACAAAATACATTCCAACTAGAAATGCACCTGGTGTCCTTGTTCAAAGTACATAATCTTTACATCAAATATTCTCTTCCTCCTTTTTGTCATTAAAGCAAAAGAATCCTGTAATAAATATTAGTTTATGGAAAGGTGTAATAGTGATGATTATGATGTTATCTTAAGGTATTTTGTTAGTATTTTATGCAATTTGACTTCCTGGTGTGATAAAAGAAAAACTGAAATTATTGATCAAAATCAAGTTTGAAACAAAATTTCTGTGTTTTGAATGTTGTCTTTATTGAAAAATCATTATTGTTATAAGAATGCTTAGTTTTTTTATATCCTGCAAGACAAATATGGAATGATTAATACTGAGTTTAGCTCTGAAAATGTTATTTCTCAGTTTCTGCCATTTTGTTAAAAAAATTCTTTGTTCCTCATAACATAATTAGTCTTCATTATGTCAAAAAAAATATAAATTTGGTTCTTTTCCAATTTCTAGTCAATTACTAAAACACCCCTTTTCAAAATTTTTTTTTGATTTTTCAAAGTTGTTGAGAGCAGCTCTAAAATAACCAAAATTAAATTTATGCCATAAGATTTTATCTTAAAGAATGTCAAACAGTTCTAACTGAAGTGATCTTTTTGATAAATTCACCTTCATTCTGTAACCAATTCCTTTATCAATCTTACTAGAAGTCATATTATCAGATATTTCCAAGTATTATTGTCATGATGGCCTAGTGGATTAAAGTGTTGGTTCATGAATTTGGTGACATAGTGGTGGTGAGTTCAATCCTTTGGGCAGTATGTACTTGAACTCAGTGGAAATGGGCAAGCAATACTAAAAATAAGAAGATAGACAATATCCCTAGACATGGGCAGGTGAATGAGAATAGTCTATTCTATCCCACTAGATTAAATAAAGGGTTCAGCTTAGAATTCCTTGAAAGTTATCCAGATCACTGTACTCCTGAGAAAGGCCAGAAAGTGCATGAACAAAACAGTGTGATAACAACAAAGATGAAGACAGCTGTCAATATAATAATGAACATAATGAAATTAGCAAGAGAATTGCAGTTAGTTCTGAACTTGCTCTACAATAGAACTTTGCTTGAGAATACAACAACTGAAAAAAATCACCTCACAAATTAAGTTTTGACAATCTCTTCAGTAGACCTAGCATAGATATAAACACCATCTCAAGTGCTTTATTTAAGGGAAATACAATTTGAAACTTGAATGTCTGTGGGAATTTCCAGATTTCTTTTTCTTGTAACAACTTATAAAGATTGTTTACAAGTGGTTGCAGGGAGTGGGGACATGAAAAGTTCAAAAGTGGAGACATCCAAAGTTCAGGTTTTTACAGGAGAAATTAAACTAAAAGTTTAAAAATAATCAATTTCTTCTAATATTTTACTCATCAGAACAGTAAAACTTCTTAAGAATTCAAATTAGGAAACTGTAAAGCAAGTTGTAATTGATTTGTTTTTTATTCTTATTGTAATTTTTACTTTTTTAATATTTTTTGTATATACATTTGCAGAGAGGGGGAAAACTGCTTTCTGGAAAGTGAATGTCAAGGAAGCTGAACATTGATTTTTCAACCATTTATTGAGATAGTCATTAAGAACAGGAGCAAAAGACTGTAGAAAAATATACTATGATTATAGGGTTTGAATTAATCAGATTAAGCAAGTGTGTGTGTGTGTGTGTGTGTGTGTGTGTGTGTGTGCACACACACACACACACACTAGCAAAGAAGGATCTTCTCTGAATCAGTTTGTATACATTTATACTATTTGCACTCTTGTAAAACTCTTTTATAAAGGTGATCATTTGATGGAATACTTGATTTACCTCTTCCAGATTTTTTAATTTCAAGTGATCCCATGCTGATTATTAACAGGGAATATTTTTATGAAGACATAATAAAGCCTTCATAATAAACTAATTTTAACCTTTTATTGATAACTTGCTTTAAAGACATGCTCTGTGTGGATTTTTAAGCTAGTTCTTGTGGAGGGTTAATTAGATTTTCAGTCCCAAACTAAAGGAACCTCCAGTCCAGCTTAGAAAACAGCAATGATAATTTTGAAGAAATAACTTTAAATTTCTCAATCCACTCCATGGAACTTCAAAACCTCATTTTAACTCAGATTAGTCCAATTCCAGTCAAAAGATCGATTCAGGCTGAAAATTCCAATCCAGGTAGAAAACTGAATTATTCAAATCACAAACTCCCTGAAACTTCAGTTGAGTTCTTCAAATCACAAATTCTGCAGAAACTTCAAAACCTCATGTCCCAAAACCTCTCACTTTAACTCTGATTCCTTAAAATTTTCAAGAAATAAAATTGATTATTTCAATTCACAAAGTTTTGGAAATATTTTAAATTGAATTTTTAAAAAAAATTAAATTCACAAAGTTTTTGTGTTACTTTAAACTCAATATAAATTGGAAACCTTTAAAATTACTTATTTTTTTTTCAGTTATTTTAAAATTTGAACTTTTAACTGTTCCCTCCTTATCTGGACACAAATCCAAATGCACCTAATGAAGGGCAGATTTTCAGTCTTATGATCATCCTGATTCCAAAAAGGTATATGTTTATGTAAAGCAAGTGTGATTCGAGCCAGAGGAGTTATGCTTATTTATTACAATTTGCCATCTTTAATGCAGTTTGTGCTGAATTGCAATGTAATATTAATCCTCCTATATGGCAGTAAATGCTGGACAACCTCTGGACAGATGAAGATAAAACTTTAGACAACAGAGATGTGGTTCTACATAAGTATGTTGAGAATATCAAGGATGTGAACATGTGCACAATGAGAGTGTAAAAAAATGGGGAAATGGCACTTATACTTAGAATGTGAAAGAGTTGAAATATTTTGGATTTATAATGAAGAAAAAGAAATAGGGAAATTCAATATTCACAGGAAATATTGAAGACACTCGGGTCAAAAGAAAACTGTGAGTAACTTACCTAAAGAGTGTGTGTAAATGGCTAGCAGAACAGTGGGAGAAATAGTAAAAAGATAAATATTGCTAAGAGCTACAAAGGATAAAAAAACGTATACTTGCCCATATCTTGAAAGGACACAGCATATAAAAGAATGTAGGGTTGTAAATAGTAATCTTTAAAGTGATAGTAATTGGTTGCAAATTGGTAAGTTTTAGTTGAAAATAACTATGCTCTTCAACATTTAGTTTGTTTATGAGCAGTACTTGCTGTGGTGCGGTGGATATTGGCTTGGAATGAGAAATTGAAGAGCCATGGGTTAAATAGGACAGACTGGATTCTATAGCCTTGGTTGGCAACCAGTCTACTGCAGAAAGTAATAGCAACCTACTGTGGCAAAATCTTCTGGCCAGTCCGTTGTGTCTCTTCTGAAACATGACTGCCCAAGCATGTATCATGTATGGCACTTAAGTGATTGATCAGAACTTGTCTTAAGTTAATGTTTTCATGTTTAATATAGATTCTCAATCAAATCTTTAGAGATCTGCCTTGTTGTATGACTAAGAGCTAGCAATGGAAGAGATGGATTCATGCCTTTTCCCAAGGATATTAGTATGAAGTGTTTCAACTGGAATTTGAACTTGTCAAGTCCATTTTTTTCTGTTAGGTCAGCAGCTCTTTTTTGGCTCAAACATTTAAAAAAAATTGACATTTGCTTGCCTTATTGTCTTTTATATAATCTACCTTGTTAGAAAGATCTGTTAAAGGAAGCTTGATCTTAACATGCCTAACATAATGCCTTACCATGTGAGAGCTATTTCTCTGCATGTCATTGGTAACTAAACCAGTTCCTCTTTCCAGGTTTTTCCATTGAGGATAGTTGTGAGACATCCAGCAGTTTTAAAACAAGACATGCCAAAGGGCTGATGAATCTTCTTGTAGGGTCAACAGCCATCTAGCACAATGTGGTAAACTGAGCTCAACAGCTATCTATGCAGCCATAGTAGTGATGACATGACATTGCTATTTGGAGGGATTGCCTGATAGTCAACAGCCATGTAACCAAGGCAAGCATTTAAGTTTGAGGACATCAGCTGTGGTTTGATCTGGGAAAGGATGAGCTCTGCTAGGTCTGCTTACCTAAGAAACACTCCACTTGAATGAATGCCACTGTGGCTTTCAACACAGATATGTGGAGGATACTGGTTTGGTTCTCAGCTGTGCAGCGACCCTATGTCCATGCTACGCTATGGGACTAATATGTCGTGGGTAACTGTAAAATTAACTATTTTCATGCAAAAAATATTCAGCACTCGCTGACCAAACACTGTCATTGTTGGTTAAAATTTATAAAATCTTTTTTCTTGAAATAGTTTTTCAGGAAATTTGACTTCAAAAATTCACTAATTGTTATCACTTTTTCTATTAGTGATGATGTTTTTTAAATTTTTTGAGAAAATCAACACCTTGATTATATCATTATTTTCTCTTCTAGTTACATGTTCTACCTATTTTTGTTGTTGTTGTTGTTAGAAGCATTCATAAGATTAGGTTTCTATTATTTGGTAAAGTTCTTTATTTGTGACTTTGTAGCGCTAGTCTATAGGGTGTGATGAAGGATGGACTTATTTAAGATTTATAGAATTGATTTGAAGCCATTTTTAACTATTGATCTGAGAAACTGGTTCTATACGGATGATATTTTAGACATTTATCAATGAGTTTGGACACCATGCATGAAATCCACATGAAAGTCTCTATCTGACAAGGTTTTTTTTTTTAAGAATATAGAGGGTGCTGAAAACACTGGTTTAATCATACTGATTTCAGGAAATTGCCAGACTGAAGTTTTTAGTGCTCTCTTTGTGTACACACACACACACATCTAAAATGGCAGTTACTAATCCTTGTGTTAAATCTGCATTATTATGCTTGCAGTTTTTAATTATTGCATCAATTAAGTGTCTTTTTTATTTATTTATTTATTTTGGTAGCAAATTTCAGTTTGAAGCTGCAGCCTTCAATTTCTATGTTGAACAATTTTGTGGAAGATAAGATTTCTTTGAGATCTTTTTATCCTATGACTTTCCATCTACTGTTTGAATATAATGTGTGTAGTTTGTGTTGGATTCTGTTGAGTTGGTTATTTAATTAACCAAATAATTAAAAACCACAAGCATAATGATACAGAGTTTAACAAAGAATTAATTACTGCAACTTTAGGAACAGACAATGAAACAGTGTTACCACAAAGACATTTATCTCGTATATATATATATATATATATATATATATATATATATATTACTCATAATATTTTTCCCCTCACTATCAGCACAACTCTGAGTTTCATGCACAATGCAATCATCAGGTGCTGATTTATTATTAGTATAAATTTTTTCTCTGTTATTATACATTAAACACTGTTTTATCAATACTCAATGTGCAACATATATAATTTCACTAATCTTGACTGACCCCTCCCTTAATCTAAACTTCCAGTTATGCATTTTGGAAGTTCGTGTTATGCGTTTGAAAAAGCATTGGACGATCAGTTAATATAAATTGCCTGAAGATTCTGAAAGATTGAAACCAAGTTAGTGTAATTGGCTGATCTTTCGAATTATATATATATATATATATATAGCTTATCTCTTTGTGGTGACGTCTATGAAATAATAACATAATAATGTTCAATACTTATTGGAGTTAACTTTTACTTTCATAAATTTCTCATTAATCAGGACTTTAAATAAAAGTAACTCTGACTTTGGAACTCAGTTTTCTTATTTCTAAATCAACTTTTACTAACAAGCTTTATTAACTCTACACTGAAGATAAAGCTTTATAAATAGCCTCATTTTAAGTTTAAACACTACATTAACAAACATAATTGTTTTTAATCTATTTGGTCATGAGTGTCATAAACTATAAATATTGTACACTGACACATTCTTGTGCATTGAAGATAATGGCCATACCTAAATTCTGGCAGTTAGCTTCCATATAGAAGAAAGCTGCACCAATAGACTTTGTCCATCCCTCTGTAAACATTCAAGATGCATTATTGCATCATGGAAACTATCTCAAATTTTCTATTTTTTATTTTTTTTTACGCTGGTAAATGTTAGCATTTATTTGCATTGACATTTTTTATACCCTACCTTTTTTTGCCTTTCACTATTTCGCATCCATAATACATATAAGCCTCTTTATAGAGAACCGCTGAACTTCAGCACAGTACCTAAAGCTTAGTGGTTCAATTTGCAATTTTGTAATGTGAAATGAAGAAAAACACACACACACACACACACACACACACACACACACACACACACACACACACACACACAGAGTCTCTGTATTTATGTATATTTATAGAAGGATATGTGTCAGCAATGCATAATAAGGTTATATTCTTTCTTATCTACTTCCCACACTTTTGGTTTTGAGTACTTGATTTATTCTGAATGTTAGTTTTATGGTAACAGTGCAGTTATTAGTCTGTTAGAATGGACAAAAGATATACCTCTGAGGCCTTGATGCTTTATAGTGATACGACTCCTACCTCAACTGCTGCTATCACCAACACCTCCATTATATTCCAGTTGCTACTTCTTACATTACTATTACTACTACTACCATTGTTATCAGTAGGAAATACAAAATAGAAAATCCTGCCCAAGGCATATTTTGGAACAGAAGCTAGAATCTGAATTGATCTTAACACTTTTTAAAGAACTCATTTCTTGGTGGTTGCAGTGATGTTTGTGTTGAAAATGATGGCTGTTCACAGTGTTTTTTACAACTTTGAAATTTCTTGTTGGAGGATGCCTTATTTATATCAACTGGCTTTTGAAAGACTTTAGCATGCTTGTAGTACATAAAGTTTATGATTGTCAAAAGTTTTTAGAGATAAACCCATTCTTTAACGTATGTTGGTTGTTCAAGTTATGGAATAGTCTATTAAATATTCTTAATATTTGTCCATATTTCTGAGATGAGGTATTGTAATTATTTACACTATTTACATTTTGTCCTCAAGGACACATGGCCCAATGGTTAAAAGTGTTGGTTGAATCTATTGACTGTGATCCAAAGTGTTGTAAGAGTTGAACCAAAAACTTGGAGTGTTGAGTTAAAGGAAGATAACTGATACTAAGACATCTGGAAGAAGCATAGTTCATGGATCTAGAACAATCTACCTCAGTGGATGAAATAAAGAGTTCAGTTTGAAATTCCAATCAATTGAAGAAGGCTGGAGTGTACAATGGCTAAAATGTTATGAATATGGCAACATTCTGAACAATCTTTGTTAGTTATTCTGTTATTCGCTTTTTGTCTTGATTTACTGAAAGTTTTGAAAATTTTTGGCCATTAACATTTAAATTGGAGATATCAAATCAAACAAGCACAACAAATTAAATATCTGGGAAGTGTTTTGACAGAGGATGGAAAGTGCAATACTGAATTCTGAAGGTGCATTAGGATAGTGAAAGATGTCTTTCAAAATTTAAGTAAAGTATTAACAGGAAAACTAAGGCACATAAGAGCTTGAAAAATTTGATACTCACAAGACTGAAGGCTAGAGAGATAAGGAAAACAATGCATAACCTACCTAGCAAGTGTGAGTAAATGGATTGGGAACAGGGTTTAGGAAAGATAACAAAAAGATAATTTACTAAGGGCTATAAGGGACAGGACATTGTGGAGAGCTATGATCACCATCATCCTGAAAAGACATGACATATAGTAGTAGCAGCATTGTAATAAACTTGCTAGAGAAAATTTCTAAAATAGGATATTAAAAACAAAACTAACAAAGGTAGTAAAAATTAAATTCTGGATGTTCAATTGCTGGTTTCATGTTTCTAACAAAAGCAAATCAATAATTCTCTTGCTCCCCACTTAGTTAATGAGAGGTCTTGAACATTAGTTTATTTTTCTGAGATGAGGTATTGTAAATTTTTACACAATTTACAACATTTGAACTGTTGTCTTCATCTTTATTGCAGTATTCATGATGCTTCAGTCAGTATGCAGGCGATATATGCTGAAACTTTGAACTAAACTCTTTATCTCGTCCACAGTAGTAGATTATTCTAATTCCACATGCCATGCCTTTTTTGAATATCTCAGTTTCAGTTAATTTAGTAACTTAACTCTGTGAATTGAATATATGAATCAAAATCCAACAAGATTAATAAAATAAGTAAAAAACGGGTAGGAAAAAGTGTTTTTAGTCTAACATGCTTCACTTTAACAAACATTCTTCAGAGATTTTTGAAAGACCAATGATTTAAACATTTTAAGACAATTTTTAAAAATTCACAGAGACAATATGTTGATTGAGGTTTTATTTCATTGGTCAGATATGTGTCACATGTAATAAAGCAATAGATGGATATATTAAATGTAGAGAAAAAAACATGTCTGTTTATGTGTTTGTGTATCATGTGTAATAAAAAAATGCCCCAAAAGATGTTTTTTTATTCTGAATGTATGCAAAAATAATGCATGTGTCGAGCATATTTTAATTTAACTCTACAAGGTATTGAACTCACAACCCTTAGGATTAATCAGCCAACACTGGGCCATGTGTCCTTGCAATATCCAAAAAAGACATTGCACGGGAAATCAGAACAATCTATCCTCATGGATGAATTTAAGGGTTCAATTTGAAATTCTAACCTGTATCACCTGAAGAAGACTGGAGCATACAATAGCTGAAACATGAATATGGATGAGAACAACAGTCTGAACAATGTAAATAGTATAGAGAGGTGTTCAGTTTCAGTGTTTGCATAGTTATTGTGGCAGGAGTAGCCATGGTCAAATGCAAAATAAGTAACAGAACTTACCAACAAACAGAATTCACAAATTAACAGGGCAAGAAAACAATATCTGCAAGTCAAATTAACAGTAATAAGGCAAAGTGATAGTTATTAATTGTAAAAAAACAAAGTAACAGTAATAACAAAAAAAAAAACTGTATTGGGGTTTTCACACACAAGCAAGTTCAGGCAAGCGAGTGTTATGCTATGACTTCAAGACAAGACAGACCAGGACTGAGTCAGATGAAAATGAGAAAACCAAGAACTGGCTTATTTTATTGGCTAGGAAAAAATCCTACCGTGATTTTTTGTGCTTCTGCCTATAAATTGGTAAGTGTTTTTCAGTTATTCCCCCACTGGTTATTAATCAACAGTTATTAATCAATTAGAGAAATGTTATACATGCTTTATTATCTATCATCTAGAATCCTTGCGTATTTTCAAAACCAAAATGTATTTAGTTCTATTCAGAAATTAATGAACTCAAAATCATGGGTACCCAGTGAGGATTGAACTCACTACCCAGGTGTAATAGGTTTTAGCCAATACACCATGTCAAGGTACTCAAGAACATGTTTTAAGAGAGGTAACAAAAAGACAAAATTTACTAAGAGTTAAAAAAGACAGGGAATTGTAGAGTCATGATTGTCAATATCCTGAACAGTCCAGACACATAGAAGAAAAATATAGCTATGAAATAATGTTATTGATTTGATTCTAAAAAATATTCTGTAATGTGAAAATGATGTTGCTCCAAAGTGCATCTAAATATAGTGGTCAAATATCATGAAGTCATGGCAGAGTTGCGTCAAATTTTCTGTTTCATTCCTTTTGATTTTTTTTTTTTAAATCAATTGAAGTCTAATTTGGATATTGTCACACTGATAACAAGTGTATCATTTTCTGATAATTTTAGCTTTCTTTAAGCTTATGGCCATATAACATTGAAACCCTGGTTCTCATATGATCACCAGTTAAGCAACATCAAGCCTGGTCAGTACCTAGATGGGTGATGATTTTGGAATATCAGGTGCTATAAGTTTGGATATGTGGGTGATGTAATAGATAATGGCTCGGAATCTGAAAATCAAAGAGCCAGTTCATTATATTAATTTACATGAAAATATCCTTGGGAAAGGTATGAATCCACCTCTTCTTCCCCTTCCCAGCTATGGGTTAATTAATAGGGTGTGTATCAGTAAAATCATTATCTTTAAAAAATTCTGCTCTAAAAATATTTTTTGGCTTTAAATAACCTGCATTGGGTTCATAATCTGTGAAAAAACATCAAACAATTTACCTCTTCTAAATATCAATTTGTTGATATTTTTACTTTTTCAAATTAATACTGTTTTATTTTTTAATTTTATTTTTGTGATTATGCAGCTTTGAATGAAAATACTACAAAGTTTAGTATCAATGTACTGAGATTTTTTTTTGTTAAAATTTAAGGTATAATTTCATTAAGTTATCATCTGTTGGAAATAAATCTTTCAGTTTTTTTTTTGTTAAAAATTTTAAAATGTTTTTCTACTATAAAATGATTGTTTATACTGTACTGCATTTTACAATGCTAATACCACTGTAATGAATAATTCTTTCAGTATCTTAACACAACAGTCACTCAGCCAGTTAAGTGCCGTACATGATATATGCTTGGGCAATCATGTCTTGAAAAAGACATGCCTGACTAGGCAGAAAATTTTCCTGAAGTAGGTTGCCATTTTTTTCTGTGATAAACTAGTTGCCAACAATGGCTATAGAGCTTAATCTGCCATGCTATTTAACCTACAGCTAGAGGAAGCAGTAATGGATTCATACTTTTCCCAAGGGTATTTTTGCATAAGTGAATGCAACAAATTCAATCAGAATTCAAACTCAGCTTTCTCTTTTCTCATTCCAAGCTGAGATCTATTACACTACAACGCAATCCTGCTCACTTGTTGGTCGCTCTCTTAATAACTTTTTCTCACTCTGACCAAGCACTTGAGCTTTAGTGACTTTGTCGTGCTTGGGGTGAAATGATTAACACCAAAAAAAAACAAAAAAACTTCAGTATTTGTCCATAATTCTGAGATGAAGTAGTATTTACACTTTGTCATTTTTACTCTGATATAGATATTGGTTTGTTCCAGTGACTTGACCCAAACAGTTGTGAATTCAATACCAGACTACAGAAGTGGTGAACAAATAACTTAGAGAGTTAGGTTAAAAGGAGATAACTTATGACTACCAAAAGTGGCTTCACACAAGGAATGAGAATAATATACCCCAGTGATCGTAATAAAGGGTTCGGTTTGAAATTCCTAGCACCTGTAGAAGGCTGGAGTGTACAATGGCTGAAATGTTGTAAAATTACAACAAAGCCGAGGACAATAGTCTAAATAATTTAAATAGTGTAAAAAAAACAAAACAAAAAAAACTTTAGATAGGGATGCTTATTTTAATTTTGTAAGATTATTTAATTTATTAATACCACAGTAGTTATGCAATCTTGCATGACATTTAAGCTAACAATACTTTATGGATACTGTAAAAAAAAAGAAAAAAGCAGTTTTTGCAGTTGTACTGATTACATTTTCTGTAGGAGTAATCTAGGCTCTTTAGATATACAATTACTATTATTGTTGTATGTGAAAAAATAATTTTGTTAGTCAAATTATAAAAAGCAAAAATATATAAAGAGGACATGAAACAAAAGAATAAGCTATGTATTAATGATTTCCCTTATTCATTAAGGAGATATTCTATTATAATACAAAACATGTTCTACTCTAACAATTTTTTTTTCTCCCACTTCATATTTGCGGATCTCTCTACCATTTGCTTGCTTCCCTGATAGCTACAAACTCCAAAAATTTAAATGCAACATCAACTGCCATTTTCTATCTACTTGATTCCCATCTTTCTCTTATCCTTTCTTCAACATCCCTTGTACCTTGTTTTTTTCCCACTCTAACCCTATGCACATAAATGGCATTCTTGCCTTGCTTGGGGTGAAATGATTATAAAAAAATGTTATGTCTCCCCTACTGTACTTGAGCGGGGGTGTCTGTTAGCATAACAGTATCCAGCATGATTCATTACTGGCAGCCAGAATCTTAATCTTGTACCTTGTTTTTTTCTCACTGTAACCCCATACATATAAGTGGTATTCTTGCCTTGCTTGGGGGGAAATGATTATAAAAAAAATATTTTTTTAAAAGTGTCTAGTGATGGACATTGAAGTAATTAATGATACATTAACAACCAAATATTATTACTAATAAGGGAAACTCATCTTGCATGACTGATATCTATCTATCTATCTATCTATCTATCTATATATATATATATATATATATAGCATAATGATGATCCACATATACTGTCTTAATATGTATAGGAAAAACTACTAAAAAGTTGTAAGTTTAAAAATGTATTTTTTTGACAGTATTTATTTATTATATAATAATAGAAATAAATACTGTCAAAAAATACATTTTTAAACTTACAACTTTTTAGTAGATTTTATATATATATATATATATATATTTCATTTGTAAATAAGTTATTATGCAACCTAGGTTTCTACCATGTAGTGTCTTCAGGCAATTTGCTATAACTGATTTTACTGTTCTTTTTTTTTTTTTAAATGCTCATGTAATGGAAATTTTTTGAACACACAATTTTCAAAATTAGAAGAAATTATAACGTTTTCATCCATTGAGCCTAATCGGTATTTTATGGTATGGTTACACTTAGTCATAATTTCTGTTCTTTCATTCAATAATTCATTTTTGTTTGAGAAAAGTAATTATATATAATGAAAATGGTTACTGGATTTTCTTTAAATTATTCAACTCAAAGTAGTGGACAAGATAAAGACATGAAATTTTTTTTTTTTATTAAATACACTGCATGTAAAAATTTACGTAAACGACTCAGTGGGTGATCTGTTGGTTAGGCTCCAACAAATTAAATAATCAAAAGCTTGCAGAATCAATCAATATATGCATGGGGATAGATTATTGTATTGAGAAAAATTAACTATATTTTAGGGTAAAAAATTAACTATATATTAACTATATTTTAAATAATTAACTATATTTTAAAATACATTTTAATTTTTTTTTGCTATATATTTTAAAATAATAACTATATTTTAACTATATTATAAAATTTAGAATAAATATTGAGCACATCACTACAAACAGTGGAATGTCAACCCATTAGTTTGTACTACTACTATGATATATATGCTCAAATGATTTGATTAGTTGCATCAGTAACTTGTTTTTTTAAAAGTAATGACTGTAGTTTTGATGATAAATGGAAACGTTTTTTTTTTAATTATGATGTTGTGAGTACTTATTCAAAATATATGCAGAATATTGGTTTCTTTTTGAAAGAGTTGTTTGCTGCATAAACTAACTTACTGCTTTGTTTGGTTAATGTTGTGGTGGCAACTCTGTTAGAGCAAGGGACCTTAACCTTTTAAGATTAAATGTACCCTGTAAATATTGGCTCTCAATGTTCACACAGCAGGTAACCCACCCCATGTAAATTCTGCTATAACATATAGAATTTAACATATGACATCACAAATACCACAGTGAGACTTTGACCCCAATGTGTTGAATTCTGAAGAGTTAAGTAATCATCATTTATAATCTGTATCTTTTTTTTTTCCATCAGAAGTGGTTTTTACTTTCAAACCACTTTCTTTTTTTCTATAGAAGTGGTTTCCCTGACAAAAAAAGGACACAAGTTCAATTCTTGTTAGATGCCACAATTTTTTTTTAAAGAATTTCTTGATCTCTGTCAGTTATTAATTTCACTGTTTAAGAAAATATTAATAATAAAACAGGTATATCAACTAAAATACATGTTACTTAAGCCCATCACATGGATAGGGGTGTTGACCTTACACAGACCCCTTTATCCTCCAGGCAAAGTAGTCCAAATGACTAGACAAGATTTTTCTGCAGTAGGTTGCTATTTCTTTCTGGAGTAGACTGGTTGCCAATCAAGGCTATAGAACCAAATCTGTTTTGCTATTCAACTTATAGCTGAAAGGAAATGATGGATTAATACCTTTCCCAAGGGTATTTGCATGTCAGTGAATGCAACAAATTCAACTGGAATTTGAACTTGGCTTTGATTTCCTATTCCAAGCTCATATTCACTGCACCACAATACACATTCATACTGTAATATATGTATCTACTAAAATAATGTTTATAATAAAATGTGTGTGTTTGTACATACACAGTAAAAACTTTTAGTTGCAACTATAGAAGTTATAACTTTTCTATATCCTACCACTAAAACAATGAACATTGGCTATTCACAATGTTCATTTTATTGTATTGCAACATTTGATAACATTTTGAACTAATGTCATTTTCTGATTGTTGTCTCAAAAAAAGTGCTCATTTTTTTCAGCAGGAATCAAAGTTGGTTCCATTAGGATTTATTTTGAAATATCTTTGTTGATTTTGCTTTCAAGTGACAGCAATCAGTCTTTTTTTATGCATTTAGTTCTTTCTCTGATACTATTTAGTCTCCAGTTTTTGTTTCTCAATGGAGAAAAGTTGCTTCAGATTAGGAGAGAAACACAGAAAGAGATCAATTATATTTTGAAAGCAGGGTTAAAAAAAGCGGATATACAGAAAGTTATATAAGAAAGAAATTCAATTCTTTAAGATCTTTGAAAGCTGTTATATTAAATATATATCTACTATTTTATATCTTTATATAAAAGAAGTGTATGTATTTGAGCATATTTGTAAAAATATACACCCATGAGTTTGTGCAAGTCATCAGTTAATGTGTGTATATAACAATGTGTAGATGGGTATGTGTCATATATATATATATATATATATATATATATAAATATATATATATTTCTATGTGTAGTTTCAAATAAATATTTGTATGTCTGTGAGCATGTATTGTGTGCATTGCAATCGAAGGAGCCCATGCTGTTTTGATTGCCCATATCTCTCTTTTGATTCTTTATTCTACAAGAATGAGTTGGCAGACGTTCCAACATGAAAAGATGTCAATGTCCAACCTATCAAGTGAACAGATGCCATCTTGAAATGTCGGAGAAGGAAGAGGTCCAAATAGTTACTTTATTAAGCTAGCTTTAAATCTGAGAAGAAAGTGGAAAAAAAGGCTTAGTTTCCCTGAAGGTTTGATGATGATGGCAATGTTACAAGAATCTTGCCTGCTATATTTTTTATCAGTTAGGTTTGGATAGAGAAAAACCAGAATTAAGGAAGAGAGAGAGAGAGAGAGAGAGAGATTATATGTAAAAATGTTAACTTCAAGCAATTTTGAGTATTTTTGTGAGTAGGTGGTTTATGACTTTATAATCTTTTTTATTTAACATTATTGATCCTATAAAGCCAACATACTTATTAGAAATAATGTCTGTGTTTCTTCAATTTTAGAAATAATTACAGAAGTTCCTTAAGACTTCTGCATTCTTCTTGTGTTTATTTCATATCTATTATACACAATATAAATTTAATGTAAAGGTTTATACTTAAATAAAAATCAAAAACAAAAACTGGTAGCTTCTTGGTTTTCTAGTCAACTACAGTTCTTCAAAACTTAAATGCAACATTAATCATCATCTTTCTTCAGTAGTCAAACCTATTTTTCTATTGTCCTTTCTCATCAATATTATTTTCTCTTTTTTTGTACTCTCAGTAACCCATTGCATCTTAGTGGCTTTATTGCCTTGCTTAGGAGAAAAATGATTAAATATTTGGATATAGGTTGAGTATCCTTTATCCAAAATTCAAATATCCAAAAATTTATTCAGGTGCTGACAGCCACAAATGGAAAATTTCAGAAAGCACTGGGAAGGTTCCTAGGTAATCTACAATTGTTGTCAGTGACGTCAACTGTCCTGAGTGGGAGTTTTCCAGCCCAGCTACATTGGTGCCAATTTTTTGTTATTGATCATCACAGCAACACCTTCATTTATGGATTACTTACCATGTGTTTTGTACTGAGTAAGAATGTTATTCAAAATGTCAAAAAGCCCTGCATTTATATATTTTTTGTAAATTGTAATCATGTTTTTTGTACACAAAATTTATTAAATTATATATAAAACTTCTTTCAGGGAATATGTTATTTATATAAAACAACCTTCAGTATATACGCATAAGCTATATAATGATCTAAATGGATATTGTGTTTATGCTTGGGTTCCATTCTTCAACTGTCCCATTTTATAGATGCTATAAGGAACATGGCACATAGAAGAAGATATTCCAAAATCTGCAAAAATCTGAAAACCAAAGTACTTCTGAAACTCAAAGAATTTCAGATAAAGAATTCTCAACCACTGTGTATGTGTGTGTTTTTATATATATTAAACCAATAAACTGTTGAATTAAAAAATGCTCAAAACACATTTAAAGAAAAAATAAACAATAAAGACTTAACATGCAGAGCTTGTAAATATTAAAATTAGGAAGATCAGCTGATTACACTACCATGGTAACATAATTGGTTAATTTTCCTAATTTTAACACACACACACACACATACACACATTGGTAGTATGTTATTTAATACAATGCTCTCAATGTCTGGAACTCTTATTAGAACTCAAGGTCAATCCAAGCCTTAAGTAGAACTGATCCATCACTAAAGAAACTGAAAAAATAGCTGATTCCTTGTAGCACACAAGAAAGTATCTGACTCCTGTCCTGCTTTCACAGCTAGGTCAAGCCACATACACTCAGTCAATTCATATTTATTCCCTTAATATTTCATTGGTGAGGAGGAAGTTTCACTGACAGCTTCTTTCCTAAAACTATTGTATTAAGGAATGAGCTCCCAATAGGATGCTTCCTCAATCAACCCAATCTTCTATAATTGTTACATTGTTGAACAAACTCCTGGGAAAATGTTTCCTTGATCATTGCAATCTTAACAACTAACCTTTGACTTGAAGAGGTTATCTATTTTACATATCATAATATGTGCTTCTTACTTCCTCCTTGTACGTCTTTAAAACAACCTCATTCAGTAACACTCTACTTTGAGTGGTTTTTGGGCTTTGTAGTAGGTGACCAGTAGTAAAAAAGAAATGGTCCTTTTGTTTTACATGCACCATTTAAGGTTGAGGTTAAAATTTAAACCTTAATGAATTAGTATACAAAATATAGAGTTTTAAGTTGTTAAATAGCTCAAATGTATTGAACTGATAGCCTTCAGCTAATGTAAACTTTAATCGTTAATAATTTCCATCTGCATTTGAAATGGGTTCTGCCCACTGAGTTCTATATGAACTTTGGTTTTTAGGGAAGTGCCAAGGAGGCTTGACCAATTTTTCTGTTATGGTCATTAAACTCACTTTAAACCATGACCTTATGTCACATCCAGTTGTGACGTAGGTGCCCTGGTAAATACCTGTAAATCCATTTTCATTTAGCTGAGATTTATATTTTCTAATACTAAGCCCAAGCCACCGGCGTCCTTCCTCTCAGGTTGTATTTCTCCCTTGGACTGAGACATCCTAAAGGGAGAAGTGCTGAGTGCATTTGGGAATTTTTACATGGTATGGCCATTAAACCCACATTAAAACTTGGCCTTATGTCACATCCAGTTGTTATGTAGGTGGCCTGCTAAATACAAATCTATTTGCCTGGTGAAGTTATGTTAGATTAGATCAACAGAGATTAAGTTGAACAAACTTTTTAGATATTAATTATTACAAATGTGAAACAGTTTACTTTCATTTTAATGAGAACTTGTAAATTTTGAAGTGTGCTTTTAAACTTATTTTACTCTACTAATTAAGATCACTTATTTTCCAAGGAGTTCTTAATTTATCCTTTTGTCTTTTTTTAGTTATTTCTATTTAATATTTTCATTTAATGAAGAGTGCTTGTGAAATGAGCTATGTAACTTGTTTCTACAATACTTGGTTAATCAGCACTAAGTGCCTTTGTGTTTTTTTAAGTGACAATTAAGGATAAACAAGGTGGATTTTGTGGCCCCCCCCCCCCAAAAAAAAAAAACAAACAAGGTTACAATTTTTAAAAATTTTTTATTTTTACTTTTACCTGAACTTTGATGATTTTATCAAATAGAGTTGAATTCGAAAAGGAATTTTAATTTCTCAATGGTATATTTTTGTTCTGAATCATTAAGTATTCATAAATTAGAAATCTATTTTAAATGTTGTTATAACTCTAGATTTGTATATGAGGAGCTTTAATGCTTTGCAGTGGGCAATTATGGCTCTCCACAACTTCGTCATTTGTAGCTCTTAGTAACTTGTCTTTTTGCTATATCTCCTTTTCTCTGTTCTGCCAACTATTTACACAACCTCTTTAGGTAGGCTATATTCTATTTCTCTCTTTCTCTCTCTAGCCATCAATATGTCATGTGAGTGTCAAATTTTCTAAGCCCCCCTTTTTTTTCATTATGTGGCCTAGAATTTTCAACTATCTCTTCCTGATTCTAAGTATAAGTGTTGTCTTTGTTTCCATTTTCTCTAAAATTATCATTGCTCACATGTTCATTCCATGAGATTCTTAACCCTTAGAGATTCTCTTTCCTCGGGTTTTTTTCATCTGTGATGAGATTATCCTACATTCACTACTATAAAAGATGAGTGATATTACATGATAATACAGTACACCTTTCTCTCTAAGGAAATTTTCTTGTTTCTTAATATTTTGCATAACTTTTGGAAGGCATCTTTAACTAATCTACTATGTCTTCATATTTTGATTTCACATTTTCTATTCTGTTAAAACAGATATTTAAACTTGCTGGATTTTGGTATCTCCAATATGTAATTTTCCTGTTGGGCTGGTTTTTTTTTTTTAACGACAACCGCATATTCTGTTTCTTTGATATTCATTCTTTTATTTTTGTCTTCCTTTACTATCTTCTGTAGGAATTCTTGTAGTTTTATTTCTGCATCTACTATCATAATTGTATCCTTTGCATATCTAATGTTGTTAAAATTCTGGCTGCCAGTAATGAATCATGCTGGATACTGTTATGCTAACAGACACCCCCGTTCAAGTACAGTAGGGGAGACATCACTTTTTTTTTATAATCATTTCACCCCAAGCAAACAAGAATGCCATTTATGTGCATAGGGTTAGAGTGGGGAAAAAAACAAGGTACAAGGGATGTTGAAAAAAGGATAAGAGACAGATGGGAATCAAGTAGATAGAAAATGGCAGTTGATGTTGCATTTCAATTTTTGGAGCTTGTAACTATCAGGGAAGCAAGCAAATGGTAGCGAGTTCCACAAATATGAAGTGGAAGAAAAAGAACTTCAGAGATCTTTGAAAGACCAATGATTTAAAAATTTTTCAGAGACAATATGTTGATTGAGGTTTTATTTCATTGGTCAGATATGTGTCTCATGTAATAAAGCAATAGATGAATATATTAAATGTAAAGAAAAAAAAAATGTCTGTTTATGTGTTTGTGTGCCACGTGTAATGAAAAAAAAGCCCCAATAGATGTTTTATGTGTTTGTGTGCCACGTGTAATGAAAAAAAGCCCCAATAGATGTTTGTTCTGAATGTAACTTGCAGTAAAATTTACTAACCTTAATACCAAATGATGTGAAATCAAATGCAGAACAAAGAGTATACTGTCAGTTATTAATACACTCCTATTTTCAGGAATATCATGGAAAATAGCTTCACATAGCTTAAAAAAATCAGTAAATCAACCTTTGTGAAATATTTGAAAAACTGAAATAGTATACAAGGAATTTTTCATACACTTTAGTCTTTATTAAACTTATATTTTGAATATCAAATGTAGGCTCTTATTAAAGAATTGCTTTCTTGTCCTTGATAAGTGATAGCTAATTGAACTTTATCCTCTGTTGAAAACTGAACTAGAATTTGCAAGAGTCCAGTTTTGTAACCATTAAGCCACAGTTTTTCTTTTATTATTACTTAAATGACCCCTTTAAAATACTAAAAACATGTCATGATTTTGATAATTTCCAAACATAATGTGAATCTGTCTTATGTTCAGTTTTGTTTTTTTTTTCTGTCTGATTCTGTTCATTTTCTCTACCAAAGGTATAATTTAGTTAGGATTTCAAGCATTGTGCGCAAAGTAACTTTCAACAGTGGTTCTTGTAGTGATTAGTAGCTCTATTTATATTTCCCACATCTAATTTTTGGTTTGTAAGAATAACAGCTTTTTGTATTTGGATGGACAACAAATAGCAGATATTTACTTTACACACATATATCACCCAGTTCACACTCCACCCACGTCTATTGAACAGGTTAAGAGGCTCATCCCTTGTTCCCTGTTTAGGATGTGGTTTCTGGCTTTTTCTTTTCCAATCTTCTCACTTTGTTTTTTTTTTTTTCAATTGGAGTAGATAGATCTATCTATCGCCCGGTTCACACCTCACCCACGTCTATTGAACAGGTTAAGAGGCTCATCCCTTCTTCCCTCTTTAGGATGTGGTTTCTGGCTTTCTCTTTTCCAATCTTTTCACTATGACGTAGCCCCCTGCACATCAGTGGCGTTACCGCCTTGCTCGGGGTAATTTGATTACAAAAAAAAAAAAAATAACAAGCATCTCTAGCGTCAGTGTCCTAACACCGTATCAAAAATGTCAAATCTATAGACATGGACAATAGTACTGAGATGAAGACAAATAGTGAACAGTGTCAACAATAAACAAAATTGGGACTTCATTAACAACCTCAAACATAAGGTCCCAATAACATCCATGCAAATTGATAGCTGCTGAAATAAACGTGAACAGTAAAGCAGTTAGGATAGTCATGCATTATGACCTCAGTCTTGAGTTGTACACTAGGATGCGAATACATCTTTTTGTAGAATTCATGAAGGCCAGGAGATTGAAAAGTTGTAATAAAAACAAAAAAGTACCTCATTATCGCAAGAAAAATCATGAACCAATTTTAAAATGTGGCAAGAATGTCTTATCTGTAGACACTGTTTCAAACCATCAAAACAATTAGTACCTTCTGAAGCCAGTTACTAATGCAAAGGGCATTTTCTGAACTAAGCACCCATCTGGGTCTTCATTGCTGTGTCAGGAAAAGATGCCCCCATTCTTCTACAAACTTTGGTAAGAGGTGGGTGCTGATATCTACTACATGTTTCTGATGTAGCATATTTTGTCATGGCTCAAGGCCAACTACTCTAAAAGTAACTGTAAACTGGACAATGCTTCCATCCAAACAACTAACACAGAATTTCTGACACTTCTCCAATCCAATCTTATACCTGCTAGACCTTCCATGTGAATCATTTTGGAACAGGTTACCAATAAAACACCTTACCTTGGCATCAATACAATAAAGGCTACCATGGATTTTTTTTTCTCAGTTGAGGCTGTAATTGAAAATAATAGAAAACATAATTTTATTTTGATATTATCTATATCTTTTATTATTATCCTTTTGTATTAAAAATTCTATTTATACATAAGTAAGTTTTAGATGTTGCAGCAATTTTGCAAATTTTGCTTCTTTACCATGCATATCCTATTTACTAGGGAAAAATAAATTCAAATAGGAAATAGTTGTTCTTGCACAGCATAAAAATTAGGGGGGGGAGTGTTTAAAATACATATGAAAAATTAGCTGTTATTGAAAAAATATTCTGTTGCCAAAAACAAAACAAATAATGTAGTCCATTAAGTTGACAGTGCTTTTGGGTACACCTTCTTAGAGCTTCCCATTTTGTTAGAAATTGCATTCCATTTTGTTAGAAATTGCTTCGTTTGGTTTTAAATTACATGCTATGCACTTCGATGGCCTCAACTGACCTTGCATGATGTCTTAGGTCAAACTGACATAACCACAAAACCTCAAGTAATAAATTAACTATGCAAAAAAACAAAAAAAACCCAAAAAAAACTGGGTTTTTGGCTCTTTTAATTGACTTATTTTAATATGCATAAAACACACACACACACACACACACACACACACACACACACACACACAATTTCACCAGAGTAAAACATGTTAAAAATGACAAATTTAGTAAACTTTTTACCAGAACATTTATGGTTCTATCCCAAGTGGCTGGTTAGGGAAGCATATTCAAAAGCAATGTTTGCATTGGTACAAAATCTCATTCTTTACAGCATTCAACCTTTTATTCATATTAAATCTATGGTTTCTGTTTGAATTTATTGGTTAAAATGTATTTTTACATTATTTACCATCAGACTAAATCCTATGATGCATGTATATAATATATATTTACAATGTTCACCCTGTAGAAGACCCAGGAGCCACTTGAGGTAGAAAGAATACAGAGTAAAGGACATAGTTTATGCATATATGTAGGGAAGATAACAGTTAACGCTGCACTTGAACAGGTTAACATCGTAGTGACCCAGGGTAGCATCTTTATGGAAGTCAGTTACACAGTGCAGTAGTTTGTGGGAAGAAACTACTCTAGTAAAACCTTTATCTTACCAATGGAATACAAAGGGAATGAGGGAGGTTCACTACAAGTGCACGGCATAGCATGTCTTGGCCCTGAAGTTAAAAACTAGCTGAATTAAAGAATACAGCTTTTTTAAAAAATACCAATACTTTTGTATTTGTCTAAAAATCAGGAGTTATCTCCCTTTAACCTGACTCTCTAAGTTATTTGTTACCACTGCTGTAGCATGAATACCAGAAGTAGCTTTGCACAAAGAATGAAAATGATATACCCCAGTGATTGTACTAAGGGGTTTGGTTCAAAATTCCTCGCACCTGAAAAATACCAAATTGGCCGAAACATCATAAAAATGGCAAAGAAGATAAGGACAATAGGCCTAATAATGTAAATAGTACCAATACTTTTGTTTCAAGAAGTTTTGACAATTTTTATTGTTTTTCTTTTTGCTATATTGATTCTAAAATTAATGAAGAAAAAAGTAGATGCATTTTTAAAAATGTTTAACGTTCTAGTAGAAGACTTTTCTTGTAAAATGTGCATGTGGTGTTATGAATGACAACTCAAAATATAAAATCAGAGAGCCAAGTTGGAATTCCGGTTAGGTCCATTAAATTCCCTTATATGTAAATACCCTTGAGAAAGCTATGAATTCATCACCTACCGAAGTTATGGGTTAAACAGTAGGGCTTGTCCCTGGAAAAATCATTGTTATCCTCCAAAAAATACTATGGCAATATTCACTGGCAAAGAAAAAGAATGATTCTTACAAATCAAAATATGTTTTGGTTTAAAATAATCTACAAATGGTTGATAAGTTGTAAAAAAAAAAAAATCATTAAATCAACCTTTGTGCAAAAGCTGAAATAGTATACAAAGAATTTTTCATACACTTTAGTCTTTATTAAACTTATATTTTGAATATCAAATGTAGGTTCTTATTAAAGAATTGCTTTCTTGTCCTTGATAAGTGATAGCTAATTGAACTTTATCCTCTGTTGAAAACTGAACTAGAATTTGCAAGAGTCCAGTTTTGTAACCATTAAGCCACAGTTTTTCTTTTATTATTACTTAAATGACCCCTTTAAAATACTAAAAACATGTCATGATTTTGATAATTTCCAAACATAATGTGAATCTGTCTTATGTTCAGTTTTGTTTTTTTTTTCTGTCTGATTCTGTTCATTTTCTCTACCAAAGGTATAATTTAGTTAGGATTTCAAGCATTGTGCGCAAAGTAACTTTCAACAGTGGTTCTTGTAGTGATTAGTAGCTCTATTTATATTTCCCACATCTAATTTTTGGTTTGTAAGAATAACAGCTTTTTGTATTTTTTAATCTCGTCTCCAGTCACAAAGCTAATTACTTGGTGTGTGACCTCAAAGAAGACATCTTTTGTCATAAACTGTTTATATCCTGTTGATTGTTATGACACTTGATTTACATCATTTTACACAGAAAAAATGTATAATGATATTGTGTTATGACTTGAAATTAGTTCTTTTTATCATTAAAAAAAAATCTCTTGACAAATAATCACATTGATGTTGTCTAGAGAATTCATGAAAATTTCCTAAGAAATGAATTCTAACTGGTTTCGAATTTGAGATGAGCTGACAGAACAGTTTTCAAATTTGTTTTTTTTTTTGATTGAGTGGCCTGCAAGATTTCATGTCCAAGTTATAATGGATACCATATAAGTATTATTGATTTAACAAGTAGTTTGATTTTTAGCTTCACACTGAAGGCTCATAACAGACTCTAAGCCATTTCAAACAAGAAAAAAAATAGTGGTTGCTGTCAGTTCAAAAAGTTTCCTTGATTTGTCACATGTTAACTTGCTACATAGAGCAAGTCATTGTAAATACTTTATCAATATGAATTAATGTTAAATATTTCTGTTTAAACTTGTATGTTGGTATTATAGATTTTAAAAGTATAGAAAATTTTACTGTTAGAAAGCTCTTTTAGCAAACTTGAAATCTTGAGAGCCATTGGATAATTTTCATTAACCATTTTTTTGCCTTTTTTTTCCATCCCCTAAGACAATAAAACAACTAAGACACAGGGGATTACTGAGTTTAAAAGAATAAGAAAAGCAAAACATTATTAAGACACAAGAAAATAAGAGGAATCAAGAGGACAGTAGATAATGATTGAAACTTCATTTAAATTTTTGAAAATCAAAGTTAGCTGGAAAGCAAGAAGTTGGAAATGTTATTTTCTCTAACAGGTGAGAAAATAACCTGTTAGCAAAAACTTATGGAAATGTTATTTTCTCTAACAGGTGAGAAAATAACCTGTTAGCAAAAACTTATGGTTACATTTAGCCAATTCAACTGTAAAATGATGAGATCATACTGCACTTAAATTTATAAAATCTAATAAACTATTATGCTAGCTTTGATAAAGCAAATGTATTTCAGTCTGTAAAAACCTATTTCTTTTGGACTTATTGTTCACCAAATGATTTCTTTAGTTGATTGTACACGTATACCTATGTGTCTGTCAAGATATTAAGGTTGGTTAAAAATCTCTCATTTTAAACTTTTTTTTAAATAAATTTTCTAATATACTACAAAATACAATTTATAAAAAACAATATAATCCACCACACTTGGAGGATATTTATTCATTTTATTTTTTTCTTCAGCAAATAAAGAAATTAGAATTAACACAAAAGAATCTCAGCTTAAAAGCTGAACATTCCGTCTTTGTGATACATCACTCAAGTTAAAAGCAAATATTTTAAAAACAAGATATTTTTCAGTTTTAATAGAAGAAAAATTTATTGAAATCATAAAAAAAAAAATAATCATAATTAATACTTTGTTGCTTCTTTTCAGGTTTTTATGATGAATTCTTTGAGGCATAGACTTCAGTAATTTAAACAATATTCTGATGGGTTGGTTTCATCTTTCTGAAATACTAGTTGACAGATCAGCTTTGAAAAAAAAGTTACTTTTCATGTATTGTTTTAAAGATTCATTATAATCCTGAAAAATAATTTTGTCATCACTAAACCTATTTTTAGGAACAGTCGAAAATTTTCAAATTGTGCATTGACTGTTGAGGTAATGCTTGCCATTAGTTGACATATGATCCATGTTATAATGAGTGGGCAAACTTGTTTGATTTCTTCTTATAGTCATCTTTTTATAGTAGAAAAGCACTAGACAAAATTCTAGCCTCATAACTTTGGCTAATGCAGATTTATGATTCCATTACTGAATATAATTTTTATTAATTTATCCACAATCAATGATTGTTTCTCTATTGTTGCTCACTGTAACTGTGTTTTCTTTTGGATAGGTGTTAACGCTGGCTTTCATTTTTATTTCTCTCTATGTAAATCCCATTTTCTTCAGGCAACTTCTTAAAGATCTATCATAAAATTGTTTTTGTTTCTTTCTTTTTTTAAAAAATTTATTATAGTATACATTTTTTTTTTTTGAAGATATATTGCTTTGCACTTTCTGCTCTGATACATTGATGTCTTCCCTAGTTTATTTGTAATTTTTAGGCCTCTGATTGAGAGATTTGAGAATTTGAGGAGTATAGAACCACCTCTATAATTGCTGTTTTGCCCAGGTCCACCCAAACCCAGGGTGGTAGCACTTGTTCAGGTTCCAGCAATGGGCAAATAGTGAACCCCCCACCAAACAAAAACAAACACTATGAAAGTATAAAAATAAATTTTTATAGTAAAAATACTAGTAATACATTTTCATATTAAAAAAATGACCAACAATACATTTTATCTGCAGTTTACACCACAAAATTGTGTTCAAAATATTTAGCTTTCAGCATTAAATAACGGATATTGATATTTGCTTAAGAAAATCAACCAACCAACAATCTGTTGTTTTTCTTTTTTAAATCTTTTCATTTTGTTTATACTTGCATCAGATTTTAGACACAACCAATTGAGAACAACTAACATCTTTCACCATATTCTATATTATATTTTCTTTTAGAAAGAGTTTCATATTTTTTTTCATTTCAGTTGATAACTCTTGTTGGAGCTGATTATGGCCATATCCTATTCCAACACCAGTTCCTGTATAATCACCAAAGTTAAACAATGTTGAGTATGGTCATTACCTAGATAGGTGACTGCTTGGGAATACTAGGTGCTCTAAGCTTGGATGTGCAGGGGGTATAATAGATAATGGCTTGGAATTGTTAATCAGAGAACCATGTTCCAATTCCTGTTGTATTTGTTATGTTCACTTATGCGTTAATACCCTTAGGAAAGGTGTGAATCCACCGCTTCACTCAGGTATAGGCTAATAAGAATTTTATTACTAAATCAGTATCTCAAAAAAAAAAAAAATCTAAAAATATTTTCTGGCCTTAAATTCCCTGAAAAAGATTGATAAGCTATAGAAAATCAATGATTCTTGTTAGAGCCATATTTCTTTTTAGTTGACCAAGTCCAAATACTTGTTAATCTGCAATCCTTTTTTAACTGTAGATATACATATTTGAATTTGTGCTGGTATTTATTTTAGAAATGCAAATTACAAGATGCTTTATCTTTTTTTTTTTTTTTTTTTTACAGTGAATAATTCTATATTTCTTTTCTCTACTTGATCTTGAAAAAGAATATACCTTTTATTTATATAATTTAATCTAATTTGTTTGAGGTATATTTCATGAAACCAGTGTGTTCTGGTGTTGAACAACAAATTTTTTTTATTAAATCTGTGATTTATTTGCTGTGAAATAAAATTAAAAATAAAAGCTGTATGAACATCCGCTATCATGTCATAATTTTTTGCTGCCTATGTCAATGGGTACTGTGAAGCTGTAAATATAACATTTCAGTTTTCCCTGGCTTTAAATAAAATAGGGCTAACAAGAGACTTCTTTATGATAGTTCTAATTACTAAGATGTATGAAAAAAAGATAATGTAAATCCTAAAATGCCTTATAATGAATAAATTAAATTAATTGGTAGTGTTCCTGTACGGTAGGTAAATATTCTATAAAAAGAAAATCAGGAAATTGTAAGCATAAATTGATTTAAACTCACCTAAGGATGAGGGGATGTACATTGTGGTGCAGTGGATGTCAGCTCAGAACAAGAAATTCGGGAGCTGAGTTCAAATTCCAGTTGAATTCCTGCATTCACTTAAGCACAAATACTCTTGGGAAAGGTATTAATCCATCTCTTCCCTCCAGTTAAAAGTTAAATAACAGGACAGATTGGGTTCTATAGCCTTGGCTGGCAACCAATCTACCACAGAAAATAATGGCAACCTACTGTGGGATAATCTTCTGACCAGTCAGCCATGTCTCTTCCGAGATATGATTGCCCAAGTGTGTATCACTTATTTAACTGACTGACTGAATGATGAAGGATATTTCTTCACTTCAGATTTCTTTAACCTCTATAATGATACTGTCCTAAAGAAAATGGAAATTCTGCCAGGATTTATTATTGGTGGATGTTATCTGAACAATATAAGATATACAGATGACACTATTCTGATAGCTAGACTCAGAAAGAAAATTACAAGACCTTCTAGATAGGGTGATAGAAGAAAACGAGAAACCATCAACTACAAGAAGACAGAAATTATAGTGATCAGCAAGAGAAAAAGCTCAAGATGTGAATTAGACATGTCAATATCAAGCAAATGCAGAAGTTTAAATATCTAAGAAGGGTTTTAACAGAGGATAGAAAAATGCAACATTGAGATCTGAACAGACATTGGACTAGTGAAAGAATTCCAAAATGTAAAGTGATGAGAAATAGAACAATTTTGTTATCAACCCAGTACACTTTTCTTCATTTCTGTATGCAACCCATCCTCTTATATGCCAGTGAATACTGAATAATTTCCCTATGGATGAGGAAAAAAATAGAGACAGCAGAAATGTAGTTCTACAGAAAGATATTGAAAATTCCATGGATGAAACAAATAAGCAACCAGGAAGTCTTCAAAAAAATGGCAACAGAAAGAACACTTTTAGTTAGAATAAGGAAAAGATAGCTGAAATTCCTTGGACACCTAATGAGGAAGGAGAGCTACTTAGCATATATTGAGGGCAAGAGAGATAGAGGAAGGCAGTGAGCCATTTATCTGAAGAGCTTGTGTGAATTGATGATGGGATGGGGTGCAGAAAAAAAGGCAAAAAAACTGCTAGTTCATGGCTCTCCGCAATTCCCTATGTTTTGAATGGGCAGGCACACAGAAAAAAAAAAATTAGATTATCCTTGAAGGACTTTCTCTGACCTATTTATTCAAGAAACCTGGTCTGATCAGAGGTTCCAGTATATGATGCATAGGACTGAATTAGTGTCCCATTTTTCTTGAGTTTATCAGCCAATCAGAATTTCTTTGTTCTTTAATAGCTTCTTCTATAGTTTATATGTAGGTAAAAAGTAAATATACTTTACTCAGGAGTTTTGTAGAATTTACTTGATGTATTATACTTCATTCCATCTAAGATAATCTTGTCAAAATGCCTGTTCTAAAAAATCAGAAAAATCCTGTAAAAATCAAAATGAAAATCAGAAAATATAAAGAGGAAAGAAGAAAAGAGATACAAAAAATGGAAAGAGAAAGAACAAGTATTAAAGTTAATATGAAAGGGAAAAAATTTCAAATAAACTAAGTTAAATGGTAAAAAAAGGAAAAATTCTAATTTTTTATATTCTTTTGATCCTCCTGCCCCATTTGTTTCTCATACTTCTTACCATAACCTCACTTTACCTGTTATCTTTTTTTTAACCCTTACCCATATTATTTAAATTAAAAAAAGAATAAAATAAAGGCATTTTGGCATATAAAACAAGTTTATCTTACAACTTATCTATTTCTTTATAATTTTTTCACCTTACCAAACATCTTGATTAGCATTTCTCTATCCATAAAATAAGCTAAACTTTCTTATAGTAGCTGTCTCAGAAAGCATGTGTTTTTTTTTTAGTTTTTGTATGAAGATATAAATAATTTTCCTATGGATGAGCCTCTTCATACACAATGTGATTATTTACATTTATTGTATATGTCTTCTATTTCATTCTAATCTATAGATTACTTTTGTGTATACGTATATTTGAGTAGATGTCCTAATTTTTAAGCAGTGTGAATTACATCTATTGATCTGAGCATTCAAGAGACTTAAAGAAAGTATGCTCTTAAACAGAGTTTGAACTTGCATCTCCTTTTTTTTTTTTTTTTTTTTTTTTTTAATCATTTCACCCCGAGCAAGGCAGAAACGCCACTGATGTGCAGGGGGTTACATAAGTGTAGAAAGATTAATTAGAAAAGAGTGAGGAGTACAAGCTAGTTAGAAAGGAACAATAGAAAACTGAGAAAGCAGGTGCAATGACAGGTACATGGGCGGAGAGAAAGGGAAGCTTATACAGGGGAGGGGAGAGAGAGCTAGAGGCCAGTGGTTAGTAGGTGAGTATTAACTTTGCTTTTAAATTTCTGGAGGTCGTAGCCGTCAGGAAAGCAAGAATACGGGAGTGAGTTCCACAGGCGGGAAGTGCGAGAGAGGAAGCTGCAGGAGTAGAATTGTCGTCTGCGTTTGGCTAACCTGACTGTGAATGGGTGGGACCCAGTTGCCAGTCTGGTTGAACGGGTAAACACCTGTTGAGGAGGCATCAGTGACTTAAGCTCATCCGAGCAGAAGCCATGAAAGTATTTATAGAAGAGACAGAGGGAGGCCACATTTCGACGATGGGAAAGTGGCTGCAGACGAGTCGCCAGATCAGTACCTATCACATTACAGACTCTCCTTTGGAGCTTGTCAAGAACACTGAGGAGAACGGCAGGGGCACCTGACCATAAATGGCAGCAGTACTCCATGCACGGACGGATGGTTGACTTGTATATATGCAGGATGGATTCAGGTGGAAAAAACATCCTGGATCGACATAGTGACCCAATCTTCTTAGCAGTAGATTTTGCTATGGATTCAATATAGTGCTTCCATTTGAGGTCTGAGGACAGGGTAAGTCCGAGGAGGCGTAGTGTATTACTCTCCGGGAGAATCATCTGGTCCATGCTTATGGGAGGCAGAAGAGGTTGCCTGTAATGGTTGACAGACAACAGCTTGGTCTTAGAGGAATTAAAGTTGACAAGCCACTTCTTGCCCCAGTTCACCACAGAGTGTAGATCCCGCTCAAGGTCAGCAGCGAGATTATGTCTGTCCGCCACGACAGGTTTCTTACTGGAGCGGGAGTATATTGTAGTGTCATCTGCGTAGATGCCTACTTGGGACCTGATCTCATCTGGGAGGTCGTTGATGAAAATAAGGAAGAGCGTTGGGCCCAGGATAGAGCCTTGTGGGACACCAGCATTCGTGCTGTAGGACGAAGAGGCACGCCCATTCAGAACGACCTTCATTTTGCGGTTATTTAAGAAAGATTGGATTAGGTCAAGCAGGCGACCGGTAATACCATAACCGCGTAGTTTGCATAGGAGGCCAGGGTGCCAAACCCTGTCGAAAGCCTTGGAGATATCCAGAGCAACCGCGCGAGCCTCGTCAGACTCATCAAGGGCCTGTAGCATGTACTCCGTTACAGTAGTTAGCAGGTCGGCTGTGGACCTGTCAAATCGGAATCCATATTGCCTGTCGGAGAACAGCTTGTGGGCGGTGAGATGATGAACTATTTCAGCATTTATTATAGCCTCGAACACTTTCCCGAATATTGGTAGGAGACTGATAGGGCGATAGTTGGATGGGTCCGAGGGTTCACCACAATTCTTAAAGACAGGAACGACTGAGGAGAATTTCGAAACTCTTGTCTGATCTGATGTACTTTAGTTCACTCAACCAAAGAGAGAAACTCAGATTCAAATCCTTATAAGGAGCACATTTTCTTTATTAAGTCTTTTGAATGCACAGGCTGGTAGATGTAATACCCTGTTTTGAAAAAACAGGGTGTCTAGTAAAACATGCATAAGTCTCCACAGCATAACGTATGGAGTAGTATGAAACAATTTTGCATAAAAAATCCATTGATTCCTTAAAAATATGTCTTTGTGTATATTCAAACACGTATTGATTTATTTTTTATGGTTTATCAACCTTTTTTTGCAGGTAGCTTAAAGCCAAAAAATATTTTTACATTGTAAAATTTTTTTGAGATAATAATGTACTGTTGTTGCAAGTCCTACTATTTAATACAAACCTGGGGAGGAAGAAGAGGCTGATTCATATCTTTTTTAAGGGTATTTGTGCATAAGTAAATATCATGAATCTAACTGGAATTGGAAATTTGCTCTGATTTCCAGATTCTAAGCTGTTATTCATTACCCCACCCACACATCCAAGTTTATAGCACCTGGCATTCTAAAATATCATTCATCTAGGTATTGACCAGGCTCGACATTGCTTAACTTTGATGATTGTACAAAAACTGGTGTTTTAATGATTCACACATGTAAGCAAATGCTAAGTGAATATGTTCATACACACACACGCATATACATACATATATATATATATATATATATATATATATACTAGCAGTATAGCCCGGCCTTGCTCGGGTGTAATGAAAGCTTTAAAACTAATCCATGGTCCTGGAGCTCAGACTCTTTGGACATTGGTATGACAGACTAAAAAGTAATAGTTGTTTCCAGTTAAAGCGAAACCGTAGACTGAAAGAAAAATGAATGGATGTAAGTCAAATTTTGATTTCCTGGTATCGATATCAAATAAGTTTTTTTCTTTGTAAACTGAATTTTGAAGGCTAAATAAGTCCTCTGAAAAAATACAGACATACAGGCATATAAACAGACACACACAGAAACATTTTGCCTTTATATATATATTATCGATTTTCTGCACTATTGTAAGAACTGCAACCTTGAAACTTCTGAATATCGTTTCTTATGTCTTTGTCTATGAGTGTCTCAAATTTGATTAAAATCGGACCACTCCTTCTATAAGCCGATTTTATTGATTTTTGATATTTACAACTGTGTAAATTATCAAGAAAATCAGTTCAGTCGTTTCGGAGTCTATAGGTAACAGACACACACACACACACACACAGAGTTCCATTTATAAATAAGTTTAGATATGTCAGTGAAAAATTTTTCAGGTGACACATTTTGTCCTTTAGGGCTTTATCAGACGAAACATAAGTTTTGTAAAAATAAAGAAAAGGGACAAGAATCTAAAAGAAATCAGTTAGGTTATATACCTAAGACATCAAATAAATCTAAGTGTGTTTTTGTGTGTCTCCATTCTAATGATCCCCACACCTCTGAAACTCTTGGTCCAGTTTTAACCAAACTTTTATGCATTTTTCCAAGACACTTGACTCAAACTCAACCAAAATGGAGCCACTGGTAGATCAAAGTCTGATGCCTTGATATGCGAATAAAAATTCGGTTGACACACGGGGTGTGGCAAAAATTAATGAAAAATGTTGCTTTTTTGGGATTGTTTATTTCTATGAAATGCTTAGTTGTATTCCAACAAAAATCGGGGTAGGGGGTTAACTTCTACTTTATTATATGATTTAGCAATTTTATGTTTTCTATAAGGTAACAACCCCTCTGACATTGCAGGGACAATGCACCCACTTCTTCTGCATCACAACGTCATTGCATCACATTACAGGCTTCTGTAATGGCCGCTCCTGTTCTTCCAGTTGTACATACATCATTCTCGTTTATTGGCAGAATTGACCAAGCATGAATCCTGTTTTACAAATACAGCAAAAACTAATACTTAGTTCACATTTTTTAACTTACATGCCATGGTAACCTCATACTGGAGTTTTTTGAATAAGCACTTAGCATTTCAACATAACCACTAAAAAAAAAAACAATCAATGCTGGGCTATATAGCTTATATATATCTATATATATATATATATCTATCTATATATATATTACTTAAACATTATTTTTAGTGGATAACCATATCTAAGTAGAAGTTCCATTTGTTTTTTAAAGTATATTTATTTTCATCTACCAGCTTATATATGATGTATACTCTTCTTTTGCATCTGTGTCACATTGTATATGCGTGTATAGATGTATGTTATGTATTTGTTTATATACTAGACACTTAGACAATGTCTTTGTGATAAAATGAGTATATATATTTCATTTATGTATTCATACATGCGATAAGAGGGCTAGTGATATTACTGAAAATGACCATTTAAATTTTTCCTTTTATATTTAGCTATTGCAGTATTGCTCTGACTATTACCTGAAATGATTCTTTGTTTAGTTTTTAATATTATGTATCAATATAGAATTGACATCAGCAAAAAGAAGAGCCCAATATGCCAACCACAAGTTGGAGAAACTAAAATAAAACAAGTAAAAAAAAATCAAATGCCTGGGAAGTGTTTTGACAGAGGATGGAAAGTGTGACATTGATATCCAGACACATTTCAGAAGCTAACCAGAGTACTGAAAGAGAGAAAAATCTCATTAGAAACGAAGAAAAGAGTGCTGGATTGCTATGTGATATCTATCCTTCTGTATGGAAGTGAATGTTGGACAATCTCCTCAAGGATGAAGGAGAGGCTTGAGGCAGCAGAAATGTGGTTTTACAGAAGG
The DNA here is from genome assembly GCA_037127315.1 of Ascarosepion bandense. Lineage (NCBI taxonomy): Eukaryota > Metazoa > Mollusca > Cephalopoda > Sepiida > Sepiidae > Ascarosepion > Ascarosepion bandense. The sequence goes on from JBBBDQ010000511.1 coordinate 6,018,421, forward strand.
ATGCTGAGGATACCATGGATGAAACACACGTGCAATGATAAGGTGTTGGAAAGGATGCAAACAAGAAGAAAACTCATACTTAATATCAAAAAGATACAAATGAGGTTCCTGGGACATGTAATGAAGAAGGAGGGCCCGGAGAATTAAATACTCACAGGTCAGATAAAAGGAAGGAGAGACAGGGAAAGCAGCATGAGATGTACTTGTTAGGTCTGAGAAAATGAATGGCAGAGCAAAGTTTAGAAGAGCTACCAAGAGAAAAATATTAAAAGCGACAAGAGACAGAACCAAGTGGAAGTCCATGATCTTCTACATCCTGAAGGAACACAGCACATGAAGAAGAATAGAATTGGTTTCTTGTGGTGTGTTTGACTTAGATGTGTAGGTATGTTTTCTTGTATACTTGCATTAAGTATTGACTTCATATGAAGTGTCAATGTTGTGAGCCTTTTGTATTTGAATGAGTAAAATTAAAAAAGTAAGCAAGCAAGCAAGTGAACAGATTTCATCTCTCCATTAAACCTGATAAAACTATTTAAAGAAGTTTCCAGATTGATCCCATCTCAACAGATGGTTCACATTAAGCTCTTTGAGGTTGTAAATTATCACCAGCAGGGCAAGCATCAGCAGACCTTTTTTACCTTCTGTCTATTCTGAATATTTTGTTTAGAACTTTATATTCCTTTTCTTTTTTTCTTGTACACTTGATGCTATCTCTAAAGCCAAAAAAACCTGATATCTTATTTCTCATATAAGTGACTAAATGTAATCTAAAATAACATGCAATGGATTAAATTTAGGATAAACAAAATAAACTTAGGATATTTAATGAACTTTTTATAATCTTCCCATTTAATTTTGAAGCTGTTTTGAGTTTTGGCTGTCAGGACTGATTATGGAAATATAATGGACCTAAAAGCATCTCAAAAGATCATAAATACATCAGAATGTTACTTTTTTTGTTTTTGTTCTAATAAACATTAGAAAAGCTGATTCTTCTTTAATTAAATTTAATATTGAAGCATTTTGGAAACATCTGTTCTAGAATCATTTTAATATTATTTTCATTTTTAATTTACATTTTAAATGTTTAATTTGCGTTCTGAAATAAAATACTAGTAAATTAATTTCATTCTAATTGGTTTCCTTGTACAACTTTAATATTTGGAATTAAATTGAAAATATAGATTTCCAATATTTATAAGATTTATATAGTATAAAAAGATTTCAAAGTGTTGACTGCTTTGAACTCTTCATAAATATCTTAATACTTAATTGTTTTAAGGCTAGAATTTGTTATCTTGCTCAAGGACCAAATATTAACCCGATAAGCAATAATTGTTGCCTTGAAAGTAATTGATAGTTTCTTGTCTTTTAAATGAAGAAAAAAAATGAAAATATTAATATCTTAATGATAATGCATGATACTATATAAAATATCAGCTTGAAATAACCCACCCAGGATTGATAAGCCATAAAAAACATTAATGTTTGGGATTTTTTTCTTTCAATATTTTGCTTGTGTTTGATGACATATTAAAATAAACTTTTTTTAGGAGTAACAGCTACCAATAAGTTTTTGGATACTATTAATTCATTCACCTGTTGAAAATAAGGCTAAATAAGTGACTTCAAAAGCTAGTGTTGCAATTTTTTTTTTTTTTTGTCTTGAAAAAGAAAAAATTAAATGTGAAATAGAAATAAAGATGACTATTTGCATATATTAATAAAATTGAGTAAATAATATGATTTTGGTATGTTGATCTTATTTGTCTCTAAGTATAAAATGTCTTTACCAAATCCCTCAAAATATTTTGCATTTATTTATCTACACTATTTGGACTGTTATCCTCTTCTTTGTTGCCATATTCACAATGTTTCGACTGTATGCTCTGACCTTTAAGTGATTGGAATTTCAGACTGAAACTATATTGTTCTAATTTCACATGTCATGCCTCTTCTGGTTATTTTAGTATCAGTTATCTCACTTTTAACTCAACACTCCAAGTTTTTGTTCACCTCTGCTGTCACCAGGTATTGAACTCACAACAACTCTTTGGGTCAAGTCACTGGATTTGACCAACACTTTTATCCACTGGGCCATGTGTTCTAGAAGATATCATTTATTTTTGGGACTTATAAACCTAATGTCTCCTACTACAATTTGTTATTGTTTTTCTCTAGCACTCCGTATTACTGGTTCCTACACTTTATTCATGTCTATGCATGGCCAGCTAAGATAAAACTTAGAGAGTTGAGTTAAAAGGGAGTTAACTGATACTGAGAATTCTGGAAGATGCATGGCATGTGGAACTAAACAATCTACCCCAGTGGACGAAATAAAAGGTTCAGTTCAAAATTCCAGTCACCTGATGAAGGCTAGAGCATACAACAGTTGAAATGTCATAAATATATGGCAACAAAGTTGAGGACAACAGTCCAAACAATATAAATAGTGTAAATAATTGAGTACCTCATCTCTAAAATATAGACAGATATTTATTTATTTTTAATACTGATTGTTGTTTTTTTTTTTTGGGGGGGGGAAGCATCTACATCAGAGTCTGTTCCATTTATTACCTTTTTTTTTTTTGTGGCGGGGAGGGAAATCTGTTTGAGTGAAACTTCCCTTCACAATTGGAATGCAGGGGAAATGATGGTGATTTAACTCTGTGGATATAGCATAATATGTCCTCACTGTAAAGGTCTGAGCTGGTGAAGCTAAAGAATAGAGCTAATCTGAACATTTTCCATGGAAATCGCAATAGTGTAACAATAGGCTTGTGATGTTGGATCTGTGCAAAAGACAAAATTAAACCACAAAGAATTCTATATAAGATTCAGATAAAAGCTTTAGAAAAAAAAAAAAGCATCTTAATCTTTGATACTCACTGAAAAAAAAATACTTTCTGAAGTTTTATCTTTGATATACTCAATATTTTTCCATCATAATTTTTTCAATTGTTACAATTCACTGCTAAGATAAAACTAAGAAAGGAAAAAAATAATCCCAATTTCTTTATTGCTTGTATCTTTCTTTTTCTTTTTTTTTCTATTAAAGCAATTTGCTAAGCATGGCTGAAACAAAATTAACCAACAAATGATTTTAGTCTAGAATTCTGCATTTACTGTTGCCTAGGATTTGATCAATAAATTGTCAATTTGAATATTTGGAATATATATATATATTTTTTTTTTTTGATGGCTGTTTTTCTGAAGTGGGTTGTATGTGTTTTTGATGCCTAAAGGCAAAATGTTATCATGTAGAAATATGAATTACATTAAAAAAAAGATAGGTATCAGATTAGGCAAGAGAATTCTTTAAACATTTTTTAAATTCCTGATTTTTGTAGTCATCTCTCACTTAGATTTGATTGTTGATAAATGTGCTGACTATAATAAAAGATTAGGTCACATCAGTGGGAGGTTTATTCATACGAATAATCACATTTTATTGATTAATATTACTCTTGTAAGTTGTATATTGAAATGTGGTTCTATTACTCTTGTAAGTTGCATACTGAAATGTGGTTCTACAGAAGGATGCTGTGGATATCATGGACCGAGCATGTGAGCAATAACAAAGTTTTGGAAAGGATGGAGATGAAAAAGAAATTAATAATCAGGAAGAGACAACTAAAGTTCCTGGGACATGCAATGAGGAAGGAGGGCTTGGAGAACCTGTTACTAACAGGCCAGATAGAGGGAAAAAAAGACAGAGGAAAGCAGCGGATAACATATTTGAAGGACCTGATCAGGTGGATTACGGAACAAGTGTTGCATGGTGCAACAGAAGAAAGCGTGCTAAGAGCCACCAGAGACAGGGAGATGTGGAAAGCCATGATCGCCTACGTCCTGAAAAGACATGGCACATAAGAAGTTGCATACACTCTAAAAAAATGTAAAATCTCATTTTATAAGAACTTTTCCAGTTGAATTGGTTTCGTTCACTTACACAAAACCCTTGAGAAAGGTATTAATTCATCTCCTCTCCCTCCAGCTATGCGTTGAATAGCAGGGCAGATTGGGTTGTAAAACGAAATGGCAACCTACTGTGGAAAAATCTGTCTAGTCAGTCATGTTTCAAAATAGACATGATCACCCAAGTGTGTATCATGCATGGCGATTAATGAAGAACTAATGTCATCTTTGTTGTTTTCACAACATTTGTCATTATGCCTTTAGGTGTCTGTCAATCCAGGTAACCTTCAAGGAATTTCAAAATGAACTCTTTATTTACTGTATATACTTGAGAATAGTGCAAATTCTTATTATGATCAGTTTTTTAATCACATAACCCTCTAGTGGGTTGTTTTCTAATTTCTTTTCAATGAGGATAATTAACAGTGGGATACTATGACTGATTGCTTATGAGAGATCGTGGTACGTTAGAACCATATTTTTTCCCCAAAAGAAATTCTATGTTTTTGAATATAGAAAATGAGTTAGTGCTAATGTAGTAATTGTCTATCGGGAACTTTCCAAAGATTCATAGGTTGGTCATGTGATACTCTAGGTTGTAAAATGGACTGAATGACACCAGTGGGTCATGGCTAATAAATGCTACCTATGATATCCTTGCCTCAGTTATGAAACAATGTTAAAACATGAAGTTGTTTGCAACAGATTTAATATAGTGTTGGAACCCTGGGACAACAAGAGAAATGAGGTTTGAGAGCCAACATAACATGTTAAGCAATAAATAGGGGGTCACACTATACACAAGTAATATTGTTTTTTTTTTTTTGTTTTTTTTTGAAGAGATTAAAATTCATGCATTTTCTCTTACAGATTGCAGTATACACAGGTAAAATGTTTCTGGAGGAGTTAAAATTCATGCAAAAATATTCAAGGATTTGCACTATACATGAAGTTAGCTGATATATAAGTATATATGGTCCAGGGTTATGGAGTTGGAACACAAAACCTTCAACTCCAACTGCTCTATTTATGATACCTCCGACACCTCTTAATGTAATTAAATGAATACCGTCTCCATATCTCATAAAGTTTCTAAGGATTGTCTTCCTGAAGATTCACATAAGTGCACAATGGATATGTTTATCAAAATTATTGGTCTATGCATTAATTTGAAAGCCAGCATTACACAAAGAAGTTTAGGGGTCAAGAGGAATGGCCATGAAGATAAATGGATAAGATTTATTGCAATTTATAATAACTATACAATCATGATTTTTATAATCTATTTATGAAGAGTGTACATTGTATAACTTTACAGAGTCTAAACTAGGGCAATATAAAGTGTAAATTCAACTGGAGTTGGAGTCTGTAGACTCCGATTCCAGTGACTCCTTAATTGCTTCTGACTCCAACTCTACAGTCCTGTTAATATCCAGTAATGTGCAAAAATCTTTTGAGTTGAACTGTGTCAGTTGTTTGAGTTATTAAATTATAAAGTTAACAACATTTATAAGATTAGCAACTTGGCAATTTCTTTTTCTAAGATTTTATTTATTTATAAATAGAAACTGAACAAAGAGCAGATTAAATTTCTCATATGCCACTTTTCATATAGAAATAGGATACCAACATTTTGGAAATAAGTTTCTTGTTTCCACTATTCAGGATTTAACAACTGTTCTGGCTAACTGTATCTTATCACTTTATTCTGAATGTAAAGGGTTAATGAGATAAAGACTTCTTTGAGTGTGATTTATTGTAGACACCTTGAGTCTGTTATCTGATTGTAACTGACAGCAGCTGCTTGTCTAAAGGATGACCTTTCTGAAAAATCTAGGCTCATGCATTATTGGATTGTGTCATAGCCAATTATACCCATCCAAAATTGACCGAAAAGATAAACAGCTGTTGGCATTGAGCAGTATTCTATTATTGATTCCTGATGAAGGTACAGAAACTAATTTTTTTTTTTTAGTTCATCATTAGGCCAATTGTAAAATAATTATAGCAGCCTTTTACTATAAGAGCATATGCTGAATTTTCAAAATACTTTTATGTGGTTATGTTTTGGTATCAGAAAAAATAATTTTAAATAAAAAATTAAAATTATGTAAGTTTTGAGCAAAAATTTCTTAAACTGATATTTTTTGAAAAAGTTTAATTTTGTATATATATTTTTAAAGTTAGTTCACTGTGTTGTGCTTGACAATTTTTATTACCAGAATCTATCTTACATATTTATAAGTCTACTATTTGGCTATGCCCCAAATATTACTGCTACATATTTAGAGATTATTGATAAAATCCAAAGAAACTGCAATGTTATTGGTCCTGACCTGACATCTCAGTCACTTTTTCATTGTTCTAATGTAACTTCTCTGTGCATTTTCTATGAATATTTTTATAATAATTGTTCTGATGAGCTTTATTATATAATACCTAAACTTTATAAATTTAAGTACAGTACTAAATTGGTAGCAGGGTATCATAATTTTATGGGTAAAATAGCTAGATGTAGCTAAGTTCTATGCTAACAGTTTTTTGCTCTGCTTGCTTGGGGAACTCTCTTCTGGCTTCTTGCTTTCCACTCAAAAATATAAATGCAATGTCAATTGCTATCTACTATCTTCTTTATTCCCTTACTTTTATTGTTCTCACTATTTAATAATGTTTTTATTTTTCTTATTTTTCACACTCTGTAATCCCTTGTGCCTTAGTTGCTTTATTGGTGGGGGGGGGGGGGATAATTAAAAAAACAAAAAAAAGCCTTCAAAATTAAAATTTTTTTTTAATCTAAAACATTGTGTGTAAAATGACATCTTGAAGAAACAATAGAAATCTGTATTATGGATTAGCTAAATAGGTGAAATGCTATATAAAATCATAAGGATTTATGTTCCATGGAACATAGATTAAAGTGTTGGCTTGCCTAATGAAGAAAAATGGGGAAAAAAAAAACTTTGTGATAATAACAACAAAAATGAGGACACTAATCTGTATGTGAATAATGAGTGCTGTTTAAAGAATTTTTGGTACCCTGTACTGCATTTCTCTGTTATCAGATCTTCCAAAAATTGTGGCTGCTTCTATGCAAGACTTCACCACTATAATCTAATCATGTGTAAGGGCAGTCTGATGGCTCAGTTCTAAAAATGAGCTGTTAGGCCTTCATGTGTTAAAATATGATGGGAGAATCCACTACACACACACACACACACACACACACACACACACACATATATATTCATTAAAAATGACAGACAAGGTGTGATGGTTAAGTTTTTTTATGTAATTTTTCATGTGAACTTATGATTTTTTTCTTTTGAGGACATAAATTATATAAAAATTGTCCAAACGAACGGTTTGGGCTATACTTTTAGCCATTTTCAAGGATGAATTTATATAATTGATGTCCTCAAAAAAAAGTAATGAAATCACATTAAAAAATAGCATTAAAAACTTAGCCATCTCACCTTGTCTGTCATTTTTAATGAAACCTGCATAAAAGAGATTGCTGCCCAAATAAATATATATATATATAATATGGTATTAATAAAACAGTGCTTGATCATAATAACAGTGCTAAAATTTAAGTGGCAATCTTTTACTCATATTAATTCTATTAATGCTCTATCTTTGATATTGAGCACTTTATTACAAAGTTTGCTTGCCTTAAATGCCATTCTGTCAGTATTCTGTGTGAAGACAAAATTGCTCTAAATCTTTCAAATAGCTACTACTAATAAATGTACATTTTCTTTCTTCACCATTTGGTACAATTCTGATTTTCGCACACATGGCAATTTTCTAGCGCAGATTGAAAGCTGACTGTTATAAAATTTAAATATTGATGTCTACATTTTGTAATAGTCATTTTAAAATCAATACTTAATGATTGGCATGTGCATGAAACTCAAGAGTTATACCAAACAGTGAGGGGAGCAAAAAAAAAACATGCATATTTATTATTAGGGTATATGTGTGTGTATGTATATATATATATATATATATATATATATATAGAGAGAGAGAGAGAGAGACACACACACACACCATGGTAATACCAATTTGTAATGATTATGTCTATAAGGATGTTCAATATGCCTATGTATGATAGAAAAGGTATAGAAATAAGAAAAATAATTTCTTTCTAAGAAGCAGATTTTATTTTAAAATATACTAAGAAAGAGAGGAAGCCCCGAAACAGTACACATTCTCTCCTGATGACCCCAATTTAAATATAAATTCAAAAGGAAAACATTAAAAGAACTTCAATGAAGTCATATGCTGTAGAGAAGCTCGATGGAAATGTTATTGGCATGAGGAGCATTATATATTCAGCTTGCTTCAGGTGAGTTTCAATTACTTTCCAGTAATTTCTTTCTTGAAATTGAATTCATAAAAATAATTAACAGGCATGAGTTTTTATTTATCATTAGAGTTATACATAAGTCTATTATAAATTTAATAGAGAAGATGATCTTGTCACTCTGATCCAGATAGTTGTTAATGTGACAGAAATAATGTCCAAATTCTTTCTATTTAAAAAATGAATCCCTGATAAGAAAGAAGGCAGATCCCATGAAGCCAGTGGAATAAATGGCATCTGGTGTCAGAATGTTTAGAACACACATAGAGCTAGTTTGGCCAGTATGCCAAGCAATTCAAATTTCATTGTCATTTAGTTTATACAATACTGGAAATGAAGTTAAGTGTTTGTCATTCAAGTGGAAACTAGGAATGAGTTTCACTGCTGCTCATATAAAGTCAATGGATATTCATGAGAATAAAAAAAAAAGCTACGATTAATAAAAGTAGAAAATAACTATAAGAGGAGTGCTGAAAAGTTCTTAGTCCAACTCACTTCTTAAAATGACAGTCTTCAACTGCAGCAGTTGCAACTCTAATCATCAGTTAGATTAGGTTTAAGGCTCCAGGTTCACTACAGCAAATTGTCCTAAATGTTCAAGTGGATTTAAGTGTTGATAGCTGACTTTAGTGGCTTCATAAAGTCTGACCAAATAATCAAACATGAGAATTTTTATGTTATTTAGACCTGGGATCCTTGACTGAGAACTTTTCAACACTTTCTCATAATAGATAAAATTAATCTTAATTCCATTTTAAATTGGCACTAATTTATTTCTTATCAAGAGCTGAAATGTTCACATAACCTACATATTAGTTAAAAGAAAAAAACTTATTCAACAATTTGGGCAGGGATTATGAATGTGATCCAGTATTAATAAACATTTATTTTTAAGATTAAAATATAGACTTATTAAATTATGCAAATAATAAGTAAAAAAAAAAAAAAGAAAAAAAAGCTTAATTTCTAATAATGTATGTTCAATAAAAACAAAGGCTTTATGTTTTTTTAAAAAGTAACAAAGACTGAATTTTATTCATATACAAAAGTTATTATGAAGAACCCAAATAATGATTTTTTTTTTTTTTTTTTTTTTTAACGAATGTTCATCCAATACTAGGCTTAGTCACTCAAGGTAGATAGATTGATATATTTTCTGCAATTTTAACCCTATGCAGGTTATTTAAATCAAAAAAATATTTTTAGATTGTAAGAATTTAAAAAATGGTTTAGTGATAAGTCTTACTCATTAGCCGAGTACAGAAGAGGTTGATTCTTACTTTTCACAAGGATATTTCCATGTAAATGAAAGTAACAAACCAAACAGGAATTGGAACTCTGCTTTTTGATTAACAATTCCGTTTAACAATATCCATTATACCACCTGCCCATACAAGCTTAACACAACTGGTATTCCCAAGTGCTCACTCATCTAGGTACTGATCAAGTTTGATGTTGCTTAGCTTCGGTGATCATATGAGAACCAATGTTTCAACGTGGTATGGCCATAAGCCTACTCAAGGTAGAGGGTTACTGAATGAAGTGTGTGATATGAATGTAAGGGGAGGAAGTAGTAAATGAAGATTATGAGGATATGGAGGATATATAATGATTTACCTGTGACCTGGAAGAAGTTAAGTTTGTAGTGTTAAGGTCACCACATTTTGGTAATCTTGTAAGAATTGATTTTTCAACATGGTATGGCAGTGAGCTGTCGTATTCAGGGAAATCTCCATATGGGAATTTGTTCCACAGTGTAATTGTACTTAGAAAAGAGTTGTCTGAGTGGAACTTCCTTCTTACAAATGGAATCTAGAGGGATTCAAAGTTTGAATTTGATACTTCATCAGGAAAATAAAGTCTTACGTTTATCACTATATGCAAATCAGTGAGTTAAAATTTGCCCACAAACATGTATAATTTTATATATATATGAATTTACTCGAGCCACAAGATTAGCAACTAGGTCCCACCCTTTCACTCTGAAACCAATAAAATGTAAATGCAAATTCTACACCAGCAGCTTCTTTTCTCACACTTCTTGCCTGTGGAATTCTCTTCCATTTACTTGCTTCCCTGACAGCTACAATCTCCAAGAATTTAAATGTAAAGTCAATAGTCATCTCCTATCTTACTAACCTGCATTCTCTCTCTCATTCTCCTTTCTCCATCCCCACCACTCTCATCGGTATTCTCATCCTTCTCTTACCCACTTCATGACACTCCCTATAACCTGTCACTCTTTCTCATAACTTTCCTCCTATGTAACCCTCTGCAAAACAGTGGCAGTAAAATGTCTTGCTTTGGGCGATATGATTATAAAAAAAAAAAAGAAAAATCTAATAAGGTAGGTGTGTGCTTATGACTGGAATAAGACAAAACCAGTCAGCTATTAAAAAAGAAAAAAAAATGTTCAGAAGCCTACCTTAACTTTGCATGATAAAGAAAGCTCAATAATCTAGGCCATAAATTTTAACATAGAAAACCAATCTAGAAAAGTGTGAGAACTCAAATGAAGACAGTCAAAAAGACACAAACTTTACCATTACTATTAGTTTTGCATAATAAAGTGCTTCTCACAATTCAGTGAACCATTTTATCTGAGGATTGCTTCATGCATAGAGCTAGTAGTAACAATGAAGTTTGTCTCTCTTTGACTGTCTTGGATTATATAAGATACATGCATGATTAAAAGCATAATTGTTACGGATGGATTATATCAACTCAATAAATGTACACTACCAGCCATAATTGTTAGGCCACCCCAGTTTTAAAAAAAAATGATGTATTTCATACTATTTTTAGTATTTATTGCCAAGTGAATAAATCTAAATGAAAATAGAAGGGTTCTTTTGTTATTATTACTTTGCAAAATTTTACAAGGCAGCCAGGAAACCTTTGCTTCGGCCAGCCAATAAGAAGAGACTAGCATGGGGAAGAGAGCACAAAAACTGGATACCAGAACTGTTCATTTGATGCACCATGTTATTGTGCAGTATTAACAAAGGACAATTCTATTTTCATTTAAAATTAATTATCCACTTGGTAATAAATACTAAAAATAGTATGAAATACATCATTTCTTTTAAAAAACTGGGTTGGCCTAATGATTATGACCGCTAGTGTAACTCTTAATGAAAATGCTACAACCTTTATAAAAAGAAGCTCTGAGTGCTTCAAATTGGTGTAAAGGTCAGCAAGCTTGTCACTCTAAATTAATTATGACTTAGTGAGTTTGTTCCTCACTATGCGCCCCATACTTTTGGTCTTGTCCCACATCTAAGCTGTTCTTAGAAAATCACTGTGAAAATTTTTATGTGGTGTAACGATGAGCAAGTTTGTCTTGCTAGATGAATTACAACCTAATAGTGAGTTCAATCCTCATGGTATTCCCATATTTTCAGCTTCAAGCCAATGCTTAAAAAATCGATAAGGCACCTCAACATAGTGCAATGTTTAACCAGCTTGTCTTGCTAGAACCACTACAACTGAGTAGTGAGTTCAATCCTCACTGGATTCCCCATACTTTTGGCTTAATACCACATCTAAGCTGTGCTTAGTAAAAAAGTGGAGCCATATAGAGGATCTGGTAGTGGAATGGTTGTAGAGTGATTTGCTTGCTTGGCATTCAAACTGAGTTGCAGTCTGTTCCCCCATAATTGATGCAACAGAAAACAATCCGTATCCATAACAATAAATCTGAGTGCACATGTGTAAAGAACCTGGGAAGCAATCTGCATCAATTCTTTGTAATAATAGATAAAGTTAAAATAATCTTGGAATTATTTCAAACTTTTGTTCTCATCTTGGTTGATATAGGTATTATAATAGACACAACGTTTCAACCAAGTACCCTCTGGTTATCATCAGGTGTCCATAGATTGGCTAATGCGGAATGTCTCATTGATTATTGCGAAATATCCTGTGAAATCAATTATTGTTCTTTCATTTTGGAATATGACACTCCCACTACCAAATCCAAGGATTGAACTCATGGCCACTAGATGATACTAACACATATATATCCAATTATCATATCCACTACGCACCGTTCCGAAGGACTTTCGTGGTGTGATTTTGGAGCCTTTTATATTCAGTGTCAGATGGATTTTGACAACTGGATTATGTTCGTGGGTTCATGCTACTTGTCATTATTTGTATTTATTCCTGAGATGAGTAATTTTCAAACATCTTGGCATTATTTTGAACTTTTGTTCTCATCTAGGTTGGTTATAATAGACACAGCATTTAAAATAAATAAATGTTTCATTATCATTTATGAACTTCTAACATAGAGTGAATGAATGAAAACAGATAAAATGAAGAGCCAATGAAACCTAAAATGAACAGAATTAAGTAACTGACATCAGATTAACCATATGCTCTATACAATCAGCAATAAATTACTGAGGTTAAAGAGATTAATAAAAATAAATTCTACTGCCCAGTGTAGTTATTGACCTCAAAACCTTTAGTCAATCAACTAGAGACCTTAGCTCTTAGTGGAAATATCACCCCTGTTCACTGGAATAAGATTACCCAGTTAATCTCTATAAAAGCCAAGGATTTTTCTCTCTAGTCAGTTTTTTGTCTGTTGTTCACCCCTCCCCTTTATACCATTATAAATGTCTCACGACAAATCTCAAATTTTTATATATTTAAAAAAATAAAATTCACACACAATTAGTTACTTTTTGGTCATAATTGAATTAGACCAGTACACAGTTGGCTTAGAAAAAGTTGTTCCATACAACTTGAATATTTTCAGCAGAAATAACTCATTTTCAAATTGTATATATATATATATAGATATATATATAGAGAGAGAGAGAGAGCCAGAAATTTTTAACATCATGGGTGCAATATTAGATTGCGTGTGAAAATGCAGTATTTTAGTACATGTTTGAACAGAATGATGAGTCTTTGTGATTGTACCAATTGTTAAAATGAATGGGTCATGATTCGAACTAGCTACAAGTAGGATAGCAAATGATGACCAGCCTTTGCCCCACCTTCTTTAGCCTTGTGCCAAAAGCAATGTATTTTGCTGAATAAACAGTTTTTTTTTTTTTTTGTCTGTTGCCTTTGTCATTCAGCTTTGACCCTACTCAGGATTTTTGCCAATTGCTCAATTGCTGAGAAAATCAAGCAGAGAGTGGAAGAAGACTAGGAAGTCAAAACAAGCAGAGACTTTAAGAACAAATACTATTACTTAATTTAAACTATGGCTCCCTTTTGTTTTGATTGTCATGAATCATGACTCTTAATCAATATAAATTGACGCTTTTCTTTTTTACTGAAAAAATTATCAGCCAAGTCCATAGCTTAAAATGAGACTCCTGTCTGTTAAAAACAAATTATTTTAAAAAATTCAATTTCTAACCAGTCTTTTAATGGAGAACCCCATATCTTCATGTCACACTTGATAAATTCTTTTTCAAACATAATTCATACGAAAGTATTAATAAGAGTAAGACTTGAATCATGACAAGAAATGAATAAATAAAAAGATGAAAAATAAATGGTTACTAACATTTTTTTTAATATATAAAAAATATAATTCTATGATAATTTTACTTTTATTTTATGGTAAAAAAAGAACTTATCTAATTTGATTTGGAACAAGTTTATTCTGTAGATGATTTCTTGATGATGACAGCACAAATATGCAATTATAGCCACAGATGGTATTACAAAAAGCATTGTATCTGTGGCTTTTCTTTTTCATTAGAATAATTATTTGAGACAGGTCATGTCCATAGATTGAAATGATTACATACCTTTACCTTATCTGAAAAAAGGAAAAAGAAGTTTCTTTAGTTAAGATTTGTCATAAATGTCAGTCAATAAGTCAAATAGTATATTTGCTGTTTTTTTTTCTTTTTTTTTCTATTACAATAAAGAACTGTTATATTATTTATATATTAGTGATTCATATCTATAGAATTTAAAAAAAATTACTTTAACATTTTCACTATTTCATTGTTATAGCCTGACTATACTGGCCTGTTTTGGAAAAATAAAAAAATTGCTATTTATTGTAAATAAAAGACTGTAAAGATGCTGAGGGAGATTCCTCATGGGTACAGCCATTTTGATTTTGCTCATGTACTCTGCAGTATAGACTAAGCCAGTGACACTCTCAACACAAAATATATATATCGCAATACTGGTTGTAATATGTCTGAGCTGGTTTGGAAATAGCACTAAGTTATTATTTTTATGTTCTCTGGACCTAATGAATTAAAGCATTGGTCTGTGAATTTAGTAACAGTGATGGTGAGTTCTATTCCTAGGGTGGGAAGTGTGTACTTAATGGAAATAGATGGGCAATAACTGAAGAGTACCAAAATCAGAACTAGGTGAGATATCCCTAGGCATGGGCAGTGGAATGAAAACCTTCTACCCTTGTAGATTAAATAAAGGGGTCAGTTCAGAATTCCTTAGAAATTGATATCGTTTTCATGTGCCATGTCCCTTCAGGATGTAGGGGATCATGGACTTCTACTTGACTCTGTCTTTTATCGTTCTCAAAATTCTTCCCCTTGTTATCTCTCCCAAACTCCGCTCCATTTTCTTAGGCCTATCAAGTAGGTCTCACACTACTTTCCCCTGTCTCTCTTTCCCTCTATCTGTCCTGTGAGTATTAAATTCTCCAGACCTGATAAAAGTGAGTGCTAAAAACAACAAAGATGAAAACATAAATGTCTTATTATTATTTATGAACTTCTAACATAAAGTGCATGAATGAAAATAGTAAGATAAATGAAATGATTACAGACCTTATCTGAAAAAAGGAAAAAGAAGTTTCTTTAAGATTTGTCATAAATGTCAATCAGTAAGTAAAATAGCATATTTGCTATTTGTCTATACTTCTGAGATGAGGTAGTATTTACACTATGTTATTCAGATTATTGTCCTCATCTTTGTTGTCATTTTTACAATGTTTTGGCCATTGAATGAGAATGATATACCCCAGTGATCGTAATAAAGGAAATGAGAATGATAAACCCTGGTTTGGCTTGAAATTCCTTTCACCTGAAGAAGGTCGGAGCATAAAACAGCTGAAACATTGCAAAAATAGTAACAAAGATGGGGACAATAGTCTGAATAATTTAAATAGAGCATATTTGCTGCTTTTTTTTTGTCTATTACAATAAAGAACTGATAAATTAGTAATATATTAGTCATTCATGCTCTTTGCTATTTGATAGCTTGTTATTATTTACATTATATGAATAATGTAAATAACAACTTTACATCCCAGAAATTCATACAAAAAGGAGAAAGTTTATAACACAAACACAAAGCACTATCATTTCAGTGCTTTGAAAATGTATATTTAAAAAAAAAAAATTATTTTTAATCTGACATATTTTTTATTTCAAATATTATTATAGTGGACAATTCTTATTTGAAACACACATTATACACTGTTTAATAAATAAAAATTGGTATTTATTTCAGATAAGAAGTGTTCACTATAATAAAGATTGAAGTAATATATATTTATTCATTGACAGCAGTTTGCAAAATGCATATGTACTTTTAAATTGGAATTGATTTAGTTCAGCTAAATTACCTTCCAAGCTCTCTCTCACAGGTGGGATGTGGCAAGTCTCTCACTGGTCTGTCACTACTTTCATAGAAAGTGCTTGGACAAACTGCATTCCTTGGTTCTGCCAGTTAGAATCTTCATTGCCAGTACCACCAAGCTATCCACATTCCCTACGTATTCTATTGGTGAGAATTATGTTCCACTCGAACAGCTTCTCTGCAAAAACCACTGCTCTGTGAAACTGACTTTCAAGAGGTTTCCCCGATCACTATAATCTTAACCTGTTAAAGTTTAGGGTTAACCATTATCTTCCTCTTCTATTCACATAAACTTCCTCTACCTTGAGTGGCCCCTAGGTCTTTTACATAGTGAACCTTACTATTTAAAAAAAATATTTGAGAAGTCTACTTTTAGTTTTTCATGCATGTGTGTTTGACAAACTTGATTAAATTGGCATCAGTGTTGTCATTGTTATCATTTTCCTTTACTTGAATTCTACTTTTCATTTTAACCCTATTGATTTTCTGCTCTGCTTAATTCTTTTTATGTCAAAATTAGAAAATATTGTGTGTGATCAGTAAGCTGCAGCTGACCCAACATTTGGGAGATCTTGGAACAAATTTGCTTGATGTAAAAGCAGAGAGAGATTCTCACAGTAAAACCAAGCTAAAGGATATCATTTTGCTTGGAGTGTTGAGATCTCTTGGCACACTGGTATTAGTCATTTTTGCTGAACAGCTGTTGGCATTAATTTTGGAAAGATTATTGTCTTGTGTAACTTAAAGGGCAAAAAGTGTCATTGAGATGTTGGTTGGATTACACGCATCTCATCTGAAGTTTATTAGACATGGTAAAAGTACTGTACTGTTCATGTGCTGGAAGTGTAAATATTACTACTTCTAAAGAAAAGGGTTGTATATACTAAAGGATGATTTCATGCTTGGATGTTTTCTGTACTAAAAAATTTTTGGTTATACTGTTAAACATTAAGATAAAATCACACTTTAGCTTATTTTCAAAGTAATATTGTATTAATGCTGTTTGTTATTTGATAGCTTGGTGTGCTAGTACATTTAACTCGAGTGTTGGTTTCTTTGTTTATAGGTTTAAAGTTTCTTTCTGTGATTGGTTGGTTAAAATCAATACCTACAAACAAGTCCAAACAAAAAAAAAAGCTGACTTTTAGCTACGGAAAAATACTCTTTCTACTATTGTTCAGTGTTACACATTGAGTCTGTGGTATTCTTGTAGGAGGAACAATATAACTATTCAAAGTTGCTATAAAAGCATAACATTATCCATGAAAAGGCAAAAATCATTTCATATCATAAGGAAATCACTTTTTTTGTTTCTACAGATTACATATACAGTTGCACCTAAAGAAAAACACACACACACACACACCCACACAGTTGCACCCTGAAAATATACAGGGTGAGACAAAAGTCACACATTGTAGGAGTTAATGGATAGATTAAAGAAGTTGAGTGGCTACTGAGGCAAACAGAACTCACACTTTTGGATTTATTTTCTTTGGAGCAATTTGAAATCAGTTGTTCATCAGAGACGTGCTTTAATGAATCATACAGGCATAGAATTGAAATGTTTTGAAAAAGGACATTTTGAACAGCATATATGACCACTGGTGAATAAAATTTCTATAAGTTTAATAAATTTTCCTTATGCTATGTAACTTTTGCTTCATTCTGTACGTACAGATAAACATTTGTGGCTAAGGAAAAAAAAAAATATATATATATATATATATATATATATATATATACATACTAGCAGTATAGCCCAGCGTTGCTCAGGTGAAATCAAAGCTTTAAAACTAATATATGGTCCTGGAGCTCAGATTCTTTGGACACTGGCACGAAAGACTAAAAAGCAATAGTTGTTTCCAGTTAAAGCGAAACCGTAGACTGAAAGAAAAATGAATGGATGTAAGTCAAATTCCTGGTATCGATATCAAATAATTTTTTTCGCCGTAAACTGAATTTTGAAGGCTAAATAAGTCCTGAGTAAATGGTATCATGGCTGAGACTAAGAACTACAATTATACCTACTTAGAGCCAAACCCGAAGCAAAAACTAAAATAAAAGGGCTGAAAAAATACAGACATAGAGGCAGATAAACAGATACACACACAAATATCTTGCCATATATATATATTATCAATTTTCTGCACTATAGTAAGAACTGCAACCTTGAAACTTCTGAATATCGTTTCTTATCTCTTTGTCTATGAGTGTATCAAATTTGATTAAAATCGGACCACTCCTTCTATAAGCTGATTTTTTCGATTATCAATTTTCGATATTTATCAGTGGTACCTCGACACAAAACCTAGCTAAGAACACTCGCAAATGCTTATCGTACAACTGTAAATTTTCAAGAAAATCGGTTCAGCCTTATCGGAGTCTATAGGTAATGGACACACACACACACACACACACAATGTTGGATTTATAAATAACTTTAGATTTAGATAGATTATATATATATATATATATATATATATATACACATACACACATGCACACACACATATAGCAATCAAAGAATCTTTGCGTATTTTCAGAATTAGTTTACTAATCTGTAAAATCATCTAAGTTTTTGGAAAAATAGTACTTAGCACTTTATATACTTTTAATTTTACTTTAAATAACAGTATTCCATACAGAACATTAAAAAATAGATTGCCTCTATTTTTATATTTTTACTTAAAAAAATACATCTAATATTTAAAGAAATATTCATTTAATTACTATTTTGATGATATAACATTTTCACATATTAAAGAAACAATGAAGAAAAACATTGGGTCCATTATTATGGGTAGTAGTTATAGATCTTTGTGTCTCAACAATCATAAAAATCTTATCAGTACCGCTTTTTTATAGTTTCATTTATTTTGTATTGTTTTCTTACTTGGTTGGTTTAACATATTGATTTGGTTAGCATTTAGAAACATCTGGTGATAAATGAAGCTGAAAATAACACATACACATGTGTGTGTTTATATGACTAAGAAAAGTAATGGTGGATGCTGTCTCATTAGCCTTTCTCAGTACCAGATCATCTTTTCTGAAAGGTAGACTTCAAAGAGATGAACAAATAAGAGATAATATAAAAGATAGTAAATAATTTCCTTGTTACTATAATTTTTCTTTTATCACCTGTCATGAGCTTTCAAAACATATTATTTTGTTTATATATATATATATATATATATATAGTCATCCACAGACAGATCTGTTTCGCTGTATCACAGCTTATCAGTACAGTTAGACTCCGATTGCTCCTTAACCCAGGCTCGAAACCCGACCGAATTGGTGTCAGTTGGCGACTCGACCCCTGGGCCACGGGGTGTTTGGTGGAAGAAGGCAGTCTTTTTTAGCGCATATCATATTATGCGCCTAATAGCTAGAGTGATCCAATTCATTTTTACTGAATTAGCGATGTGTATACGCTAGAGTGGCTACTGTTTTTCAAAGTCTACCTTTCTTCTAGAGTGCTCAATCAGGGTGTGAGAGCGTAAATATTGTCATCCGCAGACAGATCTGTTTCGCTGTATCACAGCTCATCAGTACGGTTAGACTCTGATTGCTCCTTAACCCAGGCTCGAAACCTGACCGAATTGCCGAATTGGCGTCAGTCGGCGACTCTACCCCTGGGCCAAAAATAATGTTTAAACAAATCATACATACATATATATATATATATATATATATATATATATATATATATGATTTGTTTAAATATTATTTTTGATCGATACTCATATTTAAGTAGATATTCTGTTTTTAATTAAACAGTATTATATATTTATATCTACCAGCCTGATTATTTACGATAAATTTTTATTACGAAAATGTGTCATTCGGTAGGATTCAAACCTGCGACCCCTATCCACATAGGCGAAGCTACCATGTGATCTGGCATGTCTTAGACCTCTCGACCATGAATGACCATCAGTCTAAACGAGGTTTTAATAACACAATTTTCGATTCATTGCAATAACCATATCTGCTCTGAAATGTATCGTAATGTCAACAAATGTAAACATTTTACGGAAATTAAAGAACATTAATGAAACTTGGTTATAAACAACCAACAATTTGAAATGATTTGTTTGTAAGATGTGGTATACAAAGATTGTATAGCAAACCATTTGAACACCTTTATGCTTACAGTTTTCACCAGTCAGGATGATTTTTTTATTTTTATTTTTTTTTTTTTCAGCAAGAAAATGAAGTTCCTACATTATGCATTATGTGCAGATGGCATATAACCAGTTCTTGGGGCACTCAGCTGAAGTCCAGGTACTTTATTTGTATCTGGGCTCATTAGATTTAATACCTATTGAACATATATGCAACATGTCAGTTAGATGTCGTATGTGATACATGCTTGGGCGATCATGTCTTGAAAGAGAAATGACCGACTGGGCAGATTTTCCCGCAGTAGTTTGCCATTGCATCTGCTGTAGACTGGTTGCTGATCAAGGTTATAGAATCCAATCAGTTCTTCTATTGAACCCAAAGCTGGTGGAAGAAGAGATGGATTAATACTTTTCCCAAGGGCATTTGCATGTAAGTGAATGCAGCACAATCAAATAGAATCTGAACTGGGATCTCTAATTTCTTGTTCCAAGCTGATATCCATTGCACCACAATGCTCAGGTAACCTTAAATTCCCTGCAATCATATCCAGTAAACATAGCTCACTTATGGATAGCCCTGGATTGTGTAGGTATAGATATATTTATACAACAACATCAGCTTTTTATAGACTCCATGATATATAATGTTGCTGCTGTCATTCAGAAAAAACAAAAAGCTATAAATTATTAGGTTACTGCCATTTAACGTTTTAGCCCTTTTTTCTATGAACTGATAGAAAGTCATTGGGTTTAATGTGTAAAAAATTTTCACAGTATTTTAATTAACAAAAATTATAATTTCAGCATAAATTTAGAAAGATATATTAATGTGAATTGGCTCATTTAGAGTTGAAAGTAAAGGAATGATTGTGAAAAGGATTAGAATTACACCTTGTGAAAATAAATTGGTAAATGAAACAAAACTATCAAAAATTATCAAAATATCCATGCTTCTGAAGATGAAAAATATTTGTTAGCAAGGCTGCAAAATATTTCCCTGTTAAAAATAGTTCAGAAATTATTAAATTTTGTTAGGTTACTTCATTTTGTCATTGCAAATAAAGATAGATTAAAACTGGATAAAATTATTTTATTTGGCTTTTTTGGCTTTTTTTAAAAAATGATTTCACCCGAAGCAAAAACAATGAAGCTACTGAGATGCAAAGGGGTTACTAAGTGTGAAAGAATGAGAAAAAGAAAATCATTAAGGAATGAGAACAATAAAAGAACAGATTAAGAACACAGAAGATTTTTTAAAGATCAAAATTGAGGGGAAAGCAAGAAGCTAGAAGAGTTTCACAGGTGAGAAGTTTTTTTTTTTTTTTTTTTTTTAAATCGTATCACCCCAAGCAAGGCGGTAACGCCACTGATGTGCAGGGGGCTACGTAATAGTGAAAAGAGGAAAAACTGTTAGTGTTTTAAAATTTCTCCAGTTCTAATTGACAAATATGTTTTAAAAATATTTTAAACAATGAATTCAGTTTGATCATTTGATATGATACTTTGATCAACATCAAAGTATAGTGTTGTTTCTGATTTTTTTTCTCTTATAAAACTTCATTTGAGGTGTTAGAGAAGATGCAAATGAGAAGCAAACTCACATTTAACATCAGGAAGTGACAGCTGAGGTTCATGGGACATGCAATAAGGAAGAAGGACCTAGAGAATCTAATACTCACAGGACAGATAGAGGGAAAGAGAGATGGAGAAATCAGTGCGAGTCATATTTGATAGACTTGAGCAAATGAATGGTGTAGTGGGGTTTGGGAAAAATACCAAGAGGAAAAATATTGAGTAACAAGAGATAGTCAAGTCGAATTTCATGATCGCCTACATCTTGAAGGGATACGGTACATGAAAAAGAAGAGTAAATTGCATATATTTTTTATAAAATATCCCATGATAAATAGTATGTAAGTATGACTAGCATTGCCTGTGCCTGGCGTTGCCCGTGAAATTCAGAACATTTTAGTAGTAAGAGAAGATGCCAATGAGAGAAGTAGATGGAAATCATTTACAGACAGTTGATTTCTTGCATGAAATATTTAGCAAAAAAAAAAACTCTATTTTGTTTTTTTTAATTTCATTTTCTGACATTTGCTGACAGAGTGGAGTTATACAGAGAAAATTAGACAGGTCCATTTTGTGTCGCACATGGCTGTTGAAAATACGCATATACTTAGACAAGAAAATAATAAAATAAAAATTCTAGAAGCTATCTACATCAAACAGTTTAAACCTAGCCTAAATAAAATAAATTTCGACACCTCACTAACATACTTCAATGCCTATAATCGACGGGAGAGGTCATAGTTATTATACTTACCCCCTACACCATAGTAGCAGCAGTTCCCAGACCAATTCCTCATGTCACTATACACTCAATTGAGCAAAAACCCACTACCACCATTCCTTCTCGGCCTACAGCCATGTGCGACACAAAAAATGGACCTGTCTAATTTTCTCTGTATAACTCCACTGTGTTAATAATAATTTAAATGTTCTATGTTCACTGAACATTAAATGTTCATCCTTTGATAATGGCTTATGTAAGCCGAAAGCTCAGACCTGATAAAAAAAAATCAACAATTATTGCGATTTCTTGTCGTCTTTCCATGACAACACTATCAAGCTAATCAGATGATACGAACGGCTCTTACACAAAATAAATAGACAGAACTTGTCTATATTATTCAATGAAACCTGTATTAATATATATATATATATAGATTTAATTTTCTACTAACAGACAATATCAAAATATCAATATTCATCTCTATCTGCATTTTCTTCTGTACCATGGCTCTTCACACTTTACTTCCTTTGTACTTCTTAGTAATGTATTATTTTTGTTGGTTTTTTTTACTCTTTCTCCTAATCCCTGTTCTGCCAACCATTTATGCAAGCCATGAGGTAGGTTATATACAGCTTTTCCCTGTTTCTCTTACTTGCAAAATATCCCTGTCAGTGTTAAATTTTCCAAGCCTTTCTTCCTTATTATATACCCTAAACATTTCAATTATCTCTTTCTGATGCTAAGTATAAGTGTCTTTTTGTTTTCATTTTCTCTAAAACTTCCTCATTATTCACATATTCAGTTCATGGTATTCACAATATCCTTCTATAGAATCATATTTCGGTTACCTCAGAATTTTTTGTCTGTGATCATATAGGAGCACCAATATTGCAGTTCAGTAAAAAAAAAAAATTTCTTGACAATAAAACAACTTTGTATTAAAAAAGTTTATATTTAAATAAAAATACTGAAGAAATCTATTTTGATATTTTGTATTCAACTCAAATTGGCATGACTCATTATATGAAGTTACAATCTTAAATTCTCAATTATTTATTATAATCAGAGAATTGAATTTTAAACCCCTTCCAGCATATACTTGGTTAGAACAGACTTATACAAACTCATTATTGGTAATAGTCATTCTATCATTGAGTTTTAGTATCAACTGGTGAAATAAGAGCTTGTCAGAGGTTACATACTCCAACATTCTCGGTTTGTGGAAATAACTGGTTGTCATTTAAATTAAAGACTAGCTCTGATATGAGCAATGCCAAAAAAGCATTTACTGCCCACTGCATTCTTGGCTAATGTTAGGGAAAAGGTTATTGCATCTATATGCATTCCCTCAACTGGATTGCTATTTACATCTATGAGGATTCCCAAATGATCAACCATTCCAGTACTTGACATTGTTTTTATAATAGCAACTGGACAAGAATTGGTGCTTTCATAGTTTAAAAATCATAAACTTTTTTACTGTAACAGTTTGTTTGAGTTGTTTCAAAGCTGTGGGTGTTGTGGTTTGATGATGACCATCCTTGTTATTTTGTTAAATATTGTGGCTGATGTGGGTTTGAGTTTTTTTTTTACTTACATCTTGAACAATGTGTTTTGTAACAAGTACTTGTCATTGGTTAATTTTTCCTATTTATCAGTAACATCTGTTTGTTTATATAAGTAACTCAATGTTAAGTGACAATTTCATTTTAATTTAATTAGTTTCTTTTTTTTTTTAACTAACAGGCTTTGGATCTTAGTGGAGTAGCAGAAACCTCAACTAGTATTTCTGATGTTTTATGTAAAATAATGACTTCTGTAATCTATGAAAAGAAAAATCTAAGAGGACCATATTTTTCTGATAATTGTACTAATATAAAATCTAGTATGTCTAAACATCAACAGTCCCATAACCAGGTGTGGTCTTTGGATCACTGTGCAGCTGATCACATGATCAGTTTCCTCCATATATTTTGGTTGAAAACCAGGGAGGTATTCATTCACCCATAGAATATCTTAGGTAAGTAGACCTAGCAGAGACCATCCTTCTTCATGTCAAGCCACAAACTTAAGAGATTGTGTTGGTCATGGACATGTAACCATTGATCCCATCAGGGATCTCTCCACCGAGCAGTGCGATGTCATCACTGTACTAGCTGCATGGACTCTATAGAGTCCAGTTTATCCCATTGTGCTAGATAGCCATTAACCCTAAATAAAGGTTTATCCACCCATTGACAGGTCTTGTTATTAATACTTCTGGGCATCTAGTTACCTCTTTATAAGAAAATCTTAATGGGATAACTGATTTAGTCACCATAGACTCAAGCATGTGGCAGTTAGTATTGGATTACATGGTATAAGTAGCAATCTACTAGACATAAGAATGACCAAACATAAATAAGCATTATATATGTTTTAAAAATCTTAAATACTTTTTATAAGAAACACTCAGTCAGATGCTGAAGTAATAATTTTTTTTTTTTTGTACTCAATTTAAATTAAGGATTTCTGACAAGTGATGGAGAGAGAATGCTTTATTTGGACTACTTTGTTCTCCATATGTGTCCCTAATGAATGATTGCTTCTCAACACTTATGGGTAATATTACCCTTCTTAGGTAGGAGAGTATCCAAGGGGAGCAACTCCTGAATAACAACAACCAAGCAGAGCATACTAAATTATTTTACTTAGTGACAAAAGGTTTTGAAAAGACACAATATATGGATATAATAAAAAGTCTGTTTTTTATTTTTGATTATGGATTTGATCATTTTCAATACAAAGTTTTACTATTGAAATTAAACTTTCTTGAACAGTAGGTTTAATAATTAGAACTTTCAGAAGTTATCATTCCAAAGGTTGTTTGGATAATTGAGATCATTCTTTATGTTGTTCCCATAATATTGTGGGAATATAGAAACACTACAGAGAATGAGTTCAGTTAGCCAAACAACTCCTGGAATAAAAGTCAGATTTTAATCTTATACTCTACCATTTTTATGCTTATGAGCACATTTAGGATTGAAACAGCTGATCAATAGTAAACAAATCTGTTGTTGATTGTGAGCATGGCCGTATATGACTACCGGGCATGGGTCGGGGCTGATCCGTGCAATCATAGTGAAAATCCAGGCAAGGAAAAATGTCTTCATCAGAAATCAAACTAAACAATTCATGAAGAAAGAAAGAAAGAAAAACGAAGAAAACCTCTGAATGAACGCAGTAAAAATCTGTTTGTGTATTTATTAATTTTGGGAGAAAATACTGATTATACTCAGAAAGTCTGAACCCGATTTCCTGCTTTCTTTCACGTTCTGTGTCTAATTTCCATTGGAATAGCCGAAAAAATCCACAAAAAAATTATAGTTTCTGGAAACGGATGACACTGATGATGTCATCATATTGTCAACTAATAAATCCGGGCAATTTTCTCTGTGCCCGGTGTTTTTTTAGCATCAGATATGGCTCTGATTGTGAGTATATGTAGGATTAAAACTATAAATTTCAGTCTCAAATCTTTATTCTTGCCACTTGACAATGTCAGCAAGTATAGTTAAGACTTAAATGTTTGGATACATATTCCAAGTATTTTTATAACCTGTAGTTCAGTGATGTACTCCTGAATCATCAGTCTGCAGCCACTGACAGGATATGTATTGAGATGATATGATACACAATCTGTAGACCTTTTTGAACCTGCACTTTAACATTCTTAGTCAACTTCTTAACCTTTGACCAAAACACCCTGTAAAGCTTCAGTCTGTCTTTTCTTTATCTAGTTTTGAGCTTATGGTTCAGTCTGGATAGACTACTAGAGAGAAATGACTGATTACAACCATTTGACATCTTGGGTGGCTTGTGTAGGTCAATTGTCAATGCATGTTGTAGAGTCATAATCTTGTACCTAAACTGTATAGCCTGTTCTGTAAATGTAGAGTGGCTATGATTGAATATAAATAAATGGCAGAACTGTCTAACAAACTAAGTTGACAAAATTTATTATAAACAGCAACAAGAACAAAAAAAATTACAGGGCAAAAAAAATAAAAATATTATAAAGCAAGCAAACAGTATATACAAGGCAAAGCAAAAGTAATATGGCAAAATGTTTGCAAACTAAGAATTGGGATGACAGATAAGCAAATTCAGATTGGCGAATGTAACGTTCTGACTTCAAGACTGGAACTGGGTCATATGAAATTGAAAACTAGGACAAAATCCCAGCATGCATTTGTATGCTTCTACTTATAAATTAAAAAGGAGAAAGTATTTTTCAGTCATTCCAAATGTGATTGTAACCAGCAATAAAAAAAAAATGAGGATATATGTATATATATATATATATATATATTTTCTTAGAGAAGAAAACATCATTTAATCAGAAGTATACTTTTTCTTTTTTTTCTTTCTTTTTTTTATAATTACTTTCTAAAAGTTTTTAAGTAAAAGATACCTATAATTAACCAATGTACACTACCGGCCATAATCATTAGGCCACCCCAGTTTAAAAAAAAAATGATGTATTTTATACTATTTTTAGTATTTATTGCCAAGTGAATAATTCTAAATGAAAATAAAATGGTTCTTTTGTTAATAGTGCACAATAACATGTGCATCAAATGAACTGTTCTGGGGTCCAGTTTTTGTGCTCTCTTCTCCATGCTAGTCTCTTCTTCCTGGCTGCCTTGTAAAATTTTGCAAATAATAACATTTATTTTATTTTTTTTAAAAACTGGGGTGGCCTAATAATTATGGCCAGTAGTGTATGTTTTGCTGAATGTAGTGACATATTGATTCTGAATTTTCGTAACAAATACTCTACCTGTTATTAAGTGAGAAACTTTCTTTCGGACCTTCTACTATTAAATACGCTTAAAATCTGCAAGATCCCCATTGATATGATTATCAACTTTCTTGATCTATATTGGCAAACATAAATATTATGTCTTTGGTTCATGAATTGGGTATATTTTATATGAAACTAATTGTAATTCTGGCACCAGAATTTAAAATTATTTTCTATTAACATTGTTTGGACTGTTGTTTTCATCTTTGTTGCCATATTCACAATGTTTCGGCTATTGTACACTCTGACATTTTTCAGGGGATTTTAATTTTGAACAAAACCCTTTATTTCGATCACTAGGGCAGATTGTTCTCATTCCATGAGTCATGCCACTTCCTCAAGGACACATGGTCCATTGGATAAAAGCATTGGTTGGATCCAGTGACTCAACCCAAAGAGTTGTGAGTTCAATACCTGATGAATAAAAAACAGTGGTGAACAAGTTGAGTTAAATGCCGATAACTAAGGCATCCAGAAGTGGCATGACTCATGGAATGAGAATATTCTACCCTAGTGATCAAAATAAAAGGTTCAGTTCAAATTTCTGATCACCTGAAGAAGGTCAAAACGCACAATGTTCAAAACATTGTAAATATGGCAACAAATATGGAGACAACAGCCTGAACAATGTAAATAATTACAATACCTCCACTCAGAAATATAAACAAATATTTTCTGTCTTTTATTTAGTTTTATTTTTATTTTAATTTGAAACTGCTTCTCTTAGAATTTAAAAAGAATTGATTTATTTTGTCAATGCACTAAAAAAGTTGAGAGAATCAGTACATTTCTTTTTTTAAAAACTCTTTTCAAGCTCATTGATTAAGAACAAGGTTACTTAGCAGTTCTTTGTGACGTTACTTAGCAGTTCTTTGTGACGTTACTTAGCAGTTCTTTGTGACGTTACTTAGCAGTTCTTTGTGACGTTACTTAGCAGTTCTTTGTGACGTATTTTCAAACACGCATAATTTATAGAACTCACAGAAGAAATTAAAGGTAAAAGGACCAGATAAAAGCAACACACAATGTACCTGGTGAATTTGAGCAAATGGATGGTAGGCCAGGGTTTAGAAGAGATAGCAAAAAAAAAAAACCCAAAAGTTATTAAGAGCTACAATGGACAATAAATTGTGGAGAGCCATGATTGTGACAGAGCACAGCATATAGAAGTTTAAGAAAAAAAGCATAGTTTTTCTCCTGGTGAATTTGAGCAAATGGATGGTAGGCCAGGGTTTAAGAGAAGAAAAGATAGCTAAAAAAAAAAACCCAAAAGTTAAATTAAGAGCCTTTTACAATGGACAATTTAAATTGGTGGAGGAGGCCATTTGATTTTGAAAAAAAAAAAAACCCAGAAGGCAAACAGCCATATTTTAGAAGTTTAAGAAAAAAAGCATAGTTTTTCTCCTGGTGAATTTGAGCAAATGGATGGTAGGCCAGGGTTTAGAAGAGATAGCAAAAAAAAAAAACCCAAAAGTTATTAAGAGCTACAATGGACAATAAATTGTGGAGAGCCATGATTTTGACAGAGCACAGCATATAGAAGTTTAAGAAAAAAAGCATAGTTTTTCTCCTGGTGAATTTGAGCAAATGGATGGTAGGCCAGGGTTTAGAAGAGATAGCAAAAAAAAAAAACCCAAAAGTTATTAAGAGCTACAATGGACAATAAATTGTGGAGAGCCATGATTTTGACAGAGCACAGCATATAGAAGTTTAAGAAAAAAAGCATAGTTTTTCTCCTGGTGAATTTGAGCAAATGGATGGTAGGCCAGGGTTTAGAAGAGATAGCAAAAAAAAAAACCCAAAAGTTATTAAGAGCTACAATGGACAATAAATTGTGGAGAGCCATGATTTTGACAGAGCACAGCATATAGAAGTTTAAGAAAAAAAGCATAGTTTTTCTCCTGGTGAATTTGAGCAAATGGATGGTAGGCCAGGGTTTAGAAGAGATAGCAAAAAAAAAAACCCAAAAGTTATTAAGAGCTACAATGGACAATAAATTGTGGAGAGCCATGATTTTGACAGAGCACAGCATATAGAAGTTTAAGAAAAAAAGCATAGTTTTTCTCCTGGATTATTTGAGCAAATGGATGGTAGGCCAGGGTTTAGAAGAGATAGCAAAAAAAAAAACCCAAAAGTTATTAAGAGCTACAATGGACAATAAATTGTGGAGAGCCATGATTTTGACAGAGCACAGCATATAGAAGTTTAAGAAAAAAAGCATAGTTTTTCTCCTGGTGAATTTGAGCAAATGGATGGTAGGCCAGGGTTTAGAAGAGATAGCAAAAAAAAAAACCCAAAAGTTATTAAGAGCTACAATGGACAATAAATTGTGGAGAGCCATGATTTTGACAGAGCACAGCATATAGAAGTTTAAGAAAAAAAGCATAGTTTTTCTCCTGGTGAATTTGAGCAAATGGATGGTAGGCCAGGGTTTAGAAGAGATAGCAAAAAAAAAAAACCCAAAAGTTATTAAGAGCTACAATGGACAATAAATTGTGGAGAGCCATGATTGTGACAGAGCACAGCATATAGAAGTTTAAGAAAAAAAGCATAGTTTTTCTCCTTCAAATCAGTATGATGTATAATGATTTATCTTCACTTACAAAACTTTGAAATATCTCATTTTTAAATAGAAATTTGTTATTGCTTCTTAAACTTTATTTAAAAAGCTTCAAATTTGCAGTTGAGCATTTTTCTATTAATATTTGTTCAAATGTTCGTTCATATTTTAATTGCTTTTGAAAATCATAAAGCTGTATTGTCAGCTGATTTAGATAAAATAACTTTATAACTTCTTGGCAAATGAAAAATGTCATAATTACATGAATTGGTAGGTTTACTTTTCAAGTTATCTTCATAATCCAAAATCAAATTGAATAAAGAAAGAAATCATTTGAAATAAAACTATATAGTATGAGTTATTATGATAAATATTTCAATGGTGAAATAAAAAAACAAAATTCACTGTATGATTGTAGATATTAACTAAGTGAAGATTTTGCATAAAATTCAATTATGGTTCCAGGTTAAATAAGTAAATTCATAAACAGAAAATTATCCCTAAAAAGTTATGACCTCACTACTCCATAGCTTATCCTGTTGTTTAGAATATATGTATTTTACAAGATATGACCAAAATTTAATTTTGAGTGTATGAACCAATTCATTTTTCCTCTAAATCTGTTACCAAATCATAGGCTTGTGATCATTAACAAAATATATATATATATATATATATATATATATATAGTCATCCGCAGACAGATCTGTTTCGCTGTATCACAGCTCATCAGTACGGTTAGTCTCCGATTGCCTTTAACCCAGGATTAAAACCCGACCGAATTGGCATCAGTCGGTGATTCTACCACTGGGTTATGGGCACTCGGTAGAAGAAGGCAAACATTTTAGCATATACATTATCATTATACACGCCCAATAGCTAGAGTGCTCTAATTCCTTATGGAATGAGCGATGCGTACATGCCAGAGTAGCTACTGTTTTTCAAAGTCTACCATTCTTCCAGAGTGCTCAATCAGGGTGTGAGAGTGTAAATAGTATATATATATATATATATATATATATATATATATATATATAAGTTACTCAAGTAATAAGGAAATATTTGACAATAACAAAATTAAATGTGTTAAGGCTTTAAAAAAAAAAGCAATCATGATATGAGTTTAGAATACTTAGAAAAAAAAACAAAGAACGTAAAAATAAGCTGAAACACCGTACTGGTTTAACCCATCTTTTAGTTGTAATGTTCAAACAAACATGATGGAAGAATTTTCTTGCATTTAATTCATAAGCACCTCAACCATTTCCTTACAGTAAAAAATATTTTTGACAAAAAACTATGTTAAGGTTAGCTATAGTTGTTTAAAAACATTGATGAATATATATCACAGCATAACAATATTATATTAAACACATGTTCAACATACAAAATAAAAGTAATTGCCAAAAAAAAAAACAAAAAAAAACAAGAAGATCTGCCCACTAAATGACTAGTGCATGCCCAAAAGTATAATTTACAGAGCTAGCTTCCATTCTGATAGCAATGCTAAATTCTATTTTGATCCACTGAGAGCCACTGGAAATCACATTTCTACCACCATCAAATGACATTAGGCAATATTAAATATAGTAACAACATTGACTTCTCAAAATATTTCTTGCAATTAAAAAAATAAAAGCTCAATTATCATCTGAGATATTATCACAAAAACTAAATCTTTTAATGGATTAGGAAATAGATGTAATTTATACCTTTTAGAAAAACTTATCTTAAAACACTTAAATGACCCTAATTTACTAAACACAAAAAGTGAATTGATTACATGCAAACATAGAAATAGATATCTGCTCAAATAAGTTAACCCAAATTAATATAAATTTTTCTATGTAGACTCTTTTACTGTTATTATTAATTTTTCTTTGTTTTTACCCCAAGCTAAAAACAAGTGATTCCTCTTGATCAGTCAGTTAAGTGCCATACGTGATACACGCTTGGGCGATCATGTCTCGAAAGAGACATGACTGACTGGGCAGAAGATTATCCCGCAGTAGGTTGCCATTGCTTTCTGCGGTAGATTGGTTGCCGACCAAGGCTATAGAACCCAATCTGTCTTGCTATTTAACCCATAACTGGAAGGAATAGACGGATTAATACCTTTCCCAAGGGTATTTGCGTGTAAGTGAATACAATGGATTCAACTGGAATTCGAACTCGGCTCGCCAGCTTCTTGTTCCGAGCCGATATCCACTGTACCACAACGCACATACTTCCTCTTGATACATCTGCATAAAATGAATAACCTCCATCCTAAAAATATTCTCCCTATTAGTTCAGTATTTGGATGTAATATTAATCTTTTATAAACCCACACACTGCAATTTACAATCATTTTACATTATATTTTACACATTTGTAAAGATTAAGTGCTAATATTCCAAATGACAAATTTGATATTTTTTTTTTAATTCATGCATATACAACTAAATGATAACTTCACAAGTTCAGCACATTTCATATTGTGAATTTCACAAGTAAGTACCAATTTGGTTTATGTGGGGTGTGGTAATAATGGAGTGGCAGAATTTTTCTCTGTGTGCAATAAATAAAATGGTCTTAGTCAAAGTGGATTCATAAAATTATTTTACAGGTCAAAAAGTACAAAATTAATAAACAAGGTTGTGGGGATCAGAAAATTTCATAAAATAAAATGTAACCACCTTCTATTAGTCATTTAAGTATGCTAGATTATTATATGAAGAAAGTGTTCTTTGTTCTGATTTAAGTTGACTAAGACTTTTCTGTGTGACTTTTGAGTGATAAGCCTCCACCAAACCTAAAATGTAGATTAACTCAAGCGTGGAAGTTTTGTATATCATTTAAGACAAACTTGAAAGAACATTGTGATTATACAGATATTAGATTGTATTTTTGTATTTGAAATCATTATTAACCTAGCATAGTACCTGTTAAAAATGCCTGTATGATCACTGAAGTTAAGCAACATCAAACCTTGCAGTACCTAGATGGGTAACCATTTGGAAATACCAGGTACTGTAAACTTGCATGTGGCATAATGCATAATAGTTTGGAATTGTTAATCAGAGAGCTGAGTTTCTGTTGGGCTCGTTATATTCACAAACGCATAAATTTCCTTGCTAAAGGTATGAATCTACCTTTTCTCCCACCCTCTATGGGTTAAATAGTAAGACTTGTATCACTAAATTATTATTACTTCTTACAATCTAAAAATATTTTCTGACTTTAATTAACTTGCAAAGGCTTGATAAATTTTAGAAAATGAATGAATCCATACAAAAACATTAAAAATGGCAATTAGTTAAATATAGATTGGTATTTCTAACCAGAATAAAAGTGTAATATCTGTGAATCCTATATTTAAACTTTTATAAACCCACACACAGCATATATATATATATATATAAAAATGTTATATTTAGTGGTGACATGTTTATAATAATTTCATTAAAAAATTCAATAATTGCTTAAAAATATATGTAGATACATTATTAACTCTAATAAAAAAAATAAGCATTTTAAGTATTTGTTTTTTAGCTATCTCCTACATTATACAGTGAGTTCAATGCTAAATATTAAGCACTTAGATTATACAATGAACTTTTCAGATCAAAATTCAGCAAGTAACTATCAGGATGCAAAATTATTGATGCACCTCTGTGTGTGAGAGAGAAAGCGAGAAACTGTAAGTGATTTCAAAGCAGACTATTCATCAAGCACTTGTAAATAATATAAGTGTTTTTGCAGATTTCTTTCCAAACAATATAGAGAATGCTTGGAAATTTCAAGTGGTCTTTCATTTGGTTGTGATCAACAAAAAAACTTTACTTAGTTTTGCCGACCAAGTATAAAACAATGCTTTATCATATTTGGACCAGCAACAAAACTTAGTCATGATGGTCAAACTTACTGCACATTTCAGACATATAATGCTAAAAATACATTGTAAAGAATGATGAGTATCAGTTATTTAACAACTTCCAGTAATTTTTATTCTTAAGTATAATGGTTTTGGTTTGCTATCAGAAGTTGATAGTTGATTACATTGGAAGTGAATGTTCTCCATCTTAGGCACCAATAATAATAATAAAAAAAAAGAAACAAAAACACAATCCTAATAGGGTAAAGGAAACAGGAAGTAAGTAGTCAATAAATCAACCAAGTCAAAGGACACATTCCAGAAGTTGAGTAAAGTATTAACACACAGGAAACTTTCACTAGAAACAAAGAAAGTACTGGATTGCTATGTGATGTCAGTTCTTCAATATGGCAGTGAATGTTGGACAATATCAACAAAGATGAAGGCAAAACTTGAAGCAGCTGAAATGTAGTTCTACAGAAGGATGCTGTGGATATCACGGACCAAGCATGTGAGCAATGACAAGGTTTTGGAAAGAATGGAAACAAAAAGGAAATTAATATTGAGCATCAGGGAGAGACAACTAAAGTTCCTGGGACATGCAATGAGAAAGGAGGGGGTTGGTGAACCTGATACTAACAGGCCAGATAGAGGGGAAAAAGCGACAGAGGAAAGCAGTTGATAACATATTTGAAGTACCTGAGCAGGTGGATGACAGAACGGGGGATGCAAGATGTTACAGGAGAAAGCGTGCTAAGAACCACCAGGGATAGGGAGACATGGAAGGCCATGACCGCCTACCTTTTGAAAGGATGGGGGCATATAGAAAAAGAAGAAGAATTTATAATAGCACAATTGAGTTCTTCTTTTATTTTGGTGTACATTTATCTGTGTGACTTTTATATCTCATTTTTTTATATGTCTACTTCATATGATAAATGATTTTCATTGGAGGTTATTTTTCTGAACCTCACTGACATATTTACTGTTCCTTCTGTGGTAACAGGCTGAGGTAATGCTAAAAGAAAAAACAAAACAAAAATTACTTGATATGTTATGCATGTTAAACTGCATGTATATTTTCTTATAAATGTTGCTGAGTGGTACTCTAGAAATTTCATGTTTCTATTTTTATCTGTGTGGAGGTGTGTCACTTTCACTTCCTTATGAAATCTGCAAAGTATGTGTCTTTTAAAATTGATAAAAAATGATGATAGACTTACAACCTGTCTTCATATTTCTATCTACAGCATGAATCGAGAAAAATTTTTATCAGAATTTTTTTCCTTATCAGCTTAACAGTAGCAGTGATAGTTGCAACTTTTAAAAAAATGTCCATCTCTAGATTATATATATATATATATATATATATATATATATATATATATATATATTTGTGTGTTCAGGCTGCAAATTTTCTTTTAGGCATGTCAGATTAAATAAATTGCAAACATTGTGTCTGCTTATTTCTTATAAAATTCGTTTGTACTCATGAATAATCTTCCGCGTATTATAATTGATAGATGTAAGAAATGTGTGTAACTTTGACAGTTGATTTTATTATTCATTTCTTGATGTTCCCAATTACTTTCAATTTCTTTCTGAGATCATTTTCAGTGGGGTATGTTGTGGTAACAAAAAATAACTGCAAACTGTGTTGCTAAAAATTACTGTAAATTTTCTTTTTGCATCAAATGTAATGATAGACAAATTGCTTAGCATTCATTAGAATGGGAAAATTATCCACAATAGAATTTTTTGTCATGGTCATGCATGTGTTAAAGCATGAAAAGTATATATATATATATATATATATATATATATATCAGGTTTTACAATATTTCAGATAAATAAATTTGAATTATTGGGAAAGTATAAATTTGTTCCATTGCAGTTTATTTGTGAATTGAGATGCAGTGGAATAAAATCATGTTCTCTCTCTTACGAATACTGCCCCTACATCTGGTTGAGTGCCTCTGTTATTCACCTCGGGGTTCTTGACAAAATCCAGTGAAGAATCTGTAATGTGATCGATACTGACTTGTCAGCTTGGCTGCAGTCACTCTCTCACCGGCTTGACGTAGCTTCCCTCTGCCTCTTCTACAAATACTTTCACGGCTTCTGCTCCAATGAACTTAGCTCACTGGTGGCCCAAGGTATGAATTTACATGAGCTACTAGATTAGCAACTAGATCCCACCCTTTTACAGTGAAATGGATAAAAAGTAACTGCAATTTCTACTCTGACAGTGTTAGGGCACCGCTCCTATTTGATTACAAATGGACTGTTCCCATTGCTATATATAGCAATGGTGGATTCTCTACAGGGGAGTCATAGAGAGTCACTTGAGAGTCTCTAATGAGTTACTGAAGAGTCAATGTGAGTCAGTGAAGAGTTAGTCACACTTCCAGTGGCGTACCGGAAGTAATCACGTATACACACATCTTACGACGGATTGGACTCTTGTATCTTTCTATTGTAAATATTACTAATCACTTCTGTACATACTAACCGTCTTTCCGTGGAATACAACTTATATTCTGATTCTGTTGTTGAGTTATTCATTTATACTTGGTGACATAACAGACAGCTTCTTTTCTTGCACTTCCCACCTGTGGAATTCCCTTCCATATACTTGCTTCCACGACAGCTACCATCTCCAGGAATTTAAATGTAAGGTCAATAATCATCTCCTATCTCACTAACTCACATCCATTCTCTCAAGCTATTTTTCCATTCACTCCATCCCCATTACACCAGTATTCTCATCCATCTATTATCCTCCCCCGACATCCTTCTTTCTCATCACTTTCCCCCTATGTAACCCCCTGTGCAACAGTGGCAGTAAACTGCCTTGTTTGGGGTGAAATGGTTATTAAAAAGAAAATAAATAAAATATGCCCATATATTACATAATATAACACTGTGCCTCCACAGCTTAACTCTCACAGCCAACCTTAAGTGGAACAACTACATTTAATCAATAGCTAAATCTACAGCTAGAAAGGTTGGATCTTTGTGTCTGTCCAGAAACTTTTTCTCATTTGAATCCAGCTTGCACATATACAAATCTACCATCTGGCCATGCATTAAATGCTGTCACATCTGGTTGGGCATCCCTGCTTTTCATCTTGGGGATTATCAACAAAATTCAAAGAAAAATCTACAATGTAATTGATCTCGATCTGGCAGCTTGATTCCAGTCACTTTCTCATTATCGCAATGTGACTTCCTTCTGTCTCTTCTATAAATATTTTAATGGCTTCTGCTCCAATGAGCTTAGCTCCCTGGTGCCACCTCTATATTAATTTAAACTACTAGACTGGTAACTAGGTCCTACCCATTTACAGTGAAAATAATGAAATGTAACTGCAACTTCTATTCTAACAGTTACTTTTCTTGCATTTCCTGCCAGTGGAACTCCCTACCATATACCTGCTTCCTTGATAGCTACAACCTCTGAGAATTTTTTTTTTTTTTTTTTTTTTTTAAGTTGTATCACCCTGAGCAAGGCGGTAACGCCACTGATGTGCAGGGGGCTATGTAATAGTGAAAAGATTGGAAAAGAGAAAGCCGGAAACCACATCCTAAACAGAGAACAAGGGATGAGCCTCTTAACCTGTTCAATAGACGTGGGTGGAGTGTGAACCGGGCGATAGATAGATCTATCTACTCCAATTGATAGATCTATCTACTCCAATTAATGCAATGTCAATTGCCATCTCTTATCTCCTTGACTCCCATCCTTTCTTTGACACCCCTTGTATCTTGTTCGTCTCCTTTTCTGCTCTACTCTCATGCAGCCTTCTTCACACCAGTGTCTCTATCTTTCTCTTACCCATTTTATGACACCCTCTGTAACCTGTTCCTTCTTTTCTTCTCTTCATTCTCCTCTTATGTAACCCCTTGTGTACTAGTGACAGTAATGCCTTGCTTTAGGTGAAATGATTATTAAAAAAAAAATTTTATATATATATATATATATATATATATATATATATAAAGTGCTTGTCTTACTACTTGTGTATACAAACTTTCTGAGCAGTAGTTCTAGCAATTGATTTAATATAACCTTTCCACTTCATATCAGCAGAAAATGCTAGCATGTTAAGGTACAATGAGTCACTTTCTTGGAGGTTAGCATCAGCCATACTGATGGAAGGCAAAAAAAGTTCTCTAAGACAAATAAAAGTGAACAGTTTTATTTTGATCAATTTTTAAAGGAGTTAATGAATACATTGTGAATTGGCAGAATTTCACCAATTTTGATCAACATGCATTATTGAACAAAAAAATGTCAACTTTTTAATTTTTAATTATTATAAGTGTCAATAACAAAAGATATTTTAGAAAAGATTGTTCTAGTTCATTTTCTTGCAGATTGTGAAAAATGGCTATATAATTTTTTGTAATGATATGTGTACATACAGAAGTTTTGACCAGATCAAAAATTAATCTCAAAATAAATTTTGGGGATTTTGAGCTGAGAACTTTTCATATGAGTAGTTTGGTTCTTATTACCAAACTTGATATTATTACTCAAACCTGTTTATGGTTGACCTGTTCTCATTTGATTATTGAAGTTGAATAGTGATCAGTACTTAGATGGGTGACTGCTTGTAAAAACACTTGGTACTGTAAGCAACATTCTACAATACAAAACATGTTTTGGCTTTAAATAAACCCCAAAAATTTAGATAGCCTTAAAATAACAAAACAATATATTTATGGTTGAAGAAAAATGTCAATTTTCTTTTGTAATCCTTCATCAAGATTTTTATTATTAATGTTCAGCAAATCTCAAGAGCTACTCAATGTAGAGGGTTACTGAATACGGTTGTTGTATGGGTGTGTATGGGTGTGAAATGGAAGAGGACGTACAATTTATGAGATTATGTGGGAGACAAATCTCTTAACTCAAGACTTAAAAAGATTAAGATTGTAGTGATCAGGAAAACATTCTCTCAGGAGTCTGTCCTACAAAGTATCAGTTCTTGAAAAGTTGTAGAATTTCCTTCTTACTAATGGAATATGAAAGCAATGAGGATGATTAATCCCAGTGTATGTGTCATTGTGGGCATTAGCCGTGAAGGTCAGAATTGGTAATACAAATATTTTTGTATTCATCAGAAACAGTTTCTTGACTTTATTTTATGTAAATTATAAGATTCTGAATTTTATAGCCTTTGGTACCTATTGGAAATTTCACCTTTTAAATAGTCAAGCTTGCTATTAATTTGAAATTAGATGAAGCATAGCCACTTTTTATTTGTGATTTGTTAGAACTTGTTAGATATTTGTTCTGATCACAAGCTGGATAGACTTCTTATTGAACATTCCAGATATAAAAAAAAATTGAATTATTAAATTCAACCTAGTTTTACAATAATGCATGAGCAGCAAATATGTTGCAACTTGTTAATATGTATGAGCAATCTCTTGGAAACCTGCAGTTTCTGTAGTGTCCTTTGGCTGCAATTTGCAATTCTTCTGTTGACATGAAAAGACTCTTTAAACTCTTACTTTCACTCTCTTTTTTTCTTCTACACAAGTCTTTATGTGTGTTTAAGAACTATTTTCCTTACACACACACAAAAAAAAAATCATATATAGAAAATATAATTTTATGTGCATAACACCAAGCTCGTTTGTAAAGAGACTGGGTGGCAGAAGTTTATCCACTTGTGAAATCAATAAAATGTTTTCTTCCTATTAATCATACTTCATTTGATTTTTGTTATGTTTTTCTGACTATACTTTATGATTGCTAGATATGGAAACCAGTAGGGTTTGTTACGTTTATTTATGTGTAAATATCCTTAGGAAATATGACTCCATATCCTCAGTTATGGGTTAAATAGAACTAATATCAGGAAATATCATTATTTTCCAAAACAATTCTTATTCCAATATTCACTTGCAAAAAAGAAAAGTAATAATTCTTATAATCCAATAATGTTTCAGTTTTAAATAAACCACAAAAGCATAAAAAACAAAAAAACAAATCATAAATCAACTAGATATGTGTATGTGCTGGTAGCAAAACAGTTATCAGCACAGAAACTTGAATCAAGTTCAATTTCTGGCCTAGTTTGTTTTGCCACTTTTCCACAAATACATTTAGGAAAGGCATAAATCGAATAACTTCACTTTCTGGCTATGGATTAAATATTAGGGAAGCCTGGGTTCTCAGCCAGTCTAAGAAAAGAAAAATTTTAAAATCAAAACCATGGAGAAGACAATAAGAAACATCTCCACTCTTCCCAAGAAGTCATGACAAGTCATCAATAATCAGGAAAAGGGATTTAGAGAGCTATGATTGCCTACATCCTGAAGAGACATGGCCTTAATAAAAAGAAACAAAATATATATATATATATATATATATATATCTATATATATATATAAAATTTATAATTTATATATTTTTATAATTGTCTCACCCCAAGCAAGGCAATACTGCTACTGGTGCACAGGGGGTTACATAATACTGAAGAGAGAGAACAGGTCACAGTAGGTGTTGGAGAATGGGTAAGAGAAGGACGGGTACATTGGTGTGAAAAGAGCTGTGTGAGAGGAAAGTGTAAAGTGAGAAGAAGGATGGGGTCGCTGAGATGAGAGTTGACATTGCATTTAAACTCTTAGAGATTGTAGCTATCATTTTTTTTTTTTTTTAGTGGACTCTTTTTTAAGTAAGTGAAAAACTGAACATGTTTTTTTTAATTTCATACACAGGTGGTGGGAAGTGTGAGAAAAGAAGCTGAAGAGTAGAAGTTGTGGTTAAGTAGAATTATAGTTAAACTGCTTCAGATATAGAAAAGATAACTTTGTACATTTTCTTCTGTCTTGTGTCCCTTCAGAAGTTAACAGTCATGGCTCTTCACAATTTCCTGTTTTTTGTAGCGCTTAATAAATTTTACTATTTTCTTAGCTCTCTTAAACCTTGTTTTGTCAATCCATTTTCTCAAGCTCACTAGGTAGATTATGCATATTTTTCCTTTCTCTTGCCTTCAACATGTTCTGTGAGTATCAAATTTTCCAAGGCTTCTTTCCTCATTATGTGCCCTAGAAATTTCAATGATCTCTTTCCGATATTAAGTATAAGTTTTTTGTTTCCATTTTCTCTAAAAGTTCATCATTGCTCACATGTTCAGTTCATGTTATTATTATCATCCTTCTGTATAACCACATTTTTGCTGCTTCAAGTCTCTTCTTCATCTGAGAGAAGATTCTCCAGCATTCACTGCCATATAGGAGGATTAATACTCTTTTCTTTCTTTCTAATGAAATTTTTTCTGTTCCTTGAGACTTTGTTTAACTTTTGTATGGGATCTTCCACTATCCCAATGTGTCTTTAGATGTCAGTGTTGTTCTTTCTGTCCTCTGCTAAAGCACTTTTCAGATCATGCTTGTTTGATTTATCTCCAATTTGTAATTTGCTGTTCCTTTTGCTAACAAGCCTGTATTCTGTCTTGCAATTGGTTTAATCCTTTTCTCTTGCTGAGCAAATCTCTTGCCTTTCTTTAACTATGTGTCGCCTTCATTCAGGACACGGACAAGCATGACTGTCCTCAACTTTATGTCCTTCGTAAACTATGGCAAGGCTTTTCTTTTAGCTATTTCTTCTAATCCATATTCCAACAACCATTTATGGAAGTTCTTCAGATTATTTGCAGCTTTCCTCTACTCTTCTTGCCTTAAATATGTCCTGTGAATTTAAAATTTTCTAAATGATCTCCCCTTATTATGTGCTTTATAAATTTCAACTGACATTTTTTTTCTGATTCTAAATTTCTAACATTAAGAATAACTTGAAAATTTTGAGAAAAATCTATAATTATTTGTTCTAAAAGTCATTGATTGTTATTTTC
Source organism: Ascarosepion bandense (assembly GCA_037127315.1). Classification (NCBI taxonomy): domain Eukaryota; kingdom Metazoa; phylum Mollusca; class Cephalopoda; order Sepiida; family Sepiidae; genus Ascarosepion; species Ascarosepion bandense. The sequence continues at coordinate 6,059,869 of JBBBDQ010000511.1, forward strand.
ACAATTTAAAAAGTTTTAAAAGATATTCTTTATTAAAGAGTTAAAAACAAAAACCTCAATGCATCAGATAGGTTTTAGTTGCCATTTAAATTTGACAAAATTATATCATTACAGTAACAATACACTTGAATTTTATGGCACTTAAATTTGCTTAACAATCATTTAAATGTTTTTGCCATAATTATGAATGACTTTTTTTTTTGGAAGTAATGATCTCATCTCAAACCTTGTTAATTTCCTTTTTAAAAATTAGCCTATTAATTATTTAAAAAAATAAAGTATTTACTTACTGGATTCAAGGACATGTTTAGTTAGGCTCTAATTAGAACAATTCACTTATTTAAAAAAAAAAAAAAGTCCATTTAAAAAAAAACAAAATGAGCATAATAAATTTCATCCCCCAAAGTGTTTTAAGAATTTTTTCGGCTTTAATAATCAATAAATTTCTTTGAAGGATAATTGTTTCATTAAACTTTCATAGCTATAAGCATGTCCGGTGCAAGGGCCTCATGGGCTCCTACTGAATCTATTATATGCTTTGCCATCCCAATCTATGATATGCAGCTTCCCATTCTACTATATCTCAGCTGTCATAAGGTAGTATTCATATAAAATATAAATTTTATTGTAATTTAATTATACACAATTATGGATTTTATGCAATAAGTCAACTTGAAAAATTGAAATACAAATTTGAGGCATGTCATAATAGATCATTCCATCTTAAATTTTTTTTTTTTAATCATTTCACATCAAGCAAGGCAGGACCACCACTGGTATGCAGGGGGTTACAGTAAGAAAAAAAAAGTTACAAGGGGTGTCCAAGAAAGGATAAGAGATTCAAGGAGATAGATGGTAATTAACATTGCATTTAAACTTTTGGAGATTGTATGCTATCAGAGAAGTAATTAAACTTTCTTTTCTTGCACTTCTACAGATGGAAAGTGCAAGAAAAGAAACTGTTTGAGTAGAAGAAGTGGTTACATTTAACTATTCCAACAGTGAAAGGGTAAAACCTTGATGCCAATCTAGTAGCATGTATAAATTCATGTAGTCATGGTACCAGGAAAAGAAGCTCATCAGAGCAGTTACCATGAAAATATTTGTAGAAAAGACAGAAGGAAGCCACATCACATTAGTGAGGAAGTGACTGAAGAGCAATTTTTAACATCAACTTGGGATTTTTCTTGTTAAAATGTTAAATAATTTTAAAATTTTCAACACTATTGTTAAAAACTAATGAATTTTATATAAATTTTTATTTTTAAAACTAAGCATGAGCAAAACAAATTTACAGATTTGAACAAAAGCAAAAACAATGATATCAAAATTTGCAAAATCTTTTCATCTTTTAAAAGTCAGTTGTGCTTAGTTTAACCCTCTAGGGCCATTCGTATCATATTTGATACAGTATTTCCCTATAAGGAAACTTTTGGTATTTCCCTATAAGGAAACATTTGGTATTCATTGACTGAGCAGTCAGTACTGCTTTCATTTGAAATTTATAAAATATTTCTCTTAAAAAATTTTTCAGGAAAATATTTCTTTCAAGGCTTGTTTTCATACTGTATCAAATATGATACGAATGGCCCTAGAGGGTTAATTTGTAATGTATAGAAATGTAAGTAGAAAAAAAAAAGCAAATGTTGAAAATATATCCAGGGTCACAAAGCACTACTTGTGCCCCACCTCAATTAGGACCCCCCCCCCACTTGTTGGGGTGTTCAGGGATAGTATGCACTGGCCCTGGCTGAAAGTATATGCAAATTATTTTAGAAGTGAGAATATGAGTAGAATTGTAATATGAAAGTACTTCCCTCTTTGTCAACTAAAGTTAAATGCATTTCTGTATGGATTATATCAAAGGATTTATATATTGTTTTTTATGACTGAACTACATTTTGTAGGTTATTCAAAGCCAGAAAATATTTTTAGATTGTAAGAATTTTTTGGATATAAATAATGATTTACTGATACATGTCCTAATTAACTCATAGCTGGTGGGTCTGTTTACACATAAGTTAATAAAATGATCCCAGTTGGAACTTGGCTCTCTGATTTCTAAATCTTAGCTGTTATCCATTATACCAACATTAAATTCAAGCTTATAGCACCTGGTATTTCCAAGCAGTCACCCATTTAGGTACTGGCCAGATTTGATGTTGCTTAACTTTGGTGATAGTATGAGAACTGATGTTTGAACTAATATGCCTGTATGCCACTATATAAAGGAAGATGATTATAGTTTTGAAGTATAACCATATAAGGGGTGGTTGTCTTGTTCTTTATATAATAATGTCCTCTCTTTCTATAAACATATTGGTGCAATTGGCTTTGGTCCAAGCTTAGAAGCAGTCGCAGGCAATTTTTCTCATTCTGTGTCTATACAGTTAGTGCATTTATGTATTTGTATCAAATGCTAAAAGATAATTTATGTACATAATAAGAGAAAGTCTATAAGCACCCATACTTGCATGGTGAGGTGAGTATTTTTTTTTCTCTCCACAAATCAATTTGTTTAAAATGGTTGGCTTATATTCAAGCATAAGCATATCTGTTTGAACTTCAAAACAAAAAAAACAAAAAAAAATTTTTCTTGCAAAATGTCTACCACAGTTCTTTTGTATTATATCTATAGAATGTGCATTACTTAACCTGTTAGATTAAAAGAGTGTTAATGGCAACAATAAATAAAATCATATTCCTTAGACACTATCTGATCATAATAAGTAAATTTTTATTCAGTATAACAAGAATCTATTTAATAATCAGTAGGTAATTCTATTTGGTCTTAAGATGTCTTCTAAAAAGATTAGTTTTGCTGATCACATAGTGACCAATGTTTTAGTGTACATGGACCAATATAAAGAATAAGTACATGTTTTTGGCACTTATTATAGACAGTTAATGAAAAAGTTTTAAATTCTTGTAACTCTTAACCAGTTTATTAAGTAATTGTAGATAGTCTTAAGTATGTAAACATAAAATATATGAAAACCAGTTGGATGTTGAACAACTCTTATTACTTTACATAAGCATTTTCAAACTCTAAGGAAAAGTCATTACTATGGCAAAGTTGATACACAAGATGTTGCATTAAATTTGAAATATTCTAACAGTTAATAGAATATTTAATAATATGTCTAAGACCAGATCAAAAAGACTCACATGTAAAAAATGTTAAAGATAAATGCAAATATGATGATTAAACAGGAAAATTATAATTAAAAATATAATTAAATATTAGATGTTAAGGGAAGTATAAAATTTAATTGAAAATTTCTAGCCAGTATTTGGTTTAACATTATTTTCAAGTATTATCTTGGCTAAAAATGGTTGTGATAAAAATCTACTTTTTGATTAATTGAATTGAATTTTGATAGTATGGCTGGTTCTGTAATTATTCTGGATAATTTATAATAAATAAACTTGATTATTTTAGCATTTTAAAAATGATAAATTTTTTAAAAAATTTTTAGTTTTTGTTTGTTTTTTATAGCATTTCAACTGTCTAACTTTCTTCAGGTGTGTTCTATGAAAAATAGATAAAAATTGAGGAAATTTGACTGCACGAACAATGATAAAAAGGCATCTAACAAAATTCAAGCAAGACTTAATTTTAGATAGTTTAATATAAAAAATAATTCCGAGTATTAATGTATAAGCATCAATGTTAATGGTTAACCTTTATGCCCACAAAAAAAAGGTGTTGAAAGGACTGTTATTCTCTTGACACCACTATTACTGTATATACTTTTGACTCCCTCAACAATGTTTATTTACAATTTTTTTAAAATCATTTCACTCCCAAGCAAGGAAGGACTACCACTAGTGTGCAGGGGGTTACAGTGAGAGAAAAGACGTAAGGAGGGATGTCGATGAAAGAATAAGAGATGGATGGGATTCAAGGAAATAAAAGTTGGCAATTAACATTGCATTTAAATTTTTGGAGATTGTACTATCAGGGAAGAAGGTAAATGGAAGAGAATTCCACAGTTGGGAAGTGAGAGAAAAACTGTTAGAGTAGCAGAGGTGGCTGCATTTAATTATTTCATTGATAAAAGGGTGGAACCTTGATGCAAATCTAGTAGCACATTTAATTCACATAATTGCAGCACCAGAGATAAAATCTCTTCAGAGAAGCTTCCATGAAAATATTTTTAGAAACAACAGAAGGAAGCCTCATCACGTCTGTAAGAAAGTGACTGAAGTCGAGATGCCAAGTCAGGATTGATTATATTGCAGGTCCTTCTTTGGATTTTGTTGAAAACCTCGATAAAAATATGTGAACCAAATGGCATCTGGTATTTATTTACCATTTTATAAAGAAATATTTTTATGAGAAAATTACAAAATTATTAAAATATGAAACATTAAAAGGTAATATTTATTATTTACCATTTTATAAATAACTATGAAAACAAGTTTTTTATTCAATCAAATAAAGTGTTTAATATCTTTTGTCAATTTTCAAGAATAAAGAAAATGGGTTCTTGTGGGTTATCCATCACCACTTTTAAAATTAATTTTCCACCTATTTCACAAATACAGTTGTGTAAAAATATACTGTTTGTTTCTTAAATTATACTTATTTCTCCAAATAACAAACATTAATCGTATTATTCAGGTGGCACAAATGCAGCATTGTTAAGGTGTGAGTTTGACAGCCAGTTCCAAGTGCAGAGTCCAATTTGTTGATTGTATTTTTTGTGTTACATTTTCAATAGATACTGGAACTGAAATAAGGCTTCATTGGATGTCCATTTTTGCAGTGCTTCTCACTTGGCAGGATCTATTTACCTTGAAGCAGATGGACAGCATCCTTTTCATTTCTTGGCAGGTCTCAGATTCATTTAAAAGTCTGAAAACAAAACAAAACACATTTAGCTTTATAAAAAGTTGTGACGGATAACCCACAAGTACTAGAAAATGTATAGACCAGCTTTCATATGTTTAATTAAAATTGTAATTATCATTTTTGAAAACATTGCTGAAGGACACACACACACACACACACACATATATATATAGATATATATAGTGTAATAGTTGTTACAATGGTTTATAAATTCATAGTATCACTACACAAAAATTTTTGCTTTTCGAAGCTAGCCCTCTAAAAGCAAAATAGTAGAAAAATAAATGAAAATATCAACACTGAAAAAAAATAAAAAAATAAAAAAACAAAAAAAAACACACACCCCAATACAAAATAACCAAAATTAAAGTAAGAAGCAACCAGCCCCAAAACAAAACAACACCTACCAACCCCTAAACCAAATAACAACAGGCATGGCACATGGCGCCAGCAGCCTAAACCCACACAAGATAAATAGGAAAACCTATCCTGAACTTAGCCACCAATAAACACTTAACCCTAAGACATTAAAAAGACCAACCCCACTAACACCTAAAAAAACAAATCCAACACAAATAAACGGTCTTTTCAACTAGATAATTCTCATTTCAACTAAATCACCTGAAGAAGAAGCAGCCCACACACAGGGCTAGCTTCGAAACGCAAAAATTTTTGTGTAGTGATACTATGAATTTATAAACCATTGTAACAACTATTACAGTATAACGCTCTACATTTGTATCGAGCACTCTTTATAAAAGTAAATGCATGAACAACAGGTTAAAAAACCTACAAGTTCTATAACTTAGTTACAGTATATATATATATATATATATATATTAATCAGTCAGTTAATTGCCATACGTTAAACACGCTTGAGCGATCATGTCTCAAAAGAGACTGACTGAGCAGAAGATTATCCTGCAGTGGGTTGCCATTGCTTTCTGTGGTAGACTGGTTGCCAGCCAAGGCTATAGAACCCAATCTGTCCTGTTATTTAATCCATAACTGGAAGGAAGAGATGGATTAATACCTTTCCCAAGGGTATTTGCGCGTAAGTGAATGCAATGAATTCAACTGGAATTCAAACTCTGCTCCACCGATTTCTCGCTCCGAGTCAATATCCACTGCACCACAACGCACATCCGCATATATATGTTAATAGCTATGTCAAAAGAATAACCATGCTTTTGATGCATCATTTCTGGGGTTTTTTCATTTTTATTAACGGGTATGAAAGTTTAACATGCCAACATCAATTTGTAATAATTAGAAGAGAAAATAATAATTTTGGAAACTTGACTGTGGGATTTAGTTAGGAAAGATATACAGCCTGACTAGAAAAATTACTATTGACAAGTTAATCGAGTTGTTGCTTGAATCAATCAAAGACCTACTCAATATACATTCATGACAAAGATCTAACAAATATTTTATTTGATGCTCAAAAAATTATACAGATCAAAGCAGTTGAAATTCACTTGGATGAAATGTACATTGAAACAGGGAGGCTTACATCTGAAAATCTTGTGGATTCAAGTGCGCTAAATGTCAACATCACAAATTTCTAAGCAACTTTTCCAATCTTTTCACTCTTTTCTTTTTTTTTCTTTTTTTTTTTCAATTGGAGTAGATAGACTGAACCATCGCCAGGTTCACACTCCACCCACGTCAATTGAACAGGTGAAGAGGCTCATCCCTTGTTCTCTGTTTAGGATGTGGTTTCTGGCTTTCTCTTTTCCAATCTTTCCACTTTTCTCTTTTGTTATTTTTTTTTTCAATTAGAGTAGATAGACTGAACTATCGCCCGGTTCACACTCCACCCACGTCAATTGAACAGGTGAAGAGGCTCATCCCTTGTTCTCTGTTTAGGATGTGGTTTCCGTTTTTTTTTTTTCCCAATCTTTTCACTCTTACGTAGCCCCCGGCTCTTCAGTGGCATTACCGCCTTGCTCGGGGTGATATGATTAAAAAAAAAAAAAACTAATGTGGAAGCCGGGTGGCATGATGGAGAAATGGATAGTGGCTCGGATTGAAGAATCAAAGAGCAGAATTCATTGTATTTATTCACTTATGTGCTAATACCCTTGGGAAAGGTGTGGATCTATCTCTTCTGAGTAAATAGAACAGACTATAACCTTGATTGATAACCAATCTAGAAGGAAAATTTAGAATTCAAATCATCTGCTACCTTGTAGGTAAAGCTTCTTTCGGCAAAGGCTAGAAGGAGGTAACTTTAAAAAAAAATCCACTGCACATGTAGTCTTGAGTTATGACAGAAAATAAGGGACTCTTCAGGTTTAGTACAATGGTTCGACCAAAACAAGACTGGGGTTCTTGGGTATGACGGTAAACTGTATCCGGCAGCAAGGCCTCTGATTGGAAGGTTGTGAGGAGCATGGAATTACCTCTTAATTGCTATTGTTCCCAGGTCCACCCTGATACAGATTGGTAGCACCTGCTAGGGTCCCAGCTATGGGAAAATAGTTAACCTCCAAACTGGGGTCAAAATACCATGAAAATAGACTTTTATAGAAATATATACATAAAAATAGACTTGTATAGAAAACTATACATTTTTGAAGGAGAAATATTACCAATAATACATTTTTGAAAGAAAAAAATTGCCATAATACATATTTCAAGGAAAAAAATATTGTTACTAGTTATACATTTTTTAATACAAAACTAGAAGATATCTTCAGTTTTCTAAAATAAAAATAAAACAAAAAATTTGCATTAAAACCTGACTAAATCAACCTTCTTAATATAACCGAGTATTAAAAAAAAATACCTTAAAATCTTAGCTCTTTGGCATTGAGTAACCCACAGAGATTGATATGCCATTAAACAAAACTCAAACTGAAACTTGTCTCTGATTTTGGACCATTCACCCATGAATCTACAGCACTTTAGGCAACAAATATAGAAGCGAATAGTAATTGTTACTGTATCCAATGCTCAGATCTTAGTTTTTCAGTTTTTCTAAGATTTGTCACTGTAAGCACTTACACTGTTGCAGGTTTTATACAAGTCTAATAAATTTGTTTATTTTATACTGTGCTAATTAGTTTTCATTGATATAGCTCACTGTTACTCCTAAGACTATTTAGCACTCTTTTTAGTAACTGCTCTTGATACCAATGAATTTGTATAATTCCAAGATATCAGTTCGTGGTAACATTTATTGTGATTCTCATAATACATGGCTGTTTTGTAACAAATTATATTAATATTTAAACAACAGTGTTAATGAATAGAGATGTAATAGTTATGACCCATGAAAATAACAGACAACATGACCTTATTAAGTTGGAAAAACATGCTCAAAAAAAGCTTCTGAATCAAGAATACTTTTCATACCTGGAATTCTCTTCTGGTTTCTTGCTTTCATGCAACCTACAATCTTCAAAAGTTTAAATGCAATGTCAATTGTCATCTTCTGTCTTTCTGAATCATCATTTTTTTTTATTGCCCTTTCTCTTCACTCCCAATTACCTGCTTGCAACTTGTTGGTATTATCACCTTGCTTAGGGTGAATGATTAAAATTTTATATATATATAATGGGGATGTTACAGTGGTTCCAATGAGAGAATAGTGTATATTTTAAATAAAAAGAGAAACTGCTAGTGTTCTTTTATCTCTCTCTCTCTCTCTCTTATATATATATATATATATATATAAATTATTTAATTACTTAGTTTTTGGTCATAATAATATTAAACTAGTACGCAGTTGTATTAAAGTGTTCAATACCCATTCAAACAAACTCCCGTTATGTGAGCATTCTTAAGAAACAGTAAAATCAGTTATTGCAAATCGCCTGAAGACACCACATGGTAGAAACCTAGGTCGCGTAATAACTCGTTTACAAATAAAAAATATATATAAATTGGATACGAAATATGAAAACAGTAATAGAGCAATAAAGAATGCAATATTTCATCTGTAGAAAAAGGGTTGTAACATGGAAAATTATTCATAATCCACAAAACCACATATTCACTTCTGAATTCTACTGAAACTGGAAAGCTCCATTCTTAGCCTAGAAGATAGCAGGCAGTGTCAGTTACTTACTTGGTCAGTACAAGGAACTGATCATTTTTCCTGCATCTTTTGCACTGGATTGTATATACAAATTACACTTGAGATCTAGGGTGAAATTAAGTCCCAATAAATCTTCAAGGCATGAGACCTCTCTGAGGGAACACCTATTTATTGTGAGAGATGATCGCTTGGTAATGATAGTATGTCAATGTTTTTTTATTTTTTTTTATAAAAAAACAAGATCAAATTTTTCTTGTCACATTCAGTAAAACAAAGTGGAAAATATACAAACAAATAAGTTCTAAGGTTATCCCAACCCAAGGAAGCCAGGAGCAGACACACTCAGTAAAACACATTGTTTATAGATTTTCCATTTTCATCTCATCATCTTCACATGACTGACAAAGCACTGCTAAAAAAACTTTTTATTAAATGTTTTTTGTTCATACAAGTGTTTTCTTTTCTGGACACTGTAAAAACTGTTCAAAAGTTCTGCATATCTGAGCATTTTTGGTTATTCCCTTAGACATTATTTTATTTTGAGTTGTATAAACTTGTCAAAAAAATATTTAAAAAAAATAAATCTTAAAAGGATAGTGTCAAGAATAGTCTTTAACTGTAAAATCAGTGCTTGAAAAATATTTAAACTCTAAAATAACAATTGATATATAATATCAGAAATTGTAATTGTGAAACCTGGTAGGAACTAATTAATGTATGCTCAACTCTAAAACAATATCTTCAGTATGTTATAACTGTGAGCATAGCTCAGATATTAGAACATTTCATTATAGATTCATCATGATATTCTCAGGTGAAATGAAGCATTACTTTTCCCTGTCCTTTGTAGTTCTTAATAAATTTTGACTTTTTGTTCTCTCGCCTAAACCTTGTTCCACTATCTATTTTCTCAAGCTCATTAGGTAGGTTTTCTGTATCCTTGATTTCAATATATATATATATATATATATATATATATATATATATATAAGCGTTTTTTGTTTTTATTTTCTCTAAAACTTCATTGTTGTTCACATGTTCTGTTCAACATTCTTCTATAGAATCACATTTCTGTTGCTTCAAATTTCTTCATCTGTGAGCCTTGACTGCTTCATCTGAACAGATTGTCCAGCATTGATTGCTACATAGGAAGACTGATATTAATAACAGTTTATTGGTCTTTTCTTTGTTGCTAAAAATCTTTTGTTTCTTAATATGTGGCTTAGTGTTTGGAAGGTATTTTTCACTATCCCAATGCACCTTAACAATTCATGAGCTATTATCTTGGTTACTGGAAGTGTTGTGTATTGTCTTTATTGTTATATAAGCTGAGTGAAGACAAAACAAATACATAATGAAACAGAGATGGCAACAGTAGAACTTTGAATCTTGTAATTTCCACAAGGAAAATGAATTGTATATTTATAGTATGGATATTGCTATTAGTGGATGTGCGTTGTGGGGCAGTGGATATCGGCTCGGAACAAGAAATCGGGGAGCCGAGTTCGAATTCCATTTGAATTCATTGCATCCACTTACGTGCAAATACCCTTGGGAAAGGTATTAATCCGTCTTTTCCTTCCAGTTATGGGTTAAATAACAGGACAGATTGGGTTCTATAACCTTGGCTGGCAACCAGTCTACTGCAGAAAGCAATGGCAACCTACTGGGGGATAATCTTCTGCCCAGTCAGTCATGTCTCTTTCGAGACATGATCTCCCAAGCGTGTTTCACGTATGGCACTTAACTGACTGACTGATTGCTATTAACACTTACCTTTCAGTTATGATAACTATGAATAAAAAATATCACCGATCTTTAAAAGAATAAATTGACAACAAAATTTAATACTCCTAAGTTTTGATATTCAAGGAGATGGGTCTTGTCTATTGTCAGTTGCTAACAAGAATCTTGGTCTTATTAATAGGATTTTAGTTTCTGCAAAAACCGGCTAATATTGATCTTCACTTATGTTCTATATTTTTAAGTTATTGACAATGAATAAGAATACTATTTGAATGGTTATCAGCAAAATGAGAATCTTTTAATACTTTATTTTTATGATCACATGATATGAACTTAGTTCATGACTTGTCAAAAATTTGATTTGGATTGAAGAGTAAGAATATCAATGACAGCAAATAATTACATTTTATTCTTGTTTACAAATACAAAGTATTGAATATTGATAGGTTTCCAGCATAAAGACTTATACTGTTTCTGAACAGTATGTGAACTGAAAACTTTTAGCCCCTTTCTTTTTGTTGAGAAATTTTACAAAGATAAATTATATTTACTCAAAAGATTTCATGCAGAAGTTTAAGCATGAAAGTGTGAATTGATACAGTGCATTTTTTTCCAAATTACTGTTTTGTCCTAAAAAAAGTGTGCATAGGAATTTGGCTTTTCAAAATCTATCATTACCAAACACTTAAATAATTTCTCATTTGCTTTGTAAAAAAAGAAAAATTCTTGTATAAGTGAATTTGACATCCTAAATTTGCTTTGATCTCTAACTTCTAAATCATTAATTGAAGAAAGAAATGCATTTTTATTTAATTCTTTAGATTAAGCTGAATCTATTTTAATTGCTATAATCTGTTTCTATCTATTTAAATTTTTCACTATTTTGAATTTTATCTGAACAGTTTAAACAATGTTTTTATTTTCAAAATAGCTATGCATTTACTATTTTAAATGGTGAGCTGAATATTTTGCATTATCCATATTCAGTTATCTGACTTCATTACTCACATGAAATCTAACTGCTACTTCCAGCCATGTAGGAAGAAGCAGTTCTATTAGGACAGCATCTTTCCAAGAGCTGCTGCTTTGTGGAACAGTCTCCCAAGTGAATGCTTCCCCATTGCTAAAATCTGAATCTCTTTAATTTCACAGTCAATTGTTATCCTCATGATTTGCTCTTCTTACCTCCTCCTTTTATGTTCATGAAACATGCATATTCAGTAACACACTATCTTGAGTAGCTCTTGGGTTTTTATTGGGTGAACAATTAGTTAAAAAAAAAATATATATTTTTGTGGAAGTTACTTGTCTAAATGCTATAGTTCTGGTGTTAGTTTAATAAATTCAGATATTGCAGGTCATGTAATCTATTTTTTATTATTTTTTTTAAAAATTGGTATCAACCTAAGTATTGTGGTGCAGTGGATATCAACTCAGAATGAGAAATCAGAGCTGAGTTTGAATTCCAGTTGAATTTGTTGCATTCAATTATGCACAAATACTCTTGGGAAAGGTATTAATCAGTCACTTTCTTTAAGCTATGGGTTAAATAACAGGACAGATTGGGTTCTATAGCCTTGGTTGGCAACCAGTCAACCACAGGAAGTAATGGAAACTTATTGCATGAAAATCTTCTGCCCAGTCAGTCATGTCTCTTATGAGACAGAATTGTCAAAGTGTGTATCATGTTTAGCACTAAACTGATTGATCGCCCTAAGCATTAGTAAAGCCACTAAAAAGCAAGGGGCTACAGGGTGTAGAAGAATTAGGAACAGAAACATAAATAATGATCAGGAAGAGGAAAGAGTAATCAGGACAGTACATGGGGATTGACATTGCATTTAAATTTTTGAAGATTAAAGTTGGTTGGAAAGCATGGAGCTGGAAAGGAGTTCCACAAGCAAGAAGTGCAAGAAAGGAAACTGTTAGCACAGAACCTACAGCTACATCTAGACAGCTCAGTTGTCTAGTATTGCACTTAAATTCATAAAGTCTAGGTACCAAAGCAAAGAGCACATTCAATCAGTTACCATGAAAGTATTTATAAAAAGAGGCAACCTTACAGCAGTTGATAAGTGACTGAAGCTATGCCCTCAGATCAGGACTAAGAATATTGCTGAATTCTTCTTTGGATTTTATCAGGGAACTCAAGGTAAATAGCAGGGGCATAGGACCATATGTGGCAGCAATATTCTAAGCATTGATGAATGATAGACTTATTGATATGTAGGATTGATTCCAGTGAGAAAAATTGTCTCGCATGACACAGTGAACCAACTTCCTTAGCAGCTGACCTAACAATGGATTCAATATAGTCTTTCCATTTCATGTCTGCTGAGAATGTTAGCCTGAGAAAAAATGAGTCACTTTCCTGAAGATTAGCATCAACCATGCTGATGGAAGACAGATAGGAGTCTCTTAGATGATTAATGGAGAGAATTTTAGTTTTGGAGGCATTAAATTTGACAAGCCATCTTTTGCGCCTGTTAACAATGATCTTGAGATCGTTTTGGACATCATCTGCCATTTTGACCTTGTCTGACTGATCAGCGTTACTATTGAGGCAGGAGAAATGGTTGTGTCCTTAGTGTAGATGCTAAACTGAGAGCTGATATCATCGTGAAAGTTGTTAAGGAAAATCAAAATGTAGGAGCAAGGATGGAGCCCTGGGGGACAACCATGTTAGTATGAAAAGATTTAAATGAGTCACCATTCAGGATAGCTTTCATTTCACGATTTTAGAGGAAAAACTGGATATGCTCAAAAATGTACCCAGAGATACCATAACTTTTCAGTTTGTGGAAAAAACCTGTATGCCAGACTCTGTCAAAGGCTTTCGAGATGCACGATGCTACAACCCAGACTTCACCGTTTTTTTCTAGAGCATGATAGACTCTTTCCACAATTATCATCAGTAGTTGACCTGGAGAAATGAAAGCCATACTGTATTGCTTGTCTAAGAAAAATGCCCTGCAATAAGTAATGAACCAATTCAGCATTGATTAGGGCCTCAAGGAGTTTACTCAAAAGAGGTAGTAGGCTTATAGGCTGATAGTTGGAAGGGTTGGATGGCTTATCAATTCTTAAAAACTGGAACTACAGATGATGACTTTTAGCAGGCAGGAAAGCAGGAGATAGTGAGGCATTTATTATACAGTTTAGAGAGAACAGGGGCCAGTTCAGAAGCGCTCTTCTTAATGACTATTACAGGAATACCATCAGGATCCTATGCTTTGTGGGAATCTAGATTAGAGATGATAGTAGAAACCAAGGAAAGAGTTATGTGCTTATCACACAACAGAGACTCAGTTTTAACTGGGAAGTTAGGCAGGGAAAACTCTGGATAAGTCAAAGGTAGAGTTTGAGAATTTATGTGCAAAACATCTAGCTTTATTAGCAGAGGATGTTAACACCTCAAATTGATTGAAGAGGTGGGGAATAGAGACTTTGCACTTAATACTCTATTACAGAGCCACCAGTAATTATGAGTCAAAGTTGTCATAACTTAAAGCATTTTTTTACCCACTTATACACCTACCATAACTTTGAAATATCATAGATTGGTAGAAATGCAAATAGTAAGTAGAAATAAAACCAACCAAATTTTAGTTAGATTAAAAAAAATGTTTCTTAAAGTTTGAACATGTGAGTAACAAAGTTTTTATAGAAAATGGAAACAAAAATGATGCATATGTAGCATCAGAAAAAGATAGTTGAAATTTCTAGGGAACATGAGGAAAAGGCTTGGAAAATGTGACACTCACAGCACATATTGAAGGTATGAGTGACAGAGTAAAGCCATGCATAACATATTTAACAAGCTTATATAAATGGTTATCAGAATGGACTTAGAAATATTGAAAAAAGACACTTTACTCAAAGCTACAAAGAATAGGATGTTGTGGAGAGCCATGATCGTCTGCACTCTGAAGGGAAATGGCACATAAGAGTTTGAACTATAGGACTTCTATCTACTAGAAAACTGAGCTTGAATTTAAATATTAAAAAAAATAGCTGAAACAAGTAAATAATTAAAATTCATTTTCAGTTTAACTGTTTTGTTTTTTTAACTACCATTAATATTGTTTTCAGTAGCATTTGTCTTAGCCCCCAAACTCCCAACTTGTGTCCACCACCCTCATCTCAAGTCTTTTTGCATTTGTTATTTCTTTACTTTTGCTTTTGTATGGATGAAGTTTGGGTTGTTAGTTTGAAAACTTAACCCCCAGGTAGTCTATTTGATATTGATATGACTTGGAAAAGTTTTAGTATGGGTGGGTGTCCATGGATGATAATAGGCAGATTAGATGTGTGCCTGTCTCCATGACTAACTCCTACACTGACCCTTGGTATAACAAGAGGCAGGCAGCAGGCCCAGGGTAAGGTGTCAAGTTGAGAGGCACACTTCACACAATTCTGGCACACAGGAGCAAAATTAAAGAAAGTAAAAAAGCTATCATCTTTCTATTTCCTTTCTGGTGATAAAACAGCACTTCACACTCTTCCACTTTTCTTGTTCTCTTCAGAACCAATTCAGTACTGGTCCTTATTGAGTATTTAATATACTATATTAAACTTCTTTTTTTTTTTCTGTAAGCATATTTTCTGAATTTTTCCAATATATCAGTTTTTTTGTTTCCCTTGATTGTTTATTTTGTACATTTTTTTTTTCATTTTGTTTTCTAACATTTTTAGTTTTTATATTCTCATTCTTTTTTTATTTTACTCTTTTTCTTTTCTCACACTTTCTCTTTCTTCTTTCATTTTGATTTTTCTCCAACATTCTCTACTCATTTTGCCTTTTCTCCAACTTTCTCTTACTGATTTTGCGTGTTCTCTTCTGCCTTGCATTTTTCAACTTTTTTTTCTCATTTTACCATTTTTTTCTTGTTTCTTCTCCCACTTTTTCTTTTCTCATTTTATCCTCTTCCATTTTCTTTCTTTTTATCATTTTTATATTCTTTCATTCACCCCAACCTTGTACAATGTGACTAAATACTCTACTTGTGTATCTTTTGATTCTTGTCAATTTTATTAAGGACACAAATATATGCAGACTTGAATTTCCTTAATATTTTTTGTACATTATAGTTATTGAATTGTAACTAACTTTAATCTCCAATATAAAGAGGATAAAATTTAAGCCATTAACTTTCTTCTATTAACTTTTTATGAATTCTCTAACTTATTTTTAACATTAGAAACAGATTATTTTAAATTTTGAAGTTTTGATTTAGATTTTGCCAGGACATTATTGAATGAGAGATTATAATCTGATTGTAAAATGCTAGGTTTAGTTTTGCCTTATGAAGATAAAAAACTAATCTCTTTCACCTCTTTTTACTCTATTTCTATTAGTATTATTGAAAATGTATAGAATCATTTACTTATTAAGTCTTAGCATTAACTCCTTCAAAGTTTCATATTAATATCAAGATTTTTATTAATGTTCTGAGAAAAAGTTAAAAGGAACTGAGATTAAAGAAAAAATAGGTGTGGGGAGGTACTAAGCTCTTTTTTGTGCATTCTTCTTACCTATGTAATCTTTTAAAAGAAAGACTTGTCTTAAGTGATTTGCAAATATTTTAATTTTTTTATTTTAAAGAAAATTCCGTAAGTGGCATCTGTAATCAAACAGTGTCTCATGCTTGTGTCATTATGACCTTCAGATCGCAAAATCAATATTTTTCAGTATCCATGGAAACAGCATGTACCTAATGACAATTGGATAATTTATTGACTAAAACATTTGAAAGATTATCAGTGCCAGGAAAAATTGCTCTTTGATCAAACTGATACTTTGAGTATTCACAATCAAACATTATGTATTTTATTTTGCTGAACCTTTAGAATGCACTCTGCAGTTGCTTTTAAATAAAAATAAGATGCTTCTTCTGTTAGAAATCTCTTTGACTTTATGCACTTGAATGTGAGTTAAATCACATTGAATTTCTGTCTTAAGGGGATTGGATAAAAGGGAAGCAATCATTTCTAATCAGTTAAATGCCATACGTGATACACGCTTGGGCGATCATGTCTCGAAAGAGACATGACTGACTGGGCAGAAGATTATCCCACAGTAGGTTGCCATTGCTTTCTGCAGTAGACTGGTTGCCGACCAAGGCTATAGAACCCAATCTGTCCTGCTATTTAACCCATAACTGGAAGGAAGAGACGGATTAATAACTTTCCCAAGGGTATTTGCGCATAAGTGAATACAATGGATTCAACTGGAATTCGAACTCGGCTCCCCGGTTTCTCGTTCCGAGCCGATATCCACTGTACCACAATGCACATCCACTCAATACTTGTCTTAAATCAAACTCATATATTTCGAATCTAGCCCAAATTGGCATTTTGCACTTTATTTACAGAAAATAGGGAAAATAAATCAATTAGTCTATAATTCCTGATGATACTGAAATGTTGAATCCATGGTAGTGTAATGGGCTGACCATCCTAATTTTAATATTTAAAATCTCTACATGTTATATATTAATTTATTAAATATACAAACTTCTTGAAATAGTTCTTAACTTTTTGTTCGATTTTTAATAATTTGATTCGGCATTAAATGACCAAGATGGGTTGATACGCCGTAAAACAAAACAAAACAAACAAAAACTCTACATGTTACATCTTTTGTTTTTTCCTTCAAATGTGTGTTGAGCACTTTTTTAATACAACTGCTTACTGGTCTAGTTTCGCTCTACCAATGACTGTTATATAATAATTTTGCAAAACTAGAATTATGGGATGGCTTCTAACACTTGAAGACAAAAAATAAAATCTGCAGGGTTTCTTGTATAAATTTTTAATGTGTTATCAAACTACTTTGTCAGATTTAAACTTTTTTCTGTTAAACTTGACAAAACTTTTGTTATTAGAAATTTAAACAAAGCTTAAATTATACAGCTATATAGATTGGATTGATTGATTTTTTTTTTTTATTGGGGTTGGGGTGTTATTTGTCTATACTTTTGAGATGAGATATTGTAATTATTTGCACTGTTTATACTGTTGTCTTCATCTTTGTTGTCATATTCAGTGAATGAAGTAAAGGGTTCAGTTCAAAATTCCAACTCCCTGAAGAAAGTCGAGGTGTACAATGGCCAGAATGTTTTGAATATGGCAATAAAGATGAGGACAATAGTTTGAAGAATGTAAATAATATAAATCATTTTTCTTTTTGCAAGTGAATATTGTATTGAGACTTCTTTGGAGATATTAATGGTTTTTCAATACAAATTTTAATATTTAGCCCATAGTTGAAAGGAGATGTGAATTCATACTTTCCCAAGGTTATTTGTGTGTAAATGAATGTGATGAACCTGACTGGAATTCATTTGGCGCACACATTTTTCATTCTAAACCATTATCAATTATGATGCCTGTCTTGATCAACTAATCTGCCATATCTTGCTATATTATACAAACAAGTGCAAGGTGTATGGAAGAATGTAGCAGAGGATGGTATTTGCACTCTATATAATTGTAAGCATGTAAGAGTACTTTCTTTAAGGTTCAAGGAGGGTGTATACTGTATCAATTTGGGATTTGAATAGTGTTAATACATCACTTATTTTGAAACCTCAGCATATAATGACCTACATATATGATCATTATTGGTATTTTTAATCTTGAATAATTTGAAACAAATGCTGCAATTTTTTTTCTATCACTGTATATAAATTATAGGCGGCCTTAACTCCTTCTATATGCAATCCCCTTTCAGATAATAATGGCTATCTACAGTTTCCTATCTTTTGTAGCTCTGAGTAAATTTTGTCTTTTGTTCTCTGAACACTGTTTTTCTGCTAACCATTTACTCAAATTCATTAGGTAGGTTATGCATTGTTTTCTCTAACCCTCTTGTCTTCAATATGCTTTGTGATTATCAAATTTTCCAAGGCCTCTTACCTCATTATATGGCCTAGAAAATTCAACAATCTCCTTCTGATTCTAGGTCTGTTTTATTTCCGTTTTTCTCTCAAATTTTGTCATTGCTTACATGTTCAATTCATGGAATTCTAAGCATTCTTCTCTAGAATCACATTTATGTCAGCTTGTCTCTTCATCTGTGAGGAGATTGTTCAGCATTCACTGTCATATCAGAGGACTGGTATTATATAACAGCTCAAAAGTGTTAGTATGCGTGTCCTTTTCAGAATAAACCAAAAAAAAAAAACTGCTAGTAAAAGTAGTTGCTACTCCCCATCTACCATTTTCTTGCCTTAATTTAAAGTGATTTTCCTTTGTTGGTTGGCACTGAAACTAAAGTCCTTTTTGTCTCTTTCCATGTAGGATATTGCTTTTAATGTTGCTTTTATGTTTAAAACCTATTTCTATATTTATTAATGTGAGATCAAAAGACAGGTATTAAACCTTTTGTAGATAAGAACACAGAAAACCAATAAAAGCAGTGTAGACAGATATAGGTATTAACTGAAGGCCTCCCTCTTGAGGGCCGAAAACATTGGCAATAGTAATATTATTGAAAAGAATAACTACTTTGTCTCAAATTTAAACTAAGAAAAGTTAAATATAGAGCAATTGACAGTCAAATATTTTCTTATTACCTGGAGACAGACTACATTAATGTTCCAGCTTATATAGTTAATGAGGTTTTTAATCTCAAATTCACCTTGAAAATATTCTAATTCATAAGCCAAATCACACTTTTTCTAGTGGTTAATTATTTGTGAAATCTAAATACCAACACAGTATAAATATAAACTTCAAGTTTTGCTTTTGTTTTACAGTTTTAATGATCAAGATATTAGATACGTACTTACAACTTTTACAGTTCAATCCTTAATTATTTAGTTTTTATACATAACCCATTGAGAAGAAAAATCTCTTTTAAACTAAAAATATAAAAATCAAATGTAGAACTAAGGGAAATTAGCCTTTTCTAAAGTTTTAAAATCAATTTTTTTTTTTTTCACACATTTATTTTTCTGTAACTTTTAAGTAATATTTAAAAAAAATTTTTTTTCTCTACTATTTTGTAAGTTAATTTTGGTGTTTTTAATACTTTCCTGCTATATGTATATTTACCAAATGAATACTATATAAGTTATTATATTAGATACACTGAATTTCAAAGTAGTTCTGATAGAATTTTAGGTCATTTTGTCAATTAATAGTGTCATTAATATTATGGGCTAGTACTAGAACTATCATTACTTTAGTAAGGTAATGGACATTTAATTTAGCAATTTTTTCTTTGTGTGTGGTGGGTGTGAATATATTAAGCTTACCATAATTTCCAAGTCTCAAATTGAGGCAGTTTTCATTTTTTATTACTCATATATATATATATATATATATAGTGTGTGTGTGTGTGTGTACTTGTTTGGCTTTATCAGGCTAATGGCCATGTCATGTTGAAATATAGGTTTTCATCTGATATCTAAAGTGAAGCAACATTAATCCTGGTCAGTAACTAGATGGTAAATGCTCACAAATACCAGGTAGTGTGAGATTGGATGTGCAGGTAGTGTGATGGATAATAGCTTGGAATGAGAAACCTAAAATCTTCCAGTTATGGGTTAAATAAGCAGAACAGAATAGGTCCTATAGCCTTGGTTGGCAACCAGTCTATTGCAGAAATTAATGAAATTCTTGATTTAAAGAGACATGATTGCCTAAGTGTGCATCATGCATGAAACCTAAAGAAAGAAAGATAGGTTCTTGTCTAAAGTGTTTTCCTTGCCCAACATCCTTTAAATTTCAAAAAAAGAATACTGATTGCTTGTATCTTTAGCTGCATATTCATTCTATCTTAGCCAAACTAGGACTTTAAGCCTGAATATAATGTACACATGTATATTAAGTAAATTAAAAATGATAAAGTTTACTTTCTTTTCTTTGCAGGTGAGTAACATTTTTCTGGATAAAATCACTTATTTTACTCATTCAGTAAGTATTTTCCTTTTTTTAATATCAATAACTTAGATTGCATTGAATATTGTTGCCATATCTGGTCTGGTGCTCCTGCTGTTCATCTCAAGATTCTGAAAAGAATCCAAACAAGGATCTGCAATATAATCAGTTCTGACTTGGCATCTCGACTTCAGTCACTTCTTCACCAACATGACATGGCTTCCCTTTGTCTTTTTTACAAATATTTTTATGGCAACTGTTTTGCTGATATCTTTTTTCCTGGTGACCTGTTTATGTGAACTTAAATGTGCTACTAGATTGGCATTTAGGTCCCACCCTTTTACTATTGAAATTATTAAAAGCAATCTCCACTTCTACTCAGTTTCTTTTCTCATGCTTTCCACCTGTGGAACTCCATTCCATTTACTTGCTTCACTGTTAGCTACAATCTCCAAAAATTTAAATGCTACATCAATTGCCATCTTCTGTCTTCTTGAATCCTGTTCTTCTTTTATCCTTTTTTCAATACACCTACAATGCACTGAAGACATGGATGGAGAATTATAAAAAGTTTATTGAAAACTGTTCTTAGCATACACAATTTTACACAAAATTTTTGGCCAATTTGACTGATGAAATAAGGAAAAGATGATTACATTCATGCACATTGTAAAAATCAAAAGCTTTTTTTTTCCATTACAAATAATCAAATTAACTTTGAGGAACAAAAACACACTTTTAAAGAACAATAATACATGGATGTAAAAAAAAAAATCTGGTAATTTTCCAAACACATGTAAATAAATAAGACATTTTTAATTTACATAAAAGTCTAAATACCCGAAAAGTTCCAAAGATAAAAAATAAGATAGTAAGAGAAACAATGCTTCACTTCAAAAGAGGCCTCCCTGTATTGCTGTTGTATTTAGATAAGGTCTTTTTTGGTCTTGAGGTTTAATTGCTGGATGTGGCTGTGAATTTCTTGTCTCTGGACTCACTGGCAATAAGTTTGGTTTGAATCCAGAATTGTTCACTCTTCCTGCAAGGCCAAGAATTTAGGATAGTAGTAACAATACATCCAGGAGGTGGTAATATTTGACTCTGTCTTGAGAGTTTTTGAACTCCTTAAAAAAGCCTCACAGAATCTTCATGTGATGTCATCCTTAACCTGGGTATTTCCAGAAGGGCTTGGTGTTGATTTGCAGAGACTTGTGATGTCATTAACTCTCAAGCTGCCAAGATAAATCATGTAGGTATGCTATCAAAAAAGTTGTAAAATCAAGACATCACCAAAATTCCTTCAATAGAAGCTTTTGAGTAATGTTTTCCTAATGTGCATTGTGGTGCAGTGGATATTGACTTGGAACGAGAAGTTGGAGAGCTGATTTCAAATTCCAGTCGTTGCATTCACTTACGTACAAATACCCTTGGGAAAGGTATTAATCTGTCTCTTCCCTCCAGTTATGGGTTAAATAACAGGACAGATTGGGTTCTATAGCCTTGGTTGGCAACCAGTCTACCACAGAAAGTAATGGCAACCTACTGTGAGATAATCTTCTGCCCAGTCAGTCATTTTTCTTTCAAGACATGATCGCCCAAGCAAGTGCCATACATGATAAGTTTAGAAGTAAAAAAAAATGCCTGCACCCATTTTCATTGTCATCTTCATTGTTGAACCTTAGCTCGGATAAGATTATGAATCTAGATCTGTTTTTCATTTCCAGTTACAATTTGGTACCAGACAGAGGCATCTTGTGGATTTGCCAGCAGTTGTTTGCAAATGTTCACATGTCATTAGTCAGTTCATGAG
The DNA here is from genome assembly GCA_037127315.1 of Ascarosepion bandense. Classification (NCBI taxonomy): domain Eukaryota; kingdom Metazoa; phylum Mollusca; class Cephalopoda; order Sepiida; family Sepiidae; genus Ascarosepion; species Ascarosepion bandense. The sequence continues at coordinate 6,082,219 of JBBBDQ010000511.1, forward strand.
GAACTTCTGAATAGTGTCTGTTGACAAAGCCAATCTTATGAAAGTGTTGGTTGATGGTATTTCCTGAAGGACCAAGTTTGGCTGAGAATGTACAAGTGCTTGTGCTTGGCTCTTGTTCAACCATTTCAAACAAGATTTCATCTTCTACAACAGAAGGGTCTCCCTGACCCTGGTTTGTCTTTGAATCTGGTGTCACCTTTCTTGAAACGTCTGAACCAATTTTGTGCCACACATTCTTTGACAGTTTCTGTCAATAAATTCCACATCATTAATGGCTTTTACTGTTGCACAGCATTTTTTTTTTTTTTTAACGCAGGTAGTATAAAATGGCTCTAATTGTAATTTTTTCACCACTCATTATGAAAGTTGTAAAATAAAGAATAAGCAATGTTTGTATGTTATATGGGAAAATAAAGAAACAATTCAGCAACAATTAAACAACAAGTTGTATCAAATTCATAATATAAAATGGACATACAAGTTGCCAAAAATCATCACTAAAAATCTGAAAAAAACTTTCAACTCAATCTGGTAAAAGACACTTATTTCCCAACTGTTTTGAGCCCAATAACCCACAAAGGGTTGATAAGTCATAAAAAACAAACCAATAAATTGTTTTAGATGATTTAATGGATGTGCAGGTGATGTAATGGTTAGCAATTCAGAAAGAGAAACCAGTGAACCAAGTTCAAATCCCAGCTGAGTTTTTATCCACTTTTGTGCAAATAATCTTGGGAAAGGTATGAGTCTCACCACTATCTAAATAGTAGAGCTGGCTTGGCTCTCTTGCCTTGAAATGACAACCAGTCTAGGAGAAAGAAAACTCTGAATTCAAAAAGCATAATGAGGGATGGGCTATCTTACCCTAGACACACCACTACCGCTATTGCTGCAGTACCTTAATAACTTAAATGAGTTATAGGGCTTGTGAAGTTACTGGACATATATGCCCAGTCACTTCACAAGACTATATGTGGCCAATATAAACCAAGTTTTAGTTGAACCTCTTTCTTGATCTTATAGTTAAATATTGATTTTGAGGTCCATAAAGTGGTTGAGAGAAGATGGATTTAATTGGTTTATGTAGATTTTTCTTGAACCTGCAATGTGTTCTACTTGTGTGTGTCTGTGTTATAATCATTCTATAAATTTTCAAATTGAATAAAGCAGGCTTGGGACTGTTATGATTAATTATTAAAAACTCATTTTGAACACACTTACATTGCTTGTAGGTCAATTTTTGTTTGAACCATTTTCTGTCTACTTTAAGTGGAAGATAATTAAATGTATATCACCTACCATCCAGTTCACAATTTAACTGATATTTTGGCCAAGAGTAGAGGTTTAAACCTGGTTTCCTGTTTAGGATTGGATTTCTGGTACCTTCTAAAAAATTTTTTTCATTCTTTTTCCCTTGCATCTTAGTAGCATTACCACCTTGTTGGGTTGAATTGAGTTAAAAAAGAAAAAGAAAACTATTGGGTGTTTATACAGGACTTTTAATCTGATATGGTTATAGCTAACAATTCTGAGATTTTGGTAATATTTTTTATTCTCTTTTCCTTCGTCTTCACTATTGTTTTCTCAGGTTCAAAATTGATTCTAGTCTTGTAATAACTCTTAATAGTAAAATCATTTTCATGTCAAAACTGCATTTTATTTATTTTTATGCCAATTTTAGCATCTTTACCATCAAAAACACTTCCAAGATGTTGAAAACAAGAGGGGCAGATAGAAATATCAAATCATCTACCTTAAGAGCTTGTTTAAATGTATGGCAGAACAGAGACTGTGAGTGATAGTAAGAGAACAAACATTACTTAGTTACAAAGGATAGAAAGTTGTGGAGAACTATGATTGCCCATGTACATAAAAAAAATATATCAACAATATTTGGGCTTACTTTAAAGTTTTAAGTTAGTATCTATGAAACTTTTTTTTTTATTTAACAAGAAGATTCATCCTGTGGTCCTTATCACTTTGATGTTTTATTTTTATTTCTTTTTATGGCTTATCAATCTTTTGCAGGTTATTTAAATGTAAAAAATATTTTTCAATTGTAAGATATTTTTTGAGAAAATAATGATTTACTGATACACGTCCTATTAATTAACCCATAGCTGTGGGGAGAAGTGGAGGATCTGTACTCTTTCCTATGGTTATTTGTGCATAAGTGAATATAACAAACCTGACTGGAAATGGAAGTCAGCTCTCCAATTTACAATTTCAAGCTGTTATCCATTACATCAGCACTTCCAACTTTATTGGATGGTATTCCCAAGTGGTCACCCACTTAAGTACTGACCAGGATTAATGTTGCTTAACTTCAATGATCATACAAGAATCAATGTTTCAATGTGATATGGCTGGAAGTCTTTTATCCCTTAGAGTTCAATACTCTAACCACCAAGCTATCAATAACTTCTTAATAGGTGACCTCATTTTCAAATGACCTATATCATAAATCAAGCAACCTATAAAAATCTTATTGTATTTTTCCCCATCTTGTATTTGTCTTTTTAATAGAGAAATAGCCTGAAGATTTTCAGTATAAACTATGTAACAGGAATGAGCCACAATTGCTTTTCCATGTTTTGTACTAATGAACTATGCAGTGATGCAGAAGAACAATTTATCAAAATTTCTTTTATATAGTGAAATGCCAATTTTTGACATTTTGTTCAATATCACTTAATGGTCTAATCGATACCATGCTAATGTAATCAACATGAGTGATTAAAAAAAAAAGTGTTAGCTTCAACTGTAATGGAGTGCTTTATATTGGCTTTTATTTAAAACAACCAGAAAATCTGAATTACATTTTCAAATTGGAATTATAGAAACAGTGCACATAGATAAATTGAGACTTCATTGTTTGGATTATTAGATGACAATCTTTTTAAGTTTGAAGTTAAATACTTGGTGTTGGGTTGGTGAAGTTTTGAACACTACATCTACAATTCCCACATCTATTGAACAGGTGAAGAGGCTCATCCCTTGTTGCTTGTTTAGGATGTGGTTTCCGGCTTTCTCTTTTCCAATCTTTTCACTGTTCTCTTTTTTTTTCAATTGGAGTAGATAGACTAAACTATCGCCCGGTTCACACTCCATCTACGTCTATTGAACAGATGAAGAGGCTCATCCCTTGTTCCTTGTTTAGGATGTGGTTTCCGACTTTCTCTGTTCTCTCTTTTTTTTTTCAATTGGAGTAGATAGACTAAACTATCGCCTGGTTCACACTCCATCCACGTCTATTGAACAGGTGAAGAGGCTCATTCCTTGTTTAGGATGTGGTTTCCGGCTTTCTCTTTTCCAATCTTTTCATTCCTACGTAACCCCCTGCACTTCAGTGGTGTTACTGCCTTGCTCGGGGTGATATGATTAAAAAAAGAAAGAAAGAAAACTGATTTATATCCTTTGCTCAATCTGCAGTATTGCGAGAACTAGGTTTGTTTTACTTTAAGATAACAAGTTCATTTGATAGTCTTTAATAAGACATTGATAATATTTTCAGTAGCTGACATAAAAACCTTAAATTTAAATTACTAATGCAGTTTTTTTTTTTTTTAATCATATCACCCCGAGCAAGGCGGTAACACCACTGATGTGCAGGGGGCTACGTAAGAGTCAAAAGATTGGAAAAGAGAAAGCTGGAAACCACATCCTAAACAGAAAACAAGGGACGAGCCTCTTCACATGTTCAATAGACGTGGGTGGAGTGTGAACTGGGCAATAGTTTAGTCTTTCTATTCCAATTGAAAAAAGAATAAAAAAAGAAAAGAGTGAAAAGATTGGAAAAGAGAAAGCCGGAAACCACATCCTAAACAGAGAACAAGGGATGAGCCTCTTCACCTGTTCAATTGACGTGGGTGGAGTGTGAACCTGGCGATAGTTTAGTCTATCTACTCCAATATTCCAGTTCTTAATAAAATTTAAGATAAGGACTAAACATTCAGAAATAGAAAATTGTTGTACTAAATTTCTCTACACTTACTTTTAAACAGTTTTAATGGTATATTAAAGATGAGATTTTTTAATTGCAGCAAATATTATTCTCAAAGATTCATTCATTTAAATGTTGATCAGTTAACATTAAGTATTCAGGTTAGATGAAGATCAATATTTCCCATTTATAAATATCTAAACCTATTGAAAAAGTACAATATCTTTTTCTTCAAAGATTAGTGTTACCTCCATAAAATATTGTCATACAAAGCTGATAGCTCATTGGTAAGACATTGGAGAAGCAGTATTAGTTTCTTCTGTTTTAGTAACTCAATAACCCATTTTTTTCCTTGACAGCCTAACAGATAACTGAATGTTTTCAGAAATGTTCAATAGATTGATTTAAAAATAATCAATTTACACTGTTTACATTGTTTGGAATGTTTTCCTCATCTTTATTGCAACATTCATGGTGTTTTGGGCATTGTACACTCTGGCCTTTTTCAGGTGTTATTTGTGGCAATTTTGAACCAAACCCTTAATTTGTCCTTGGGGACACATGGCTGAATAGACTGATTGATCCAAAAGTGTCTTGAACTAAAGAGTTGTGAGTTCAATCCCTGGTCACAGCAGAGAGAACAAAAACTTGTAGGGTTGAGTTATCAAGAGAAATTAACTATAACTGAGATCCAAGGGCATACATAGCATGTGGAATTAGAACGATCTACTAAACATGTTCAGTTCAAAATTCTAACAAATATCCCCTGAAGAAGACCAGTGCATATAGAGGCTGAAACATTGTGAATGTGGCAATAAAGATGTGAGCAACCTTCCAAACAATGTAAATAGTTTCGATACCTCATCTCAAAAATATAGTCAGTCAGTTAGGTGCCATATATAATAACCACTTGGCCGATCCTGTCTCAAAAGAGACATGACTGACTAGGCAGGAGATTTTTTCACAGTAGGTTGCTATATTTTCTGTGGTAGACTGGTTGCCAAACAAAGGCTGTAAAACCCAATCTGTTCTGCTATTTAACTCATAGCTAGAGGGAGAAGTGACAGATTAATACCTTTCCAAAGGGTATATGCACGTAAGTGAATGCAATAAATTCAACTGGAATTCAAACTCAATTCTCCAATTTCTCATTCCAAGCTGATATCCACTGCACCACAATGCATAAAAATATAGACACATATTAAAAAATATTAAGGTTTTTTTAAATTTTTATTTATTTATTTTAATAGGAACTTGCTACCTAGCACCTTAGTAGTTACAGTGATATTTTAAAGTATATTTCTATCTTTAGTACGAAATGATAGTGCTTTAAATCTTGTAAAAAACAAAAGTTCTTATTCATTGTTAATGATCAGGATAGGACGTGACTTTATTATGTGAAAAATATTTTACAAATTAAGTACATTAAATTATATACTATCACTTTAGATACATCAATATTGGCATAATATTTAAAATTAACTTTATGTTGCATTATAAATTATTTCTGATAAATTTATTGGATGCTAATTCTGTTCCAGTAAATCAATTTTATTGAGGTAGAAATATTTTTATATCTGTCTATTATAACTTTATAGTCAGATGTTTATTTTGTATTATCTGAATTTGTTGATTATTGGACTGAAGCTACTAATTTATAACACTAGTAACTAGTAGATAAGAATGTATGACTTCATTACTAAAAAGAAATCTTTGGTATCATATTTTGGAATCCAAGAGGCAATGACAGTTGTATAATTTACCTAAAAATAGTGTAAATAATTTTAAAGTCTGGGACGTGATAAATAGTATTTTTGTTAAAATGTCCCAGTTGGTATTATATAAAGTTAGTATTGTTGATTGGTCATTGAAATCTATTAATACCTCACCTCATTTCCTCTGTTCTTTGCTTTTGGATAGACTTCCTCTGAATAATTTCCTTATAGGAACAAAAAAATAAATAAATAATAAAAAAAGAAGTAAAATAATTTATTTTACTTTATAGAACGACTAATTATTTACCAACTAAATATTAAGTGTCTTCTTCCCTGTTAACTTTTGTATCACTTGTCGCATTTTCAGGACATTTGAGAAACCTGAAATCTATCAGTGCTTCTCTCCATCTCTCTGGCCTCTCTTTTTTTTTTTTTTTTTTTTCTGGTTTCACCTCTCTTGATTCCCTTTTTCACTGACAAATTTTCACCACCCTCTCCTGTTCTGCCAACGTCAATCTTTACTCCCATAAAAAGGTCAGATGGTTTTCATCTACAACTGCTGCTGTTGATTCCTCTTCTTTGGTTTTGATAAAGAACTTTAGCTTAACTATCTTTGAGGCATCATGTTTTTGCTTTCTATATGTCTAATGTAAGTAGCATTTTTGTGTGTGTCTATGATGCTAGAAGGAATAAAGATAATTTTAAGTGAATTTTACATAAACACTTGCCTTCAAAAATGTTGTTTTTTGAGCAACAAAAAAAAAAATTCATGAGAATGGTGATGATAGTTACTGTTATTTATGTAATAAAATGTTTTCTTATGTGGTTGGCCTAAAATTTTTGTACAAATACTTCTTTCTTTTTTGTTTTTGGTTTGTGTAAGCTTTCTTGTGGGAAGATGAACGGAGGCATACCATCACCATCACTAGTGATCACTCCAAACATTTTCATAATCACAATTAGACTCATACAACTTTTACTAAATTTTCTGCACTGTCCTCTGATTGACACTCAAACTCTGTGAAATGTTCATATTTGAGCTTCCAGCATGAATGACAAGCAGTACAGTATACCATTTCCAAATTTCTGGTGGAGTGAATTGCATCATAGTGGTCTTTTTCTCACAGGCAGTGATTAACTAATCCTACTGTACTGTATAGTCGACAAAAACAAAGCAATGAGCAAAATTATAATTATAATATGGTGAAAATTTACCCATAGCACCCTTTGTGTCTATATATATATATATATATATATATATATTAGTCTGAAGTTATTACACAAATGACGTAAACCTCTATAACTTGAATTTGCTTGGAATAAGTTTTGGTAAATTTGAAATGATTAATTTAGATGTTAAAACAAAGCTTGAGTTAAATATATAGGTAGTTTCAACATCTTTTATTAAAGTTATTGAATATATTATAAAAACTGCAGTATATGACACATCTATAAAAAAAACAAATTGAATTTCAGAGTTTAAAATTTCATTGTTCCTCATCTGTGCAGAATTATAACCAATGTTTGCATGTTTATATTCCCCCTTCCCTTCATATGCATGTATAATTATATTAGCAAATATATCAGTTTAGTCTGAAATCCTACAGGACAAGATAATCACACAAAATGTTTTTCAATTTGTCATTAATTTTTCTAATTTGAGAGAATTATATGAAATTGTAAAGAACAAATGTGTTTTTATTAGTAGTATAAATTTTATCTGTTATTTGACTATGAACACTGTTTTATTATCACTAGTACCCACTGTGTAAAATATATATACACACACACACACAGGAGTGTACCCCTGCCATAAAAAATGACAACAAAATAAATACTCCATGGTCTTTATTATAATAGAGAGGGGATATATATATATATATATATATATATATATATATATATATATATATATATATATGTATATATTTTTTTTTAAAATATAAAACTTTAATCCAAAAGGAAAAGCAGGAAGGTAAATCCCAAAGACCCGATAAATATATATTCTTCACTACTTGATGACATAATTATTTCAAAAAATAAAATAAGGCACTGTTAAAGAGCAAACATACGACACGTTTTCATAACTGGTAGTAAAAAGAATGAACTGAGCTGATGCTGATCTGCTATTGTCTCTCTAATGAACTGAGCTGACGGTTCCTTTGCTATTGTCTCTCTCTCCATTAGCATGACAAAAAGGAAATGTATATAATATTTTCATTTGTAAAAGAATTATTATGGCCAAAAACTAAGTAATTAAATAATTATATATGAATACACAAATGCCTTTATTATAATAGCGAGGATAACTTTAAATATTATTTTTAGTGGATACTTGTATTTAAGTAAACAGTCTATTTTACTTATTAAACAGTGGATTTATTTTCATCTACTGACCTAAATGTTAATAAAAATTTCTTAATCATTCAGGCTGATAGATGAAAATAAATATACTGTTTAATAAATAAATGGTGCATTTACTTGATTATAAGTATCCAATAAAAAAATGTTTAAAGTGTTAAAAGAATCTGTTGAATTAAAAAAAAAAATCCATTATTTTCTTTAGAATAATATATATAAAAAAAAACAATCGGTGTCTAACCGTACTGATGAGCTGTGATACAGCGAAACAGATCTGTCTGCGGATGACATATATATATATATATATATATATATATCCACTTTTACACAATAATTTGCAATACATAAGTTTTAAAATGAAGTTTGATAAATGTAAAAGCATTTTTAAAGGTTTCATTTTAACTTTAATTGAAATCTAAAGGATTAAATTTACTATATCTATTTCCATTAAACAAAATACTGTAATGAATTTTTCAAACAAATTGTATTGATTGGAAATTATTTTTCTAAAATACGTGATTAGCACCCTTTTGAGTTGTCCTTCATTGCAATGTAATTTTCTTTGTTAAAAATCTTTCAAAAATATACTTTTCTAAAATTTTGACAAATATTAGCTGATTTAAAAGTATAATTAATCTCATTTGAAACTAGTACTACTTACTTTAAGTTAAAAATAAAAGCAGAAAAATGATTTTTAAATGAACTGTAATAGTGATTTATGTATCTTTGAACACTCGACAAATACTTGTTAAGCACATAAGTTATTTACATGTTTTGTTGCTGTCTAGGTGACTTTCTGTTAAAACATAATTTAAGTAAATGAGTTGAATGCATTTTTATATAATTTTTAAGCACTCCGTTATCTTCAAAATGTTGCAAACATTCTCTGTAATCTAATTTTAGGAGTGTTCACTTTCAGTTTACTAGAGTCATTGATTTTATTTTTTAGATAATGTTGTGCATGGTCTTCCATACTTTCAAAATGGGCACATTTTATGCACATGAAAAAATGCAAAATTATTTTTAAAATCTTAGAGCATAATGATTTGTATTAAACTTTTCAATTTTTGCTTAGTAAATATGGACTTCACTCAAGAACTTAATAACCTAATGCAGACAATGTTTTGAAGAATTTAATGTTTTTGATATCATAAATAATGATTTTAAAAAATAAAAATAAAAACAATTCTTCTAAAAATTAATTATTCATCGCAAAACAGGTATAATAAAAAATTAACAAGATTTTTTAAAAATTGTAATTTCATAAATAAATTTTTCCTGAAAGTTTTATTAAAACCAACAATTATTTGATTTTTTGCAACAATTTCCAAATTGGTGTTTTTTACTGGAAACAAAATTGCTAAAATTCCGAAGGTAAATGCTGGTCCAGCCCTGATGTTAAAAAAAAAATTTAACCAAAGTGTTTTGAATGTGTTAGAAGGGGTTAAAAATTAAAAAAAGTACTTTGGTCTTTTCTCTTAATAACAAACTTTTTGACGATATATATATATATATATATATATATATATATTGAGTTCGGGGCCCTTATTAATGTTGTTCTGTTTTTTAGCAAAAACGTGGATGTGTGTATGTGTGTATATATATTAGTCATCCACATACAAGCCTGTTTCGCTGTATCACAGCTCATTAGTGTGGCTAGATGCATCCACTTGCTTCTGGTCGGGATCGAAACTCAACCGATTTGGTGTCAGTCAGAGTCGCTACTCCCTAAGCCATTGACACATGGAATCAGAGAAGGGAAATTTTAACGTGTTGTGTATAAGCTGTGTATACACACGCCAGTCACCGAGAGAACTCAATTCATTTCTGAAGAGTCACGCATATAGCAGAAGTGGAAACTGTTTTTAAAATTTTCTTCTCTAGAAAGCTCAATCGTAATGAGAGCATAATATATTAGTCATCCACATACAAGCCTGTTTTGCTGTATCACAGCTCATCAGTGTGGCTAGATGCATCCACTTGCTTCTGGTTGGGATATATATATATATATATATATATATATATATATATAGGAAAAACTACTAAAAAGTTGTAAATTTAAAAATGTATTTTTTGACAGTATTCATTTATTTCTATTATTATATTTGATATTTCACACTATCCTCGGCCTTTCATCAGAAAGAAATGATTTTAAAATTTAAATTAGAAAGTTTTTGCGAGAACGTTCGTCGTTTTTGCGAGAACGTTCGTCCGAGAGATGTGTGTGTGTGTGTGTGTATTGTTTTGGATATACACAGTACGACACAAAGCAAATTTCAAATCAGCTTAATATTAATTTTTTTCTACTTCTTAAAAATTGTTCAAATTTGTCCACCACTTTTCTTAAAAAAATCTGAACAAAATTGGGCATTTTAGTTAAATAATTTTTTAATTTCTAGAAATCCCCATGCATGTACTTTATCTTAAGAACTGCTTATTTTTACAAGAAATTACCTAATTTATTTATATTATTTATATGCAAACTATCATCCATATCTTTGTTGTTATCACATTTCAGCTCTAGTCCCTTCTAGTTTTCATCAGGTATGTGTCAGTCTGGATTAACCAATAGGAAATTTCAAATTGAGCTCTTTATATCATCTATATCTTTGCGCCTATTTTCTCCCCAATAACAAAATCTCAACTCAGTGTTATGTACATAACTACGTCAATAGTTTTTGGTATCATCTTCAAACTAGATCCCCACAAGGTTTGCAGTCTTGATGGTATCCCTGCACTGTTCAAAGGAAATGTGCTCCTGAAATAGCTCCTGTTTTTTCCAAGCACTACAACAACTGCCTTGTTGAAAATCCTCTTCTGTAGTTCCTGTCTTTAAGAACTCTTGTAAACCTTATGATCTTTTTAGATTATTAGTCTTTTACCTCTTTTTGGTAAAGTACTATGTGCGTTGTGGTACAGTGGATATCGGCTCAGAACGAGAAACCGAGGAGCCGAGTTCGAATTCCAGTTGAATCCATTGTATTCACTTACATGCAAATACCCTTGGGAAAGGTATTAATCCATCTCTTCCTTCCAGCTATGGGTTAAATAGCAGGACAGATTGGGTTCCATAGCCTTGGTCGGCAACCAGTCTACCGCAGAAAGCAATGGCAACCTACTGTGGGATAATCTTCTGCCCAGTCAGTCATGTCTCTTTCGAGACATGATCGCCCAAGCGTGTATCATGTATGGCACTTAACTGACTGACTAGATGCTCAGGATGTGCATTGTGTTGCAGTGGATATCAGCTCTGAATGAGAAATCTGAGAGCCGAGTTATAATTCGTTGCATTTACTTATGTGCAAATACCCTTAGGAAAGTATTAATCTATTTCTTTCTCCCAGCTATGGGTTAAATAACAGGACAAATTGGGTTCTGTAGCTTTGGTTGGCAACCAGTCTACAACAGAAAATAATAGCAACCTACTGCAGGAAAATCTTATGCCCAGTCAGCCATATCTCTTTCAAGACATGATCGTCCAAGCATGTATCACATATGGCACTTAACTGGCTGACTAGATGCTCTAATCAACTTTCAATTGGTTCAGTCAGTTAGTTAAGTGCCATATGTGATACACGAGATATGGCTGACTGGGTTCCCCAATTTCTCATTCTGAGCCGATATCCAATGCAATTGGTTAAGCATCTCATAATGTGGCTTTCATTTTTCTAGGTCAACCACAACTGCTTATTACTGAATTTGTATCCCAGGCTTTAGATATCTTGATGGCATTTGGCATGTTTGCCTTCTTTGAGGCTCAAGGACTATGGTATATCTCATCTAGTTCTTATTTTTGTACTGCTCTCCCCATTTCCACTAAAAAGTCTGCATGTTAATAATGATGATAACTCATCCCAGAAATCACCTAAGTTTTAATATTTTATATTTTATTTATTCCTGTAAATTCTTGTTAGTCATGACCATCCCTAAATAATATCTACAAAGTTGTGAGAAGTATTACTTTTGTAACCCATTTTGTATAGAACAGTTGTTTTATTTAAAAGTATTTATAGCTTCTACTGCAATTATTAAGGTACTACTTCATGACAAGTTGAAACCTATCATCTTTATTGATGTCTTCTTTTTTTTCTACTGTAATAACCTGACTAAAATTGCATCATACACATAATTAGATATTTAAATATCTCTGCAATTTACAATTAGCAGCACTCTTCACTCATGCACTGTTGTGGTTTGTTTTTATTGCCTAAATGAACAAACCTTTGTCTTTTTGTGTTAATTACTTTTATAAATATTTTATTCATTTTATTTGTTCGTGCCTGCATAAGAAAACTCAACACATAATTAATCAGTTATAAATCCAGAAATTATTTCAGCAATGTAAAGAAAAATTTTTACAGTTGTTTCATTCAGACCATTGATGAATAAATGAATGAAAAATGAATATTATGTGTTAAGTTTTCTTCTGAATATATTTGCTCTGGATAATATCCATTGAGCTCTCTATTTCTATCTAATTGATAATTTATATTAATTAGATTAAATCTTTCGGATTATCCTCTCTGTCTTCATGGGTTGCCATGCTTATATATATATATATATATATATATATATATATATATATATATATACACACTATTTAAATAACAATATCAAACAATTTTCTCCTACAATCAATCTTACACTATTTAACAGTGGAAATGTAGTTTTGAAAGTTTAAAAAAAAAACATAGACAGCCACTCACATGATGTCTGCTGCATGCATCACATGACAGCTTTAAAGAACTCTCCTTTCCAAAAATCACTAAAAACAGAAAAATTACATTACAGTCAAATATGAAGACACAACACCAGAAAAATAACATCCTTAAAAATGGTCTGCGAAGTAGTTGATAGCGCTTGGAAATTAAAAAATTATGGAACATTTTTACATTTCTTATCTCCAGCAAAAAGGAAACATGTAAGAATATTAGAAAAATTAAATGAAAAATTAATAAAATCTTCCTTGTCAGTCGTTCTTAATGAAACCTGTTTAAATGAAAGATTGCTGCCCAAATATATATATATATATATATATATATATATTTGTATATAAATGAGATTGTAATTATATTCATGTCAAAAACCTTCTTCGAAAACTTTTGACAAAAGGAAAAAGTGTTTTAAAAAAAAAAGAAAGAGCTTAGTACATGAATGTCAGTCAAAAGTGTTCGGACCAAGATCAGCACGAAGCCCAAAGAAAAAACCCTGATACGAGTAATCATCTAACAGAAAGTGCTCAATATGGAGATACAGTGAAATAAATAGATAACACCTAATGAGCCAGACAAACCTACCTAGGTTTTATCTAAACGGATTGTCTGAGAAAGCTGGCCAGCTTATATATATATATATATATATATATATATATATATATATATATGTCACTAACAAACAACTTAATTCCTCAAATATAAGCAATACTGACTGCAAGCACCTATCATACGTTCATACATATATATCTACATCTACCTCCCTATTAATATCATCCTGAGTATGATGATAAACTATATCTGGCAGTAAGGCCTCTAATCGAAGATTTTGAGAAACATGGAACTGCTGGGGTGGTAGCACTTGTTAGGATCCCAGCCATGAGCAAATAGTGAACCTCTAAGCAAAAATTACCGGTACATTTTTATAATCAAATGAGAAACAGCAAAATGACAATTCAAATCTAAAAAATAAAAATGCTAACAACACATTTTATTATTTACAAACTATATATCTAAAAAAAAACAAAAAACGTTTGCCCTGAAAGTATAAAATTATATACAAAATATCCATAGTTGAAAACATAAAATTGCATACAAAATATTTAGATTTCAGTATTAATAACCCATAGATATTGATAGGGTGCTAAACAAAATCAACCAACCAAAACAGTCCTTCATCAGATCTTATAGGCTAGTACAACAGAATCCCAAACAAAGAACTTTATCAAATAAAAAAAAAATCCACAAGTTAATTACTTCAAACAACAGAAATGCATGAACTTAAAAGGAGAAATAAAAGTACATCCAATGGATGTGCATTGTGGATGTGCATTGGATATCGGCTCGGAACGAGAAATCGGGCAGCCGAGTTCGAATTCCAGCTGAATTCATTGCATTCACTTATGTGCAAATACCCTTGGGAAAGGTATTAATCCATCTCTTCCTTCCAGTTATGGGTTAAATAATAGGACAGATTGGGTTCTATAGCCTTGGTCGGCAACCAGTCTACTGCAGAAAGCAATGGCAACCTACTGCGGGATAATCTTTTGCCCAGTCAGTCATGTCCCTTTCGAGACATGATCGCCCAAGTGTGTATTATGTATGGCACTTAACTGACTGATAAGTACATCCAAGATGTTGACTTTCCACACAAAAGGTTAGGAAAGAAACTCCTATCAGTACAATAAAGAATGATAACAGTGAATTTGAGAAGCTAATTTTTCTGAAAAATTCTTAAGGGAAAGACTTTATAAATTTCAACCCATAGCAATGCTAACTGTTTGGTCAATAAATGCCAAATGTTTCCTGATAAGCAAACAGCTAATTTCATCAGTACCATTGATTCATTTATTGTCAAGTTTATAATTATTTCCTCAGTGCTCATTGTTAATGTCAGATTGTTTAAATATTACAATATTTATTGGCTAACTAATTTACCCTACAAAGAATCATTGCTCACATAATTATCTGTGAAATAGTTTATCCATAAAATAGGCAAATCACTTGATGTTATATTAATGGAAATGGATATGAAGAGATTTGCAATTGTTTATTATTGATATTTCACTGTATATTTGAGATCTTCATTAAGGATGTGGAAATTTTCTCTGGAAGAAATTCAAAATATTTATTAGTTCAATTAGTGTATGCTTTTGAACAGCATGAATATTACGAAAAATTTATCCACTTATTACAATTTTTTTTTTTTCTGTTTAAGATTTATACCAACAAAAATGCTGGGTTTTGGTTTTTATTTTTTTAAAAGTTTCTGCTTATCATGAGCAATTTATTATAAAGGCTAAATACTTGATTTGCATTTTTTTTTCTAATTTTATTATGAGCATATATATTTTGTTATGAACTTGCTTTTTGCTTTTTTTTTTTTTTAATGAAACTTTAAATAGCTGTTTCCATGCAAGAAAAAAAACTTATTCAACTATTTTATTGCATGCCAGTATTTTCTTTTCCCATATCAGTGCTATACGTGATACATGCTTTGGGCGATCATGTCTCGGAAGAGACATGACTGACTGGGCAGAAGATTATCCAGCAGTAGGTTGCCATTGCTTTTTGCAGTAGACTGGTTGCCAACCAAGGCTATAGAACCCAATCTGTTCTATTATTTAACTCATAACTGGAGGGAAGAGACGAATTAATACTTTTCTCAAGGGTATTTGTGCATAAGTGAATGCAAGCAATTCAACTGGAATTCAAACTCGGCTCCCCGATTTGTCATTCCAAGTTGATAGCCACTGCACCACAATGCACATTTTTCCATGTACATCTGTTTTAATGAAGGATTACATTATCAAGAGGGGTTAGGAGCAATTTGTTTAACTTGGTGTATTTTGGAATTGTTTTTGGCAAGGTGGGGAATAATCAATTTTTCAGACTAGAAGAAGTATTCTCTCACTTTATCTTTTTCTGTCTGTCTCTGTCTGTCTGTCTGTCTGTCTCTCTCTCTCTCTCTCTCTCTATATATATATATATATATATATATATATATAATCTTCAAATGAATAAGAATGTAGAAAATAATTGCAATGTTCAAAACATTAATTTAAAACAGTGCACATAAAAATAAATATTTATTAATTATTACATTAGAACATGTGCAAACTACTACAAAATTGTACATTTTGCTTTGACATTGAAAGAACAATGTCTCATCAGGTAGTTAATAATGGTAATAAACGTTTTACTTGAAACTTTTTAAAAAAATAACACTTCTATTTATTTTTGGATTTTTTTCTATACAAGGTAAAAAGATATTAAAAAGGGGAAAAGAAAGAGGGAAGAAAAAGTCAGAAAATAAAATGAGAAACTAAGAAAAGGAAACGAAAGAGGAAAGGGAAAGAGACAGAAGAAATAGAAAGTGAAAAGGAAAATAAGTGAGAAAATATAGAGAGGAAAGAGCCAATGGAAACAGCCAAGAGAAATTTTAAATTTTGGCAGGAAGTAAATTGCAGACAGATACAGACATCAGTTACAGTGTTTTAAGTTAAATCTTTTGGCATTTAAAAAAAAAATGATGAAATCACATACACAAAATAAAAAGTAAAGGGTATTTAAAGAAACATAACACAAAGATATAAATTCATTAGATCTAATATAATAAATTGGAAAGATAAAATAAATTAAAATAAAATTAAATAAAATTAAACTTAATATTAAACTAATATAAATAAATATAATAAAATGAAATGTTCAAAATGTACAATTTTGTAGTAGTTTGTAGTTTGCACATGTTCTAACGTAATGATTAATATATATATAGATAGAGAGAAAGAGAGAGAGACTCTTTAGCTTAAAACTTCTTGATTATAACCTGTTGTACACAAAAACATCTTACCCAAGAATAATTTTCTGAATATATTTTGAGTTATCATCATTCTCTTTGAAGGGTCTTACAATATTATCCAAAAATGTTATTTTACCTCCCCACTGTTGATTCGAAGTCACATTAGTTGACTATTTCCATGGAATGCACAACCAAATACTTTCTATCAGGTCCATCTAATGTAGTATCTGTTGATCTTGGCCTGTTCATATGTATCAGTTTCGATCTTTTCATATCTACAGGGTGCGATGGATAAATTGTCATCTAAACTATCTAGAAATGAAAATAACACTGACATATCATTTTAACATATCTAATTATTAAAATTACACAAAAAAATATCTTGAAATTTGAGTAAATTCATTCAATAAAATCACCATTTGCTTCAACCACTGCCTCCAGATGATTTCAGAATCACCTGCAACTCTTCTAGACAGTTTTCTTCTATGCCCAAAATCTTGAATGTTTGTGGTCTTGCTTAAAGTCTAAAATTAAAAGAATATTTGGTTTAGAGGAAGAGATGCACTCAACCTATTTTATGTTGTGAGAACAAACGAAAGACATGTTCAGAGATGAATAGATGGGCAAGAAACTGACACGGGGAAGAACTGACTTAGAAGTTTTTCCAAGCATCACCTACCTAGTAACCTGAACAGACAGGTAAAACCCTGAATAAAGCACCTACATATAATATGGGAAAATAACTTCACATTCTTATTTCTTGATGTGATATTTGTCTTTCATTTTTTTTTTTTTTTTTTTTTTTTTTTTTTTAATCATATCACCCCGAGCAAGGTGGTAAGGCCACTGGTGTGCAGGGGATTACGTAAGAGTGAATAGATTGGAAAAGAGAAAACTGGAAACCACGTCCTAGACAGGGAACAAGGGATGAGCCTCTACACCTATTCAATAGACGTGGGTGGAGTGTGAACCGGGCGATAGTTTAGTCTATCTACTCCAATTCATTGTGGTACATTTGTGAGCATGCATTGCACCCTTTCACCACTTTTGGTGCACACTGATAGGGAAATGCAATGCAAGATGATGATTGACCAGTTAGTGGAAAGCTTAAGCAGGGTGTAAGTTTTCATATATTTATACTGTTTATATTTTATTAAACATACACAAAGTAAGTTTATACCTATTAAATATATAGAGTGGCCAAATGTAGGTATTCACTTTACTTCTTTTTTTTTTTTTTTTGTTTTTACATTTTATTACATTTGAATTTATTTATTACAATTACATCTGTTTCACACTGTTTAATCTCATAAGTGCTTGAAATGTCCTCCTCCTTCAGCCTTGCAACTTTCCTTGAACTTTGCCACACAATACAACACAAGTTACAATCTGCATCATTGTCAATAAATGCTTCCAAGTTTAACTCTTTTAATTGTTTACTGTGTGGGGATTTTTCTCATAAACCCTATTCTTTATTATGCTCTTTTAAAAAAGAAGTTCATTGGTATTAAGTTGGGTGAACATGGCAGTCATTCATTGCTGCCATATCATCTGAAGATTTGGACAAGTTAGCCCATTACTGCCAATGAATAATGAGGAGGAGCTCCATCTTTTTTGATAAATGTTTGAAGATATCTCTGGTTCTGAATTTTAGTACTACTATATCAGAAAGTATGTTTAAGTAACTGATACTGTAAAAAATTACATTAGCATATAAATAATGAAACAAATGTATACATACTTTTGGCCCACCCTATATTTTGGATACATCGGTTTAAAAATTCAGTATAATTTAGAATTAACTAAATTCATCTTATTAGAATTATCAAAATTTTATTCATGATTTTTTCTTTATTTTCTTAAAAAAATTATATTTGAGTTTTAATTTAATTTTTTAAAAAATTACCTTCAGATACGTTTTTTTTTTTTTTTTTTTTTTTTTTCAAATATTTTCATTTCTCAAAAAAAAAAAAAATTATCAAGGTCAGTTATAAAATATAATACCACCTGCCAGTTTGAAACTGGCAAAAATTTAATGCTTAGCAGATGTTTTTAATGGGCAGCAAATGTTTTTATTTGTTAAGTGGATAATTATGTTGTTAAAAAGGATTTATCAATTTATTAGATTAGCAATAGGATTATTATGCTTGACCTTAGCAAAACATACAGTTGAAACAAGACCAAATGGCCCCTGGCTAGCTATTCAATTATGAAAAACACCATAATATACAGGTTGCATCATTACCTGTTGTATTGTATTGTTTTTTTTTTAATCTTACCTAATCAGTTTCTGAAGCAGAAGTTTAGGTCTTAATGGGAAATAATTTTGAAATCACTATGGTTTACACAGCAGAAAAGCACAAGAGTATCTCCAAATAGTGTTTAATAATACTATAGGTATTATTTTATAATGATAAATAGTATTTTTTAATAATAGAGATATTACCTGGTATTACTGAGATAGAAATTAACTGGTAACATTATTTGACTTTATTGATAAAATCTATTTGGTATGAATTATATATAACATTTAATTAAGCATAGGATATACACACTCTCTCTCTCTCTCTCTCTCTCTGTATATATATATATATATATATATATATATATATTAGATTTTGATAGTTCATAAAAATTATTCTAAATGAGCATGCATTTTAAGTAATTTATCTAGAGTCTAGTAAAGATAACTTGGAATATTTTGTCAGGATTATGATCCGTTTCAATGGAGTTGATGAGGATTGAATAAAAAATACATAAACAAAAGATTGAAGAGGTGTGTGTGTGTGTGTGTGTGTGTGTGTGTGTGTGTAAATATAGATAGACTAAACTATCGCCTGGTTTGACACTCCACCCATGTCTATTGAACAGGTGTAGAGGTTCATCCCTTGTTTCCTTGTTTAGGATATGGTTTCTGGGTTTCTCTTTTCCAATCTTTTCACTCTTACGTTACCGCCTTGCTTGGGGTGATATACATATATATATTATTACATATAAAAAAATTCAAATTTTCTTAAATTGGAGGGCCATTTTGATGGGTAAATTTAACTCCCATCTCATCAGTGAGACAAAAACATTGTGGAAAAATAAATTTGTTTCTGAGCATGTGTGTAAAAAATGGAAATAAGGGTACAGAAAAAAAAAAAAGACAGATCATCGCTTCCAGAACCTGTTAGGTCTGCAACATGAGTGACCGTAACAAAAAGAGATACAATAAATCACTTGGATAGACTTACATTTACCTTTCACAGGACAAACATTGATAGACCTGCAATTGCAAGAGGGTCCTATACCAGTTTTAATATTAGACCTATTTAAATTCTTTAAAATCCGTCTATTGTCGGAATTAATGTTATTATCTATATTATGTGTGCAAGAATAACTAATTTTAATTTCTGTTAGAGATTCTGCATAGGGGGTTATTGGCATGAAAATGTTTACTAATGTAAATGTTAGATAGTCAACAGAATAGGAAGAAGTAAACCATATAACTTTCCTGTTTCTACATCTAGTCCTCATTTTAGATGACTCAGATTTAATAACAGGTTTTACATATAACAATTTGTCCTTAAAGCCGCTTTCCTGGAGGGCTTTATTATATAGCTTTTTATTTTCATTGAAAATATCAAGTTTGGAAGACAACCAGTTAATTCTCGTATTAAGTGTTAGTATTAGGGTGGTTGGAATTAACGTTAATATAGCTGGGGTCATAATTTTCTTTAAGGTAAACTTGAATTGATGTGTTTTAACATTATTTTTAATGGATTCCTAGTATTTGAGTAGATGCTCTGCTTTTTTATAATTAAACAGTATATTTATTTATATCTACTGGCCTGAATAATCGAGAAATCTTGTTATGAAAATTATAAATGTTAGTCAATCCATTTCATAATGGATATTGTGTGTATGTATACATATATATATATATATATATATATATATATATATATATGTATATGTATATATTGTTTAATACTTAGTTTTTGGTCATAATAAGGTTAGGCCAGTGCACATTTGTATTAAAAAGTGTTCAATACAATTATATTGTAGAACTTAATTTGTTTTAATTTAAAATTTGTTCGTTCAAAAATTCCCTGCCACGTGAGCGTAAAAATAAAACATCGTTACACGAGCATTCTTAAAAAGAAAAACCGGAAATGGTAAAATCACTTATTAAAAATCGCCTGAAGACACCACTCATGGTAGAAACCTAGGTCGCATAATAACTCATTTATAAATGGAATATATATATATATATCTACTGCTTCGATACACTAAATATTTATATATATATATATATATATATATTTATTCTCTCTCTTTTTTTGTGTTTAGTGTAAAATCTGTTTTAGTAACTTTTTAAAATTAAATAGTATTTTTCAATGAACTAACTAGAAACAATGTATCATTCAGTTTAAATATTTAATTCAGAAAGTATTTTATATTAATTACTAATTATCAGAAGTTAATTGACTTATTTCATTTTGATTGTTTTTACCAATTGTCTTTACTCAATACAAAAAAGAAAAAAAATCTTTGGTGACCTTGGACTGCATTAACAATTTACTTGAATGAGATATATATAGAATGTATCCAGCCATTTTAAATTACATGGAAAAAATGTGTGCATGAAAATTAATATTCTTAAGATTATATTAAACCCAGAAAAGAATAGGACAAGTTATTAAACCTGGAAAAAAAAAAAAAAAAAAAACAGGACTAGTTATTAAACCTGGAAAAGTAAAGAACAAGATATTCTAGTGAAGAAAAAAAAAAAATTTCTTACTTAAAATATTGCATTCAAATTTTATTTCTATCTGCATATAATTCAAGATTTTTCCAGGAATTGCTATTAATTGAATATAATTTTAATGCTGAAAACCACATTAAAAACAAATATTAAAAAGAAAAAAATTATATGCAATTGATAAAAAATTTTTTAAAAATTGATTATTTATAATTAATTCTGATAATCATTTTGATAAATGATAAGCAAAATGATAAAATAATCAGAATTTAAATGTTGAAAACAGAAAAAAGTGATAAAGAATAAGGTTTATTATTAGAAGCATTAGCCACTTATTTATGTACTTAAGTAGTTAGTCTTGCTCTTCGGACTTCACATATTTTAATGTAACATTTTTCCTACTGAACCAAAATTCAAAAAATTGTTTTTAAAATGTAGCTAAGGGAGTGCTCTATCTAACTCTGTAAAGTGTTTGAAATTTGATTGAGAACTAAATTAGTGGTGAAGCTTGAAAGCTGCTTAGATTCACTCAATTTCGGACTTAAGAATATATTCAGCCATTGCTGTTGTTGAATGATAACTTGATGATCAGTTGTTCAGCCTTGATGAAACTTGGGAAAACAGAGGAAAACTTATTTTGCATAGGTGAATAGTTTCTCATTGAGAATAAGCAAGCTGTTAGCAGTAAGTCACCTGTGTGTAAGTTTGGGTATTGTGTAATAGTCACAATAACAATAACTGGACAAATAGATTTTTCATATCTTGTGCAAGATTTTTCACAAAACATCCTATCTCCCCAGTGCTTGTCAGTTCAAAATCCACTTCAATCCAGATTTGGTCCCTTGTAACATCTGACCTTTTCTGGATGTAAAATCACAGTTAAAATCTGATAGACAAGGTTACGGACAACGCTAATAGGTAGGTGAGTGCAATCCCCAAAAGAGGATTTTGCAAATGGTTTTTGAAAAGTGGAAGCAATGCCAAGATAATTGTGTGGGATCATAAGGGGAGTATCTTGAAGTGGATTACAGTTCTATTGACTGAGGTAGGCAATAATATTTCATCGATATAAAATGGCAAGATACTTTCCACTCTTAGTCTCATAGTGCATAAGGGTAATCACTTGTAAAACATAGAAATCAACAGTTGATAAGACGTTCATATAGTTTCTTGTAGAACATCCTCTCTTGAATGGTTACATGATATGACCCAAACAGGACAGATCCAAAAATTAATTATTGCTATCATATCTGGGCTGGAGGTATCCCAATCCTCACGTTCCATCCTTGACAGAGTTCAAAATCATTTATATGGCTTTGTGGCAATTAATTATTTTCAGCCCTACAGTTCCTTTCTCACAGATGAAACGTGGGTTTAGGGCCACATGTTGAAACACTAGCCCTTGTACAGTCACCGTGCTGTAAGCTTGAATGTGTGGATGGTGTAATGGATAATGGCTAGGAATTTTTAATCAGAACTGATTTCCAATTTCAGTTGGGCTTGCTATATTCACTTATGCACAAATACTCTTAGGAAAGGTATATCCCCCCACTAATTAATTAATAAGACTTTTACCACTAAATCATTATCACAAAACAGATCTTACAATCTAAAAGTATCTTTCTAGCAGCATTTGAATTCCACGTCAGAAAAACATGACTTTTGAAGCTAACATCAAATTGACCCAATTTTTTTGCTTCTTCATAAGAATGAAAGTGCTGCTCAGCCAGGCCATGTGCCATTGATTGGAACATGTGATAATTGGATGGAGCAAGGTCTGGTGAATACAGTAGGTGGGGTTAGACTTCTTATTTGAGCATTCCCAACTTATTTGAGCATTTCTCATTTTGAAGTTTTCCTTTTTTTGCAACATGTGGCCTAGCATTGTCATGTTGCAAAATCACTTTGTCATGTTTCTGTTCATATAGCAGCATTTTCTTCTGCAATGCTTGGTTTGAATGCATCAGTTGTAGTCAATAGCAATCTCCAACAATCGTTTCAGTCAGTTTGAGCAGCTCATAATAAACTACACCTAGATGATTCTACCAAATGCAAGCAGAAGCTTTGAACCATGGATATTTGGCTTTGCTGCCAATGTTGATGCTTAGCTGGGCTTACTCCACGATCTTCTATGCTTGGGATTCTCATAGGGTATCCACTTTTTCGATATGATGCAAAATGTCTTTCCTTTTCTGCTGTTGAAGCAGCTGTTCACACATGACAAGACACTATTCAACGTCTCTTGGCTCCAACTCGTATGGCACCCAATATCCTTGCTTTTGAATTTCCTAATGCTTTCAAACATTTTGAAACTGTTGTGATCAATTTGTAACGATTCTGCAAGTTCAGCTTTTGTCTGACATGAATCTTCATTAAGTAATGCATCCAATTCTTTGTCTTTAAACTTTTTCTGTGCACCAGAGTGTTTTCTATCTTCAATATCAAATTCATTATTTGTGAAGCATCTAATCTCTGCATGTTGTTTTTGACAGTGCATGGTTACCATAATTCTCAACAAGAATTCTGTTTGCTTCAGCAGCAGATTTCTTTTGAATAAAGTGGTGCAGTAAAATGCCCTGCAAGTATACTTACTTTAGAATGAAACCTGATATGTTTAACAGTATGAAAAACAAAGCTGTTTACACTTCGGCAAAATGACATACACTGAATTTCAAGCTTGCTTCATTATAGATGCGTTACCATTCAAACTACACACATGCTGTTCTGGGAATGCTATCTGTTGGAAAACAATGAAAAATTATTCAAGTTCTTAATAATGTTTGATAATAGAATTTTTTTTTTTTTTTCAATTCAAAAATATTTCTGAAAAATATATACTAAATTTATGTGAAGCAAACATCTGACAAAAAAATGAATGTATCAGGTACATCAGAAGAAAGATTCACAGAATATTTATAGAACAGAGACATGATATCCTTAAGAAAGATTTTACTGCATGATCCACTTTTTATTTCTATGTTAATCCATTTTGGCACATCTTCATATCAGCCAGTTAATCATCATTAATATTAGCGTTAATCTCTGTGTAAGACGGAGAAGATACTCTCTACTTTTGTCTTAACTTACCATATTGCTATGTGTTTCCTCTTATCTGTTTATTTAATATATTAATTGCCTAATTTGTCTGTAATGATTGGATTTAACCATTAGAGACTGTAAAATCTCATTAGCTAAAAAAAAAGATAAAATTAATAGAAGGCATATAAGCAAAAAAAATTACACCAGCAGCAAAAATCAAGTCAGTTTTGTTTTTAAATACACTTTAAAGAGAAATAAAGCAGATGGTGACAGTTTAAGTTAGAATACTCTTTACTCACATATGTTTGTGTGTGTTTAAATTAATTTCAGATAGTATATCTGTGAAGGAACAAAATGAATAAATCGACAAGAGGCAGCACTATTCTTAGTCTGGGTGTTTTGTCTTCTGTCTTATCAAGGCAATGTAGGATTTTGTTGCACGTGTTTATATACAAAAGTGAGGATGTGATTGGTTTATCAAGGCTTTTAAATTTGAGAAACAATGCATCCTCACTTTTGTATTTAAACACGTGCAACAAAATAAATCCTACATTACTTTGATAAAGACCCTCAGAGGAGGCAACACAAAACACTTTGGCTGAGTTTAGTTTTCTGTCTTTTAATTTACGCACATATATGTGTGTGTGTGTGTGTATAATGTCAGAAATGCCACCCAAAGAATAGTATGATATTAGTGTCAATGGTGTCTTCATCTATCTAATGTCTTACAATTATGATAAATGTATTTCTGCTGCACCCTGTATGTATGTGTGTGCGTGTGTGTGTATATATATATATATATATATATATATATATATATATAAAATCATTTCACCCAAGCAAGGTGATAAAGTCACTAAAGTGCAAAGGAGTTACAATAAAAGAATTTGAGAACAATCATAAAGAGAGAATAGTAAAAATAGGGATTCAAGGACACAGAAAATGATGACTGACATTGCATTTAAATTTTTGAAGATCAAAGTTAACTAGGAAGGATGAATCAGGAAGACAGTTCCACAGGCAAGAAGTGTGAGAGAAGAAACTGTTGGTATAGATCTTACAGTTGTATCTTGCCATTTCAACTGTAAAATGGGGATTTCTAGCTGCCATTCTAGTGCTATGCTTAAATTCGTAAAGTCAGGCTATCAAATCGAAAAGCCCATCAGACCAAATACTATGAAAATATTTACAAATTATTATGATATACACTACTGGCCATAATTATTATGCAACCCCAGGTTTTTAAAAGAAATGATGTATTTCATACTATTTTTTTGTATTTATTGCCAAGTGTATAATTCTAAATGGAAATGGAATAATATGTGCATCAAATGAACTGTTCTGGTCTCCAGTTTTTGTGCTCACTTCCCCCATACTAGTCTCTTCTTCTTATTGGTTGGCTTAAGCAAAGGCTTCCTGGCTGCCTTGTAAAATTTTGCATAGTGATAATAACAAAGGAACCATTCTATTTTCAGTTAGAATTATTTGCTTGACAATAAATACTAAAAATAGTACAAAATACATCATTTTTTTTAAAAAACTGGGGTGGACTAATAATTATGACCGGTGGTGTATGTATCAACAAAAAACTGGGCTTTTATAAGTTTTTTTTGTGACCAAACAGTAATTACTATCAGCTACAATTTATTGGTGAAAGAAGCTAACATATATGAAAGAAAAGTGTCTTTATAAATGGAATTGTTGAGTTTTTAATCATTCCTTAAACAATGATTTACTGTTAATTACTAAATTACTATATTCTAATTATTTGTTTTTCTATTCTTACTCTTATAAAAATTCATCACTTATTTTAAATTCACCATTCAGTATTTGTTTTCCCTGAGTTTGTAAAGATTATTTATTATAAAAAAATTTCAAATTTTATATATTTTTAAGATGGCACTTTGTAAAGTGTCCAAATGACTGTTATGTTTGATAAGAAATGATGTCATTGTTAAAAACACTTGAACATACTGTGAAACCATTTGAGGAAGTATAGTGAATTTTGTAACTAAATTAATACCATGCTATTTGAGCAACACTCAACATTACCAAGTATTTAGTCACAACTGAGCACCACACCTATTGCAAGAGCTGAATACTAAATTTTTGTTAGGATCAAATTGGAACTAGACAGATGAACACAGGAAGAAGTCTTAGCAGGAAGAGATAAAGTAATTCCCTCAAATTTATTCTAGTAAAATATGTCAGCCATGTGAGTATAATTTTTATGTTCGTAAAATATATCTTTCTATAGTTTTTTTTTCTGACTATTTTGTGTCCCATACAGAGTAATGCATTTTTTTTATCTTTATTTTTTTCCTTTTAAATTACTGATGGAAATTACTAGATTTTATTTTGGTTTGTGACACCGACCAAAATAAAATTTAGTAATTTTTCATTTTCCATTATCTTAAATAAAGAAAATTTAATAATATTGACATTCTTCATAAAAAAGTTTTTAAAGCTGCATCTTACATATTTAAACTTTAAAATATTCTATAAACATTATTGCATTAAGAATTTTACAAAGAGCAATCTGTCAAAGCTGTATATATATATATATATATATACACACACACACACACACAGCCCCCTCCCAAAGTCTTGAAACAGCAAGAGCAATTCCTTTGTTTTTGTTCATTGAAGACATTTATGTTTAAGATGAATATGAGACAAAAGTTAAAAATTCGAGCTTTTATTTCCTGGTATTTACATTTAGATGTATTAAGTAGCTTAGAACATGCCACCATTTGTATCCGATCACCCAATTTTGTTGTCATGTAGAATAAGTTAATTTGTCATTTGTGTATATTTGTGCCTTCAACGTTTTTGCATGCAGTAGAGAGTTAACTGATAAGAATTCTGTTTAACAATTGACATATCGTGAGCAGGCAGATATGATTTTTACATATGGCCACACAAATGGTAATGGACATGAGGCTACACCGCTGTATCAGATTGTGTTTCCTGATTTAAAGGCAGCCAAGTCATCCAACCTTTGCTGCTGTTTATTATCATGTTGCTGGGACAAGATTAGTGGTACTACAAACTATGGCTCAAGGAAGACCAATTGTAGATTTAACAATGCCCACTGTAAATTTTAAACTTAATAACTCAGAAATGAAGGATTTACATACATGTTTATAGGAACTTTTGCTCTTGTTTTGGTGTAAAGAACCTGCCTGCTCCCAAAGTGTAAAAATATTTTTGATACACCCTCTATGTGTGTGTGTGTATGTATATATATATATATATATATACACACACACACACACACACACAGAGTGTACAATGGATAAATTGTCATCTAAATAATGCAAAAATGAAAACACTGACATTTCATTTTAACAAATATATTTACTAAAATTAGACAAAAAATATCTTGAAATACTAAAGTAAATTTATTCAATAAAATCACTATTGGCTTCAACCATGGCCTCCAGACAACTTCAGAATCTCCTGCAACTCTTCTGGATGGTTTTCTTGTTTATGTTGGTGAATGCTGCTATAATCCTTGCCTTCAGTTCATCTTTGGTATTACAACGGCACCCCCACATATTCTGGTGGATTGAATTGCGTCATGGTGCACTTTTTTTCATAGATGGTACTTACCGTACTATACTGTGCAGTTGACAATATCAAACACAAACAATGCGTGTGTGTGAAATTAAAAATATAAAATGGCAAGAATTTATCCATCGCACACACACACACACACACACACACACACACACACACACACACATCTATATGCATATATACGCACAAACATATATACATGTGCACACACATATATACACCAACATGTATAACAAATAGGAAGTCAGAATTAATATTTACAGTGAGTTGAAAACTAAAATTACAGTTCTAATGTTTACTGATGTAAATGTCTGATGTTACATGTGTTGTAATGAAATATGGCTTGGAATTAGAAATGTGAGAGCTGAGTTTGTTACATTCACTTTTTCTCAAATACCCTTGGTATGGGTTAAATAACAGGACAGACTATTAGGTTGGCTAACAACTTCTTCCATCAAGTGTGGACCTTTTGTGAGGATGTACCTGCCCATGAAAAATTACAGTGACTGAAATTCTTTAAATTGTGCATTCTAACCACAGGGGGAGAAAGTGTTTACTTTTTTTTTTCTTCTTTTTGTTATTTCAAACAGAAAATTATCGACTTTAGTGTTTGGCTGCCATTGTTTTGTAGTTATCAGTTAATTGTCATACATGATACACATTTGGATGATCATGTCTCTTTCGAGACATGACTGTCTTGGCAGATTTTCTTGCAGTAGGTTGCCATTATTTTCTGCCGTAGACTGGTTGCCAATCAAAGCTATAGAACCTGGTCTGTTTTACTATTCAACCCATACATGGAGGAGGTAAAAGATGGATTCATACCTTTCCCAAGGATATTTACCTGTAAGTGAATATAATGAACTCAACTGGAATTCAAACTCAGCTCTCTTATTTCTTGTTTTGTACATTGTAATGCAGTGAATATAAGTTTGGAACGAGTAATTGGATAGTCAAGTTTGAATTCCAGTTGAATTCATTGCATTCGCTTACATGCAAATACCCTTGGAAAAGGTATTAATCCATCTCTTCCACCTCCAGCTATGGGTTGAATAGTAAGACAGATTGTGTTCTATAGCCTTAGTTGGCAACCAGTCTACCGCAAAAAGAAATGGCAACCTACCACAGGAAAATATTCTGCTTAGTCACTCATGTCTCATGTTTAGTACCTGACTGAGATATTTGTATATATTATAAGGAAATGAAAGAACAGATAGATTAAAACGAAGTGTTCGTGCATTTACTTTTATAAAGTGTACTCAATACAAAGTAGAGCTTAATATTGTAATTTTGAAAACTAGAATGGTTTATAAAAACATATCACTACACAAAATTTTTTTTGTTTCAGAACAATACTGTTCTTCTTTAGGTGATTTTTTTTTAATTCCTTCAACTACTACATTTCAATTTTCTAAATAACCATGAATTCATCTTATATTTTTTAAATAAATCATTTTCACCATTTATTTTAAAATATTACCTGAAGAACAGTATTTTTCCGAAACTTGAAAATTTTTGTGTAGTGATATGTTTTTATAAACCATTGTAATAACAAAATTACAATATATATATATATATATTTATAATGATTACTTGTGTTTAATTGTTTCATTACTTTTGTGATGTGTTTAAGAAATTGATTGGTTGAAATTTACTCTATGCTTTTTTCTTTTGTATACTTCTTTGATTATAACTAAAATATTTAGAAATTGAGTCATTGCAATGCTGTCAATATAATAGACACAAACAAACATGATTTCTCTCTTTGTTTCTGTTTGTCTAGTTTCACTATTCTTTCATAGTGAAAAAAAAAGATAATTGCTTCTAAAATTACTAAGAATACTAAATAAAACTGAACTGAAGCAATGCCGATGATCTTATTAATTATTTTAGGTTTTCATTTTTCTCATCTATTCATCATAAAGCTGATAATACAATGTATTTGAAAGTGGATCTAATGAAAAAAGTTTATTTTTAGCAGATTTAGATTTTTAGGACACTCTCTTATTCATAAACTTATTGAATAGCAAAAATAATTTGTTCAGAGCATTGTCCTATCAAGAATATTGTTCTTTAAGTCATTTGTATTGTAGACAATATATTTATTGCTATCATGTGAGCATGGATATAATTCATTGTAGTATTAATATACTTATGATAGTTTGGTGACCAGACCATTAACCAGCAGTTTGCAAACTATATGCATTTAATTGTGTTGTCTTCATTAATTCCTCTAAAACCAATTCAAGATTAGTATAAGTAAATACTTAAAGAGGAAATATTACCAACCAAACTAGCATTGGTAGAAGTCTATTGACCTACTTTAAGATTTTAGTGTTATGCTGGAAAGAAAGCTATAGTTCAATATATATGAAGTTATTTTATTGATCTTTGTATATTGCCTTGTGACTATAGAATCATCTACATATATTAAAATAATATGTTTTTATATATATATATATAGAGAGAGAGAGAGGCAGCAAGAATGTATCTTTTTTTTTATTTTAATCGTATCACCCCGAGTAAGGCAGTAATGCCA
Source organism: Ascarosepion bandense (assembly GCA_037127315.1). Lineage (NCBI taxonomy): Eukaryota > Metazoa > Mollusca > Cephalopoda > Sepiida > Sepiidae > Ascarosepion > Ascarosepion bandense. Next base: position 6,112,659 of record JBBBDQ010000511.1, read on the forward strand.
CTGATGTGCAGAGGGCTACGTAATAGTGAAAAGATTGGAAAAGAGAAAGACGGAAACCACATCCTAAACAGGGAACAAGGGATGAGCCTCTTAACCTGTTCAATAGACATGGGTGGAGTGTGAACCGGGCGATAGTTTAGTCTATCTACTCCAAAGTTTTGTTCAATTCAACTGAGCAGGTCTGCCTATTGAATTATTTTTATTTTATTTTTCCAATTTTCAAACTGAAACGTCGGGATCAGAATTGTGGATAAACTGTGAGGTTGATGTCTTTTTCTGTTTGCTAAAGTACTTTCAACTGTGTCCATCATTATCAAGAACTAGTTGTTGTCAGTGTGATAAACAAAATTTTGTTGAATATATTCTGGCATTTTTTACAGTACTAGAATTTGAATCAGTGACATCACACACACACACACACACACACACACACCAGTCAGTTATATGCCATACATGATACACACTTTGGAAATCATGTCTTGAAAGAGATATGACTGACTGGGCAGAAGATTATCCTGTAATAAGTTGCCATTACTTTCTGTGATAGACTGATTGCCAGCCTAATAGAACCTAATCTGTCTTGTTATTTAACCCATAACTGAAGGGAAGATACAGATTAATATCTTTCCCAAGTGTATTAATCCGGCATATGATAAGGTAAAAGTTACAAAAAGACCTGATTTTCGTTGGAATACAACTAAGCCTCTTAGAGAAATAAATGATTGTAAAAAGCAACATCTTCCATTAATTTTTGACACACCATGTGGAAATTAAATTTTTGTTCACGTATGAAGGCATCAGACCTTGATCTACCACCAGTGACTTGATTTTGGTTGAGTTTGAGTAAAGTGCCTTGGAGAAATGCATAAATGTGTGCAAGAAAAACCCCCAAAATTATGTTTATTATTGATTTTTGATGAACCCTTTATGTTGATTCGAAAAATTTTGTGTACATCTTGATCTACAAGTTACCTGATTTTGGTTTGGTTAAGGTGTCTTGGAGAAGAGTTTGTAAAATCTCGGTGTTTTGGATATTTCTGACATACCCTGTAAATCAATTCAAAAGATTTTTGTGTACATTAAAGGCTCATGTCATGATCAAAAAGTGACCCAATTTTGGTTGAAATCAGACCAAAGGTTTCAGAGGAGTAGGGTTCAATAAAATGGAGACACATCCAGACACAGACATATCCATTATATATATATAGAGAGAGAGAGAGAGACAGACAGAAATCTAAGCAAGAGCCAACAACCTACCATGGTTTCGCCCTATGGCTCGTCATTGGAAATTGGAGCCAATTTCCCTGACGAGCCGTAGGGTGAAACCGTGGTAGGTTGTTGGTTCTTGCTTAGATTTCTGTCTTTGTTTGCTCTATTTTCGTATTGAGCGCTTTAGTGTTAGGGTTTTTGTCTTGGGGTTTTTTTCTTTCTTACGAGTGCTTGACTTTTTGTTCATGTACTTCGTTTGTTTCTTTTTTTACTTCCCCTTCTTTTCCCTCCAAGTTCATTCTCGGTGGGTTATACAAGACGATTCAAATTATAGCTTAATTAATACTAGTTTCGGCAGAGTTAGTTCTGTTACTATTGGTATTATTATTACTATAGTTAATATTATTATTATTATATATATATATATATATATATATATATATATATATATAATAAGTACTAGATTTTGCTGTGGTCATAAATAGGTTAATAATTACAGTTAAATAAGTAATTACTAGCAAACTGTAGGCATGTCTGCCTAAAAAATATAATGTAAATCAGAACAGTCAACAAAGTGGTGAAGCCATTGTAATAGGAAATGAGTCAGCTTTGTCTCTTAGGATGCCATTCTGAGAATGCTATTCATTTCTAGCCAGTACCGATGTTAATTATCAGGCATTATAACTGTGTGAAGGATATTGGAAACACTATGCCTATCATAATCTTAAATAAGAGCAATTTTTAAGGAATTTTTAAACATTAGGCTACTGATGTAACTTTACATTATTTACATTATTCAGACTGTTTTCCTCATCTTGCCATGTTTTCAACATTTCATTCATTGTATGCTCCACCCTTATTTAGGTGATAGGAATTTTGAACTGAATTCTTTATTTGATCACTTGGGTGTATCATTCTCATTCCACATGTGATGCCACTTCCGGTAGCCATGTAGCAATCTCTTTTTAACTTATCTCTTAAGTTATTTGTTCACTACTGCTGTAGTCTGGTATTGAACTCACAACTCTTTGGGTCAAGTCACTGGAACTAACCAATGCTTGTATCCACTGGGCCATTTGTCCTTGAGCACATGGAATAAGAATGATATACCCCAGTGATCAAAATAAAGAGTTTGGTTCAAAATTCCTAGCACCTGAAGAAGGCTGCATCATACAACAGAAAAACATTGTAAACATGGCAATAAAGATGAGGACAACAGCCTGAACAATTTAGACAATGTAATTACTACCTCTTCTCAGAAGTATAGATGAATACTGATGTAATTTTATATTTTACTAGCAGTATAGCCCGGCATTGCTCGGGTGTAATGAAAGCTTTAAAACTAATTCATTGTCTTGGAGCTCAGACTCAGCCTAAAAAATATTTGTGTGAAGTTTGGTGAGAACCGGATAAAAATTGTGGATTTGTATAAAGGACATACAGACAGATAAACACACACACACACACACACATCTTGCCTTTTTTATATATATATATATTATCAATTTTCTGAACTATTGTAAGAACTGCAACCTTGAAACGTCTGAATATCATTTATGTCTTTGTCTATGAGTGTATCAAATTTGATTAAAATCGGACCACTCCTTCTATAACCCGATTATTTTGATTATCGATTTTCGATATTTATCAGGGGTACCTTGACACAAAACCTAGCTAAGAACACTCACAGACGCTTATAGTACAACTGTATAAATTTTCAAGAAAATGGTTCAGCCGTTTTGGAGTCTATAGGTAATGGATACACGCATACAAAGTTTCATTTATAAATAAGTTTAGATTTAAATTTAGATTTTATAGGACAGGGGTTATACATGAATAGGTTTTTGAGTATAGTATGCTCTGTGTTACTAATGAATAACATTTTGTGTCATCACTTTAAATTAATCCTCTGTAACCAGTAGATTATGTCTAGAAAGATGATATTCACTAAGAGTAATAATCTATAGACTTCATCTAAACTCACTTGAAATAATTGATCTAATGAGATCCAAGGGAGATAATCATTGAAATATTGTCAACATTAATTTACTAATTAATACTTTAAGGTGTTTGAGCACCTCACAAAATGTTTTTCCATCATATTTAACAGGTGACAAGTCAATTTTTCACGATTAGCTAAGTAGCTTTCTGAATGTCACTGTTACTTGTTAATTACAAGGGCTTTCTGATTTTAGTTATATTTGTGAAAATTACAGTTTTATTCATTGACTGAAATTAAAATGAAACCTGTTTTTATGTGTTTTAATTTTTTAAGCTTATAAATTCATTTTTAGTATTTGCTTTTTAATTGAATTTTTTCATTTTTGTTTATTGTATAAAAGAAAAACAGAAAAGCAAACAAGACATAAGAAAATTAAGAACTAAGTGACATATCAATAATCTTTTAAATGAGATGTTTGAAAACCCCATGATACTAGTGTTGCATCCATACCCCACAGTACTAATGGTTAGTATTAGTGAACAATACTGCATAATTTGTATTTAAAAGCATTTTTTGGCAATCATGTTTACTGATTAATTTTATTTGATGAAAGGTTATAAAAAATGTACTGTATTTATACTGACTTTCACACATTAATTCTATTTTGGTGTCTTAATGAAAAAAAAACCCCAAAAAACTATATATCTATATTTGAAAAGTTACTGATCCACTCAGGTAAACTGTATCTTGAGAATACAAATTGATTTTTATTTCATAAACAATGGAATCAAAAGTATGATACTGACATTAGAGCAAATAAAATCCAGTGATTAATTTTGTTAACATTCATAGAAAATAATGACTCTATCTGTTAATGATTTATAAACAGAATAGAAATAGGAAAAAACATTGTTCATTCAGATTTGCTATTATAAAAACTAGTATAATCCAACCTGTTGACTCTTTAGAAAAAAAGGAAAGTCTCTTAATGCTAGAGAAATTTCTTTGTAAAATTGCAACATAAAATAAATAAAAATGAAAATTCTATTTCAAACACTCTTTTATGAAGACCAATTTCATTAGTTTCTTGAACAAAAGATGTTGATTGATAACTGATTTTTTCATTATCAATGATCAGTTTATATATACTATACAGTTTAAAGAAAATATCTTTTTGTAATGATATAACTATTTCCAAGATGAGTCTAAAATATAAGGATTGAATCTTATCCAAATATAAAAATAATTTTTCAAGTGTACATTTGTTTATATTCTTATTGATTTTTTAAAGTTATTTAAAAATCAATAAGAATATAAATAAATGTACTCTTGTAAAATTATTTTTATATTTTATTCAATTTAAATTTGTATCTTCTTCAAAGCTTATTTTAATAGGATTATTACTAGTGGTTTTTCTTTTTTTTTTTACTTATAATTTTTTTCTGTTTTAAAAGTTTTTTATTTAAAACTAAATGTTTTCTACTATTTTTATAGAATCAGGACAAGAATTCATTAAGGAATTTCCTTTTTGTTTTTTTTTTTAAGAAATCTTTTTTAAAAAAAATCTATAACTACCAGATTTTTGAATGTTATAAAAATCAAAATTATCTCAATCAAAACATTCAAGTTTATAGAAAGAGCAAAATATTTTCATAAGCAGTTAGTAATTATATTGAATACTTGGAAGAAACTAGAAATTATTAAAAAGATAATTACAATTTATTTATAGAATAGATTTTGTTATCTTAAAACAAACAAAAAAATCAAATCATTTACTTTCAGCCCCTCTTGTGGCTGCCTAACTATCATTGATAGTTTTCTAACAAAAAAAGCTTTAAATTTTAGTAATGTTTATAATTGATTTTTTTTTTGTTTTTTAGGATGTTTTGTCATAATTGTAACATTTTGCTTGAATACCAAAATGTACATTAAAAAAAAAAAACTAAGTATATGCCTATTCTTTCCATTAAAAATTATTTGTTAACATGAATTTTTCAGACACTCCTTTTAATAAGTAAATTTAAATTAATCTTAAAATCAAATAGCTTCTACATAACCTCATTGTTAAAATTCATCTCTTAAACTTGTTGCTAAATGAAAAGGTCTCTCCTGAAAATATCCTCAAATAAATTGTGATTGTATCTTATAAACTGAATAGACAGATTTTTATCATATATGGAAGCCTTTTACAGTGAAATCATTTTTATTTTTATACTCTAGGTTAAAGTGCCCTAAGATAAGTTAACCTTATTCAGAGAAAGGACAATAAAAGAAAATGTTTCAGGAAAATAGAAGATTGTGATTGATGTTGCATTTAAATTTTTGAAGATTGTAGGTGGCAGAGAAGCAAGAAATTGGAAGAAAGTTCCAGAGGCAAGAAGTGTGAGAAAAAAAAGTATTAGAATGGATTTAAGTTGAATTTAGCTAATAAAATGATGAAATCTAGTTGCCAATCTAGTAGTATGTTTAAATTTATGAAGTTGAGGTATCAAGGAGGAAAACTCATTGGAACAATTGCTATGGATGGTAAAATTATATAAAATTGCAGTTAAAGTTCATTTAGAATCTATTTTTTTTGTGTGAGAGGTAAACCAGAGTTAATTAATGAAATCTTTTAACCAGCTATTAAAAGATTTCCATTCTTTCTCTTTCATTAAGTTCATGTTATTACACCTGCTTTGTCTTAACTGATCTGGTTATCTTATCTCGTTAAGTCATGTTCTACTTCATTTGGCCTACAACCAAATAATTTTGGTTGGTATGCAGCATTATAGTGTTTGACTTCTTTCTTTCCAGATCTTGGTTTCTGCTGCACATTACCTACTCTCTCTCTCTCTCTCTCTCTCTCTCTCTCTCAGATGGAGTGTTTAAGTTCTTTTCCCTGTTGAATACTACACTATAAATGACAAGGATATAATAATTTGCTTGAATGACTGATTTATTTCCCATTCAGTTCCATACACTTCTGGACTCAAACTGCTCCTCACTTTACAGCCTTTACAAAGTTCAAAAAAAATGTTTGTGTGACCTTGTGAGTGATGAATTGTTTTCCATCCTACAATCTGTTTCTCCACAGTTGAAAAGTTGTTAGCCTCTTGCTAATCTGTCAATGTTTTCATGTTCAGACAAACTACATTCCTTGGTTCAACCTGTCCACATACACCAAGTCGACTTCATATTCTATTAGTAAGAAAAAAGCTCCACTCAGAGAGTTTCCTTCCTAGAACTGTTGTTTTGTTGAACAAACTCCTGAGAGGCTGCTTCCATAATTGCTCCAATTGTAACCTCTTCAAGTTGAGGGTCAACTGTTATCCCTCCTATATATCCTCATAATATTCACCTCTTGCTCCCTCTTTATACACTTTTACACTCTTATTTAGCCACCCCTCTATCTTGAAAGGCTCTTAGGCCTTGAATTGAGTGAAAAATAGTAAGAAAACAAATGTGCTTAAAATATTGGTGCATAATTTTTTTTTCCATTATTATTCTCTTTTTTTTCCCCATTATTATTCTCTTTTTTTTTTTTCTCTATTTGAAATTTTGATTAGAAGGGATATTTTAGAAAGGGTATTTTAGTTAAACAATTTTTTCTGATTATCGTTATCTCACGGTATGATTTACAGAAGCATACATATTTCTGTATTTATGTGTGCACATGTTCAGAGTTGTTCAAAGTATTTTGTTTTCTGTCCAATTTTTAGTGACAGGAAAACATGACTACATCATTTATCTCAGCGCTGAAAAATGAATTTTTGCTTTGGTCATTTTCTTAACTTTTTGTTTCCTTTGAATGACTGCTTTTTAACACCTGTGTAATGCAATATATGTATTTGTATCTACACTTTCAATTTGGACTCAGAAAGTCTCTAAAAGTGGAATATTTTGTAAAGCTATTTTAAAGAACTTTGTTTGTCCTTTGCAAAATACTTATGATACATAAGTTGAAACAAACAAAAAAAAAAACAAAAAAAAACGTAGATTCTTTTTTTTAATCTTTAAAAAAAAAAAATCCATGTAGATTAATTGGACAATCGGTATGTGACTTCCAAACCCATTGCCTAGTAATTCATTAAGATACAATTTTTTTTATTTAAAAACACAAGACAGTAACAGTCAAATATACTGAAATAAATTTCTTTTTTGCTTTGTGATATTACTCAATGAAAACAACCTACAGAACTACAAAGGACAGGAAATTATGGAGAGTTATGACTGCCCATGTTCTGAAGTGACATGGCACATAGAAAAAAGGTTATGGGATTTGGTTACTGTAGTTTTGTCCTAGTTCTCCCATTCATCAAAATCACACTATAGTAATACTGAATAAATATTTGATAATACTAGTTAAAATGTAAAGTTAAACAAATAAAGATGAATAGATTAGACTATTGAATGCTGAATAATTTTGTGGATGGATGACATTAGTAAGATGAAATGGGGTGAATGAAAGGTGAATGACTTAATTTACATGGATATTACTTTTCTTAAATCCAAATCAATTGTCTTGAAGCCTCTTTAACTAGTATTAGTAATGATTGCAATAAAGTTCCTGTCAGACTGAGTTGTTTTTACTTTGGTAAAATTAAAAACCAGAAATAAAATTCACTTCAGTATGTTGATTTTGTGATGTGCAGTTATAAAAGTTGCTCAGAATGAAAAATTGGTGAGTTGAGTTTGAATTCTAGTCAGGTTTGCTGCATTCACTATGCACAAATACCCTTAGAAAGGTATGAATCCATTTCTTTTTCCTTCAGTTATGAGTTAAATGATAGAGTAGACTAGGTTCTTCAGCCTTGGTTGATATCCAGTCTAAAAGATGGAAAACTCTGAAGTCTTAAACCCAGGTAGATAGAACTTATTTGCATGGGAAAATGTAGTTGTCTAAAGAAAACACCAACAGAAAACCATATTAATAATACATTAATTTATAATTTTACATCTTAATAAGTCAGATATGAAACACTTATTTAATTTTGATAGAGAAAAGAAATAAGTGTTTCATATGAGACTTAAGATAGTTTGACTGGTTCTGAGGCTTTCATTACAAATCCTTATATAAGCAGTGTTTTACAATGTTTTACAAATTATATTTAATAAAGAATCTATTATAATCAGTTGTGTAAAGTTAGAAATGAGAAAAAAAGCAAAATCACTTTTTTGCAAACACTACAGGTGTACACACGCAGTTTATGGGAATTGCTTGGAATATATTTTCTTTATATCCAGTTTTAAATACAAGACATTTTAAGACGAGTTTCTCAAGAGTATTTACACATAAGTGAATGCAATGAATTCAACTGGACGAGTTCAAATTCCAGTTGAATTCATTGCATTCACTTACACACAAATATCCTTGGGAAAGGTATTAAGCTATCTCTTCCCTCCAGCTATGGGTTAAATAACATGACAGATTGGGTTCTACAGCCTTGGTTGGCAACTAATTTACCACAGAAAGTAATGGCAACCTATTGTGAGAAAATCTTCTGTTCAGTCAGTCTGGTCTCTTTCGTGACATGCTCGCCCAAGTATTTCTCACGGATGGCACTTAACTGACTGATATCCAGTTTTGAATAGACATTTTTAGATAGAATGCTGAATTGCTTTTTGTAAAATATGATTTGTAAAAATTTCATAGTTAAACATACATTCAAGAAAAATCAATTTAATATAAAATGATTATATTTGGTTACCAAAAATAGCTAGCCTACTCTACTGCCAATAATATATATATATATATATATATATATATATATATATATATATATAAAACTTGTTTTTTCATAGTCACTTCTATCAATTTTTATTGCTTTAAGCTTGTACACTTGCATAAAAAAAGATAGTTATGCTGGCTTTCATTTGCAGGAGCACATTTACTCATACAGACATTTCATAATAAAATAAAGAGAAAATAATTCCAAATATAAGAATCATAGTTTCAAATTTTTACAAAACCTCTCACTCCTCATAACATTCCTCCTCATTCATCCCACTCTCATCAGTAATCTCTTCCCTCTCCTACTTTCTTTTTGACACCCCCTGCAACCTCTCACTCCTCATAACATTCCTCCTCATTCATCCCACTCTCATCAGTAATCTCTTCCCTCTCCTACTTTCTTTTTGACACCCCCTGCAACCTCTCACTCCTCATGACATTCCTCCTATGTAACCCCCTGCACAATAGTGGCAGTAAAATGCCTTGCTTGGGGCGACACGATTATAAAAAAATAAAAAATTCTACCCACACATAAACACAAGTGTACTTAAAAGGTTTTTTTTTCCCTATAAATTTGAATACTCATCATATTTCATCTTTTTTTTATATATCTTTTCATTTTAGTTGAATTACTGTTTTTCTTAAAGCCAATGAAATGTGTACATTATATTCCATAACAAAACTCATATATAAATAAAATAGGAATAAGCTTACCATATGACATGCTTTTGAGGGGGTCTGTGTTATAAGCTATCAGTATTTTGTATGTTTGTATGTGTGTGTGTGTGTTTGTGCATCAGCCCAAAAGCTTAAGAAGTGTTAGGTCATGGAAACACATGATATATAAAAACTAAATCTTTGAGACTTAAAAATATATAATATATATTTATATAATGGTGGGGGGGGGCATGCATATATATATATATATATATATATATATATATATATAGGCTGACATATAGTAATAGTTGAACTTTGATCTTAAATCTTTTTACTTGATAATGATAAATTCATGTAATGAATATTCAGTTCTGAATTAAATGCAAGGATTATGTTGAAAAAATATTTGTTGTGCAAAATAAATGGCTTTTCCTCAAGATACAGGTATTGATATATTTCTTGCACTTCCCACCTGTGGAACTCCTTTCCATATACTTGCTTCCTTGATTGCTACCACCATTTATTCTTTCTTAGGCATCCCCTGTACCCTGTTTTTTCTCTCACTGTAACACCTTGTGCACCAGTGGTGGTCCTGCCTTTGTTGGGATGAAATGATTATGAAATATATATATATGCAGGAGGTGACACAGAGGCCTAAAACAATTTTTTCAAGGCTCAGTTGAAAAAATATCTGATATAGGTGAGCATTAGCCATAAAACCTGGAAAACCTTTGCTGCAAATAAGCCTTCCTGATATAAGACAATCTGAGGGGGAACCAATATTTTTGAGTCCAACTGTCAAGATAAAGAGGATCTACTATATGCTGTCAAGAGGGCCTGACTAGCCCAGCAGTGGTCACCACCAACACTTCTCTGTGAATCCTGCTCACAACTCTCCAGGAGTAGGATGCGCCTTCGCAGTCATCTCTGTCACTGCCTTTAGCGAAGGAATAAGGAGAAAGGGTGATGTTCCCAATGCCCGATTGCAAGTGTGTACCAATGATATGTTTTCTCTTTTTGGATTATGTTTGAACTTATCGAATTTAAGCAAACCTTCTTTCAATGCTTTTTTCAGAAGAAAGGTTGGAATGACCAAATACTGAACTAACCGTTCTTTCTTGGAAATCAACCACTTTTTCTATATGCTTCATTCTATGTATGACGATAAACTACAACTGACAGCAAAGCCTCTGATCAGGAGATTCAAAGTTTTGAGGAGTGTGGGACCACCTCTTAATTGCTGTTGTTACCAGGCCCATCCTAACCCATGGTGGAAGTACCTGTTAGGGTCCCAGCTATGGGCAAATAGTGAATCCCAAAATAAAAATCAACAGTATTTTTTTTTTTTAATTGTATCACCCCGAGCAAGGCGGTAAGGCCACTGGTGTGCAGGGGGCTACATAAGAGTGAAAAGATTGGAAAAGAGAAAGCCGGAAACCACATCCTAAACAAGGAACAAGGGGTGAGCCTCTACACCTGATCAATAGACGTGGGTGGAGTGTCAAACCGGGCGATAGTTTAGTCTATCTACTCCAATTGTATATCTATATTTTATAATAAAATGACCAACAGTACATTTTTATAGCAAATGACAGTAAATGCAACACTAAACATAAAATTACTTTTTTACAGTAAAATTACCAACAATACATTTTATGATCTACAAACTATATACTTAAAAAAAACATGTTTACTCTGAATGTATAAATTAGTTGAAATTATAACTTATTATAAAGTAGTTAAAATTATAACGTATTATAAAGTAGTTAAAATTATAACGTATTATAAAGTAGTTAAAATTATAACGTATTATAAAGTAGTTAAAATTATAGCTTATTATAAAGTAGTTAAAATTATAGCGTATTATAAAGTATAAAGTAATTGAAATTATTTACAAAATATTTAGATTTCAGCATTGAATAACTCTGTTTGATATGCTGCTAAACAAAAGCAACCAAACCAAACTTCTATGTGCCATGTCCTTTCATAGGCGATTATGACCCTCCACAATTTCCTGTCCTTTGTAGCTCTTCATAAACTTTTTCTTTTTCTCCCCTAAACCCTGTTCCACCATCCATTTACTCAAGCTCACTAAGTAGGTTGTGTGTTGTTTTCCTCTGTCCCTCTTGCCTTCAATATGTGAGTATCAAATTTTCCAAGTGCTCTTTTTTTATGTGCCCTGAACCACTACTCTATGAAAATATAACAGTAAAAGCAACAAACAGAAGCATAACATTACATTTATCTCTTCTAGATGGGGATTTTACAAGTTCACAAATAGACTAAAGAGAATCATGTTCATGATCTAGATGCCTGTTCAGTGTCTTCAAAATAAAGGTGTTCGTATACATTTAACAAAAAAGAATATATAAGCAAACTTCCACATCAGCTTTTATTACTCATCATTACTAATTCTATTTCAACAATTGTTGCTGCTTCTCCTATTTTTATCATTCCATAGCTTTCTTGAGGTCTCCAGTTTAGAGAATGCATGTTGTTACTTGGCAAAAGTAATTCATGAATGAAAAATTCTTCTATTTACAATTTTTTTTTTCTGCCATAGTTTGTAAGGAGTGAATAATACCATTAATTTCACATATGGTAGCAGTGAAAGACTGGCAGATTATATGTATCATCAATAGTTTGTTGTAAGGGAGGGATTTCTTTGAATAAAGGTATGTGGGTTGGAGATTGGCAATTACACTTTTTGTGTGTAAAGATAGATTGTTAGTCTTTACGTGTAGAGAGGGTTAAGAAGCTTACACAATCTGAAGATATAAAAATCAAGAGAAGCATAACATTGAACATATTATTTTACATTTTTGATTAGGGAGAACATAAAGGAGGGTGAGAAAAGGAAAGGATAAAAGAATAATGGAACACAAAGTGGTTACTTAAAGGTTCTATTCCAAGTGAATTTTTGCCAGGTTTTCAAATCAGTTCTCTCTCTCGTCTTTAATCTTGACAGTCTGATGAAATCTTTGACTTCATCTTTTCTTCAACTATTTGGGCGCATCACAAAGTGTATGACTGTACGGAAAAATACTAAAAATATGACAAATAAAAAATTGGAAAAACGGAGAAGGCTGGGTAAAAATGTTTTGCATTTTTCATTGTACTTTAATAAAAACAAAGAAAAATGGAAGAAAGGAAGGGAAAAAAAAAGCTAATCACTTGTCTGCAAAATATTCATGTTGACATGCTGTCAATCTTTTCTTTGAAAATTCTTTCCTTTTCTTTCTTCTCCTTTTCCATTTTAAAAGACGTCACCTTGTCATTGGGTTATAATGAATACTATTCCTGCTCATCATCAGATTCTCACTTGTTGTTATGAGACTAAATATACAGTGCTGACATGATTTAAACTTGAAACAGTGGCTTTCTTTTTTAGTTATTGGGATGTGTATGTCAGTATAAATTATTCTTGTATGTGTTAACTATACATTTGTATGCTCTTAAATAGATGTTTACAAAAATACACGAATAGAATTGTATAAAATATATTTGCAGATATGCTCTATTTATACATACATATATACATACATACAATCTTTCTGAAGAAGTTTTGGAGGAAAGAGGTTCCTTTTTTAAAGAAAAAAATGCACTCTCATTTTTAAAACTATTTAAATATATAGAGTGCGATGGATAAATTATTGCCATTTTATATTTTTAATTTTGTTCATTGTTTTTGATTTTGTTGACTGTATCAGGGTCAGTTGGGCACCATCTGTGAGAAAAAGCGCACCATGATGCAATTCACTCTGCCAGAAATTTGGAAAGAACATGCTGTATTGCTTAGAATTTGTGCCAGAAAGCTCTCATGTAAAGATTTCAGGATATTTTGGGTGTCAATCTGAGGACTGTGCAGAGGATTAAGAAAAAGTTGGATGAGTCTAATGATAATTATGAAGGTGTTTAGAGTGATCACTAGTTATGCCTCAGTTCATCTTCCCACATGATTTCAGACTCAACATGGAAACCTACATCAAGTTCCTTGAGGTGGCAGTGTTGCGCTGAGTCAAGAGGGTGGCTGCTGGAAGGCACTATATTTGGCAACAGGACTCTGCACCATACCACACAAGCAAGGAAACCCAGTCATGGCTGTTGGACAATTTCTGTGACCACAACACTTCTTACATCTGGCCACCTAACTTTCCAGACTGCAACCCCCTTGATAATTATGTGTGGAGTGCAGATGAGTGAGAGACCAACAAAACTTCTTGCAGCACCAAAGATGAACTGAAGGCAAGGATTATAGCAGCATTCACTAACATAAACAAATGAGACCATTCAGAAGATTCCAAAGTCGTTTAGAGACCATGGTTGAAGCCAATGTCTATTTTATTGAATAAATCTACTTCTTAATATTTAAAGATATTTTTGCGTAATTTTGGTAAATATATCTGTTAAAATGAGATGTTAGTGTTATTTTCATTTTTGTGTAATTTAGGTGACAATTTGTCTATCACACTCTGTGTGTGTGTGTGTGTATATATATATATATATATATATATATATATATATATATTAAATAAAAATAAATTTCAACTAAAACATTAACATTTACTTTCATTTATTAAGTATTAGATTATATTACTTAGCATTGTCCATAGCTTTTACTTATATAGTTAGCCTTGAGAATATTTTTGATAATTTTTAACTTAAAAATTTTGAAGACATAATATTTTTACTTCTGTTTATAATTACTTGCTGCAAATTAAATTCCTTACATTTAGCTTAATAATGTTCCTCAGATGATGAAATGTATTGATAAATTTTTTGGCCAAATGTTTGGGGCCACCTTCTGGATTTAATAATTAATAATTGTCAAACCTTCTTTGGTTTTATTAAATCATACAGAGCTAATATGCTGAAACTATTTAACCCATTAGTGCATGGGGTCCAACTTTTTAGAGAGGAGTTATATAAAATTTAAAATCTGCCAACCCTAAGATTACAGTTTGCCAGCACAGTAGATTAGGCAAAACTTTCTAAAGTTCTAAATAAATTTTATACTGTAATGAGTTAATTTCCTTATTATTGGGCAGTTAATAAAACCCTTCAGGAAGCAAAAGTTCCTCAGGCCTTAAGTGTGCTAGTAAGTTTTGAAAAAAAGCACACAAACTTCAGTTCTTTGAAATCTAGAGAGTAGCAATGAAACTTTTGGCCAGTGTGTGTGTGTGTGTGTGTGTGTGTGTGTGTGTGTGTGTGTGTGTATATATATGTATATATATATATATATATACACACACACACACACACACTCACACACAAAATTAGGGAAAGGTATGAATTCATCTCTTCTTTCTGACAACTATAGGTAAAGAGTAAGATAGACTGGACTTTATATCCTTGATATGCAACCATTCTAAGAGAGAGGCAACTCAAAATTCAAAACTCAAAGAAGGTTGTTTGGAAACCTTGTGCCACATTATGTGCACAAATACTCTGTATTTGGTTCTTTCAAAAAGTGTAGTTCTGCAGAAGACTTCACTACTATAATCAAATCATTTTGGCGTATACTTCGAAGAACTGAACTGATGTACCCTCATACATCAAACAATGGAAGAGTCCAATATATATATATATATATATATATATATACAGTACTGTGCAAAAGTATTAGGACAAGAACTATTTTACCTTTTATGAGGCATATTGACAGAAAATAAACAATTTAATTAAAGTAATTTTATTTGATTTACTCAACAAATGCTTTAACATGAAAAAAATACCTGTTACAAAATAAATTCAATATTTAGTATAATAGCCTTTTGCTTTGATCACAGCCTTCATACTCTCAGGCTTCTTCAAGCTTCATCACAAGCTTCTTCAGTGTATCTAATAGTATCTCCTTCCAAGCAGCTTGTATTTGTTCCCAAAGTGTGCCTTGCAAAGTAACATTAGATTTATCAATTCGAGAGGGGAACATAAGAAAAAAGCCAGTTATATCCAAGGATAATAGAATAATAAGTAGTTTCAAAATAACTTGTTTAATAGAAAATAGGAAAAATTAAGTATAACTTCTTTGCTTTCTTGATACAAAACTTGAATTCTTATAAATTTCAAATGTATGTAAAAAAAATATATCTACCAAAGCATACTGATGATGAAATTAGTGTTGTATAGAAGCATGTACTACTGCTTCCATTAATGTTATATATCTGAAATATAATATTTTACTATTTTCACAATAAAAAAAACATTTATCAATTTCTTAACCTTGCTAGCTTTTAAAGTATTTCCTGTAACCTGGGGGTTCACTTAAGTGGTTAGTTTGTGTTATATATATATTTATATATATATCCAAGTGAATAAGGAACGAAGAAAAAATTGACAACGTTCAAAACATTAATTTAAAACAGTGGTCGATATAAAATAAAGTTGTGAATATTTATTATAAATTATAGTTTAGAACATGTACAAATTATAATAATTTGTACATGTTCTAAACTATAATATATATATATATAGAATACTTACATGCAAGAAAAATCAATTTGATTTAAACTAATTGTATTTACTTACCCCTGCCTAAAAATACTTGGTTTAGTTTACTTTGAATGTATATAAAACTTACTACATAAACTTTATAAATTTGATTTGACTAACCACTGGTCTTCACTTGTGCTTAAAAATTGTTTGTACATGTATTTTATGGCTCATAAAACATCTTTTAGAGCTTTTAAGCAAAGTTGATCTAATAGGCTAATGTTTACTTAGGCTTATAATTAAGTTAGATATAATGCTTATATCTAACTTAACTCATCTCTTTAATCATTGAACAGGTGTAGAGGTTCATCCTTTGTTCCCTGTTTAGGATATGGTTTCCGGCTTTCTTTTTTTCAATCTTCTCACTGTTTTCTTTTTATTTATTTATTTATTTATTTTTCAATTGGAGTAGATAGACTAAACTATCGCCCGGTTCACACTCTACCCATGTCTATTGAACAGGTGTAGAGTCTCATCTTTTGTTCCCTGTTTAGGATGTGGTTTCCGGCTTTCTTTTTTCCAATCTATTCACTTTTATGTAGCCCCCTGCACATCAGTGGCATTACTGCCTTGCTCGGGGTGATATGATTAAAAAAAAATCTTATAATTCTGCTGGTCCTTCCCTTAGCTAGCATAACTGTTATGCCCTGCCAATACCTTGTAAATAATTGACTATTCTGTTTTGATCATGTAGAAAGAAGGAAAAAGACAGATCAAAATGCTTCTTCATTTCAGTGAGAAAATGAAAGAAAGAAGGGAAAATGTAAGTGCTTAATGTCTCCTGCCAATACCTCATAAATAATGGACTATTTGTTTTGATCGAATGGAAAAGACATCAGAGGGGCTATATAGTTTTAGTGAGAAAATAAAAGATAGTTTGGCCATGGAGAAATTTCAGTAAGAGATAATTCAAATCTTGCTCTGTCAAATAATTCAAATCTTGCTCTGTGGCGAAACTGGTAGTGGCATGCTTTGGCTAAAGAACTGATTTCTTTGATACAAAAGAGAGATACATGTTTTTGTTCTAGTTGAAGGGACAATTTTTCTTTAGTCAAACTTCTCCATCTAGGCTGGTTATTAATTTCACTGTTTGATAAAAAAAAAAAACTGGGATAGGAACTTAAACACATGTATCCACTACAAGAGCAGTCAAAGACTGAAAACCACCACCAAGGCTATACCAACATCTTAGCGATTAGCAGAAGATGATTATTAAAATGAGAATAACTGTAATGAACTTGAATGCTCTTGTTTTGCTTTTGGATAATAAATATTAATGTTATAAATAATATTTTTGTGGAAAAAAAAATAGTGCGTTCAGAAAATGTAATGACATAAAGCAATCTATATGAGATAATTTAGTATTTGGCATGTGAAACATACAAAAAATATGAGTAAAAAAACCAAAAAAAACCTGAAAAATTAATCCAGAAACTTTATCCTGTACTGGATAGAAACTAAAATGTAATCAGTTGATGCAAATGATGAGACCAATCATTGTAGAAAGTTTCATTTGAATCCTTCCAGCGGGTCTTGAGATATCTTGGCCACCAACAGACAGACAAACGGGACCAAGTACAATACTTCCATCTTTAGGCAGAGGTAATAATAATGTCACATAAAACCCCTTCCAAAAAATACATATTTGGTTATCGTTATTAAATACAAAATGTACATAAAAGATGGTAATATAGTAAAATGTAAAACATTGTGATTGTGTCACCATATGAAACTGTCAGTCATTGAATAGATTGGGTTACACACACACACACACACACACACACACACACACACACACACACACACACACACACACACATACATATAGTAAGAAAGTGACAGAACATGTAGATTTAAACCCACTGTTCAAGCATCCCGGTTCACACTCCACCCATGTCTATTGAACAGGTTAAGAGGCTCATCCTTTGTTCCCTGTTTAGGATGTGGTTTCCGGCTTTCTCTTTTCCAATCTTCTCACTTTGTTTTCTTTTTTTTCAATTGCACTCCACCCATATTTATTGAACAGGTTAAGAGGCTCATCCCTTGTTCCCTGTTTAGGATGTGGTGTCTGGCTTTCTCTTTTCCAATCTTCTCACTTTGTTTTGTTTTTTCAATTGGAGTAGATAGATCTATCTATCGTCCGGTTCACACTCCACCCATGTCTATTGAACAGGTTAAGAGGCTCATCCCTTGTTCCCTGTTTAGGATGTGGTTTCCGGCTTTCTCTTTTCCAATCTTCTCACTTTGTTTTTTTCTTTCAATTGGAGTAGATAGATCTATCTATCGCCCAGTTCACACTCCACCCATGTCTATTGAACAGGTTAAGAGGCTCATCCCTTATTCCCTGTTTAGGATGTGGTTTCTGGCTTTATCTTTTCCAATCTTTTCACTATTACGTAGCCCCCTGCACATCAGTGGCATTACCGTCTTGCTTGGGGTGATACGATTAAAAAAAAAAAAATAATAAACTTTTGTAAAGAGTGCTCGATACAGAGTAGATCTTTATATTGTAATAGTTGTTTCAATGGTTTATCAAAGCAGTTCAGCTCTGAAACATGAACATTTTTGTGTAGTGATACTATACTTCTATAAACCATTATAACGACTATTACAATGTAAACTAATATATATAAATGACAAAAGGAAAATCTTTTTTATCAATGCATTTTCATTCCATAAGGAACTTCATCAAAGGCAAATGTAGAAATTTAATTGAGAAACCATTTATTTATACACACAGAAAAAATATTAAAGAAAAACAACGCTACACATTCATATTTTAATTAGAACATTTAAAAATTCTCACAGATATCTTGATGTTAAGGAAAAGAGACTATGGAGAATGCTAAGTGGTGTAAATTTTTTATGTATTAAATGAAAGTGAATTTTTGTTTTTTTTAATATTTTAGTATTTTTTTATAAGATTGTAGTATTTTACTCTCTGAGAGGCAAGCCTGTCCCATGCTAATGGGAGGTAGATGCGATTGTCTATGGTGGTTAGTTGATAACAGCTTCGTTTTAGAAGCATGGAAATTTACTAGTCATTTCCTACCACAGGCCACTATGGATTGGAGGTCCTTTTCAAGTACGGCAGCGAGGTTCGCTTTGTCGCCCACACCTGGTTTTTGATCGATGCGAGAGTAGATTGTTGTGTCATCGGCGTACATGCCTACTTGGGATCTAATGGCGTCGGGGAGATCATTAATGTACATCAGAAAGAGCGTGGGACCTAGGATAGAACCTTGAGGGACGCCCGCATTCGTATGGTAGTTTTGGGAGCCATGCCCATTTAATACTACCTTCAATGTGCGGTTAGAGAGGAATGACTGGATGAGGTCAAACAGATGTCCAGTTATCCCGTAGCTCCACAGTTTGCACAAGAGGCCAGCGTGCCAGACCCTGTCGAACGCTTTAGAGATATCCAAGGCAACGGTTCGGGCTTTGCCATTCTTGTCAAGTGCCCGGTATATGTACTCGGTAATGGTCGTTAGCATATCAGCAGTAGACCTATTGTTTTTATTTTATGATGTAAGTTAACCATTTTCCTTTAATTTTTTTTACAAATTTTGTGGTTATAAATATGTTGGCTTGAGTATATTTTTCAAGTAGTGCAATGTTTATGCACTTTATTAAAATTATTTTGGGATTTGGTTTCATTTATAAATTTCCTTATAAGTTGAACTTAAATTATAAAAAAAGGAATTCATTAAAGCTCTGCACCAATAACAAAAAAAAAACAAAAAAAAATGTTATTTGCTTTACTGTTAATTTTTAAAGAATAAATTTTAAAAGTAAAAAAGGGGTTAAAACTAATGTGTTTTCATCTAAGTGTTGTATTCAATTTAACTACTTTGCTTTTGGACACTTCAATAATTACTCTGCTAGGGAAGAAATAGAAGTTACCAAATTAGCATCGGTGCCATTCTGCCTCAAGCTCTCATTATTTGGTACTGTTGCTAGGTCAGAATTAAGTGTGTCCTGAAGCTAAGTTTTAATGAGTTGCTCCTTGTCTCACTTCCATTCTAAGAAGTGATAAAAATTCCTGAATGCCATTACAAATTGTCATTTTGGCAGTTCCTACTGTCTGCCTGTCCAATTGGTGGCCTCTTACCATTCATTCAGACAAATGAAACTGGTGCGCCTGAAGCACTAAATATACAAACTTTATTGAATTTTCTAGTATGAAGACAGAAAGGTAGTCTGTCAGTCTGCATGGGTGTATCAGCTAACTATCCATGCTGAAGGTGTTGCCATCTTAGGCAAAAAGATATTATTGAGTATTTATTAGCTTTTATTTATTCTTCTGAACTCTTGAGATCAGATTGATACTTTCTGAATTTAGATTAATCCTGACCTTCATGAATATCATGAAAAATTTCATTTGTAAAATTAGTATTAATTCTCTAATCAGATACATGCTTAAGTAATCATATCTTGAAAGAGGCATGACTGGCTAGGCAGATTTTCCTGCAGTAGACTAGTTGCCAACCAAGGCTACAGAACTCAATCAGTCTTGCTATTAGAGGGGGAAGTGATGGGTTAATACTTTTCCTATGGGTATTTGTGTGTAAATGAATGAAACAAATTTGACTGGAATTTGAACTCAGCTCTTGGAATTTTCATTCCAAGTCAATACCCATTACACCACAACGCAAATTCTCTAATATGTAATTATTATTTTAATGAGCAAAAGAACAAAACAGTCAGTGACTTAACTAATTATATTTGGTTAAAATCCAAATTTATTTTTGAGTGTCTATTTATGCATGCTTTTTATAAGAAATATGTCTACTTGGTTATTTTTTTAATAGAATGTTATTAATTACACTTACTATCTTTAAATAACTCTAAGAACGCACATTTTGAATAATGATAAAGTTTTGTCCCTTTCATTACAGTTTTCACGTCTCTTGAATAAAAATGTTTATGTATGTCTCTAAATATGAAAAATATACAAATATCTATTTACCCCTCTAAAATGTAATGCAATAGTTCCTCTCCCAATAAAAATTCACTCAATTGCTAAGTTTGCTGTTAGGAATGTTGATTCAATGTGTTATGCTAGATAGATTCTGGTGTAAAAAAAAGTTTTTCTTACACATAAGTTTACCATTTGTCCAAGCATTGGATATTACCATTTCAACTGGTCTGGTGCTTCTATGTATTTAGAGATTTTTGATAAAATACAAAGAAACTGTAATATTGCTTGTCCTGACTTGGCATCTCAGCTTCAGTCCCTTTCTCACCATCATAATACAGCTTTCTGTGCTTTTTCTATAAATACTTTTATGGTAATTGTTCTGATGAATTTTCCTCTCTTGGTACCGAGATTTTATGAATTTAATTGTCCTACTAGATTGACAGTAAGATCTCATCATTTTGCAGCTGAGATAGATGAACCGTAAGTTTTATGTTAGCAATTTCTTCCCTCACACTTCTCACTTGTGGAAATTTGTTCTGGTTTCTTGCTTTCCTGTCGACATTGATCTTCAAAAATTTAAATGCAATGTCAATTGTTATCTTCTGTCTTCTTAATTCCTGTTCTTTTATTGTTCTCTCCCCTTAATGTTTTTCTTGTTTGCATATTCTTTCAGTAACTCTTAGCATCTTAATAATTTTATTGTGTTACTTGAAGTGAAATGTTTAAAAAATAAATGCTTTAATTTTTGCTATTGAAAAATGCTTTTTATTTGAAATTCAAAGTTTTCAAAAGTGCAACATTGAGATTCAAATGTGCATTGGAATAGCGAAAGAAGCCTTACAAAAGCTGATCAAGATGAAAATTTTGTTAGAAACAAAGAAAAGTGTATTGATCTGTTATGTAAGATCAATCCTACTATATGGCAGTGAATGCTGGACAATTTTCTCACAGATGAAGAAGAGACTTGAATTAACAGAAATGTGATTTTACAGAAGGTCCTGAGGATACCATGGACTGAGCATGTGAGCTATGACAAAGTTTTAGAGAAACAAAAGTGACAGTTATACATAGAATCAAAAAGAGACATTTGAAATTTCCAGGGAACATAATGAGGAAAGAGGGCTTGGAGAATTTGATACAGGACAGATTAAAAGCAAAACAAACATCATCTACATAGTGAGCTTCAGTAAATGGATGCTAAAACATAGTTTAAGAAAGATAACAAAAAGATAAAATTTATTAAGATCTACAACCTCATTAGTTATTTTCTCCACATTGTTGCAGATTGTACATCAACATATTATTCTCATATTAATACTTTAATCGTTTAGAGATTTTTCCCACAGTAGATTACCAGTTCTTTCTGTGGTAGCCTGGTTACCAACCGAAGCTATATAACTCAGTCTGTATTCCTATTAACCCTCTCCAAGCTGGTTTTGAATTCAGTCTCCTTCTCCTAGACTGGTCGCCACCTAAGGCTATGGAACCTAGTTTGTTCTGCTATTTTCCCATCACTGGGAGCAAAAGAGATGAATACATATTTTTTCCATGGGTATTAGTATATAAGTGAAATGTAATGAATTTGACTGGAATTTGAACTTGGCTCTACGTTTCCTCTATTCAAGCTGCTACTCCACCATGCCTCCACTACAAAGAACGGGGAATTGTGGAGAGCTATGATGCCTTTGTCCTGAAGGAACATGGCACATAAAAGAATTGCTGCTTATTTAACAATAGTAGAATACTGATCTACTATTTGTGATAAAAAGTAACAGAAACAAAATGAAAGAAATACAAATTAATCATTGATAATAATTCAGATATTACTGCCTTTTATTATTTTTATAATCTAATCAAATTGAAGAGCAAAATCTTCCACATTGATAATTTTCTCACTTGGAAGAAATTTTTACTATGATATGCTTCTTTGTTTTTAATGCTAAGTCTTTCATTTTTAACTTATTTAAAATACTTACATGTACATTTAAGTTTTTCATATTGGGAAATCTTCAGCAACTTCCTAAAATACATGAGTTTATAGACCCCTTTTAAAACATTAAAACAATTTTCGTACACACCAGCAGAATAGTTCTTTTAAATTTTATATCATTTAAAGCTATAAATACAAAATGTGCATAAAAGATGGTAATGTAAAATATTGTGATTATGTCACCATATGAAAATAGTGAAATTGATAAATATTGATAAATAACATTATTGACTTATCTATTAGAACTATTAGAATTCAGAGAGAAAATGGTTTTTGAATTGTAATAAAATTCTAAATGCTAAATTAACATATCTTTTTAATGAATTAATCTATTTATTTGATGCCACAGCATTTTACAATCTTTACCTTTTTTGAGCACTTAAAAAAAATGTTCATGGTTCCAAAAGTGCTTACATATTTGCATTTTTGTTGTATTTATTCCATTTAAAGTTATAGTATAAAAAATATTTTATTAATCATTGCAGCCCTGGGTATTTTTTAAAATTTTTCAAGGATCCATTTAACAAGTATGGAAACGATTTGGAAATTTCAAATTTCATATAAGATGTATATTTCCACTCAAGACTTCAAATTTTTTTTAGCTTTGAAATGATTATATATGTTATTCCAAACAAAAAAAAAGTTATTTATCAAGTCAGTCAGTTAAGTACTATCTAAACTTATTTATAAATGGAATTTTGTGTGTGTGTGTATCCTTACTTATAGACTCCGAAATGGCTGAACCGATTTTCTTGAAAACTTACACAGTTGTACTATAAGCGTCTGTGAGTGTTCTTAGCTAAGTTTTGTGTTGAGGTACCTCCGATAAATATCAAAAATTGATAATTGAAAAAATTGTGTTATAGAAGGAGTGGTCCGATTTTAATCAAATTTAATACACTTATAGACAAAGACACAAGAAACGATATTCAGAAGTTTCAAGATTGCAGTTCTTACAATAGTGCAGAAAATCAATAATATATATATATATATATATATATATATATATATATATATATAAATCGATACCAGGAAATCAAAATTTGACTTACATCCATTCATTCAGTCTACGGTTTCGTTTTAACTGGAAACAACTATTGCTTTTTAGTCTTTCGTGCCAACATTCAAAGAGTCTGAGGTCCATGGCCATGGATTAGTTTTAAAGCTTTCATTACACCCGAGCAACACCGGGCTATACTGCTAGTACTCAATATATGCAAAGGTGGTCATGTTTCTTTTGATTCATGAGAGGAGATAATCCTGCAGGAGTTTGCCAGCCATTACTGCCAACCAAAGCCATAGAGCCAGTCTGTGCTGCTATTCAACTTCTATCTGGAGGTAGAATAGTTGAATGCATACTTTTCCCAAGAGTATTTGGGTATAGCAAACCTGACCAGAATTCAAGGTTGGTTCTCTGAGTTCTCATTCGAAGTCATGACACTACAATGCAGAACCATTTATTATCAAGTAATAAACCTAATTTTATCCTTAACATGTCTTTTATTATCTACCTGTGTTTTTCTCTTATATTTTTTGTTTTTTACTTCTATTTTGAATTTGCTCAAGTAAAATGGCTGGCAAAACAGGGAATTTACTAAGGGCTACAAAGGACAGGGAATTGTAGATAGCCATGGTGACCAAGGTTCTGAAGGGACACAGTACAGAGAAAAATACTCTTTTAAATATATCTGTAGAAATAAATTCAAATTTAGAAGATACAATATTATCATACTTTTCTTTGTATTTCTACTTTGATTGAAAATGCGATATTACTGGGTCTCAAAGGCATGTAATTTTTTTTTTCATACTCCAATGTATTTCATATAAGAAGTCTTAAGTCAATTATGATTTAAGATTAAATTTCACATCTCTTAAGTTGTTTCATGTCAATTGAGGCTGACTAGCAAACATCAATCCTCATTAGTTTATCAAATTTTGTCTTTATTAATCTTTATGTAAAATTGTGATAATAGATTTTCAGAGATGAAAATTAACAACAAAAAAAAAAAATGGAAACACAACTCCCTTAAAATAAAGTATTCTGTTCAAAATTACCTTAAATTTACCAAATACATGTTTTACAAACACCTCATATATGACCTCTAATGATTTGAAATAGCTTTTGTCAAGGAAAGAAAAATTCATTAAAAAATGATTCTTTATTTCTCAGAGGTAAGATTTCAAGAGATGTATAAATTGTTTAATCAGGCAAAGAAAATGTTGTGTAACTCAGACACAATCAATGTGTTCAAATATCCCAAACATTTGTGTTGTATCTTATACACTTGAGCAAGGCCAGAGAGTACGCCTGTCAAGACATAAGAGAAACAACAAAGATGAAGATGTTAGTTCATAAAAATAAGTAAATAATACCAATGCCTCATCTTTAAAAAAAGAAATTCAACAGGGGAAAAAAAAATGTGAAATCTTATTACTAGAAACTGAATTTTTGCATAAGCTTACTTCTATAAAACTGAATCTTTGCATAAGCATACTTTTAGAAAACTGAATCAGAAAATATTAAAGAAGCAGCCATTTTCTTTTTAATCCGAAATATTCCAGTTAACAAAAATTTAATTGATTTCTGACTATTTTTTGCTGAGATGGCATATGCTGATTTACACAACTGTTCATAAATTAGAATTTCAAAATTAAAATATTGAGAATTTTAATCCCAGACTTAACTTATATCAATTGATTAACCATCCTGTCTATTAATAATCAATTAGAATTTTGTGAAGAAAATAATAAGGATAATAGTTGGAACAAATTCCTCAAGAATGTTCAGAATTAAATTGCTGACCTCTCACTCACCTTTGCAACAAGACACCCTTCCTCT
Source organism: Ascarosepion bandense (assembly GCA_037127315.1). Classification (NCBI taxonomy): domain Eukaryota; kingdom Metazoa; phylum Mollusca; class Cephalopoda; order Sepiida; family Sepiidae; genus Ascarosepion; species Ascarosepion bandense. Next base: position 6,138,425 of record JBBBDQ010000511.1, read on the forward strand.
TCCTTAAAAAAAACAATAGGGAACAAATTCAATGAGGGTTTCATTTTGACCTTGCTGAGAGAAATTATTGCTGTAATAAAGTAGTTTTTTTTTGTTTTTTTTGTTTTTGCGCCATGCAAGGCAGTAAGCCACAGGGGTTACTGGATGTGGAAGAATAAGAAACAGAAACATTGCTAAGAAACTAGAACAGAGGAAAAGTAAACAGGACAGCTTCTTCTTCATGTGCTGTGTCTCTTCAGGACATAGGGGATCATGGACATCCACTTGGCTCTGTCTCTTGTTACTCTTAGTAATTTTTCTCTTGGTATCTCTTCCAAGCCACACTCCATCAACCATTTGCTTAAACCTAACAAGTATGTCTTGCGCTGTTTTCCCCCTGTCTCTTCTTTAATCCGACCTGTGAGTATCAAGTTCTCTTTGCTCTCCTTCCTCATTACGTGTCCCAGGGACCTCATTTGTCGCTTCTTAATATTTATTATCAGTTCTCTTCTCATTTGCATCTTTTCCCACACCTCATAGTTGCACACGTGCTCTATCCATGGTATCCTCAGCATCCTTCTGTAAAATCACATTTCTGCTGCCTCAAGTCTCTCCTTCATCTTTGATGAGATTGTCTAGCATTCACTTCCATACAGAAGGACAGATATCATGTAGCAATCCAACACTCCTTTCTTTGTTTCTAATGAGATTTTCCTGTCTTTCAGTATTCGGGCTAGCTTCTGAAATGCGACTTTGGCCATGCCAATGCGTCTTTGGATCTCTGTATCGCATTTTCCATCCTCTGTCAAAACACTTGCCAAGTATTTGAATTCTTTTACTTGTTTTATTTTAGATTCTCAAACTTGCAGTTGGCATATTGGTCTCCTCTTTTTTCTGATGACCATGCATTCAGTTTTCTTGAGGTTTATGCTCAACCCTTTCTTTTCACTTTCTTTTGCTAACTTCTGTAGAAGGTCCTGCATTTTCCTTTCCGTGTCTGCTATCAATACCGTGTCATCCATGTATCGGATATTGTTGAGATTGTGGCCGCCAATGACGAATCCTAGCAAGACTTTTATTTCTCTATCTGAAATATAGGTAATCTTTTCAGAGAGGGTTGGATGAATGCACAAGGAGGAAATTATGTTTTGGTCACCAACTGATTCAACTATGAGGAATCTATTTCACAATATAAGAGTGGGAATTACTATGCAACAAAATAACACTTTTTCTGTTCACTACACTGAACACTTTTTGAAGCTTGAAATTACTTCAAGCTGGTTTATATATCTTGTTGCATTAATTCTTTTGGTCATGTTGAACTTTTTTTTCACTTTCTTGGTGACTTTGATTTTGTGACTTTTTGCTGAGCAAAAAGTTTGTCCTGCAATCACAATTTCAGTCACTGAACAGTACTTTTTGAAATTTATTGCTGTATAGTAATGTCCTACTATGGCAACAGAAAATTACCATGTTTGAAATCATATTACAATTGAAGTGCCTTGAACATGAATATAATAGAAAGGACAATAATACTCACAAATAACACTGAAATTTAAGGCAAGCTATGTTGTATCAAACTGTTTCAACAAATGCTCACCATAACTGTTAAAAGATGATCGAGAAATTTTGTTTAGTAGTTTCCTTTTTATGTACGTACAGTTATTGTGAAGATCTTTCTCAGTTATGTACTAGGAAAATCCATTTTTAAATATAAGTTATAAGAAATGGACTAATTTCATAATGTTGAATAGGAATAATATAGCTTTCATTTGTTTGTTCCTTAATTAAAAAGGATCTCCTTTATTTAAGGCCTCAGTTCTTAAAATGGTTTCAATAAATACATTCAAGTTTACTGCAAGATATGTGAGGTTTTGAGATCACCTTCCCACCATGTTTTGCATCGGGGATCATTTTCCATTATATTTAATAAGTATTACTGTTTTAATTGATGGTTGGCCAAAATTCTTTCCTGGTTTTAAATTGAAATCTTCACTTAGAATTTGGTTTCAAAAAAATTAATATCTGTTCATTGTGGTATTGCAGCATCAATTTCATAACCTTGCTTAAATATCTACAGGCAAAAAATGAAAAACTTTTACATATTTACCTTAAAATATAGTAAGCATTTCAGTACATTAATTTTTAAGTGTTTAATCATCAAATTAAAACTATTGTATAATTTAAAAATGTTTTGAATCTAATACTAATTTACTTTTAGCATATTTTTTATAAAATAGCCCTGCGCAAAAAATATCAGAACTGTAAATATTGTTACCAGGTCATTGGAGATATTTAAATGATAATTACAGCATCTCAATGATGAAATAGCCCATGGTTTGAAATGGTCTATTTAAGTAAAGAATAGCAGCATTTGAGTTGTGAGTATCATTTAAATAATATTCAACTTGACTACTTCAGCGACTATTATAATCTACCCCCGCCACTCTTTGTGTTATAAGTTTTGTCTTGTTTGTTATTGTAACTATTGTACTGTTCTGTGTATATTTGTTTAGCACCGGATATTGTGCAGAATAATACTGCAGCACACTTTCTTTGTGTATCATATCCACCTTGGCAATACAACATGTTCATAAGTTACTTAGAGTGAATTTTTTTTTGTTGCAGTTGTGTGGTGGTGGTGTTTTAACGTAACTGAAGACGGAAACAAAACCTCTTTAATAGGCTCTTTGAAAACTGTCTTTATAGATCTTACTATGTCATAGATAGCTTATAGATTGTACCATATAGAATATCTTTTCTTCCTAAGCAATCTCATATTTCATTATATTTTTTTATATGCAATCTATTCATTTTTAATTATACAGGTTAAACACTAATATGAAAATGTATCAAAGAACCTATTAAAGAGGTTTTGTTTCCGTCTTCAGTTACGTTAAAACACCACCACCACAATTTACAGAACTAATTTCGCAACACAAGAGCATGCAGTAAACGCAAGAGCAGGTAAACAAAATGCCGAAGAAAGAAAAGAACTCAGCCTTTTTAAAGGAAAAGGAACGTGTGCAAAATCACGTGCAATAGAAATTTTTACGAAAATATAACAAGTTGACTTTTCTTTTTGGTTGTAAGGAACATCTCAAATGCAGTAGATGTCAGTTAATTGTCATGCGTGATATACGCTTGGAGGATCATATCTCTTTTGATCCATGACTGACTAGGCAGAAAATTTTCCTGCATCAGGTTGCCATTACTTTCTGCAGTAGGCCAGTTGCCAACCAAGGCTATAGAACCTGATCTGTCCTATTTAATCCATAACTGTAGGGGGAAAGATGGATTAATACTTTTTCCAAGCGTATTTGTATGTAAGCGAATGAAACACATTCGACTCTCCAATTTCTCATTCCAAGCTGATATCCATTACACCACAGTGCACATCCGACTGACTGACAGCAGATAAGACTAAGTTTTATTTACACAATGTAAAACAGAAAAGGGTAATAATTTGAAAGAGAAAGGAAAAAATATTCATATAGTGAAACTTTGAAAAGTAACCTCAAATTTCCCAGATTTCACTTGGTCACTCATTCTTTTTAACTTTTTCTTTATTATATGTGAATTTGCTCTATATTCTTGGGGGAAAGAGAGTGGAATGTTTTTCCATTGTTTTCTGTACAATTTGGCATTTGGAGTAATCTTTCCCCCAGGCTGTTTATCCCCCAAGGCTTGTGAACATAGTATATCCTACTATTTCCATCTTCACTGGTTGGTGGGAGAAAAAATAGATCTATCCCTTTTCCAAAAGCATTAGTGTAAAAGTCAACACAAAATACCAGAGATGGAACTTGCAGATTCCACTTTTTTTGTACTAATATTGGTTACACTCTCTGTACATATTTTTTTTTTTTTTTTAATCATTTCACCCCGAGCAAGGCAGAAACGCCACTGATGTGCAGGGGGTTACATAAATGTAAAAAGATTAATTAGAAAAGAGTGAGGAGTACAAACTAGTTAGAAAGGAACAATAGAAAGCTAAGAAAGCAGGTGCGATGACAGATGCATAGGTGGAGATAAAGGGAAGGTTATACAGGGGAGGGGAGAGAGCTAGAGTCCAGTGGTTAGTAGATGAGTATTGACTTTGCATTTAAATTTCTGGAGGTTGTAGCCGTCAGGAAAGCAAGAATACGGGAGCGAGTTCCACAGGCGGGAAGTGCGAGAGAGGAAGCTGCAGGAGTAGAATTGTCGTCTGCATTTGGCTAACCTGACTGTGAATGGGTGGGACCCAGTTGCCAGTCTGGGACCCAGTTGCCAGTCTGGTTGCATGAGTAAACACCTGTTGAGGAGGCACCAGTGACTTAAGCTCATCCGAGCAGAAGCCATAAAAGTATTTATAGAAGAGACAAAGGGAGACCACATTTCGACGATGGGGAAGTGGCTGCAGTCAAGTCGCCAGATCAGTACCTATCACATTACAGACTCTCCTTTGGAGCTTGTCAAGAACACTGAGGAGAACGGCAGGGGCATCCGACCATAAATGGCAGCAGTACTCCATGCATGGACGGATGGTATAGATTTCGTCATAAGATAATCTATAACAGTTTTGCAAGTTTCAGTCCTACTTAATGAGAATTTTAACTTTTTAAAAATTGAAATCATTTTTTTTCTTTTCAGTGCATTTTTTCATATAAAAAAAATATGTTAAGTTCTTCACTAAAATATGACGTTTTTCTCTGGGCAATAATCTTTTCTGACCTTCTAAGATAAAATATTTTGTGTCTTTTCTTTCTCATTCCAGTCTTTTTTTTTTCTTTTAATGTTTTTCATAAATATTACCTTTTTATCCATAGTTAAAGACGCATAAACTTTCAATTTTACTTTCATGCACATGTGTGATAATCATGTTTGTTCACTTAAAAGCATTTCTTTTTTATCTTTTGTAGCTTCATAGTGATATTTTGCATTTTACAAAAGTAGAAGAAAATTTTTTTTTTATTTGTTACAGAGGTCTATAGATATATTACAACTTCTGTAAAGAGTCTACCACTGTCATTTGGCTTTGTGCCAGCCATATAAAGGCACTTTTATATTTTATTTTTGTTCTTGTTGATATGGTTTGATTCTTATCTGTATCCGAGTTAACACCAGCACCATCTTGATACGAAACCAAGGTTTGACTCACTATCATTTTTTCCCTTCTTTATATTCACTGAGATTTTTATCTAAAAAATGTTTATATATATATATATATATATATATATATATATATATATATATATCCTTAGGAAGAATTTTCCCTGTTTTTTTTGTTTTTTTATTACACTATTTTACTTTGATATAAAACCTCTTTGTTTTCTCATTCCTGGATTTTTAACAAGTTTCTCTTTGAGTGATTTATATCAGATCACAGGATTTTCTGAAAGAATTTTAACCAATGTGTGTTTTGGGCACCTTCAATGACTTGACCACAGTGCTAGATAATCATGAGCATAAGAATGCTTATATTTAGACATTGCCAAATAATGTCGCCTGGCTATGCTGGCTCAACTGGGAAAAATAGAAAATTGTTATTTACTGGAAATAAATGATTATAAAGCTGCTGATAGAGATTTTTTTATGTTTACTGCCTTTTGATTTTGCTCTACAGTTCAAAACTAAATTAAGCAACACCCAACACATAATAAAAATATCACAAAACAAGTTTGGTTGTACAACTAGTGAATATTTTTGCAAGTGCAGTTTTCCTTTGGATGGTCACGGTTCTCCACAACTTCCTATCCTTTGTTGCTCTAATTAATGTTTGCTCTCTAGCTCCTCCAGTCTCTGTTATTTACATTTACACAAGCTCAAAGTTGATTACTTGCCATTTCTCTCTGTACTGCTTGTCTTCATTATGTACTGGGAGTGTCAAATTCTAGATGCTCTCTTTCCTCTTATATATATATATATATAATAGGAAAAAGAGCATCTGATTTTAAGCACAAATGTTTTTTGTTCCATCCATTGTATTCCCAACATCCTTCTCTTTTGACTCAAGTTTCCGCTTCATCTGTGAAGAAACTGTTCAGTTCTTTTTTTTTAACCCAAAGAATAGACTTGTAATGATATCTCAAAAGTAGTACTTGAACTAAAGTATTGTTCAAAGAAATTTAATAGTAGTTCTGCATTCATATGAGAGAGTTACATCAATAGTCTTGAAGTCTTATTAGTTTCATTCTTGTATTTAGGATCTGATATTTGGATTGGTATGATATAAATGTCTTAAAATTCATGACAAAGGTTTAAATATTATTTGTATGTCTTATACTTTTGTTTATCATATATTTTTATTGCTATGTATATTTCAGATAGTGATAATATCAGAAGTAGTAATATCATCACTATTATTTAATAACTAATGAATCTAAACAAGAAACCACAGAAAGTAATGGCAACCTACTGTGGGAAAATCTTCTGCCCAATCAGTCATATCTCTTTTAAGACTCGATCACCCAAGCATGTATCATGTATGACACTTAATTGACTCATGGTAATGGTGAAATGAAGCATTTCCCTACAGAAAACATTTAACATTCATTGACCTAACAGTTGGTGCTAATTTTGGTTGACATTTATAAAATCTTTTTATTGAAACTGTTGTTCAGGAAAATAAACTTCTCAAGTCCACTTTTATTGCTCTTTATAGTATTGGTGGGAGTTTCCTTCCTAACCTTTTGCTTAAGGATGTCAGCATCTTGATTGCATCATTATTTCCCTTCTACTTATGCTACTCATTAGAGTTGTTATTGTTAGAAGAATTCAAGTAATATATTTTTTTGTTATTTGTTTGAAAGTTCTTTGAGATTCTGTAATGACAATTTATATGATCTAATGGAAGATTTCTTTAAGATGAAGAGGATTCATTTGCTTGAAGTAATTCATGATAACTGAGCTGAGAAAGTGTGTGTGTGTGTGTGTGTGTGTGTGTGTGTGTATATATATATATATATACACAGTACACTAAATCTAAAAATGAGCCAACACTGACCGCGGTTTCACACGGCCCTGACGATCTGTTGTGTGAAACTGCGGTCGGTGTTGGCTCATTTTTAGATTTAGTGTACTGTATTTTTTTTGCTCTACTTTCGTACTTTCGTATAGAGCACTTTACTGTTAAGGTTTTCGTCTTGGGTTTTTTTTTTCTTTCAAACAAGCACTTGACACATTGTTCTTGTGCTTGGTTTGTTTCTTTTTTTCTTCCCCTTTATTTAACCTATGGGGTAGTACTTGTTGGGTGATTGACGATTTAAGTTACTGATAGGTTAGCATCGGTTTTTTGGACATTAGTCTATAATAATTAGTGCTGCTTTATTGTAATTACGTATATTAATATATATATATGCTTATGGACATATTTTGTTAAAACATTGGTTCTCATCCAATCACTGAAGTCAAGCAACATCAAGCCTAGCCAATAAGTTCTCATGCAATCACCAAAGTTAAGCAATGTTGAGCCTGGTCAGTACCTAGATATCTGACCACAGACTCAGGTGCTGTAAGCTTGGTGTAATGGATAATGGCTTGGAATTGGAAATCAGATCGCATATTTCCAATTCTAGTCAGGTTTATTATGTTCATTTATGCAAAAATACTGTTGGGAAAAGTATGAATGCACCTTTTCTCTCCCTCCAGCTATAGGTTAAATAGCAGAACTTATATCAGTAAATCAGTATCATTACTCCAAAATTCATACAAACAAAAATATTTTCTGGCCTCAAATAACCTGCAAATCACTGCTCTGTGGAACCAACTCTCAAAAGGATGTTTTCCTGATCACGAATCTACATTTTTCAAGTACAAGTCTAGGGTTAACTTTTATCTTCCACACATATTTATACAAACTGTGACTCTTAACCCTATAATTATTTTGAGTGTATAGGGCGAACCTTACTGTAAAATATATATCATTCAATCACAGCATTGAGTCCGACATTGAGTGAATCTAGGCAGCTTTCAAGCTTTACCACTTAATTCAGTTCTCAACTAAATTTCAAATAGTTTACAGAGTTATATAAGACACATCCTTAGCTACATTTTGAAGAAAAATTTTTGTATTTTGGTTGAGTAGAAAAAAACTTGCATAAAAATATGTGATGTGCGAAAAGGAAGACTAACTACATAAGTGAGTGAGTGACTAATGCTTCTAATGATAAATCTTATTCTTTATAACTTTTTACTCTGTTTAATATTTTTGCACGCAGTTTTCAACATTTAAATTCTGATGATATCTTTTATCATTTTTGTCAATCAAACTTTGCTTATCGCTTATCATTTTATCAGAATTAATTATAAATAACAATTTTTTATTGTTTTTTTTTTCTTTTAATCGATTGCATATAAATTTTTTTCTTTAAAATATTCTTGAATGCAGTTTTCAGCATTAAATTTATATTAAATTAATAGCAATGCCTGGAAAAATCATGGATTACATGGAAAAATGCATGCATGAAAAGTAATATTCTTAAAATTATATTAAACCTGGAAAAGAACAGAACAAATTATTGAGCCCGGAAAAGTAAAAGACAAGATATTCTAGTGAGGTAAATAATAAATTTTTTAAGTAAAAAAATTGCAACTAAAAATAAATTTGAATGAAATATTTAAAGTAAGAAATTTCTTATTTTTTACTTCACTGAATATCTTGTCCTTTATTTTTTCAGGTTTAATAACTGGTCCTGCTCTTTTCCAGGTTTAATATAATGCATTTTCCGTGTGTGTGTGTGTATAATGTGTGTGTGTGTGTGTATATATATAATGTGTGCGTGTATGTATGTATATATGTGTGTGTATATATATATATGTATGTGTATATATATATATGTGTGTGTGTGTGTGTGTGTGTATATATATATATATATATATATATAATTGTTTAGTTATTTTTGTACAAATTGTATGATATGCATGCCAGCCATATGAAAGTCTAGATCTGACAAGGTTATTTTAGAACATGACTTGATTCCTCGGGTTAATATTTTGATTTTGTTGTGTCAAAAAAGAGTGCACCTACTAGGGTAACCTAACCTGTGTTCAGTTTCCTTATCTCCTGTGCTAAATCTGTACTAAATAGAGGCAGTTTTAGTCTGAATTAGATTTGTAAATAATTCTTTTTATTAAAATAATTAAAAAGAAAAAATGAATGGAAATTCAAATATTTTATATTGATTAAATATATTTTAAAGATCTGAGAAAATAATTTTTAAGCCTGAAAATAGGAAAATTGCTACTATAATTAATTATATGTTAAAATATTTTCTATATGCCTGTTATCTTAATTGTTGCTGTGTATATTTATGATATTATTGTTCTAAATTATCATTGCAATAGCTAATGCTTTTCTTGTGAGTTCAAAAATAAATTTTATTTAAAAAATATATAAATTTAATTTTAATATTTTTACTCAAGTTATTTTCAAATTGTTTCATTTCTTGACATGAGCATTTTTAAATAATCAGCTCTAAAACATTTTCAGCTTACTCTCGTAAATATAAAATCTAATTCAAATCTGTTGCCATGACAGCATATTTGTTAATATTAACTTAGATAATGTTTGAGAAAATTTATTATTTTTAATACTTTTGTTATCTATTTTCAAAAATGGCTGTTATTTATTCTCTTTTCCATCAAGATATTTTATCAATGTTTTATGATTGACTGATTTCAGCCATTTTACTTATTTTTCTTCCCACTTCAGTTGAATGGCTGACATTATGCAGCATTTTATTGCTTTAAATGTCAAAAGAATTTTATCTCATTTTGTGTAGATATGAGGGGTGAGCAAGCATATATTTAACTTTCTCTATCTAGATCTATACAGGTTTTACCATTTTTTTTAATAGAGAAAATGTCTTTAAAGTTCTCTAATGCATAAAAATATTTGGAAAAATAATAAAAAAAATATCTATATTTTAACTGAATACTTGCTGTTGTGCTAAAATTTAATTTTGGTACCATTTATCTGAAAAATAATTTAAAATCTGAAGAATTGAATGCCAAATGAGACATGCCCATTACATCAACTGAAAATAAGAATGATTTTTTTCTTATTATTTTATTTAAATAATGCTTTTAAAAACTATTTATAATTTTGTCAATAACTTAAATTTCTGTTCTTAACTCTATTTTAACTCTATCTGTTCAGATTTTACATTAGGGTCAATTGAAGATTAAAAGTAGTTTACAACTGTAAAAATAGCATCGTACCAATAACAGCAACCATCATTACTACAACTAAACTTTGTCAATTCCTGTCATCCAGTGTATGTAAATGAAGGCCCATAGCCTCTTATCCAAAATGGGGACCTTACATTCTCATCTGCTATGTCTGAGAGACTGCCCTACTCCTCTAAGTTGAGTGTTTATATAACTCCTTGTAATATTGTAATATTTTTAAAACTCTAGTGCAGCTGATTTCATCTTGTGAATCTGTACTCAGTGACTGACATATCAATCCTCTACTTGACTCCCTTTATGGCCTGGTCTAACATTAAATGCATAGTCAATTCTAGCATGATCTAGGTTGATAAACACAGTGCACTACTACACAAAGTACAATTCAATGAGTAGGCTTTTAAAATAACATGAATGCAGTAACTCTGTAATTTTCATACAGTTTATAGAATGGCTTTTAAAAAATTTTCAGTTTCTCCTTCAAAACCTATTAATATTTTAAGTGTTTTTTCATTATTATTTTAAGTTATTATTTGGTAATTAATATTTTAACTCTGTTGCAGTGGAAGTATTTGTTGAAAGTGGATGGAGAAGATTGTTTTTTAATGATAGGTGAAACTTTTTCATAAATTATTAAAAATATTTTGAAGTCTTATTAGTTTCATTCCTTGAGGAACTTTATCAAGGCAAGTATGGAAATTTTATTTGGTTGCCTGTATTTATACACAAAATTAACATGGGGTAAAAAAATTTAATTTCCAAATTTTGAATTAGAGAAAGCACTAAAATATTTTAAAATCTTAAAATCTTACTGTGAAAGTGTTATGGTGCCCTATCTATAGGAATTGACTTTTCCTCCGTCAATAAATACTAACCTGAGTGACTTCTGGGGATGCAGCTGTGAGGCAGTCTAGAAACAGTTTAGACACAATGTAACTATACTGTTCGGACTAACACTTCTAGTTGCTGACTACTAACTCTTCACTTTGTATATATGTTCTGTTCTTCTAATACACTGTTTGAAACTTCCTTTTTGTTTCCGTGTCTTTTTTCCGGGCCCAAACAGACCACAACAACTTGGCGACGAAGATTTCGCCACAACAGAAAGTAAACCAAAACTATAGATTTTTTTTTTTTTTTATAAGCGTTTCACCCCGAGCAAGGCATGTCACTGCCACTACTGCGCAGGGGGCTACGTAGAGTGGAGAAAGGCTGATTAAATATAGGAAATGTCAGAGGGTGGGTGATAGGCGGGTAAGGATACTGAGAATGAGGGTTGGGTAGATGAGAGTGTTCTGAGAATAGTTGGGAGTTAGTGTGATAGGAGGTGTCTATTGACCCTACATTTAAACACCTGGAGATTGTAGCTGTCGGGAAAGCAGAGTTGTGGAAGGGAGTTCCACAGGCGGGAAGCGCGAGAAAAGAAGCTGTTGGAGTAGAATTTACGGTTACATCTTATTTGTTTAACTGTAAAAGGGTGGGACCTAGTTGCTAATCTAGTATCTCGTGTAAATTCGTGCTTAGGCGGCACCAGTGATCTAAGCTCATCGGAGCAGAAGCCATGAAAGTACTTGTAGAAGAGGCACAGGGAAGCCACATCACGCCGGTGAGAGAGCGGCTGCAGCTGGTCTGCCAAGTCAGTATCAACCACGTTACGGATCCTCCTTTGTATTTTGTCAAGAAGCCCAAGGAGAGCAGCAGGGGCACCCGACCAGATATGGCAGCAATATTCAATACACGGGCGGATGGCGCTAAGTAACAAAATCTTTTATTTTTTGTCTATTGAACAAAAGTGGTTGATGTCATGAGTAAATGTTTTTATATTTATGAGCTTTTTTTCACTGGTGGTCAGGGCATCCTGACCACTTGAATTTAAGTGTGCTACTAGGTTCCGCCTGGTTACCATTGAAATAGTTAAATGTGACATCTACTTCTACTCAGTTTCTTTTCTTGCACTTCCTGCCTTTGGAACTCCCTTCTGTTCACTTGCTTCCTTGATAGCATTTAAATATTGTAGCCATCTTCTTGAATCCTGTTCGTCTTTTGTCCTTTTTTTAATACCCTTTGTACCCCAGTCTTTTTTCTCACTGTAGTCATCTGCACAGTGTTGTGGTGCAGTGGATATGTGTGTGGAATGAGAAATTGGAGAGCTGAGTTCAAATTCCAGCTGAGTTCATTGCATTCATTTGCACACAAATACCCTTGGGAAAGGTATGAATCTGTTTCTTCACCTTCTACCAAGGAGTTAAATAGCAGGACATATTGGGTTCTATAGCCTTGGATGGCAACCTGTCTATCACAGAAAGTAATATCAACCTACTGCAGAAAAATCTTCTGTCCGGTCAGTCATGTCTCTTTGGAGATATGATCACCCAAGCATGTATTATGCATGATACTGAACTAACTGAACCACCTGCACACTCATGGCAGTTCCGCTTTGCTTGGGGTGAGATGATTAAAAAATAAATGATACTTATATACTAAAAATTCAATAACAAATTGTTTTCAGGTTCTAGCTATTATGAATCTCATGCTATATTCCAGCAGTTTTAAATGAAATAAATAACTACCAAATAAAATGCTTAAAAGGAAGTTACCAAATAAAAATTTCCACACTTCTAAGTTTCTTAGAAAACCAAACATGTTAGCATAAAGTTTTTCCCCATCTCTTTTACTAAATTGTTTTTATAGATATGTGTAAAAGTTCAGATATAAATGATATATATCTTATTTAAATAGGATATTCAAATCCTGACAAAGTTTCAAATTTGATAAGTGGAAATGTTAAATGAAAAGAAATTTGATTATATATATATATATATATATATATATATATATATATATATATGATATTGGTGTACTTGTTGATAGTAACCAATTCCTAAAACTTTTGTTTTCAGTTGGTGTTTGACTGTTGTGTGCTGGTGCAGATAATTATTTGCACATGGACTCTTGTTCCCCCATCTTTGTTGTTGTTATCAAAATGTTTGGCCATTGTACTCTACAGCCTTCATCAAGTGATTGTTACTTCAAATGAGCTGCAGGGAATTTCAAACTGAACTCTATATTTAATATACAGGGGGTAGATTGTTCTCATTTAACTGTCCATTTCTAGTGACATCTTGTTTAGTTCTTGTGTCAAATAAGAGGCAGACGAGATATCCTTCTGGGTCTTATGCCAAAAAAAAGCTAGCAAGATATCTATCTAGTTATCATCATAAGTCATCAATGTTGTCATAAAATAAAAAGGAGCAACTTCCATTCTTTAATGCTGAACAAGTTAATGTCTCTTGCAGTTAATATTTTTTACAAAGTTTATGATACGCTGTTAGTAATTTTACTTATGCATTTGTTATGTAGCAAATTATTTTGTGTATGAGAAAAAACATAGATTTTAGATAAGGCTTTTCAATTATTATCTTGAAATAATTTATTAATTTCTTTTTCATTGTATAGTTTTAATTCTTATAAATTTGTGTTCCATTTAGATTGATTTCAACTGTATCTTATGATTTCTTTTAAAAAAATCATTTAGATTTAAAATACAAAGATATTTTTCCATCTCTATAAAGATAACTGTTTTGATAATATTTTCATATATTCAAAATGGATGACATTTCTAAGGTTTAGAAAGTTGTAATTCAATGATTTGGTAGCATGTCTACAAAATTTGTTAGAATAAAAAATAAGCAAGGTGTACATCATTAAGTGTGTCTACACTGAGAGCATAACTTTTATACTATTTTTTTTTATTTTAAGATCATAAGATGCCTCGGTTAAAAGAAATAAAAGTAATTTTCCTTACAGCTCAATAAGATTCTATATTTCCAGGTGTTTCAAAGTTAATGTTTTCTAATGTTTTTTAGATTGATTACAGTTGTGTATCATGATTCATGCATTAAAAAATGGCATGGCATACCAAAAACGGAATAAAATATTCTCTTCAATATTGAATGAGTCAACCACTTTGATTATAATATTAATTCCAAGAGCAGTAAAAGTGGGTAAGGCAACAGATTCACTGTAGTTTTTTTCTATTCAGGTGAAAGAAAAAAGCTAGAAAGGATGTTATTTGATTAAATTTTGCAGTAATTAATCAATGCTTCATTAGAAAAAATATATGAAGAGCAGATTTCAGATGTTGTCTCAAAAACATGAAGTTGAAATATGCTATGGTCTGAACAGTTTGTATTTAAAATATTTCATCACGTTAAACGTGAAAAGAAAATGAAGGGCACATTTATTCTATATCACATATTTTAAAAGTCTACAAATTGATAATAAAATAATTCTCTGGGCTCAAGACTAAACATGTCTCTATTGGCACTTAAAATGCAAATCAAATAATCCTTTCATCTTCATAATAGTGATTAACTTTTAAAACTCTACATTATTTATAAGTATTATTTCTTTTTCCACTATGTTGGTTCTGCAAACTGGTGTAACCTTGATCTTTATTTTAAATCAAGGGTTTTGATTTTTCTGTGGTAGTATGTGACAACACATGCAAGAAATTTGAATATACTCTTATTTGGTGATTGGAGTCAACTGCAATGGCAGGACAAATGCTTTCTTTAGTGAATGAAGTTGCCTAAAGTGTGTTTAAGTCAAATTCCTATAGATAGGGCACCATAACACTAGTAAATCCTTCAACATCTGTCTATATTTCTGAGATGAGGTCAGTCAGTCAGTTAAGTACCATCGGGTCATCATGTCTCAAAAGAGACATGACTGACTGGGCAGAAGATTATCCCACAGTAGGTTGTCATTGCTTTCTGTGGTAGACTGGTTGCTGACCAAGGCTATAGAACCCAATCTGTCCTATTATTTAACCCATAACTGGAGGGAAGAGACGGATTAATATCTTTCCCAAGAGTATTTGTGTGCAAGTAAATGCAAGGGATTCAACTGGAATTCGAACTCGACTCTAATTTGTCATTCTGAGTCAATATCTACTGCACCACAACACACATCAGATGAGGTATTGTAACTATTTACACTATTTATATTGTTTGGACTGTTATCCTCATCTTTATTGTCATATTCACAATGTTTCTAAGGACACATAGCCTAGGGGATAAAAGATATGGTTGAAGTCATCCATAAGTGACTTGACCTAAAGTGTCCAAGTGCTGTGGTTTCAATACCTAGTCACAACAGCGGTAAATAAAAACTTAGAAACTAAGATCTAAAGTTTAATTTGAGTTACTAAAAGGAGTTAACTGAAAACAGAGATATCCAGAAAAGGCATGCCATGTGAAACTAGAACAATTTACCCTCATGAACTAAATAAAACGGTCAGTTTTAAATTCCAGCAACTATCACCTGAAGAAGGCTAGATCATATAATTGCCAAAACATTGCAAATATCACAATAAAAATGAGGGCAACAATGTAAATAGTGTAAACAGTAAATCTTTATAGGCCTAGAAACAAAGAGAGTACTGGAATGCTATATAATGTCTGTTCCTCAATGTGGCAGTGAATGTTGAACAATCTCATCATAGATGAAGGAGAGATTTGAATCAACCGAAATGTGGTTCTAGAGAAGGATGCTACGGATACCATGGACCGAGCATGTCAGCAATTATGAAGTTTTGAAGATTATGAAAGCGAAAAGCAAACTTATACTGACAATCAGGAAAAGACAGCTAACGTTTCTAGGACATTTTTTTTTTTTTTTTTTTTAATCATTTCACCCCAAGCAAGGCATACCACTGCCACTATTGCGCTTGGGGCTAAATAGGGAGAGGTAAATAGGAAGAGTGGTTAGATATAGGAAATGTCAGAAGTGGGGTGATAGATTGTTGGGTGGGTGGGAAGAGTGTTTGAAAGAATGGAAGTTAGTGTGTTTGAAAGAATGGAAGTTAGTTTGTTAGGAGGTGTCTATTGACCTTACATTTAAACTCCTGGAGATTGTAGCCGTTGGGGAAGCAGTCATGTGGAAGAGAATTCCACAGTCGGGAAGTGCGAGAAAAGAAACTTTTGGAGTAGAAGTTGCGGTTGCATTTTATCGGTTTCACTGTAAAAGGGTGGGATCTAGTTGCTAATCTAGTATCTCGTGCAAATTCAAACCTAGGGGGCACCAGTGATCTAAGTTCATCGGAGCAGAAGCCGTGAAAGTATTTATAGAAGAGACACAGGGAAGCCACGTCGAGCCAGTGAGAGAGAGACTGCAAGCAGTCTGCTAAGTCGGTATCGATCACATTACAGACCCTCCACTGTACCTTGTCTAGAAGCCCAAGGAGAATAGCAGGAGCACCCGACCAGATATGGCAACAGTATTCAATGCACGGGCGGATGGTAGATTTATAAATGTGCAGGATAGATTCAGACGGAAAAAACCTCCAGGCCCTGCACAGAGAACCGACTTTCATAGCAGCGGATTTAGCAATGGATTCGATATAATCATTCCACTTGAGGTTCGCTGAGAGTGTGAGACCAAGGAGGCATAGTGTTTTACTCTCTGGGAGGCAAGCCTGGTCCATGCTAATAGGAGGTAGGTGCGATTGTCTATGATGATTAATTGATAGTAGCTTCGTTTTAGAAGTATTAAAATTTACGAGCCATTTCTTACCCCAGTCCACTACGGATTGGAGGTC
This sequence comes from Ascarosepion bandense, assembly GCA_037127315.1. Taxonomy (NCBI): domain Eukaryota; kingdom Metazoa; phylum Mollusca; class Cephalopoda; order Sepiida; family Sepiidae; genus Ascarosepion; species Ascarosepion bandense. Next base: position 6,155,172 of record JBBBDQ010000511.1, read on the forward strand.
CCTTCCAAGCTCGGTTGCAAGAATGAGAAAGGAGGGATTAGAGAATCTGATACTCACAGGTCAGATAGAGTGAAAGAGAAACAGGGGAAAGCATTGCGTAACTTACTTGACAGGTTTGACTGAGCAAGTGGATGGAAGAGCGGGGTATGGGTGGGGTAACAGGAGAAGGTGTGCTAAGAGTCACTAGGGATAGGGAGATGTAGAAGGCTATGATTGCCTACATCCTGAAAGAAAAAGAAGAAAAATGCTAGACTGCCATCAAGATCTTATCAAGATACAGTTGAGCCGCTTAGTAGCTGTAGCCGTAGATTTTATGCTGACAGTTTCTTCTCTATCACTTCTCGATTGTGAAAATCACTTCCAGTTCCATGGTCTCTTGCCAACTTTAATCTCTAAAAATTTAAATGTAATATCAATCTCTATTTACTGTCCTCCTGATTACTCTTTTCTCTTCTTTTTCTCTTGTTTTCCTCATTATTAATGTTCCTGTTCCTAATTTTTTCACACCTTGTAATGCCTTCAGTTTCAGTGCTGAATGATTTAGTTAGTTTTAATAGTTGTTAATCTTAAATATATGAATAGATTTAACATAAGTGCTATAATGTTTCCATCTGTATAGTAATTTTTTATATTTTGATATATTACTATTTCTATTCTATTGTTTCGGAGATTATTTTTTTATTATATAGGATAGATTTCACACATCTATAGTTGCAGGCAAAAGTTTTGGGAAAACTCTATAAAATGAATATCACTCTTGATTTAGAGTAAAATTAACAATTAATTTATCAATGTCATTCAAAAGTTTTGCACACTAATTTATATGACATTTTAGAGAAACTATGTTCTTCTGATGTCTCTCTAGTCTAGTAAAGCCATTATGTAATCAAATATTTATAGTTATGACCCACCATGCCATGTATGCAGGGTTTCATCATCTTCATTTCCTTTGTATTCCATTGGTAAAGAAGTTTCATTCAGAAAGTTTCTTCCCAACAACTGCTAATGTGTAGAATAAACTCTCAAGAACGATGCTTCCTTGATCACTACAATCTTGACCCCTTTCAACTCTTAGGTCAACAGTCATCTACTTTCAGCACCTTCACCCAGTAGCCCTCTACCTTGAATAAAATAGCTTTTGGGCCTTATAATATTCAGAGTGATTGAAAAGTAACTCCCCATTTTAAAGTACTTATAATTTATTTATAAATTATAATGTTTACAAGAAATGGATATGAGAGGAAAACGTTTAGCAGGAAGCTTTATTTAAAATTTGATGTGGGCACAAGATTTTGTTACCAGTTTCTTGAGCTTCCCAGGAATAATATAAACTGATTTCACCAGGAACTTTTTGGGGATGGAAGAAGACAACTTGTATTTGCCCTTCAAGTTCTTCCAAAGTCTTTAGTTTGGTAGAGTAGACTTACTTCTTTAACCAAATCTAAAATAAAAATTCACAGGGTATTAAATCAGGACTCCTGGCGAGCCACTCATACTGGCCACAACAAACCATCGATCTCCTGGGGAAAATAGATATTCAGCCATTCGTGAACAACAATAGTAAAATGTGGAGGGAATATCATCTTGCATGAAAGTCAAATCTTCAACATTCTCCCAAGCATTGATAACTGGCCAAATTTCATCTTGCAATATGGTAAAAAGTACCTTTTGACATTCATGGTATTATGAAGAATGGACAAACCCACAATCCTGTCCAGTGTCATTACACTGTTACCACACTATTACCATTATTGCATTTTTTAATTTATTTATTTTTATTTTATTTATTTATTTATTTTTTTTTGAGGTAACAATTCACCTACACAATAGTGGCAGTTGTGATTCATTACAAACGCAGTGATTTGAAATACCACTTTATCACTCTAGAGGATATTTTTAAAAAGTTCTGACCAATCTTCATACCAAGCCAACATATTCTCCCCTAAACTCCATGTGAATGTTGCAGTCTTCAGCAGAAAGTCATTATCAGAAGTGAGGCTCCCAAGCATGCCATTTAAGCTCCTTCTTGAGCCTGTCCTGTTGGCTGGAGCTCCAAAATATGCCAACTGCACCACTGCAAAAGAGATCCCCACTTCCCCTTGGCAATGAAGTCACCTGTTTTGTATGGGTATCAACCTGTGATTACTGAAGACAGGATCCTGGTAGGTAAGGGCTTCAGGTGTTAAAAACAAAGTAATAGAGAATTTAAAAATTAAAACATAACTACAAATTCCACTTCCAAAAATTTATGAAGAAGTGAAATAAATAGTGAAACATGTCAAATTTATAACGATTTCCCTACTTGTGGCTAATTAATTGTAACTCCTGCGACAGTTATTTATTATCATAATCCAAAAAATGCGAAGACCTACTTTGAATTGCTATCCATGTCTTATAAAAAAATATCTGTCCAGCTGTTTTAAAATGTTGGTATCCTGTGTATAATGTATTGACTTCCGTCTGCCCACACATTTGATTCTGACTGCGTCTTTATCAATTTTGGTGATAATTCTCAAATGCATGTTTGTTTTCTAATTCCTTTTCTGCCCTCTGACACACTGACACTAAATATGTTCTTTAAAATCTGCTACCATAAATATCCTTTCGGGTTATTTTAGTAAGTGCACTTTACTTTTTACCCCTTATCTTTTTTTGACATTCTCTCACTCTATATCCAATTTCTGACTTTCAGCCTCTTCTGCTGTGTCCTTGTCAAACTGATTGCATTTTTTTCCTCCCCATCTGACTTCTTTGCTGCCTTCCACTGATATTTTTTTTTCTCTTAAGTCAACCAACTGACTGATTTGACCCTTCTTCTCTCACCCACACCTAACTCCTCATCCTGGATAGCTACTCCAAGCAATATAAATATCTGCACTCCCCCAACGTCCCTCTCAGGTTGTTACTTTTGATTTTTGTGCTGATATAGAAAGCCATACTACAGATGTTGTAGTCTTTTAAACCATATCAGTGAAAACTTTCTTTACACATGGAATGGATATATATATATATATATATATATATATATATATATATATAAAGGACCTTGAATAAGTTCTCGCTGCATTCCAACAGATGGTGGTCCCAGAACTGCTTGCATGTAATTTCACATGGTAGCACATCTATAAGCAAACTTGAAATTCAGTGTATGTCATTTTGCCAAAGTGTAAACAACTTTGTTTTTCATAGTGTTAAACATGTTTGATTTCGTGCCAAACAAAAGTTAAATGCAGGGAATTTTACCACACTACTTTATTCAAAAGAAATCTGCAGCTGTAGCACACAGAATTCTTGTTGAGATTTATGGCAAACATACTCTGTCAGAAACAACATGCAGAGATTGGTTTAGATGCTTCAAAAATAATGATTTTGATGTTGAAGATAAAGAATGGTTTGTCACACCAAAAATTTTGAAGACAAAGAATTGGAGGCATTACTTCAGGAAGACTCATGTCAGGCACAAGCTGAAATTGTAGAATCATTAGGAGTTGATCATACAACAGTTTCAAAACATTTAAAAGCACTAGGAATAATTCAAAAGCAAGGACATTGGGTGCTGTACAATTTGAAATAAAAAGATGTTGAACAGTCTTGTCATGTGTGAATAGCTGCTTCAATGACAGAAAAAGTAAGGTTTTTTGCATTGTATTGTGACTGGCAATGAAAAGTGGATATACTACAATAACTCTAATTATAGAAAATTGTCGAGTAAGCCTAGTTATTCATCAACATTGGCAGCAAATTCGAATATCCATGATTCGAAGCTTCTGCTCTGCATTTGATGGGATCAGCTGAGCATAGTTTATTATGAGCTGCTCAAACCAACTGAAATTATCATGGGTGATTACTATCAACTACAACTGATGCGTTTCAAGCATTGAAGAAGAAAAATCAAGCAGAGACACAAAAAATTGATTCTGCAACATGACAATGCAAGGCTATATGTTGCAAAACAAGTGAAAACCTGCTTGAAAATGCTTAAATGGGAAGTCCTACCCCACCCACTGTATTCACCAGACATTGCTTCATCCAATTGTTTCAATCAATGGCAAATGGCCTGACTGAGCAGCACTTTCATTCATATGAAGATGCCAAAAAATGGGTTGGCTCATGGTTAGCCTTAAAAAACATGTTTTTTCTGATGTTGAATTCGAATGCTGCCAGAAAGATGAGAAAAAGTAGTGGCTAGTGATAGACTAATTTTGCTGACATGTTTCTTACTAATATTTGTAAATAAAACATTACTTTTCATGAAAAATCAGTAAGAATATGTTTTGAGAGCCTTTAAGGCTCTCATTTAACCATGTCAAAATTAAGCTTAATCCTCCATTTTTAACAAGTATTAAATTTATTAAAGGCTAAACATTACACCAAAACAATTTGTTTTAATTCCAAATTATATTTGCTCAAGAATATAAAATAGGATAATTGAGTCTCAACTTGCTGTAATGGTTTCCTGTAGTTTAGTGTTAAAGCATGCCTAGCAAGAAGGTATGTTTGATTCTGGCTGGGAGCAACAAATTCTTCAATAAGACTTAGTCTTTAGACTTCTAAATATTCACTGTTTAAAAAAAATAGGTATGTCTACCCTAACAAGTGTACCCACTAAATATAAGACAGTAATGAGAAAAAATATTAAATTTAGATTGCACCCATGATCAATTTTTCTTTTAACATTTAAAAAAAAGCCATCTTCTGTTTTCTGCTTATTGTGTTACTATCCAAATTAATTTTACTTTTGATACATTACTTTTATTTAAATAATAATTTGATTTCATTATCAGTGCACATTGATGAACTGGGTACTTATGCTATTTGGTCTGTGTATTCATTTATGCTATTTGGTCTGCTTGTGATAAAAATTGTGGGAAAGGATGTGCATTGTGGTATAATAGGTATCGGCTTGGAAAGTGAAATCAAAGAGCCGAGTTTGAATTCTAGTCAAATTTGTTGCATTCACTTTTATACAAATTCCCTTTAGAAAGGTATTCATCCATCAGCTTGGATTAAGAAATCAGAGAATGGAGTTCAAATTCCAGTTGAATTAATTACATTCACTTATGCACAAATACTCTTAGGAAATGTATAATCCATCTCTTTTATCTCCAGCTATTGGTTGAACAACAGGACAGATTGAGTTTTGTAGTCTTGGTTAACAACAAGTCTACCTCAGAAATAAATGGCAATCCACTGTGGGAAAAATTTTCTGCTTAGTCAGACATGGATCAAAAGAGACATGATCACCCAAGTGTATATCATGTATGGCACTTAACTGACTGACTGTGTGAAAGGAAAACAATATCATATCATGCCTCTACAAGGTAAATATCAATCTCATGTTAATGATGTAGAACACCATGGATGGAACATATGCAATAAGAAATTGTTTAGGAAAATAGGAACAAAAAGGACACATAATAACAAAATAAGGTTTGGCAAATTTGACACTCACAGTACATATTGAAGAGAAGAGGGAAACAGTAAGTAACCTTCTTAACAAGCTTATCTAAATGGATGGCAGATCAGAGAGTGGAAGGGAGAATAACAAGTCACATTGCATAGAGTTATAAAGGGAAGAAGTTGGGGAGAACCATGATCGCTAACATCCTGAATGGATACAATAGATAGAATTAATGACATAAAATTAGTATGAATATAAGTGTTTACATACCATAAATAGATATTTATTATTTAATTCTGGTTTTCTAAATAGTCATAAATTATAATGAAATCAAATGCTTATTTTTGATTTTATATTTGGCCTTCAACATGTTGCAGACAAAATAAATGACTAAGCCACTTGTTTTCCTTTTAACAATTTATATATTAAGATAATATACCATACACAAATAATAATAAAAAAATCTATTTTTTTTACCCCTTGTTATTATTATTGGTCAGATTATATAAATCATTAATAACTAAATAATAATTATTTACGATTTAATTTTCTATGAAGGTGCATTTATAATAGTGCCAAGATGAATTTGAACAAATATTTTCCAAAAGTTTATAGTAACTCCAACTGACACCAAATTGGTCAAGTTTCGATCCTGGCCAGAGGCAAGTGGATGTGTCTAGCCACACTGATGAGCTGTAATACAGCGAAACAGGCTTGTATGTGGATGACATATATAATAAGCATACTAAAGTTTAGTCAGAGAGCTACTCAAGGTAAAGGGTCACTGTTAATCATCATCTTTGTTTAATGTTTATTTCCATGCTAGCATGAGTTGGGTGTGGTTTTCTTGATGGCTCTTTTCCAGGCCGCCCAATTTTGTGTAAGGCCTGGCTGTAATCTCAACTTCCTTAAATTGTCATTGATAAGCTGTTCATGTTTTACATGGTCTACTTATCCGTCAATAAACCTACAATTGCTGACCAGGGTTTTCTATGTCCATTCTCTCAATGTGCCCAAACAATTCAAATCTTGTTTGATGCATAACATCTGTTATATTTGCAATACCCAGCCTTTTTCTTAGCTCCTCTGATGATTTTCTATCCTTAAGACTGACATTGCACATCCATCATACCTTAAGCAGCCAGGTTTCACTACCATATAGCATAACATTTTTGACGCAAGCTGTATATGGCTTTCCTTTCATCCAATGTGAAAATACTCGAGATGTTAGAAGAGGCAAAAGTTCCCTAAATTTTTTTCCCGTCTGCTCTTACACAGGATATTGATCTTTCGTCTGCAGCTCCACCTGCACATAACATGTCACCAAGATAGCAAAACTAATCAACAACCTCATACTTAAGATTATCAAGCTCAACCTTTTTGTCTTCATCATTCGTGACTGGTGGGTTAAAATGGTTATGATAAATGAGGTGTGATCCGAATGCAACAGGAGGTGGTAGGAAGTGAAAATTACAAAGAGAAAGAGGATACATAGCAACTAACCGTTGATTTTATACGTTTGGAATACAGAGGAAATGGAAATGATTCAGCTCTGTGGAAGTAACATGGCATGTCCTAAAAGTAAAGGACTAAACTTGTGGAATTAAAGAATGGAGTTCTTTAAACATTTGCTATGAAAATTGAGTTGTGGTATGCTTGCAAAGTTGCATCTGTGGGAAAAAGGCTGCAGAGTGGTAAATAAGTTTTCTCCTTGAAGACTCATAAATGACTTTGAACTCTGACAAGGCTGGTAAGTGAAGACTGAGCATATATATATATATAGATAGATAGATAGGTAGATAGATATTATAAGTGATTATAATAAAAAAATTTTACCTCAGAACATAAAAGCTTTCATGTTTCAGTACTATGAATTTGTTAACTTTGTCAGGTGATCAGTCAGTTAAGTGCCATACGTGAAACACGCTTGGGCAAAAAGTCTGATAAGGAACACATAGCCCAGTGAATAAAAACATTGGTTGAAATAATCCAAAAAGTGACTTGACCCAAAGAGTCTTGAATTCAATACCTGGCCACAGCAAAGGAAACAAAAATCTGGAGAGTTACTAAAGGAAACTAAGTGAAACTGAGATATTCAAAAAAGGTATGGCACGTGTAATTAGAACCTTCTGTAGACTAAATAAAAGGTTCAGTTTGAAATTCCAATGTATATAACCTGAAGAAGTTTAAAGTGTATAATGGTGAATATGGTAATAAAGATTAGGACAACAGTCTGAATGATGTAAATAGTGCAAATCCATAAAGGACTGATAAGCCATAAAAAAATCAATATAGATATGTAGGTAATTTAAAAATAAATCATGTCAGTAACAATGAATAATTCTACTGTAGAGTGATTATGCATAATGCTGTTGAGACAAACAGGTATTGGGCCCAAGAAATGTGGTCATAGGTTGTTTTATATTATCATAAGTAAGAATATGTTTCCATTAATACGATTATTTGATATTAGAGGAAAATAAAATTTTTCTATGCTAAAAATTCTTCAGATGTAGAATCTTTAAAAAAATAGATATTTTCTCAGTATTGAGGAAAACTAATTCTGAATTTCATTTGAAGGTGTTGGAATCAATTTATATCAGCCCTACCAGCCATCTCCTTTAAACAGGAATAGTTGGTAAGCTTAAAGGTAATTAACCTACAAGTGTTATTTTATTTTATGTAACATTTGGTCTTTAGTGTTCATTTTTAGTTGCTCAATTGAACTCTGATGAAAGAGGACTGATAAACCAGTTTAGCTGCTTTTTTTTGTTGTTTCAATATTAACACTTCATGGTAATGATATGTTTTTTGTTACCTCATTTTTTGTTAATTTTTCTTGTTTTCATATGCCTATTTTTATTGCTTTAATTAAACTTTTATGCTTATATGTGTTTAAGTAAAAAAAATAAAACTGTTTTATTTTAGAGATGCTTTAGTTTTTCAGTGACTATTGAATTTTGGGTGTTTTGTAACTGAAGAAAAATTCTTTTCAGGCTCAAGGTACTTGATTTACTGAGTAATTTAAAAATGACGTATATTTCTTCCTTTGTTCATATTAAAGTTTTATTTGCCATTACAAGTAACTGAAAATGTTATACTTGATATCTAATAACACAAATAATGAACAGTATTTGTTACCCATACACAGTCCCTTTCAGAAGACTTTAATTTTAAATTGAATGTTCAGATAAAGTATGGTACTAACTATCTCATAATTAAAAGAAGGAAATGGAGCAAAAGCAAATGTATACTAACTTCACTATACATACAAAAGCTAGTAGAGCATACAAACCATTACAACTTTCAGTTTCTGATAGCTTAGTTCAGTCAAAAAGTTCTCCAATCTTGATATCATTGGGAAAGAAACATAAAATGCATATTAGTTGACACAGCTCACTTATATAATTGAACAGCTGCATGGAAAAAGGACAAAATTTGAAAAAATTCATTGTAAAAATTACCAAGTAAGCATTATTGATGTGCATACAACACTTGAAACTAGCAAAAAAGGCCATTGTATCTTGTTTAAATGATAGGAGCTCCAGATCAATGCAAGAAAAATCTGCACAACATTTCCAGCTGCCAGGATGAATAATATTGATATATTTAAAATAAATGAATAAAAAGTCTAGTAAGAAGATAAGGCTAGAACAATTATGTATCGTGACTAATAGTTTGCATACAATCTAGGAAGATGCATTGAAGCTATTCAATGCTTGTTGTTTGCTTGACATTCACAAGTATTTCCTTAGAGAATTGTCTTAAAATTAAAAATGGGATAAAGTTTCATTTTTAAAGAATCTGAAAATATTTTAAATGAAATTTGAGAAAGTCATATAAAAATATAGATCAGCATATTCTACTGGATTAGATCAACTATTTTACAAAGTTTGAAATTAGTTACACACTGCATTATATAATTTCTTTACAACTGTAGGTGATACAAAATGTTCTTATTTATTGTAAGATAATTACTGTACATTCTTGTATATTAGCTGACTTCATATATAGTGTGACCACTGAGGGTTTTTTTTTTTTTGCATGAATTTTAAGCCCTCCAGGAAAAAAAAGCATGTTTTTGTACTCATCAAAAAAAAAAAATGACTTGTGTAAAAACCAGATCATAAAAGCTCTCACTATACTTGAGTATATATGATACATATATTTTTCATAACTCTAGGGAAATAAATATTAGCTAGTAAAGGTATTTCAAAATTCATTACAATATCATTTACTGTCAAAATAGGAATTCATTATTCCTGTCATAAGAAATAATATCATTATTCCTGTCATAATAATATATCTTCTTATCATAGTTAATAATATTTCTTCCTATCATAGTAAATAATATCATTATTCCTGTCATAATATTTCTTATTATTATGATAATATTATTTCTTATTAATATAATATAATAATAATAATAATAATAATTCTTATTATTTCTTATTATATTCTTGTCATAATAAATAGTATCACTATTTTTGTCAGGAACAATATTGTTATTCCTGTCAAAATAAATATTATTATTTTTATCATAATAACGTATGTGTGGAGTTATAAATAATTGTTCTGAATGAGAATTAGACAGTCAAGTTTTGAATTCCTGTCAGATTCATTGCATTCATTCCGAGGAAAAGTATGAATCCATTTTCACTTGCAGCTATGGGTTAAACAGTAAGATGTGCTGCTGGAAAAATCATTATTCATGCAATATTTACTGACAAAAAAGAAAAAGCAACAAATATTCTTCCAATCTTCCAAAAATTAAATAACCTACAAAAAGTTGATGGCTTTCTCTTTTCTAATCTTCTCACTTTGGTTTTTTTTTTTTTTTTTTCAATTGGAGTAGATAGATCTATCTATCGCCCGGTTCACACTCCACCCACATCTATTGAAGAGGTTAAGAGGCTCATCCCTTGTTCCCTGTTTAGGATGTGGTTTCCGGTTTTCTCTTTTCCAATCTTTTCACTATTACATAGCCCCCTGCACATTAGTGGCGTTACCACCTTGCTTGGGGTTATACGATTAAAAAAAAAAAAAGCTAAAAAAAAAATTGATTCTGTCATAGTATTTTTTTTTTTTTTTTTAATCATATCATCCCGAGCGTGGCGGTAACGCCACTGATGTGCAGGAGGCTACATAGGAGTGAAAAGATTGGAAAAGAGAAAACCGGAAACCACATCCTAAACAGGAAACAAAGGATGAGCCTCTTCACCTGTTCAATAGACGTGGGTGGAGTGTGAACCAGGCAATAGTTTAGTTTATCTACTATTGTCATATAATATATATTTATATCATAATAATAGAAATAATAATGTATGAATTAGAAATGGCCAATTGGGCTTAGCATTCAGTCTTTAACAGATTTTAGTACCAAAATCAAGATACATACTTTAAAAGAATTTATTTCAAATTTACTAACCTAATTTGAAAAGAAGGAATAAAAATTCTTAGTAACTATAAGTAGATGTGTGGGTGGTATAAAGGGTAACTGTTCAGAATGAGAAACCAGAGAGCCAAGTTCAAATTCCAGTTGGGTTCATTATATTCACTTGTGTGCAAATACCCTTAGGAAAGGTATGAAGCAATCTCCTCCCCCTCCTGCCCAGTTATACGTTAAATAGGAATTGTATCTGAAAAAAATTATTGTTATTCTAAGAAAATTGTTAATGCAATATTCACTTGCAAAAAAATATTTCAGATTGTAAGAACAATTCTTGTTTTGGCTTTAAATAACGCACTAAGAGCCGATAAGGCATAAAAAAAGACAAATCAATGAATGAACATTTTAAGTAAGTTTTCTACTTGAGTTGGTTATTCAGTGTATCTGAATCCAGTACAATTAGTGTTCATCAGACTACCAAAAAGAATAAACAGTTCCATATGATAAAAACGGGTTTTTTTTTTTTTGGTTATCCTATTATCAAGCATCTGAATATGAAAGAATCCTGAAGTAAATTTGCTGTCACTATTAGGAGATAATGTTCCTTGTTGTTCTAACATAAGATGGGAAGCTGAATTAAAGTGCTTTAGATTATGAAGGAGGATCAGAGGTCATGTAGACCTTCAACTGGCATCACACAGTAGAATGCAAAATGGCTTATTATTCAATGCACTGAGATAAAGAATCTGTCTGAGACAAAAGTGGACACTATGACTTATGACTTTAGATTAGATACACAAGTTTATCTTCTCCCTCAACAACTTGCACTGTTTTCAGACACTGCCATCAAATTTGACTGATTAGAAATGGAAAGTGACAAATGAAAAAAAAAATCAGTAAAATCAATGAGAACACCTGATTTCCATTCTCAAAAGAAAGCTTTGGAATAAAAGTGATAAAATCAAGTTTAATTCCACATATTTACTTCTTATTAAATGTTATAGAAGTAACAAAGTGGGGTTGTTTTATAGAAAATATTTCCAAAATGCAAAATGCAAAAACAGTGAGCATCCTCCCTATTATAGTAATGACCATTGTGTATTTATTTGTTTATATGTGTGTGTGTGTGTGTGTGTATGTGTATATATATATATATATATATATATATATATATATATATATATATGATTTTATTTTAGTTTTTGCTTCGGGTTTGGCTCTAAGTAGGTATAATTGTAGTTCTTAGTCTCAGCTATGATACCATTTACTTAGAGGACTTATTTAGCCTTCAAAATTCAGTTTACGACGAAAAAAACTTATTTGATATCGATACCAGAAAATCAAAATTTGACTTACATCCATTGATTTTTCTTTCAGTCTACGGTTTCGCTTTAACTGGAAACAGCTATTGCATTTTAGTTTTTTGTGCCAACGTCCAAAGAGTCTGAGCTTCAGGACTATGGATTAGTTTTAAAGCTTTCATTACACCCGATCAACGCCAGGCTATACTGCTAGTTTTGCTATAAAAGAACATTTCTAACTTTGATTAAATTGGTCAATACAGGAAGCTTTATATAAAGCTAAACAAAGATGACATATCTGGAAAATATACTCCACATGTGGAATAAATTTCTCATCTCTGCCCCATGATTGTTTGCTACATTACATTTGCAACAAAATGTAGGCTCTGCTGTCAAGAAAAATCACTGTTTGATTTCTTCACTCATAAAAATATCTTCCCTCTTCAAATGCAGGATTCAAATTGATGATTTTTCCTGAACGTTCTTGTATTATTTGTACTGCAACTTCATTCCAAAAATATTCCTTCATTTTATTAGTTATTTTCAAGTTCTAAGGTCTCCCAGAATATTCTTTGCCCTTGAACTCAAAATTAGCTTTTTTTAAACTTTTCAAATCATTTCTAACTGCTCGCATTTACTGCACCATTACCATAAGCTCAATGATCCATTGTATCTCTTGAACTTTGTCCAGATTAAATATAAAATCTAAACAATATAGAATGTGTGTTTTCTGTTCAACCATTTTCAAGTAAATAAAATATGATTTTTCTCCTGTAACAAATTCTTACAGTAAGATCTAACTTCTTGAGATGCTCGTAAGATTTTCCTAACAATGAGTAAGAAATGGCACTTAAAATTTTTACATCAACTTAAGTGAGAAAAGCATTTGATCAAAAAACACAAAACACTTTCATGTCTGAATAATTATGCAAACTGAACATTAAATTTTATGTCTGTGTAGTAACACTAAATTTTGGTCACATACATAAAACTACAAAAGAATGCACAAAGAAAATTATACCAACTTTAGAACAAACCTTAAGCTATGATTTTGTTAAATTATGGCCATGTTGTTTGTATAACCAGTTTACACAGTATAAAAATAAAATTGCAAAGAAAGTTTACCATCATTTCGAACAAATGTGAAATTTTCTTTTTTTTTTTTTTTACAACTGTTTGCTTATTGGACTATAATCAGTCAGTCAGTTAAGTGCCATACATGATAAATGCTTGGGTGATCATGTCTTGAAAGAGACATGACTGACTGGGCAGAAGATTATCCCGCAGTAGGTTGCCATTGCTTTCTGCAGTAGACTGGTTGCCGACCAAGGCTACAGAACCCAATCTGTCCTATTATTTAACCCATAACTGGAAGGATGAGACGGATTAATACCTTTCCCAAGGGTATTTGCGAGCAAGTGAATGCAAGGAATTCGACTGGAATTCGAACTCGGCTTCCCGATTTCTCGTTCTGAGCCAATATCCACTGCACCACGACATACATTCGACTATAATCACATGACAAAAAGAATTTTTGTCTTTACTGCCATTGTTTAAGATTATATTTGATGAAGAAGTTAAATGAACATTTCAGTATGAGTAAATTTTTGGTACAATGAGAATCATATTTCATAAGATAATAATTTATGTGCTGATAATCAAGCAAATTTGAATAGTGCTTTATAAATGCAAATCATTAAATTTTTAAAATCTGTTAATCTTTAAATTTTTAATAATTGTTTTGTTTATAATAGGATACAAAACTGAGTATATATGAATGTTTCAAGAGTCTGAGAAATATTACTGTTTATAAGGCACTATTCAACTTTACTTGATTGTTAACTCACTCTCTGCCTGCGATAGTGTAAAGTATGCCATAATAATTTATCTATGAACAACAGCCAGCATTGTTTATCCTTTAAAATAAACATTCCACATCCATTTGATTCTAAAAACTTAACCTCTTATACTGATTTAACCAGAATTCTGATTTCAGTGATGTGGACATGATTTTCTTTGACATACATTAAAACTCTATTATGGCATTTGCCTAATATCTGTAACTGGATATACAGATGTAAACATGTTGTTTTATATATATATATATATATATCCGAGTGAATACAGAACGAAGAAAGAATTCTTACAACATCCAAAACATTAATTTAAAACAGTGCTCAATATTATAAATTATATTTTAGAACATGTACATAATTTTTCTATATATATCCATGACAAAGGCACATACAAAAATATTCGGCTCCACCACCTACCGGCCCCTCTAAAAAATCCAAAGGATATAGTCTAGTCACAGGATAATAAAACTTACATTATAATGGCTAAGGTTAAATATGTCTAGAAATCAAAGGACTCTCATTAATCAACCACTTTAACTTCACTTTCTCCAAAATTCCAATGGTCAGAGACTTGTTCCCCTATCACTAACCCCCACCAACACTCAAACACAACTCACCAAATATAAGAAAAGAGGCTTTCCATTCCTTTACATACCACCTGATGAGACATTGAAGTTTCAATGTCGAAACAAATGTACCTTTGTCGTGGATATATATAGAAAAATTATGTACATGTTCTAAAATATAATTTATAATAAATAAATAAATATATATATATATAGTTTTAAGTTATAAGATAACTAGTGGTTACATTATTTTTATTTTTTTCTTTGTCATAAACTGTGGATGAGCCAATGTAGTATAAATCACACAGTACACTACTTTCAACTTTTTCAGAAATTCTACCTTCTCTATTATGGACAACACATAGTATTTGTGCTTTGTGGCTTAAGATTGATGTGCCAGTAAACAATTCTTTACCTTCTGTATTCATTGCAGCCATGACTGAATAATAAAAATGTGCAAAAGAAGTAGAAATGCTTTACCAGTGTTGGAAAGAGCTGCACTCAAAAACAGCTGATGCACCTCGAGTGGTAGGTCTATATGATAAAACAGGAAATCTGAAATTGCTCTTGTGGAAATAGTACTGGATTACTTACTGCCAAATTGGCAATGTCCAACCTGTATTAAATGTCCAAATTCTTCTTATTAAAAAAAAAACGATTGAGTTAATCAGTTATAAGAAACATGTACCAAAGTCTTTCTTCTAATCTCTTGCTTTGAATTTCAGCTGTTACTAAATATTAGGTTGTCACACATGAAATGATGCATTTTTTTGGTTAGTTGTTGATTTGATCATCTATCAAAGGAACCTACTTAATATCTAAAAAATCTTGACTTATTCCTGGCACTTTTTCTTTGCAGATAATTTTTCTTTTAACATATTGTTACTCATAAGCCCAAAGAAAATGATTATAATAAAACAATGTTGAGTAATCTTACTTACTATATGAGTACAATCTGAGAAAAAAAAAATTTTTGTATAAAATCAGTAAGTGATGAAAAATGGATACTCTTTGACAACATTAAGAGAAGACCATTAGTTGATGTAAGTGAATTAACGAAACAATACCAAAAAAATTGAGAAAGAAACAGCCTAGACTTGTGAATAGGGATAACCCAATTTTGCTGCAGGATAAGGCGCTGTTGCAGGCTTCTCAGTCATCTTCTGTGTGCCCTGTTCCTTCAGGACGTAGGTGATCATGGCTTTCCATGTCTCCCTATCCCTGGTGGCTCTTGGCACGCCTTCTCCTGTTACACCGTGCAACCCTCATTCAATCATCCGCCTGATTAGGTCCTTCAAATATGTTATCTGTTGCTTTCCTCTCTCTCTCTTTCCCCTGTATCTGGCCTGTTAGTATCAGGTTCTCCAAGCCCTCCTTCCTCATTGCATGTCCCAGGAACTTCATCTGTCTCTTCCTGATGCTCAGTATTAATTTCCTTTTTGTTTCCATCATTTCTAGGACCTCATTATTGCTCACATGCTCGATCCATGATATTCACAGCATCCTTCTGTAGAACCACATTATAGTTGCTCCAAGTTTTTCCTTCATCTTTGATAATATTGTCCAGCATTCACTGCCATATTAAAGAACTGACAACACATAGCAATCCAGTACTCTCTTCCTTGTTTCGAGCAAAATTATCCTGTTTCTTAATACTTTACTCAAATTCTGGAATGCTTCCTTCATCATGCCAATTCGCCTTCAGATCTCTGTGTCACACTTTCCGTCTTCTGTTATAACACTTCCCAGGTATTTAAATTTTTGTACCTGCTTGATTCTAGTATTCCCTACCTGTATTTTGCATATTGGGATGCCCTTTTTACTGATGACCATGCATTCAGTTTTCTTGCAGTTTATTTGTAGTCCTTTCTTATCACTCTCTTTAGCTACCTTCTGTAGGAGGTCTTGTAGTTTCCTTTCTGTGTCTGCTATCAGCACTGTATCATCTGCGTACCTAAGGTTGTTTAAATTGTGGCCTCTGATGACAAATCCAGGCATAAATTCTAGGCTCCTCAAAATATTCTCACTGTACAAGTTGAACAGATCCAATGAAAAGACAAATCCTTGTCTTATGCTCCTTTCTATCTTTGTATATCTGCTAAATTCATTACCTGTCTGTATACAAGCGGTTTGCTGCCAGTAAAGATTCTTGATTACTCTCAAGTCTTTCCCAAATATGTCAAGGCTGCCGAGCATCTCCATCAATTCTTTGTGGCATATTTTGTCAAATGCCTTCGCATAATCAATAAAGCACAGGTATAAGTCCTTCTTCATTTGCATTGCCCTTTCAGAGAGCATCTTAATCATAAATATGGCATTCCTTGTTCTTTGACAAAATCACACTGTTCTGATCCTATCTCTGGCCTGATTCTGCTTCTTGCTCTATTCATCAGGATTTGGACGATCAGTTTTGTTATATGGCTCATTAAACTGATGGTTCTGCGGAGTTTGCACTTGTTTGTTCCTGGCTTCTTAGGCAGTGCTATGAAGATTGACTTGCTGAGGTCATCTGGTATTACACCACACTTATGAATTTCATTTATTATTTCTGTCATTTTCTCTATACCAAATTCTTCCAGAGCTATCATCAGCTCTATGACTATGCTGTCTGGTCCAGCTGCTTTGTTTCTATTCCATTTGGCTATTGCAGATTCCACTTCACACTTTAATATTTCCGGTCTGTCCTCATTTTTCCGTATTATTAGTTGCTCTCTCTTGTCATAGAAAAGATCTTTTATATATTCTTCCCATTGTTGGAATATTTCCTATTTCTCCAATATGATTGTTCCATCCTTGGATTTTATACATCCCATTGAAGAGCAGGTTTTTTTGTCCTCAGCTGTCCAAAACCTGCATAGCCTGTATTATGAAATTTTGCCTCATCCACCGTAAATATGGATGATATCTCTCCTACTGCACTTAAGCATTTTGACCTTTTCATATGCAATAAAATATTCTCAAATAAGGAAGAGGTAATCAAAGCATTTGAACTGTTTATCACATCAAATGATGAGAAATTTTTTAAAGATGGGGTACCTTGGAGAACAGTCATTCATCAACATGGTGGCCAACTGAAATAAATTAACTATTTCACATTTCAGAAGCATTTTATTCATTTCCTATAAAGGGCATCATGTGTGTTAACAAAATATTGTTCTTAATCTTTAGGGAAATCTATGACAAAGTGGAAAAGTTTTTGTGTGATGCATTTTGTCCTTTAGGACTTAATTCAACTAAAATGATTTTTCAATGATTTGGATACACAATTGCATGAAGGAGTAGTGACAATGAAAATTTAATTTTAGTGGGTGTATATAAACTAGTCAATTTCATTTACCTTATATTTCAGCATATAAGACATCCTTTAAATCCAGAAAATCACCCTTACAAATTTGGGGTTATCTTATACTAGAATTCTAGAAAAGAAACCTTAAATTTTGAGTGATGTTTGTTGGTAGCAATAACCAATAACATACATGGAAAGATTCACATTATCAATTAAACTGATAATAAAAGTAATAAAACCCTTTCTTCCTTATATATTACTGACATAACTTCATAATAAATTATCTATTTGAAGAAAATTTTATATTAGTGAAATCAGCTTGTATCCATGCAAGGTCACTGAGAAAATGTAAATATCGAGTGATAATTATGTTAACAGCAATGAAATGTACTATTATCATACATTATCAGCGGTATTTTGTGATTGTTGGTGAAGTATAAGTAAACGGCCATTAGTACACCAAGCTGTTTTTAACTGTTTAAATATAAGGAAAAAAGAATCAGTATTTGCAAGAGATCATCTTCTGAAACCTAAACAAAACAATGGTTTCCTTTTTAGGGGATGTGTATAGGAAAAACATGATATAGAATCAGTTTTGTTATTTTGTTTATTCTGAATTTCTATGGATACAGTAAGTAAGAATATTTTCAATCACATCATTTTCATATGATCAATAAGCATCTGTCTTATACTTCAGGTATAGAATTAATCCATGAAATTTTGTGATATATTTTAACCTTGTCTTATTTAAAGGTTGCCTTATACATGAAAATATATGGTAGTTTCTTTTACTTTTTATGTTTTTGTCACTTTTATTAGATTATAATAGATCTGCTAAGAAAGGTGAAATGTTTTCTCAGGCAAATGTGTCAATAGAATATTATTTTATCAAAAATTCTTTCTTCAACAAAATTCAATTGTATTGTGTATAAAATATTTACTGAGATAGTGTATAAATGCTTCTTGACTTTGATCATCAGTATTTTTTATGAATGACTTATAAATATGTATGTCTTTTCAGAATACTGAAGTAGCATAAATTTGATTTAGAAAATAAGTTTAAAAAAATCTAAATATGTGCTTATTGCACTGTATATTTAGCTGTGCAGTTGGATCATTAAATTCAAACTTCAGAAGTAAATGGAAGTCAATAAACACAAAGAAACAAAAAAGGATTTTAAATGTTGTATATTTTGTGAATTGATTGCTTGCGGGGGAGGGATTCTTGTTGTGATTTGAATTTTTCTCTATCTTGTGAAAATTACTAATTAGTGATACCTACCTGGCACTAGTATTAAATTTCTTTCAGGTAAAGATAGAATTAAAAATAGAGATAAAAGGAAAGGGGAATGACAGTGGATGCAAGATGTGTGTAAGATGTTTTTTTTGTTTTTAATCATATCACCCCGAGCAAGGCGGTAACACCACTGCAGGGGGCTACGTAAGAGGGAAAAAATTGAAAAAGAGAAAGCTGCAAACCACATCCTAAACAGGGAACAAGGGATAAAAATTAAAGTGGATATTAATAGAGAAAGATTAGAGAAAAAGGAAATCGTGAGAAGAGAAGATATAAATACAAAATATATTTTCTGACACTACAATAATAATATGGGTCATATAGCAGTTAAAATTATTTGCATTGGAGAATTGCAAATAGGATTGACATTTTATATATATATATATATATTGTCATCCGCAGACAGATCTGTTTCGCCGTATCACAGCTCATCAGTATGGTTAGACTCTGATTGCTTTTTATGTGTGTGTGTATCTTCATAAATGAGTTGAGTTCTTTCAGTGACTGGTGTGTGTATACACTGCTTATATATAACACGTTAAAATTTCCCTTCTCTGATTCCATGCACCTATGGCTAAGGGAGTAGCGACTCCAACTGACACCAAATCGGTCGAGTTTCGATCCTGGCTAGAAGCAAGTGGAGGTGTCTAGCCACACTGATGAGCTGGGATACAGTGAAACAGGCTTGTATGTGGATGACAATATATATATATATCTGTTTAATTAAAAATAACTGCAGTTAGATTTTCTTAATCTCAATATCTTGTCTATCATTTTTAATGAAACATGTATAAAAGAGATTACTACTCAAATACGCAGGGCTTACAGCCTATCACGTTAAATACACCAGTTCTCGCTCGATCACTGAAGTTAAGCAATGTTGAGCCTGGTCAATACTTAGATGGGTGACCGCTTGGGAATACCAGGTGCTGTAAGCATATAGTGACAGATGTGCGTTGTGGAGCAGTGGATATCGACTCGGAAAGAGAAATCGGTGAGCCAAATTCGAATTCCAGTTGAATACCCTGTATTCACTTAAGCACTGGTACCCTTGGGAAAGGTATTATTCCATCCATTCCCTCCAGTTATGGGTTAAATAACAAGGGTAGGACTTGGGGACCCTGCTCTTAAAAACAAATCCCAATGAATTGTGAAAAAGAAAAATGTTGTAAAAATAAAATGACCTTACCCAAAAATCATTGGTTATGACCTTAAATGATCCCATAAGGATTGATAGGTCGTTAAGCCTCAAAAACAAACAAACAAATCAAATACGCAATATAAATTTATTTACACATATATATGGGCACACATAATGAAAGAAAAAAAGAAACAACCTTTCACCAATGAAAATATGCATAAAGTATTTTTTCAACTTCAAATAAATTTGACAAAGAAAAAACAAAAAAAAAATAAACAGTCAGTTGCTGATATTTCTTGATTAGTGCACTGAGTGATTGCTGGATGTTCCATCTACAAAACTCTTAATGTCAGGATGCTGAAAATAACATCAATCAGCTGTGACAAATTTTATATTTTTTATATTTGTATTACCCCCCCCCACCTCTCTCTTTCTCTCTCTCTCTTTCTTTATATATATATATATTTAGAATGTGGAGAAATTTGTCACTTAATTGAGCAGAGTAACATACTTCTCCACATTAATTCTAATAACACTCTATCTCAATATCTAGCACTTTGACAAAAACCTGCTTGCCAAAAATGCCTTTCTATCAGTAAACCACTGAAAAAAAACAATCCTAGCTCTATTGGAGTAGATAGACTAAACTATCGCCAGGTTCACACTCCACCCACGTCTATTGAACAGGTGTAGAGGCTCATCCTTTGTTTCCTGTTTAGTATGTGGTTTCCGGCTTTCTCTTTTCCAATCTTTTCACTCTTGCGTAACCCCCTGCACATCAGTGGCCTTACCGCCTTGCTCGGGGTGATATGATTAAAAAAAAAAAATCATCACAATTTAATACACACTTGTGTGTGTGTGTGTGTGTGTGTGTGTGTGTGAGAGAGAGAGATAAACCAGCAGTTCATCAGTTTATTTTGAGAAAGGAAGGAAGAGAAAGAAAAAGAAACTGTTAAAAAAAGTGTGTGATGACTGTAAAAAAAAAAAAAACAATTATGAAAATTATACTTATGGAAACTAACTAAATGTATTTCATGGAAAGTGGAAGATCAGAAAAGCAATTGATGAAAAAGAGAATTGAAGAATTTTTTTTTTTTTAATCATATCACCCTGAGCAAGGCGGTAACGCCACTGATGTGCAGGGGGCTATATAGGAGTGAAAAGATTGGAAGAAAGAAAACCGGAAACCGCATCCTAAACAGGAAACAAGGGATGAGCCTCTTCACCTGTTCAATAGACGTGGGTGGAGTGTGAACCGGGCGATAGTTTAGTCTATCTACTCGAATTGAAAAGGAAAAAAAAAAAAGTGAGAAGATTGGAAAAGAGAAAACCGGAAACCGCATCCTAAACAGGAAACAAGGGATGAGCCTCTTCACCTGTTCAATAGACATGGGTGGAGTGTGATATGCTTGATATAACAAAATTATTGTCCCTCTCTAGTCACAGAAGTTATTAGTTGTTACATTTTTGTTACATTTTCTATTTTAGAATGTTCCGTTAATTACTAGAAATGTTTGGGTATATCTGAGATCTTTTCTTCTATCTGTCACATCCTTTCAGAATGTAGCCGCTCATGGCTATCCACAACTTCCTGTCCTTTTTAGCTGTTAGTAAGGTTTGTCTTTTCACCATCTCTCCTAGTCTTTGTTATGACATTCATTTATATAACCTTGTTAAGTTACCCGCTCTTTTTCTTTGTCTCTCTTACCTTCAATATGTTTTGTGAAAGTCAAATTCTTCAAGCTCTCTTTCCACATTACAACATCGTCTTTCAGTAACTTCTGTTACCTTGAGTAGCTCTTTGGCCTTTTCTTGGGTAAACATTACTAAAAAATGTTTTTTTTAAAAAAGTACTCTTTTTAAGTATATTTATTACATAAAATCTATAACCATATATCAGATATTAAATCAAATGAATTAGCAACTAGCAGGATTTGAACATGATTTTATCATTGTTCAGTTATTATTTCCTTAAAATACTCTTATTTCAACTATGGTAGTCTATGGCTAATACATGATACTGGTTTTTAAATTATGATTAGAAACTTGAAGATTACTTAGCTTTTGTAACCTGTTTCATATTTAATAGAATCAACTCCTCTTCTGTTTCTCTATCCAAATATTATTGTGTAGGTATTTTATCTACACACTCACTTGTGTGGAATGTGACCCAAGGTCAAGTTGTAAATGGGTTAGGAATCCATGAGTACATGGACTAGGGGAAAAATAAATTGCTCAAGCTCTCTCAGCATTTCCTCTTTTGGGGACACCTCATGTGCCAGTTAATAGGCCTCTTAAAGAAGAGTTATTGCCTGGAAAGATGGGCCTCCTGGGACTCCAGCACATTATAATACATTTTCATCCCCACTTTCCATCCTTGGAATTTGTGTTTATGTATATATCATCATAACTCTTTAGGCTATTTGACTTACAGAATCATACTAGCATTTGAGTGCATTCCTAATAATCTTGTAAAATCTTTCATAAAATGTTGTGAACTAGCACTACAGAATCCCAAAGAATACCAAATAACAGAAACCAAAACTAAAATTGACAGCACATGCAACTCAGAAAATAATGGCATAATCAAGATATTAGTTTTCCATATGACTTCAAGTAAAAGACTGGAAAGAAAACTCCCATTTGAGATAACAGTGGACATTGAAAAACCTACTTTCCCAAAAAAGTGCTTGAAGAGAAAAACTCTATAAATTTCCGCTGACAATATCATTTAACTGTGCAGTCAATGAATGTCAAATATTTCTGAATAAAATAATAGTTAATCTCATCATTACCATATATGGAAGACAATTGTTTACTTTTAAACTCAGTAAAAATATAGTTCACTAATCAATCACACAATTATGGTAGTTTTAGTGTTTTGTTAGACAAAATATCATGTTGTAATTCTGCTTGTTTTTCCCTTAGTAAGCACTACCGTTACACCCTGCCAATATTTCATAAATAATTTTGATCACATGGAAAGATGGAAAAGACATTAGAGATGCTACTTGGTTTCAATGAGATAATGAAAAAAAAAAAGAATGAAAATTACAAGTGTTTAACATCTGTTTCAGTGAAATGCAAAAAGTTCAACTATTTAATATGATAAGGAAATTTCTCCAGATATTTTATTGCCATAGAACTCAACATGAGCTTATTCAATCATTAACTTGAGAATTAAAATTTGCCACAAAATTCCAATAGGAAAACTGAAATTTTCATGGGTATTTATAATAAAAATATATATCTCTGAGAATGCTGAATATTTGGTCATGCAGAGAAATTTTTAGTATTCACTCATAAAACCTGTACATTTATTCCTCTCTGTATTTCTGATATAAAATGTTTCAATAATTTACAGTCGGAATAATGTTCCAGCCTGGTAGATTTAAGCAATTGTTTGTGAATTTGGTAAAATTGT
This sequence comes from Ascarosepion bandense, assembly GCA_037127315.1. Taxonomy (NCBI): domain Eukaryota; kingdom Metazoa; phylum Mollusca; class Cephalopoda; order Sepiida; family Sepiidae; genus Ascarosepion; species Ascarosepion bandense. Next base: position 6,178,833 of record JBBBDQ010000511.1, read on the forward strand.
TATTGTGAGTTCAGTTCCTGAGCTGGATAGTTCAAAATCTGTAGAAATAAGGCAATCAGTAACTATGCAGTATTAAATAAGAACAAGATGAGATATCTGAAGACATGGTCAACAAAACAACAGTTTTTGTCTGTAAATTAATTAAAAGGGTTCAGCTCAGAATATGTTATAAGTTATTCAGATCGACTTACACCTGATGAAGGCTGGAGTGCATACCAGCTGAAATGTTGTGGTAATGACAAAAGATGAGGACAATAGTTTGAATGTAAATAGTCCTCATCTTTATTGTTATTATCACAACTTGTCAGCTATTGTGCCCTCTGGCTTGCTTCAGTTGTCTGTTGATCTGGGTAACCTTCAGGGAATTTCAAACTGAGCCCTTTATTTAATCTATGAGTAAAAGTTGTTCTTGTTTTGTTGCCCATGTCTCCAGATATCTTGTTTTGTTCTTATTTATTACTGCTCAGTTATTGCTTGCCCTGTTTCCACCAAATCTGCACTATCTGCCTTGGGAAGTGAACTCTCAATAACAATTTCACCAACACATGTAGTGGAACAAGAAATGTCTATGCCCAGAGATTAAAACCTTCAGCTTGGAATTTCTAGTGGATTACCTGGTTACATACACCTGATAAAAGCTAAAACATGATAACAAATATGAGGATAATAGTCCACATGTAAATATTGTAAATAAGGATAACTCCTTATCTTAAAAATTTAAAGAGAAAAGATGAGGACATTAGTCCAAATGCAAATAGTGTAAATTTATTTCCGTGTTTTTTTTTTTATAATTCTTACTCTTTGTCTTTTTTCAATTCTATCTTTGCTTAACTATACAGTTGGTTGACTTTATTTAGCAGTACATCAACCTTTGTGGGTTATTCAATTCTGAAATATAAATATTTTGAATGCAATTGTATACCTTCAACTACAGATAAAATGTATTGCTGGTAATGTTGCTATAAATATGTATTGTTGATAATTTTACTATAAATAGGTATTGTTTGTAATCTATCTAAACTTATTTATAAATGGAACTTTGTTTGTGTGTGTATCCGTTACCTATAGACTCCGAAACGGCTGAACCAATTTTTTTGAAAATTTACACAGTTGTACTATAAGTGTCTGTGAGTGTTCTTAGCTAGGTTTTGTGTCAAGGTACCCCCCGATAAATATAGAAAATCGATAATTGAAAAAATCGGGTTATAGAAGGTGTGGTCCGATTTTAATCAAATTTGATACACTCATAGACAAAGACACAAGAAACGATATTCAGAAGTTTCAAGGTTGCAGTTCTTACAATAGTGCAGGAAATCGATAAAATATATATATATATATAAAAGGCAAGATATTTGTATGTGTGTGTGTCTGTTTATCTGCCTGTATGTCTGTATTTTTTCAGACATACAGGCAGATAAACAGACACACACACACACACACACACACACACACACAAATATCTTGCCTTTTTGGTTCGGGTTTGTCTCTAAGTAGGTATAATTGTAGTTCTTAGTCTCAGCCATGATACCATTTACTCAGAGGACTTATTTAGCCTTCAAAATTCAGTTTACGACAGAAAAAACTTATTTGATATCGATACCAGGAAATCAAAATTTGACCTTACATCCATTGATTTTTCTTTCAGTCTACGGTTTCACTTTAACTGGAAATAACTATTGCTTTTTAGTCTTTCGTTCCAACATCCAAAGAGTCTGAGCTCCAGGACCATGGATTAGGTTTAAAGCTTTCCTTACACTTGAGCAATGCCAGGCTATACTGCTAGTTTTACTATAAATAGGTATTGTTTGTAATTCTTTTATATTACTGATAATTTTCACTATTTACATTATTTTGATTATTGTCCTCATCTTTGTTGTCATTTTTATGTTTTGGCTGTTGTATGCTCCAGCCTTTTTCAGGTGTTAGGAATTTTGAACCAAATCCTTTATTATGATCACTGGGGTATATCATTCTCATTCCCTGTGCAAAGCCACTTCTGTTAGTCCTGAGTTATTTTTCTTTAACTTAGGGAGTTAAGTTATTTGTTCACTACTACTGTAGCCTAGTATTGAACTCACAACTCTTTGAATTAAGTCACTAGAGTTGTGAGTTCAATACCTGGAATGAGAATGATATACCCCAGTGATTGTAATAAAGAGTTCGGTTTGATATTCCTAGAACTTAAAGAAGGCAGCAGTGTACAGCAGTTGAAATGTCAAAAAAATGACAACAAAGATGAGGACAATAGCCTGAATAATGTAAATAATACCTCATCTCAGAAATATGGACAAACTGGTAATTTTGACTATGAAGATGTATTTTAAACATTCAGTGTTTTGTTTTTATTTTGTTTGGGAGGAGGGAGCACTTATGCCCATAGTTGGGTTCTTAACAGGTGCTACCACCTTGGTTCAAGGCAGACCTGGAAACAACAACAATTAAGAAGTTGTTCCACGCTCCTCAAAACCTCCAATCTTCCAATCAGTGACCTTGTTGCTGGATGTAGTATATCATTATACTCAGGACTAACTATGCAGCTTACAGCCATATAATATTGAAACACCAGTTTTCATATGATTAAAGTTAAGCAACATTGAATCTGGTCAGTACCTAGATGGGTGATCACTTGGAAATACCAGATGCTGTAAGCTTGGGTGTGCAGGTGATGTGATGAATAATGGTTAAGAATTGGAAATTGGAGAGCAGAGTTCCAATTCTAGTTGGGTTTATATTCACTTACACACAAATATTCTTGGGCATGAATTACTGTTTTCTCCCCCAGCTATAGGTTAATTAGTAGGACGTAAATCCGTAAATCATTATCTTCTTCCAAAATTCTTACAGTCTAAAAATATTTTTTTACATTAAATAAGCTGCAGAATTGATAAAAAAAACAATCAATCAATACTTAAATATACTGATCTATGTATATTTAATTTTGAGTTTTAAAAACACTGCGGAAAAATACCTTTATGCAACAGATTATATTCTATCAGGATAAGAATCTATCATTTGTCCATGCATTGAATATTGCTGCCACATATGGTTTGGTACTCTGTTTATATATTTTGAGATTCTTGAAAAATTTAAAGAAGGGTCTATAATTTTATCAGTCTTGACTTGGCATCTCAACTTCAGTCACTTTCTCACGGCCATGATGTGGCTCCCCACTATCTTTTCTATATTTTCATTGCAGTTGGTCTAATGAGCTCTCCTCCTTGGTATCTCAACTATGTAAATTTAAGTGTACTACTAGATTGACAATTAGGTCTCATCATTTTACTGTTGAAATAACTAGATGCAACAGCAAGTTCTATTCCAATGTTTTCTTTTCTCACATTTCTCACCTATAGAATTCTTTTCTGATTTCTTTCTTCCCTGACTCATACAATCTTCAAAAATTTAAATCCAATGTCAACAGGCCATTTTCTCTTTCTTCCCAGATCCTGTTCTTTAATTGTCTTTCCTCACTAAAATTTTCTCATTCTCTTTAACTCCTACTAAATTTTTTTTGCATCTTAGTGGCATTATTACCCTGCTTTGGATTAAATGATTAAAAACAAAAAAAAATAAACATTTATTCCCAAATTCTTTTATATTTCAATTGGAGTAGATAGATTGAACTATTGCCCGGTTCACACTCCATCCACGTCTATTGAACAGGTGTAGAGGCTCATCCCTTGTTCCCTGTTTAGGATGTGGTTTCCGGCTTTCTCTTTTCCAATCTTTTCACTCTTACGTAGCCCCCTGCACACCAGTGGCCTTACCGCCTTGCCCGGGGTGATATGATTAAAAAAAAAAAAAAATTTCACCAAGAGATTTAGCTGTTCTGGCAAATCCTTTGATTATAATATTTTTTAATTTACAAGTAATAACTGTATGTAATAATTAGCTCTTATTATCCACTGCATAATTTAATAAATCAAATAATATTTACTTTAAAGATTTTGTTTGGCAGTAACTCACTAATCCCTTTTGTTATTTTATCACAAAAATAATGTACACACCCAGGGAAGAGATTTCATTAAGCGATCTGGTAATGAAACTCTCTTCTTTGAAGAGATGAACTGTTGATTCCTGTAAAATAAAGGAAAAGAAAGCATTTCTTATACATTTAATTGATAGAATTTGTCTGTGATGTCAGAAGCAGGATTAATGTCAATAGATGAAAGGAATTTTTGTCATTATCAAATAGAATGTAAAATTTAAAGTTTTTTATTTTTAATTATTTATCTGTCAGAATTGTTTTGTGTTGTTCTTTTCTGTTCATTTTAATGGATGCATAGTGTAAATGACTTTCAGCATAAATTCATATTGCCTATCATTTCCAAGAATGGTTCAACGGATGAAGATGTAGACTTGGTAATAAACAGGATTTGTTTTTTTAATCTTGCTAAATATGAGAAGTTCTTCAGTTAGATTGAGTTATAACCTAAGCACAGGTATTTGGGTCTTTGGCTTTTTTTTTCTTTAAACATGAGCCTTAAAAACATGACAAGTTCAGATTAGTCTTTAAATTAAGCCTATTTTAAATATGAAGTGAGGGTCAGGTTTTTTTTTTTTTTTTTTTTTTTTTTTTTAATGTAACTATGATTTACTCCTGTCAACTAAATGAAAAAAAAAAAAACTGAAATTCCTACCTCACAAAATGGTAATATTTTAAGCAAGAAATAAGTAAAACTCAAGGCTCAACCATGAATTTGCAAAACATGACCAGGCTTAGATAAAATTATCTGATAATAATAATAATAATAATAATAATAAAACTTTATTGCAGTCTATAACTTGTAAAAACTGTCATATCAGATTGATAAAAGTATTTTTTTCACCAGGTTGATTGTTTTTTTTATTTTTAGTTCTGTGCATCTAAACTTAAAAGTATACTGAAAGAAATGTATTTTCTTGTCTATGTCCACTTAACAAAGTAACATAATATTTCTAAAATCCATAATACCTAAAGTAATATAAGAATATATTTAATATAATTAATATATATAATTACAAGTATAATTAAGCCATTGGTTGTTGCCAGTTACTGTTTCCTTTTTATGCTTTGATTTTAGGTTCATTAATTCTTTAAGTTTTTAAATGTGTACTTGAAATATCAGGTAAAAGAACTCCATATTAGCTGGACGATGGCTAATGACATAAGTAGAGATGCTTAAGCAGCACCATCTTTGGTCAAATTACTGTATTAAAGTAATTTGCCTTAATTGTAAAGGATTTGAAAGGAAAATTCTCTTGTTTGCTTCAGTTAATAATTGAGTTAACCACCTGTAATTTTACTTGATTTTATTTAAAATTTAAATAATTATTATTTCCACTTTGTGCATTTGTTTTGCATCTAGGAACAGCCATGATATTTTTCATAGCAAATTTATGCTGACGACACTACGGTTTACTCTCGTCTCGATCAAAAATCTACCAAGGCTGAAAAAAGCAAACCTTGCTGCCGAGCTTGAAAAGGACCTCCAATCCGTGGTGGACTGGGGTAAGAAATAGCTCGTAAATTTTAATGCTTCCAAAACGAAGCTGCTATCTAATAACCACGTTCCTCCCGCCCATTAATATGGATCAGGCTTCTCTTCCTGAAAGTGAAATACTGCGCCTCCTCGGATTAACTCTCACACCAAACCTCAAGTGGAATAACTATATAGAATCCATAGCTAAATCTGCTGCTAAGAAAGTCGGTTCTCTGTGTAGGGCCAGGAAGTTTTTCCCGTCCCAAACAATCCTGCACATATACAAGTCTACCATCCACCCGTGCATTGAGTATTTCTTCTATATCTGGTCCGGTGCTCCTGTTATCCACTTAGGTGTCCTTGACCGAATCCAACGGAGAATCTGGAATGTGATTGATCCTAACTTGGCAGCTAGGATACAGTCGCTTTCTCACCAATGCAGTGTGGCTTCCCTGTGTCTCTTCTACAAATACTTTCACGGCTTCTGCTCCGATGAACTTAGCTCACTGGTACCCCTTATATATGAATTTCCTCGAACCATAAGATTAGCAACTAGGTCCCACCATTTTACTGTGAAACCAATAAAATGTAAATGCAAATTCTACTCCAGCAGCTTCTTTTCTCGCACTTCCACGTGTGGAATTCTCTTTCACATACTTGCTTTTCTGACAGTTACAATCTCCAGGAATTTAAATGTAAAGTCAATAGTCATCTCCTGTCTCACTAACTTACATCCTCTCTCTCATGCTTTTCTACATCCACCCCACTCTCATCAGTACTCTCTTCCCGACACCCCCTGCAACCTCTCACTCCTCATAACATTCCTCCTATGTAACCCCCTGCACAACAGTGGCAGTAAAATGCCTTGCTTGAGGACGACACAATTATAAAAAAAATAATTTGCAATGTTATTAGTCCTGACTTGGTATCTTGGTGTCAGGTACTCTCCCACTGATGTAATGTAGCTTCCTTTTTCCTTTTCTATAAATATTCATTGTGATTTTTCTGATGACCTTTCATCTATAGTAAATATTCATTAAGGCTTAATTTTGAAAAGTTATTTCTATTAAAATCTAACCAAAAAAAAAAAAGGTCTGATATTCAGAGCTATATCACATATTCCTTAAATCAGAGTACTCTTAGCCAAACTGAGGACATATGGGGTCCTAAATATAATGAAAAACTGCTTCTGGGCTAAGTGCTTGAAACATAGCATTATCCTAAATTTTTTATTATGTATATTTTACTTGAAAGATGTAATTTTACAGTAGAAGCAATTGTATTTTCACTGATATAGAAATACCTTTTTTTAAAAAAAAAAAGTCAAATTATGCTTTCATTATGATGATAAATACATTTTTTAATAGATAAAACATTAAAAAAAATATTTATATACGATATATGAGCTAAATGTTGCAATAAAATCCCTGAAGGTAAGGTAAACGGATTGAACAAGTTTTAGTGCTCCAGTTTTTCAGTTTTGTATTTTAATTTAAATAGACCCTTTGTATGTATACTTAGCAGTTCACAATGTTTTTTTTTTTTTTTGGCGAGTACTTAAACTCACCTGTCAAGTTGCCAATTTGCCATTTTAGTTGCTAATTTCAGCAAAACAAGTTGAGGTTATCAAATAATTGTTTTTTATTTTGCTCATTTTGCTATAAAAACATTTTCTTTCAATTCTTGCCAGTTCAATTCCCAGCATGGACTTGTATATGTGAAAATATTAAACTAAATGTTTTCATGTCATGTTATAAGTCCTGTAATTCCTTATGGTCATAGAAGCAGCCATAACATTTATGGTATGTCTAAGGTAAAATTGAGTCCATTCCTCTTCAGGTTGGTTTTAAATTTAGTTTTCTTTCTCTTAGATTGGTTGCAACCTCAGGCCAATAGAGCCCAGTCAACTCTGTTATCTAACCCATAGCTGGAGGGAAGAGAGATGAATTCATACCTCTCCAAGAGTATGCAAATGTGAAGGCAACTTCCTTGGCCTGAATTTGAACTCTTCATGCTGATCCCGCTTTCTACACTGATAATGTTTACCCTATAAAAGGACCAAAAGCCACTCAACGTAGAGAGTTACAGAGCAAGAGGTATAGTTTATGGATTTTTATGTGGAAGATAACGTTTAACTCTAGACTTGAACAGGTTAAGATTGTAGTGATCAGGGAAGTATTTTCTTGGGAGTTGGTTCAACAAAGTAGCTGTGCATGGGAAGAAGCTGTTCAAGTGAATCTTACATGTCACGAGTAGAAAATGAAGAGAATGAGGGTGATTTGCTACAGTGATATGGCAAGTCTTAGCCATGAGGGTTAGAATTTATGGAACTAAGGAATGTACTTTGTATATACACTTTCCTTGGAAATAACAAGAGAGTAATGAGAAGCTTGCAACATTTTGTCTGTGAAAAAAGGTGTAAAATAATTCATCGTCCAAAAGGACGCAAAAATGCTTTTGGATTCTATGGAGAAAAAAGTGTAGACTGAGTAGTTCCTGCCCATATATCGCAGCAATTCTCCATTTTTGGCCTCATTTGACAGCTCTTGCAATAGAGACTTGGTATTTATATGAAATAGTAAAGTATCAGGAAAATCTTATATAAGCAATCTATATGTGCGTTATGGTGCAGGGGATATCGGCTCGGAATGAGAAATCGGAGAGCCGAGGTGGTGCAGGGGATATTGGCTCGGAATGAGAAATCGGAGAGCCGAGGTGGTGCAGGGGATATCGGCTCGGAATGAGAAATCGGAGAGCCGAGGTGGTGCAGGGGATATCGGCTCGGAATGAGAAATCGGAGAGCCGAGTTAAAATTCCAGTTAAATTCATTGCATTCACTTATGCGCAAGTACACTTTGGGAAAGGTATTAATCCGTCTCTTCCCTCCAGCTATGGGTTAAATAATAGGATGGATTGGGTTCTATAGCCTTGGTTGGCAACCAGTCTACCACAGAAAGCAATGGCAACCTACTGCGGAATAATCTTCTGCCCTGTCAGTCATGTCTCTTTTGAGACATGATTGCCCAAAGTGTGTATCACGTATGACACTTAACTGACTGATATGTGATAACATTCAATCAGTCAGTTAATTGCTATACATGATACATGCTTGGTCAATCATATCTTTTTTGAGACATGACTGACTAGGTAGATTTTCCCGCAGTAGGATGCCATCTCTTTCTGCAGTGGACTGATTGTCGACCAAGACTATACAATCCAGAGTATCCTGCTATTCTGGAGGGAAAAGAGATACATTCATACCTTTCCCAAGGGTATTTGTGTGTAAGTGAATGCAAAGGATTCAACTGGAATTCAAACTTGGCTCTTCAAGTCAGTATCCATTGCACCACAACACACATCAGTCAGTCAGTTAAGTGCCATATGTGATATACGCTTTGGGCGATCATGTCTTGAAAGAGACATGACTGACTGGGCAGAAGATTATCCCGCAGTAGGTTGCCATTGCTTTCTGCAGTAGACTGGTTGCCAGCCAAGTCTATAGAACCCAATAGGTTTTATTATTTAACCCATAACTAGAGGGAAGAGATGGATTAATACCTTTCCCAAGGGTATTTGTGTGTAAGTGAATGCAAAGGATTCAACTGGAATTCGAACTTGGCACTGCAATTTGTCATTTCAAGTTGATATCTACTGCACCCATCACAATGCATATCCACCAATGTACATCAATCATGTGATAACATTAGTTGACCAAAAAAAAGAAAAAAAGAAGAGCCATCAATTTATAACTGTCTTCTTTGTCTTTCTAATAGGGTAGTTGATATTTTAGCACAAAAATTCAATTCAGCTTTTGCAATATTTTACATAAGAACTATCTTCTGCTATAAATTGCACTTTCAAAATGGCTTCTGCTCTTGGGGAAAATGTCTCTTGTTAATAATTGGGCTTGGAAGATAGAAAATAAACTTATGTTCATCTGACTTGAAAAAAAGATTTAAAAGACGAGTATAAATGCATAGAAGAAATAAAGATGTTGAGATAGAGAAAGTGTTCTCAGTTGTTTTTGTCATTGATCATTCTTGTGTGATATTGGCTATTTTCTGTTTAATTAATTTTTTCTTCTTTTTCCTTCCTTTTTCATTTTAGTATATATCAGAACTTGTTTTATTTCTTTTTAAGTTACGTTCATCCATCCTTTCTGTTACTGCATTCCACTATGCTATATTTGATTTCCATTCCTGGAAACTTCATATTTGACATCTGACTTGAATGTTCAATAGAACAAAAGCTTCTTCTTTATTATTACATTAATGCTTCACCGATTTTTGCATGCATAAGTCAATCATCTGTAGCAACTCTGTGTGTGTGTGTGTGTGTGTGTGTGTGTGTGTGTGTGTGTGTGTACGTACACACACCTATATTTAAGCTGTATATTCTAAATATATTCTATCTGCATAAGTATATGAAGATAGATGAATGTGTGTGTATATGTGTAAATTTTATATTTTCTACCTTTAGAGAGCCATTCTATGCCCCAATGAAGGAAAATGAAAACCAAATTATTTACTCTCTTCATGCCTTTCATTACACCTTTTTACCAGTAGATTTTTAGCTGGTATACACCCACACACTAAATACTTTCAAAATATAAAAATCATTCTTGAGCTATATCATTCTTTAAGGACACACAATGAATATCATATCCATTATCAATGGATTGCTAAATCATGCACAGTATTCAAGATTTTTCAGACTGTTTCTTTCACGATATGGATGATATGGGTAGTATGATGGATAACAGTTTAGAACGATTAAACGGAGAGTTGAGTTTGAATTCTAGTTGAGTTCTGTTACATTCACTATTGAGCAAATACTCTAAAAAAGGTATGAATTCATATCTTTCCCCCTAGATATGGGTTAAGTAGTATGGAAAACTGTGCTCTTTAGCTTTGGTTGGCAACCAGTCTAAGAGAAGGTCAACTCTGAATTAAAAACCAAAACGTAATAAGATTTGTGAAATTGATAATAGCTTTATGATTCCGTTTTTTTCAAAAAATAAATAAATAAATGCTTACTCCTCCTCCTGTAAAATTCACAACTCACATGACTGAATAATTTCAGTTGATGTGAATTTTCATTGGTCAGTGCATCTCCACAAGTGGCCTAGACTTGCTGGGAGATGAGTGATTTTATTAAATCATCATCTGCAGTATGGTTACCAATCAATATAGTATGTCCTTTTATTTAACTCATAGATAGAGAGAGAAGAAATGAATTCATGTCATTTCCAAAAGTATTTGCATGTAAGTGAATGTCATGAACTAATGTGGAATTTAGCTCAACAATTTCTCATTTCAAGACAAAATCCATTACACCACAAGTATTTTCTTTTTTCAAGATGATTACTTTTTCAGTTTCTGAATCTGTCTTCTGGTCAGTCAGTTTAAGTGCCATATGTGATACACTCTTGGGCGATCATGTCTCAAAATAGACATTACTGACTGGGCAGAAGATTATCCCGCAGTAGTTTGCCATTGCTTTCTGCGGTAGACTGGTTGCCAACAAAGGCTATAGAACCCAATCTGTCCTGCTATTTAACCCATAACTGGAAGGAAGAGACGGATTAGTACCTTTCCCAAGGGTATTTGCGCGTAAGTGAATACAATGGATTCAGCTGGAATTTGAACTCGGTTCCCCGGTTTCTCGCTCCGAGCCAATATCCACTGTACCACAACGCACATCCTGGAATTTATGAAAATATCTGTTTTACACTGCATAACAAGCATATATTTTTTCTTTTTCAATCTTACTCCTTTTTGTTGCAAAACTTGTTGATTTTGTATGAAATTATGTAATCTTATTCGAATTGTTCTCTTTGGTGCTTTGACTGCATGAATTTAAGCATACTACTAACCAAGTTTGAATTCCAGTCAGGTTCATTACATTTGCTTGAATAGCAGGTCAGGTTTGGCATGCTATTCAAGCAGGCCAAACCTGACCTGCTATTGATTGGCAACCAGTCTCTCAGAAATGGCAGACTACTGCCAGAAAATTTTCTTCCTAGTTAGTTATGAATTGAAAGAGACACGATTGCCTAAATGTTTGTCACATATAGCACTTAACTGACTAGATTGGTAATTAGGTCTCACTGTTTTGCTGCTGAACTAGCTAGATGTAAGTTTTTGTTCATAGTTTTTATCATGCTTTTCACCTTTTAGAACTCTCTTCCGGTTTCTTCCCTGCCATCTACAATCTCAAAAATTTAAATGCATTGTCAATTGTTATCTTCTATCTTCCTGAACCCTGTTCTTTTCTGCTTTATCTTTACTAAAGTCTTCTTAATCTCTCTCACTCTTAGTAACCCCTTGAGTCTTAGTCATCTTACACTGTGTTTGGGTGAAATAAGAAATAAAAAACAAAGGGGGCAGTGACTAAATTTTGTTTTTTCAGTCTATTCATTTGTCTTATTTATTACACACAATTTTCATCATGAACGGAATTTAATTGTATTTCAACTCCTAAAAAGAGAGAAAAATATTCAATATTGTTCTATGCCTGCATCTTGATAATTCATTTTTTAAGACGATTCATTTTTGCCCACTTGGACAATATGGCCACCATTTGTTGCTACACTGGTGACAAAAATGAATGAACAAGCAGTGAGAGCATGTATAGAGAGTGGAATGAGAAGACCTGTTATTGGCTGAAAAGTTGAATGACAATGATGATGACGATGGTGGTGGCAGCAGCACCTGTATTGACAGTGGTGTTGAGCTGCAAGGTTACAACAACTTCTCATCTTAACTGCTATTAATACTACAGCTACTCTCCTCTCCCAGTCCTGATGCAACACATGCAAATATCTCCTCTCACTACAACAACATTCTTACTCACCATTACATTTATACCACCACCACTGCTGCTGCTGCAGCTGCTGCTGTAGGGAATCAATAAAATGTTGAATATGAGTGAGTGGAGGGAATGAGGAAGAGAGAAGCTCAAAGGAAGAGAGAAGGAAAAAATAGATATAGAGAGATATGTGCAAGAGAATGAAGAACAGATCAGCTGAAGAGACAGATAGATACACATAGTGGAGAATATAAGAGAGAGGGTGAAATTAAAACAAAAAGAAAGAATCCTAAGCACAATGAAAATGAACTAAGGATGCAGAGAGGTGATTCTAGATGCATCGAGACTGAGAAGCATTGAGATAACTACCAATAGAAAATAAGTCACAGAAAGAGAAGAGACAAGCATTTCTGGTTATTTGGTACAACAGCAAACCATATGACTCAGAGAACAGGAAGCTTAACAATTCACCCTTTATCTTTATGGCTCAGTTTTGCCACTGAACAAAAATTGGTGTACAATCAAAATTAAATTTAACTAAGAAAATAAGTTGTCTGTATTGTATTTAAAACAAATTAATACATATATTTAAGGTCAATAAAAAAATCTAAAATTTTCTTTCATATCAACTGTTATTGCCAAAGCATAATTACCAATATTGGTTGCTGTTAAATGTTATCAGTCAGTTGTTCCATTTAAATGCTGTCAAGGAACAAGAATGAAAATATTGATATAAAGTCTTTCAGATGTAATTTAAATTTGTTTTTTTAGTGGCTTACAGTGATATTTACATTTGTATTACACAGTTTTAAGCTCAATGACAATTTTTTTTTTTTTAAATTCTGTAGGGAAAATGTTTTTGAATATAAAAATGTTTTCCTCAGATCCTTATTTAATAATTATATATCATGTCTAAATATTTACATGCACGCATGCAATGATTTGAAAAATCAAAGATGTAAGTCATGAAGTTAAATAATGTTGATTATAGTAATATTTTAAACAATCTCTTTTTTTTCTTAACTTTTATATTTACAATTTCACATACACAGAAATGGATATGTTTGAGATATGCATACAGTGTGTGATGTGTAAATTGTCGCTATCTATTTTTAATCTCAGTTATGTGCGTTGTTTTAGATTTTGTCAGCACATGTGTATAGTAAGGTCAGTTTGGCACTGTCTGTGAGAAAATGAGTATCATGATGCAATTCACACCACCAAAAGTTTGTAAATGGCATGCTTTATTGCTTGGCATTCACACTGGAAGCTTCAAACAAGTGTTTCAGTGTGTTTGGATTTCAATCTGGAGACTTTTGTGCTTTCATGGTGTTTTGACCTCAGTTTAGGAATTAATTATTTGTTCATAGGTCAGGATGGACCTGAGAACAACAGATTCAGAAAGAGTTGGATGAGTCTAATGGCAATTACTAGGGTGTTTGGAGTGATAGCTGGTGATGACAACATTATGGAGTCATTTTCCCACAGGGCCTCAAACTCAAGCCTACATCAATTCCCTTGAGGAGATAGTGCTACCCTCAGTCAAGAGGGTGGCTGCTGGAAGGCCCTATGTCTGGCAACAGAACTCTACACCATGCAGGAAAATGCAGTCATCCTTGCAGTCTGAGGAGTTAAGTGGTCAGATGTAAGGGGTGATGTGGTCACAGAAATTGTCTGACAGCCATGACTGAGTTCTCCTGTTTATGTGGTATAGTGCATGATCTGTTGCTAGACATAGTTGAGTTTTAGGCCCTAGGGGAAGGTGAATAGAGGCACAAGATTGCCATCACTAGGAATCACTTTTGTAATCTTCATTAGACTCATCCAACTCTTTCTGAATCCTCTCCATTGTTCTCAGATTGACACCCAAACATTCTGAAATGTTAATGGTGGAGGTTCTAGCATAAATGCCAAGTAGTACAGCATGCCATTCCTAAATTTCTGTTGGATTGAAATGTGTCATGGTGCTTTGCTTCTTACAGATGTGTTGCCCAAATGACCCTACTATATGGTGCAGTTGATAAAATAAAAAAAGAACGCTGCTCATGCCGGAAATTAAAAATATAAAATGACAATTTACTCGTCACACCCTGTATCTGTTAAAATGAGGTGTCAGTGTTTTTCTTTTTCCTTTTTTTTTTAGTTTTTAGCAATTTCGACGACAATTTATCTATCGCACCTTGTACATATTGTCGTATAAGGCATAAACCTATTGGAAAATTGATTATTTTAAGAGTTTTGGAAGAAATTGACAATTTTAAAGATCTATGCAATCTGCTAAGCTATGAGAGTGTATGCTCTCATAGCTTAGTGAATTACCTAGAGAATTAGGCCTTTGTTATTAAATATTAAGAAGTAGAATTATTTTTGTTTTTATAATGCAGAATTGAATTGATAACATTTGTCTTAAAAAGAAACTGTTTCTTTTATCCAGTTTTGGTAAAATTTGAAATTTGACTCTTCACTTTACTTTCAACAATATAAAATTTAGTGAATCATTTAAAACAAAGGTCAGCAACCTTTTGAAGAGTGAAAAGCTATGTAGAAGTCATGGAGGAGGGCCAAACATCTATGGCTCCAGTGTCATGGAGAAGAACTATGTTATTAAATATGTGAATAAATTTTCTGTGTTTGAAGAAAGCAAGGATTCAATATAATTTAATATCTGACAGGAATTTTGTTGAAAAAATAATACATCTTAAAAATAAATGTTTCATAAATCAGTACTGAAAAAACATTCTATTAAAATCGGTTGAAAACACTATTTTATTCGTCTAAGAGTGCCTGCTCATGAAAGCAATTTTACAGAAAAAGTGAAAGTGAGGCCGTATGCTAATTTTGGTGCTCCCTACAAATAAAAAATAAAAGTAAAACACATTCTCCAGGTAAAAAGAAATATTTTTTTTAAAAAATTTCGATGCAATATATTCAGACTATCAACTGTCACTTTGGTTTGGTTTACCTATATTTATATCATGTCCAGAAGTAAGGTAGTGGGCCGGGTGTGGCCCGTGGACCTTGGGTTGCCAACCGCTGATTTAAAATGATTGATTTCAAGACATTTGCTCAAAACAATCATTCAAGATATTAAATATTAGTAATTATCAAATATAAAAATAATAAATATAAATATAAGTATATGCTTGCACCTCCAAAACCCTAAATGACCCGAGATTGGCAGCTGATCACTCCTCTGACCTAGCTCTAACAGCTCAGTGGAAAGGGAAAAACTGGTTGCTCATATTGAATGCCTTGAAGATCAAACAAGTGACATTCCACCATCATCAATTGGACTGAAAATTCCACCAATTGTGATGGACATATGTTCTCTCAAGGAGACTCTTTGCCTTGATCACTTATTGGGACTTACTCAGCCCAGACCTCAAACTCGTACATATGATCTATTGCTAAAGAGGTTTGGTTTGGTTGGTTATTTAAGGTCAACAAGATTTTTAGAATAGGTTTGTATGAATAGAATATGGATTAATTTTTTTTTTTCCAAAATATATTGCTGGTGTATATGTATTGCCAGAAATTTTACTATAAAAATCTATTTTTCTGCTTTCATGATGTTTTGAGCTCAGTTTAGGGATTCATTATCTGCTTATAGGTCAGGATGAACCTGAGAACAATAGCAATTAAGAAGTGGTTCTGTTCTTGTAAAAACCTGATCAGAGGCTTTGCTGGCAGATGTAGTCCGTCATACCCAGTATGCCTCATTGAGGTGGGGAGATGGTACTCCTCTGCAGCTGACAGGACAGTAAAGAGGCTGAAAAAATGGTCAGTTTCCCTGTACTGCTCCATCAAGTATCTGACTCCTTCTGCTATCCTTTACCTTTACAAAAACCAGATAATGCTGAAAATGGAGTACCCAGTCTCCGTTTTCACTGACGATTCCCAAAGTGTCTCTGTGCCCTTCTACGTGATAAATTATTTTCTACCCTACAAGTGCTTTCTGATTGACAAGAAATTGCAAGCCAGTCACTGCTCTATCACCATTTCCATAGAAAATGTTCAGATGAACTACACTGCTGAGTTCCACCAGGCTTAACCTTCATGGCTAAAATCTGCCAAGCCATGCACATAGTAACAAATTACCATTCATAAGGAATATTTATATTCCTTTAGTAAGATATAAGTTCCACTCAAGCAGCAGCTTCCAACAAGCCACTGTTTTGTTGAACTGACTCTCAAGAGGATGTTTTCCTGATCACTACAATCTTAATTAATTAAAATCTATGATTAAATGTTATCTTCCCCACCTATATGCATCAGCTGTGTTTCTTACACCTTAATCCTCTACCTTAAGTAGCACCTGGACCTTGCACAGGGTGAACACTATTGTAAAAAATAAAAATTTAATTTTTTTTTTTCTTTAGCCAATAGTAGAGGGGCAAGAATAGATATTATTTATTATCGTATTTGAAAGTTATTGATGTTTATACTGATGTGCCCAAAGTACATTTGTTGGTGTTTATACTGACTAATTATATCTCTTTAATATGCTGCAATTTTTATAAGTGATAACAAACTTAAATTCAGTTTAGTCACCGTAAAAGGAAAATAGATTGGCTCAAGACCAGTACTGTCACATTTGCATATCCAGGCTTCAAGACCCTGATAAGTGTCTTGAAGCTCAGAATTAATTTCTCAAAATAATTGTATTATGTTTCTTCTGTGTGCCATGTCCATTCAAGATATGCTTTTCAAAACTTCCTCTGCTTTGGCGCTCTTAGTTTATTTTTTTGCTATCTCTCCTAATTCCTGTTCTGCCAACCATTTACACAAACTTGTTAAGTAGGTTATTCGTTGCTTTCCTCTTGCCTTCACAATGTCCTGTGAGTGTCAAATTCTGAAAGCCCTCTTCCCTCATTATGTGCACTAGAAATTTAAGCTGTCTTTTTCTGATCTATTTACAAATGGCTTTTTCCATACCTTACATGTGCTAAATGTTTTTCTTTATAAAGATGATGTAATTGTTAGATAGAAATGAAAAAGCTGCTCAAATTTCCATTAAATATTTTGAGTCTTGAAATACTAGAGCATTAATTAGGTTCAAAGAAGTAACATTGAAATAATTTGTTTCATTCCTTATTTAGTTAATTTTCATTTTATTATGATTTTTATAATAAAGAGAAAATAATCGAAAAGTTTTAACCAATTTATTCTTGACAATGAATATTCTCTGATTTCATTTTTTTGTTTTTGCTTCATTGAAATCGACATCTATAGGAATCTAGTTTAGACATACTTACAACTGCATGTAGTATGAAGATTTTTCTGCAGGAGGTTGCCAACCAAGGCTATAGAACACAGTCTGTCCTGCTATTTACACATAGCTGGGGGAAGAAGTAGTGGATTCATACCTTTTCCAAGAGTATTAGCATGTAAGTGAAAGTAATATATTCAACTGGAATTCAAACTCAGTTCTCGGAGGCACAGTTGAGTAATGGATAGTGGCTCAGATTGAGGAAGTTTAGCCATGCCATCCCTAATGAGAGCATATTCTGTTAAATTAAACATGACAGCACATTCTCTTTATAATTTTTTACCCAACTATTATTGTTGTACTCTCTTCTTTCATGGAGTTAGTCTTTTCATCTTTTGGTTTTGTAGGCATCAAACAGTTTGTCTTTGTCATAACAAATTTTGTGAAATACATCATTTTAATGCTTTGGCACACATCACAGTGGTGTTTTGAGCTGAGGTTCATTAGAGGTTTCAGGTTTTTAAACATCATACCGGCTCTTCACGGTGACCCGTCTGATACTGATTAGGTATTGGCTTGTGTGTCATCTGCTAGTTACAACTTTCCTCATTTTTAATCTCACACTTCTACTCCTCTAGCCCAATCATGGATAACTTCTAAATACTGTCATCAATTCTTGATAATGCAACATCAAAGTTACAGACAAAATCTATAAAAGTACATTTGGCATATTATGTGATGACAGTGTGGTGACATGCCAGTTGTACTGTTGGGTGTAACATTCATGGAGGAAACTACAGATTCAAGGACTGGTCTGTTCACAATTCTTGTCTTCATACAACATATAAAGAGCATTTTCCACTGTGTGGTGTTACCACTCAATGTTTCTCAAGTTTTGTGATCTATAAGGACAGTGAGGCTCATTTGTGATTGACATTATTTCACAAAAATGTCTGTAGGCTCTACCCATGAAATGGGTTCCACAGTAAAAAGGCACAATACTGGGTATATCCTGGTGATGAAAGAAGAAAGGATAGACTATGCAGTATCATTTGCAAGGTCTCTGGCACATGGTAGGGTCATAGGAAACTGACTGAAGCTGTCTAGAATTGTGGGGATGTATTGTTTGCCTTCAAAGATTGACATCATAATGAAATCTATATAGCCAAGTTCAAATGGCTTTCTGCCTTATCTACAGTAATGGATATGCCAGTTTGGGAGCTTGCCATAATTTCCATTGCATTTTGCACAGGTAATGCACAAATAAACATAAGCCTTTATGTCACAATTCTTGGACTCCCACCAGTAACTGAAAAGATGTTTGCATACAGCTAACACCAGAGTGGTTCGTGCAATCAAAAGCTTGGTATAGATATCTGACATTGGGTTTTTATTGTACAACCAGTTTGGGCATGTTTTGACCATCCCTGATCGTTAAGACAAAGATGTTCTGTTTCAATTAAAATTGTGGGAGGTGAATTTTATATCAATATTTACTGATTCATCATCATAACCGCTTTTTGTTGAAGTTGGGCCAGGATTAATTTCACAGAAAGCAAGGTGGGCACTGCCTGACAGAGGATCTAAGTTTACCTCTCCATGTATGCCTGTCATAATAATGTTTGACAAGGTCAGAGGCTCTTTCTGACACCCAACTCAGACATTCACTGTAGACTAAGTACAGAGTATATCACGTCCAAGTCAACAAGACTGAAATCCAAAGGTGCATTGGGATAGCGAAAAATACCTTTCAGAAGCTAAGCAAAGTATGAAAAACAAATGTTTTGTTAGAAACGAAGAAAAGAGTACTGAACTTTTATGGAATATTGGTAAACCTATATCGTATTTGAATGCTAGACAGTTTCCTCATGGATGAAGAAGAGACTTGAAGAAATGGTAATGTTGTTCTATAGAAGGGTGTTGAGAAAACCATAGACTGAAAATGTCAGGAACAACAAAGTTCTAGAGGTGATGGAAACAAAAAGGACACTTATACATAACATCAGGAAGAAATAGTTGATATTTTTAGGGTACATAAGGATGAAAGAGCTTTCAAAAATGTTACTTACAGGATAGGTTGAAAGCAAGAGAGACAGAGAAAGACAATGCTGGTTAGCTTGAGTGAATGGATGGTATAGCA
The DNA here is from genome assembly GCA_037127315.1 of Ascarosepion bandense. Classification (NCBI taxonomy): domain Eukaryota; kingdom Metazoa; phylum Mollusca; class Cephalopoda; order Sepiida; family Sepiidae; genus Ascarosepion; species Ascarosepion bandense. The sequence continues at coordinate 6,198,454 of JBBBDQ010000511.1, forward strand.
AGATTTGGAAAAGATAGCAAAAAGACAAAATTCATTAAGAGCTACAAAAACAAAATTGTGGAGAGTTATGACTACAAATATCTCAGTGCATAAAAGTTATGTAGGAATCTAATCTATACTTATTTATAAATGGAACTTTGTCTGTGTGTGTCCGTTAACCTATAGACTCCAAAATGGCTGAACCGAGTTTCTTGAAAATTTACACAGTTGTACTATAATCGTCTGCAAGTGTTCTTAGCTAGGTTTTGTGTCAAGGTATCCCCGATAAATATCAAAAATTGATAATCGAAAAAATCAGTTTATAGAAGAAGTAGTCTGATTTTAATCAAATTTGATACACTCATAGACAAAGACATAAGAAACGATATTCTGAAGTTTCAAGGTTGCAGTTCTTACAATAGTGCAGAAAATCGATTATATATATATAAAAGGCAAGATGTTTGTGTGTGTCAGTTTATCTGTCTGTATATTCTTTATAAAAATCCACAATTTTTATCCGATTCTCACCAAACTTCGCACAAATATTCTTTAGGCTGAGTCTGAGCTCCAGAAACATGGATTAGTTTTAAAGCTTTCATTACACGCGAGCAACGCCGGGCTATACTGCTAGTATTATATAACAGAACTTGCAAATGAAAGCTTAGGTATAATCAATGATCTTGTTAGTTGTAATCTGCCAAAAATGATATGGCTTTTTTTCTTGAGGGATTTTAAGAAAAAAAAGAAAAAGCTGTATTTAAAAGAATTTTTTAAAGTCAATCATGCTGTGTATTACTAAAGTTTAATACTGATATTTCTGATTTATGTGAACAAAGTAAATTGAAAAAAATATTTTATTTAAAGTATTCCTCTCTCAGCCTTTACATATTTAATATGTCTTATCACCAAATCATAATTTGGTCCTTAAAGAGTTTTTCATTCAAAGAACTGAATACTAACTGAACACTTCAATTTGATCCTACTTAGAGAGCTTCTTCCCTGAAAAAAAAAAGTTGTCTAGATGTTATATCAGTCCCTGAGAGAGAGTTAGCAAGTGTTAGTGACTTAGTTAATAGGCATGACAATAAAAATTTCCAGTTGATCCTGTTTTTGTAATATCAGCTACATAAGATTAAATGTTACCATGAAGCAAAATTCATATGTACCAAACAGGACACTGGTCATGTTTCCTAATTGTTCAGATTAAAAGAAGCAATGGTATATATAACCAATTTCCCATCAAATGCTTACCATGACTTTTTTGGCTCCTCTTTTTAATAACAGCACAGTGGCTGAAATAGCTACTGTATTTCTTGTGTGCAAAAAATTTTCTCATGAAAAATTTACTCGGAAATCACCATGAATCTTAGCACTGAAAGGTCAAGTTTTAGAGATGCTTTTTTTTTAACCCTCACAAACCCCAGTCACATTATACAAGCAATCACAAACCCCATATATAATATAAACCTACAATTATCATTTATATGTAATAAATATATATCCAATTAGTATTATACCATATACAGTTTTCTTTTCAAATATCGATGATAACCACTGATGTGAATAAGTATAACCTTGTGCTAAACTATTGAAAATCTAGTTAATAATTAATAATAATTAATAACCACAAATATTTAATAATGAGTAGGCCTATGCCATCAAAAATGACAGCAAAATATATATATTAATATGCTGTCTAAAATGATGGCTAAATATGTGTAGATGTCTCTACTATTGAGTATCTTATATTAAGACGTAAGAAAAAAAAATAATGCAAAGGAGGGAAATATATACCAGTCTTTATTATATTAGAGAGGATATATATATATATTCTAAACATATACTGTTAAATATAAGAGACAATGAATGTCTATTATGTTTAATCATGAGCCGTTCTAAACGTCATATTTTGGCTTTAATTTCAGTTGAAAATAAAGACAAAAATTCTCCAACATTTGGATAATTTTTTATTAATTTGGTTCTAAATTTTCGGCTCACATGAGCCATCTTCAGAGAGGTCATTAAGACAGTAACACAATAACATCCACCATCAGCGATGATTTTATTTTGTGTTGACATAAAACTCCGCTAGGCAACGCCAATAGCTAAGAAAAACAACAAATGCAGTTCGCAAATTTGCAATGCAGTTCTATGACGTCACACTGCGTAATAGCGTGAAATGATAACAGAACCATGTATTCAAATGCAATGTCATGTGTTATGAGCAGATTTATACGTGATTTTATTAAGTGTGGGTTGTTTGGATTTAATGTAGATGGCCTCCAATATCTGTGTATGAGTAAGGATTATTGTAAATAATATTCGAAAGCTTAGAACCAACTTAATAAAAAATTATCCAAATGTTGAAGAATTTTTGTCTTTATTTTCAACTGAAATTAAAGCCAAAATACGACGTTTAGAATGACTCATGATTAAACATAAGACATTCATTGTCTCTTATATTTAACAGTATATGCTTAGAAAATTATTTGCTGCCTCGATACACTAAATTTAAGTTATATATGCTTCACTACTTGACAACAGTTATTTCAAAAAAATAAAATAAAAAGGCACTGTTAAAGTGCAGACACATGGCAAAAGTGTTTTCATAACTGATAGTAAAGAGAATGGAGTGAGTCGATGCTACCTTGCTATCATTTTTCTCTCCATGAATGTGATTGGATATATATATATATATATATATATATATATATATATGCACACACACAGTGGTCTTTATTATAATAGAGAAGATACATCCAAAATGTGATAATTTGCTGTGACAGAAAGAAATATGACACTGTTGTCAGAAACTTAGACTTCAGTCAGTTAAGTGCCATACGTGATACACACTTGGGCGATCATGTCTCGAAAGAGACATGACTGACTGGCCAGAAGATTATCCCGCAGTAGGTTGCCATTGCTTTCTGCGGTAGACTGGTTGCCGACCAAGGCTATAGAACCCAATCTGTCCTGTTATTTAACCCATAACTGGAAGGAATAGACGGATTAATACCTTTCCCAAGGGTATTTGCGCGTAAGTGAATGCAATGAATTCAACTGGAATTCGAACTCGGCTCCCCGATTTCTCGTTCCGAGCTGATATCCAATGCACCACAACGCATATAAATTCTCAAATGTTTTCCAAAAAAAATCTAGCTAAATTATAGGGTACATCCTATTACTTGCAGCATCTTAGCATATAGTAAATAGAATGATTAAAATGCATTACTAATTAGAAATGATTTAGTTTTGAATAAAGGTTTCTATTATAACCTTGTGTCTTTTTAAAATTCTTACTAAGTTCTCTTAACAGGATTCTTATTTATTTTCAACACTGTTTCTATACTATGAAGTTTTCAGATCACTTTCAACTACAGCATTAACTAGATCATTATCATAATCTTTTATTCTTAATGTTTTTTATTAAACTCTAATTTGTACTTACAAATTATTGAAAACAAAAACCAAAATCTTGCTTTTTATTACAATCCACAAATATTAAGTTGCAGCTTTAATTCTTTTATGACTTGATTTTACTTAATACTCAAAATTGAAAGGCTTGGTGCCTTTTTTTTTTTTTTTTAAGGCAAATATGTTTTAAAAGTCATAAAATTAATAGAATATATTTAGTGAATAATCAACAGCTAATATGTTTAGAAAATTATCAGTCATAGTGCTATTTCTGAGAGAAAAAATGTAAAAATCCAGCTTAAAATAGGAAACTTTATATTGAACAACCTATTACTTATCTAATTCAAAATCTCAAATTTTAGAATTTAAAAGTCAAATCTCCCCAGTCTTTTGAACAGGAGTTTATACCTTGTTTCCTGTTGAGGATTGAGTTTCCAGTCCATTCTAAATTCTTTTTCAATTCTATACATCCCCCCCCACCTGAACCCTGAAATTCAATTCTATACATCCCCCCCCACCTAAACCCTGAAATTCAATTCTATACATCCCCCACCTAAACCCTGAAATTCAATTCTATACATCCCCCCACCTAAACCCAGAAATTCAATTCTATACATCCCCCCCCACCTAAACCCTGAAATTCAATTCTATACATCCCCCCTACCTAAACCCTGAAATTCAGTTCTATACATCCCCCCCACCTAAACCTTGAAATTCAATTCTATACATCCCCCCCACCTAAACCCTGAAATTCAATTCTATACATCCCCCCCCACCTAAACCCAGAAATTCAATTCTATACATCCCCCCCACCTAAACCTTGAAATTCAATTCTATACATCCCCCCACCTAAACCCTGAAATTCAGTTCTATACATCCCCCCACCTAAACCCTGAAATTCAATTCTATACATCCCCCCACCTAAACCCTGAAATTTATACTATTCTTGGGTTTTAACTACTTTTTAAAGTAATTTCTTTCTTTTTCACTTTCAATAAGTAACCCCTTGTGTCTTGTGGTGTTATCTTCTTCTATGTGTCATGTCCCTTCAGGATGTAGGTGATCATGGCACCTCCCATATCTCCCTAACCCTGGTGGCTCTTAGCAGGCTCTCTCCTGTTACCCCACCCAAAGCCCACTCTGTCATCCACTTACTCAGGCCTGTCAAGTATGTTACCTGCTGCTTCCCTTGTCTCTCTTTCCCTCTATCTGACCTGTGAGTATCAGATTTCCCAAGTGCTCCTTTATCATTACATTTCCCAGGAACTTTAGCTGTCTTTTCCTGATACTCAGTATTAATTTCCTTTTTTTTTTCTGGAATGCATCCTTTGCCATGCCAATTCCCTTTCGGATCTCAGTGTTGCACTTTCCATCTTCTGATAGAATACTTCCTAGGTATTTAATTTTTTTGTCCCTGCTTGATTTTAGTATACCCACCTGTAATTGGCATTTTGGGCTCCTCTGTTTGCTGATGACCATACATTCAGTTTTTTTGTACTTTATTTGTATTTCTTTCTTTCAACTTTCTTCTGCTACCTTTTTTAGGAGGTCATGTAGTTTCCTTTCGGTGTTTGCTATCAATACTGTATCATCTGTATATCTTATGCTGTTCAGATTGTGGTTACTGATGATAAATCCTGGTATAACTTCTGAGGTCCTCATAATAGTCTAGCTGTACAATTTGAAAAGATCCAGTGAAAAGACATATCCGTGTTTTATACCCCTTTGTATCTTTGTATATCTCCTGAATTCATTTGTTGTCCATATGCAGGTGATTTGCTGCCAGTAGAAGTTCTTGATTACTCTAATGTCCTTCTCAAATAGGTTAAGAAAAAAAAATAATCTCAGAAATAAAATGAAAAAAAATATTGATTCTATTCACTAATGTCAGAAGTCAATGCATTAAACATGAAAAGACATTGTTTGAATCTCAGCCAAATATTTTACTAACATGGTTACAAAAATATTTTTGGCTGGTTTTCCCATAAGAGCGTCATTGTCCATCCAATTTGAGAGAGCATGTGACAGTAAGAAAAACAATGCCAAATTTTGTATCTGTTACGATTTTCTTTTAACCAAGTCTTATATTTTCTATGTAGAATTTTTTTTTAAATAATAGGAGGATAATAAATATTAGAACAGAAAAAAAAACTATCCTTATTCAATTAGAAACTAAATCATTATATGACCAATTACATGTTTCTCCTGAATATAAGAATCATTGTATAATAGTGTTTGCTTTTCTTTTCTTTTTTTTTTTCACTTTTTTTTGTATAAAAATTTATGTTTATTTTTATATTAATTTAGATAAGTAATGTTTTCAATATGAATTGCCTAATATATGGCTTTCTGAAATAAAATTTTAATAGTATTAAATGAGACAAAATCCACAACCTTCAAAGTCTATAAGTTAATCTTAATCTCAGAATAAATTATACAATTCATTTTATTTTGAGATAATGAGACAGTTAGGCAAACTTTTTCAATGTTTTTATCTCTTGATTTCAGGGATAATAATTTTTTCTGCATTAAAGCTGTTAACTTGTGCTAGTTTTTAAATTAGCTCACTCTTAGCAGATATACAGCATAGTTCTCCTGCTGCTTTTTCTACGATGGTCAGTGGTATTGTCTATGAGCCCAGACTGAGAGTGACCATAGAGAATTAGGAGATCAGTGCACTTTCAATACATTTTCTTAGTGAATTTCTTTTCTCTTCTCATTAGACAGGCATTTATTTGGTTGAAATTTTGATCAGATGTGTTGAACTTTCTGGTCATAGCATTTGATAAAGTTATTTTTTATCTCTTCCTTAAAAATTTCAATGCACTTTACTTACACACAGGGTTTGTTTCTCATTCTAACTTGAAGATACCTGCCTTTATGGCAGGTATCTTCAAGTGTGAAACACATTGTCTGAACAAGCTTTGCTACTTTGTCTCATTATCTTCACTTTCTTGGGACATTATTCAATATCTGATTAATATTAATTCATTTTTTAATATCGCAGAAGTGCTTGCTAAAGTGCTTTTTTCTGAGGATGTGCGTTGCGGCTCGGAACGAGAAATCGGGGAGCTGAGTTTGAATTCCAGCTGAATTCATTGCATTCACTTACGTGCAAATACCCTTGGGAAAGGTATTAATCCATCTCTTCCTTCCAGTTATGGGTTAAATAACAGGACAGATTGGGTTCTATAGCCTTGGGCGGCAACTAGTCTAGCACAGAAAGCAATGGCAGCCTACTGTGGGATAATATTCTGCCCAGTCAGTCATGTCTCTTTCGAGACATGATCGCCCAAGCGTGTATCACGTATGGCATTTAACTGACTGACTCTTTTCTGAAAAGTCTTGTTTGAATGATAAACTTACACTGCTATTTTTTTTTATTTCAATTTTAACATAATTTATCATTTTCATTAAAATAAGAGATAATTTTGTTCATGTGATTAAACTGAATTTTGTTATCCAAACTTTGTTCTATAATCAGTAATTTAAAATTAACTGTAAATTCTGCAAGGTTCCCCTTCTGTAATGCTAAAAAAAAGTGTGTGTGTGTTTGTAATAGCTTTTTTCAAAGTAGAATTTGCATCATACTTTAAATCTGCTATCAATTGGAAATCTTATAAGAAAATTTCTATTCTTATATTGATGAGTAACTCTAACAGCATTTCTGGAAAATATTAATGGAATCTGTCTGTCTGTGTGTGTCTTTCTTTCTCATTCTATATAGGGTGCTAGAGATGAATTATTGTCTAAATTACACAAAAATGAAAATAACAGAGACATCTCAGTTTAACAGGTCTATTTACCAAAATTATGCAACAATATCTTGAAATACTACAGAGTAAATTCATTCAATAAAATCACCATTGGCTTTAACCATGGCCTCAATCTTTGGAATCTCCTGCATGACTTCTAAATATTCTTGTTTTAGTTGGTAAATGCTGCTATGATCCTTGCCTTCAGTTCATTTTTGGTGATACAAGGAGTTTTGTTGGTTTCTTGCTCAACTGTGCTCCACTCATAATTACCATGGGGGTCAAAGTCTGGAGAGTTATGTAACTAAATGAAAGGGGTGATGTGGTTGCAAAAATTCTTTGATAGCATTGACTGGGTTTTCTTACTTGTGTGGTATGGTGCAGAGTCCTGTTGCCAGACATAGGGTTTTCTAGCAGCTACCCTCTTGACCCAGGGCAGAACTATCTCCTCAAGGTACTTTATGTAAGCCTTCATGTTGGCAGAAGTTCTGTTGGAAGATGAATGGAAGCAAAACATCACCATCACTAGTGATCACTCTTGACATCATGATATTGACTGGATATATCATCCAACTCTTTCCGAATCCTCTGCAGTGGCTCCAGATTGAAACCCAAACACTCTGAAATGCTTGTATTAGATCTTTCAGCACAGATGCCAAGCAGTACAGCATGTCGTTTCAAAATTTCTGGCAGCTTAAATTGTATCATAGTGCTTTATTTTTTTCTCATAGATGGTGCCCAACTGATCCTACTATAATGTGCAATTGAAAAAATCTAAAACAAACAAACATTAAAAAATATAAAATGGCGACAATTTACCTATTGCACCTCTGTCTCTGTCTGTATATATATATAAGTAGCTTAAATGTCAACCTTATTGGAGACTTTTGTTGGAGCCATAGGAAAGATTTGATTCAGGGCTAACAAAACCTTAAGATTTGAGAGAAAAAAATGAAATTGGTAAAACATTATATTCCATTTTTGTCCCTTTTTTACTTCACAACCATTGTCAGCTCATGTCTACTTTTTCTTCAGATAAACATTAAAATGCAATATACCTAGCTTCTGTTGGCTTATTTCATTATATTTTGCTGTTTCTTGCAAATTAAACTCTTCCCATTGTGACAGGTAAAGCAACATTGATGACTGCCACTCAACCAGTTTGTAATTTTAGAAAGAAAAAACAAAACAAACACCTTCGCAAGTAGCACACTTGGTAAGAGGATACATACAGAGATAGTTATGGGTAAAAGAAGAGTTAGATCAGAAGATACTTATGTTTAGGATTTCAAGTAATGGGAAACTATTTTCTCCACCATAAAAGAATATTGACACTAAAATACAACAGCTTGATGTCCTGAAGACCTAAAATGTCTGATATTTTTTCTGAATTGTTTCAATTTCTAACTCTAGTTTTACTCTATGGTAATAAAATTTTAAAAAATAATGATGTATAGTTATAGTTCAACAAATCATAAACAAATTGGCTTTATGTCAAACAGTTTATTCTTTAAGATATATGAGTTTCTTACAGAATTTTATATCTGACTAAATCAACATATGTAGAAATGTTGTTTTACAGAAGGATGCTGAAGATACTATGGACCAAGCACCGAAGCAACAAGGATGCAAACAAGAAGAAAAACCCATAATTAACATCAGGGAGAGACAGTTGAGATTCCTGGGATGTGTAATGAGAAAGGAAAGTTTGGAGAATCTCACAGGATGGATAGTGGTAAATAGAAACAAAGGAAAATCAGCACAAGATGACATGTTTGATAGGCTTGAACAAATGAATGACGGAGCAGGATTTGGGAGAGATACCAAGAGGAAAATTATTAAGAGCAACAAGGGACAGGGGCAAGTAGAAGTCCATGCTCACCTATGTCCTGAAGGGACATAGCACATAATGAAGATAGTTTTAAGAGGGATATGCTGGTAAATCAGCACAAGACGACATGTTTGATAGGCTTGAACAAATGAATGACGGAGCAGGGTTTGGGAGAGATACCAAGAGGAAAATTATTAAGAGGGACAGGGGCAAGTAGAAGTCCATGATCACCTATGTCCCGAAAGCACATAATGAAAATAGTTTTAAGTGGGATATGCTGATAGTGTAATAGCTATTGATGTGAAAGAGGATTTGAGTTCAAATTCCATCTTAGTCTGTTACAATCCTTTTTGCACTAATGCTCTTAAGAAAAGCATGAATCTCTCTTCTCCACACCCCCATTATGGGTCAAATAACTGGGTAGACTGGATTCTCTATCTTTTTTTAATATTTAGACAACTAGTCTAAGAAGAAAATTTTGAATTCCAAACCATGAAAAAGGCAATAGAAAACCCTTCCATTTTTTTAAATTTAAAAAAAAAATTTTTTTCTCGAAGAAGTTATAACAATAAAGAGAAATCTGTGGATAACCATAATGGCTCATGTGACAAAAGGACAGTTTTAGTCTTCACTTTTTTTCACTTTATCCATTTCCTCATTTTGCCTGCTTCTGTTTATCAATGTTGTTTAAAGTAACTGCTTTTCTACACTCCACCCACTCATTATCAATCTACAAGCTTATACACACACAAACAACCATTGTCACTTTTCCTAGAGACTGAGGGATGGTGGCAAAAAGATATATTTACTGTTGACCCTGCTATACAAGTGACAAATAAGGTTACACTTTTTTCATATATGAATAAAAAGTTGGAATTACATACATTTTTTTATAACATTAATATCTGTTGAGTATAAGGGCAAATGATCTGAGTCCACTTGATCAGTGTGTGTACAAATGCCCACTCTCCGATGTTCTAACCACAACAGGTGCATCACTGTATATAATGCAAATAATACATCCACAAAGATGTGTCAAAGTTCATATCCTGACACTTTTCCAGAAATTTAAACAAATGATCAAACAGCAGGTTTATGTTTTTAAGTCTTTAGTTGAGCTGAGAAATTCACAGCACTTCTATGTGCCTTGTACTTTCAGGATGTAGGTGACCATGGCTTTCCACGTCTCCCTATACCTGATGGTTCTTAATACACTTTCTCCTGTTGCACCATGCAATTATCATTCTGTCATCTACTTGCTCAGGCCAGTCAAGTATGTTACTCACTGCTTTCCTCTGTCTCTGTTTCTCTCTATCTAGCCTATTAATATCAAGTTCTCCATGCCCTCTTTCCTCATTGCATGTCCCAGGAACATTAGCTGTCTCTTCCTGATGCTCAGTATTAATTTCCTTTTCATTTTCATCCTTTTCAAAATCTCATCATTGCTCGATCCATGATATTTGCAACATCCTTTTGTAGAACCGCATTTCAGTTGCTTCAAGTTGTACAACCAAATTTCAATTGCTTATAAATCCTGCATCCACACACAAACATATATATATTAAGATATAAAATTTGTCACTTAGCTGATTGATGTTAACCTTTCATTAAAAATGACTGACAAAGTACTGCATTTAAATTTTATTTAATTTTTCTTTTGTTCTTATAATTCTCTTTTCTGAACATAAATTACATAGAAATTGCTCGAATGTTCTCTGTCTGAGCACTTTAGCCATTATCAAAGATGATTTTATTTTTACTTTTAACTGAATATATATATTTAAAAAGTCCCTACATTCTGTTAAAAGTAAAAATAAAATCATGTTTGATAATCATTAAAAGAATAGCCAATACAGACATACAGAACATTCAAACAATTTCTACATAATTTATGTCCAGAAAAAAAGAGTATTATAAGAACACAAGGAAAATTAAATAAAAAAAAACTTAATAACAGTAACTTTCAATGAAATTTATATAAAAAAACGTATTGCTGCCAAATACACAATTATATCTGTATAGTGTGTGCATATATATATATATATATATATATATATATATATATATATAGGTATAGTTGTCAGTCCGTAAATAGTGAGGATAAGCCAAGATTTTTTTAATATAAATTATTAATAGTTAAATCCATATAGAGAGCTCGGATGGGTGTTAACCAGAGCGATATGAAGTTTATAAAAGAAAACTCAACACATCATATTAGTTATAAACTCTAGTTCATTTCAATGAGCTTAACTAGCTCATATCATCAGACTCTTTTACAATATTTCCTCCATCTGGCATAAAATTTTTGCCGGAATGAACGTTTTCTTAAAATGAAGAGGGAACATAATAGAAATAATAATAATAAACACAAAATTACAAACAAATAAATAAATGACAATAAATGTAAGGGGAAGGAGGAAGGAAACTATATATATATATATATGGTTAAATAAAATAAAGACAAGAGGAAAACTGTATTTAAATCACCTATGCATTTCGTCCTGTGATGGACTTTATCAAGGAAAAAGATGAAATGAACTTTATTCTAAATTACGTATTTATAAACAAACAGTGTTGGCAACTATCAAAACGCCGCTCATAAATCATTTAAAAAGATTAACAGAATATTTTAGTTTTAGAATTCCTTCGTGTGTAGTGCAAAGTCACGAGATGTTAAAATGAATTCCCTTCATTTTAACATCTCGTGAATATATATGTGTGTGTGTGTGTGTCAAACAACGAAATGTTCACCTCTTACTTGCTATAAGCACATTTTTTTTTTTTTTTTTTGAACAACCATCTGCTAGTCTAACCAGTACCTCATGTACTGGTGTGTATGTGTATGTGTGTGTGTATATATATATATATCTGGTTGAGTGTCCCTGTTATTCATCTGGGGCTTCTTGACAGGATCCAACAAAGAATCTGAAATGTAATTGACCCCAACCTGGTAGCTCAGCTCCAGTCACTTTCACACTGATGTAATGTGGCTTCCCGCTGTCTCTTCTATAAATATTTTCACGACTTCTGCTCCAATCATCTTAGCTCCCTGGTACCCCTCTGCATGAATTTACTTGATTTACTAGACTAGCAACTAGATCGCACCTATTTACAGTAAAACCGAATAAATGTAACTGCAACTTCTACCCTAGCAGCTTCTTCTTTTGCACTTCCCACCTGTGAAATTCCCTTTTGTATACTTGCTTCCCTGACAGTTACAATCTCCAAGAATTTAAATGCAGAGTCAATTGCCATCTCCTATCTGTTTGACATGCAACCTTTCCCTGACAGCCTTTGTATCATGTTTTTCCATTCTGCTCTACTCTTATACAGCTCTCTTCACACCAGTGTTATCATCTTTCTCTTATCCATTCTCTGACACCCCCTGTAACTTGTTCCTCTTTCTCACCACTCTCCTCTTATGTAACCCCCTGCACACCAGTGGTAGTACTGCCTTGCTTGGGGTGAAATGATTATAGAAAAAAATATATTTATAAATGCTCTCCATCTGTATTGAGCACTTTATAAATAGTAAATATTAAACTGGAATATATATCCATTAGTTTAAACTGTGTGTGTGCAAATAGTCAGTAAGTAGTCACCCAAATCTTTAGTGATCACTTATACATACAAAAGTCATACCAGTTCTTCAAACATAGGTTGCAATTGATTGTTAATTTGCTTTGATGCACATGATCAAATTGCAATTATCTTAGTAAAATGGATTTTGGTAGATTAATGTTTTTTTTATAAGAGTTAAGTGTTCATATTCTTTATTTCTGTTCGATGCTTTTTAATAATGAATTTAGAATGTCAGTCCGATTAGTTGTGTCAAAAAGCAACTGAAATTGTGATGAAAGAAATACCAGTCAAAAGCTATTTACAAATGTCAAGTTTGAAACTCTGCTTACATTACATAATAATATTACAAATTGTAAAAGTGGACAAAATTAGTCGTACACAGTTATTAAAGATATAAACAGTTTAAAACATGATATTTGTAAATTAAAAAAAGTACAAATAACTCTTTAAGAAGTCAGGAAATGATTTGACACTATATTTATATTATGAACAGGGTCTTCTAAAATGATAAAATGGGGTAAAAACCTGTTAGGGTCCCAGTTATGGTTAAATAGTTAACCCCATAAACTGGGGTCAGATTACTATGAAAGTATAAAAATAGATTTTTATAGTAAAAATAGCAGTAATACATCTTTGAAAAAAAAATATTACCAGCAATTCATTTGACTCTTGACAGGTCTTTACAAAAATATGCCAGTGAAACCTAATCTACAAATTGATTTCTTACAAATACATATTCTATTCATACAAATCTATTCTAAAAATCTTGTTGGCATTGAGGTTGATATGTCATAAAACAAAATAAACCAATATAATGATAATTCAATATTTTTTTATTATGACATGGTTAAAGGAATATCTAATGAATGCTAATCTATAAAAAATTGTTTTAAAATAAATTTTTCATTTTTTATTTTATAAGCAAACTAATTTTAAGTCGTGCTAAACTCAACATATCTAAATGGCAGGGGGAATTCTAATAAACTATTTCTGTATGTCAGTAAATGTTATTTATAATAACCTGGTGTTTAAAAACTGTACTGATTTACTAATGGAAAATTAATTATATATATATATATATATATATATATATATATATAATTACTGTCATGAAATGATGCATGTACATCAGGAGAGATGTTGGTAGTTTTAGAATATTTTATTTCTTGGTTGAATTTTCACTATGTTGCTTTTCTATTCATTCTTTGGTTGTGAAGTTAAGAAACCGAATTTGAAGTTTCCATCAACTAGAAATTATTTAGTACCAATAACTTCAGTTCACCAGTAAATGACCTGTCAGATTTAATCTCATTCTCTGACCTTAGACTCTTTCTGGCAGACAACATGAATACTTACTGAAAAGCATTAATTTGCCACAATGCATCAATGATATTTAGGATGGTTTTGTGCTGATGGCAACTTCAAAATCAATGTTTATGATCCTATAATGAGGAATCAATAGAAATAGACTAGCCAACTGAGCTATAATGGTCAAGTCTAGCACTTTTGATTCTCTAAGGAATGTTTACAAGCTACATTGCTTTATCTTGTTTGCAGAGTTGTAATATGCAATAAGGGGCATGTCTTGTAGGCTGTATATGTTTGAAGGACCCTCTAAATCATTTAAGTAGCCTTGAAATTAATGAGAACTTATCTCTTTAATTGAAATGTGCATTTCAGATTTTAATGTCACTCTTTATTCATTCTGGGTCAATGAAGATGTGGGTTCCACAAATACATCAGAAATTGTAGATTATATCAGTTTATATACTAAGAGTTACCACTTTTTTTTTTTTTAGAGAGCCTATTGACAATTCACACTATCAAATGAATTCATTCCGTAGTATTACAGTCTCATGAATGCAATTTAATCTTTAATATTGTTGTCCCTCTACTTTTATTTTTATAATAAACTGAATTGTCTCAATAAAAACAGGCATAAGACAAGAAGATGGCTTTTCATAAAACCTATTCAATCTTTTCAGTGAAGCAATTCTGAGAGAATCAGAAGTTCTACCAGGATTCATTATTAATGGCAACACTCTTAACAACATTAGATATGCAGATGATACACTGTTAATAGCAGATGCAGAAAGGAATCTACAGGAACTCCTACAGAAGGTTCAAAAGAAAAGTGAGAAGAAATGACTAAATATTGTATGAATAGATAATGTATGCTTGTCAGCCGAAGAAACAGCCTCTCATGCAAATTATATATTGGAGATAACAAAATTAAAGAAGTGTCAAAATTTGAATATCTAGAAATGGTTTTAACAGAGGATGGAAAATGTGACACCAAAATCCAAAGGTGAATTATAATAATGAAAGATGCTTGCCAGAAGTTAAATATTAAGAAACAAATTTTTTTATTAGAAACAAAGAAAAGAGTACTAAACTGTTATGTAATATCGGTTCTCTCATATGGCAGTGAATACTGGACCATCTTATCACAGACTTGAGGCAAAAGAAATGAGGTTCTACAGAAAGATGATGAGAATACTATAGACTGAACATGTGAGCAACAGCAAAGTTTTAGAAAAAATGGAAACAAACTTGTACATAATATCAGGAAGAGATAGTTTAAATTTCTAGGCCGCATAATGAGGATAAAAGGGCTTTATAAATTCAAAACTTACCAAACATTAAAGACAAGGACAGAGGAAAGCAAAACATAACCTACCCAAAAAGCTTATGTAAACAGATGGAACAACAGGCACACTTCATGAGGAAAGAGAGATTGGTGAATTTGACACTCACAGGATATATTGAAGGTAAGAGAGACAGAGAAAAGCAGCACATAACCTACCTAAGGAGCAGGTATAAATGGTTGACAGAACAGAAGTTAAGAGATTTAGTAAAAAGACAAACTTTACTATGAGCCAAAAAGGACAAGAAGTTGTGGAGAGCCATGATCACCCACATCCTGAAGGGACACCTGTATCTTCATGTATGGTTCACAGGTTGTGTTCTATGCAAAACTTGACAAGCATCACAAGTGAAATTGGATTCTTTCATGGTAGATATACAGGAATACAGCCAATTTGCTACCTTTTATGTTCACTATATCTATCAGTAGTGACAGTTTATTTCAACAAAGCTATAAATCCCATCCCTCAAGCACAAACACAAGTATACTCAGCTGATTTCCGGGCTCTTCCTTGATCTATGCACTTGTTAGAATTAAGCTCAATTGAACAGGTATGGGTTATATTGTTTCCTTGCAGCCACATCCAACAAAGACTTCTCAGTTGTGGACAGCCCTGGAATGTACCTGAATAAATATACTATCAATGATTCTAAGATTTATAGATCCAATGCCTTGTCACGTAGCTGTTATTATTTAGTGAAAAGAGAAGCTACATGTTATTTGGTAACTTACTTGGTATGATGTAACAGGAGTAAACTAGTCTAGATGGTCATTACTATTATTGATTAATCTGAGTAAAAACTTCAACTCTCACTGGGTCCCATCACTAAGCTTAGCTTAATAGATTAGTTATTTCTCATTTTTTTTTACTTTTCAGTCGACCATATTTTCTTACGTATAATGCAATCCCAGGTTTCTGAAGTTAAAAACAGGGAATAAATTACAGCCTTAAATAAAATGCAACAGCCATCACTATGTGAATTTTTTTCTTTGAAAAGTTGTACAATATTATCCATTAAAATCTCAATGTTATACATATATTTCACTAAAATATTTAATTTTCGTAATATTAAAGAATAGAAACGAATTGGATATTTAGCCATTGTTTGTTTCTTCTAATTTCCACTTCAAAACTTATTTTTTAATTTTGGAGGAAAGGTGCTAACTAGGCATACTTGGTAAATCTACCATCTGCCCGTGCACTGAATATTGCTGCCCTATCTGGCGGGTGCTCCTGCTATCCACTTAGGTGTCCTCGACCAAATCCAACGAAGAATCTGTAATGTGATCAATCCCGACTTGGCAGCTAGGATACAGTCACTTTCTCACCAACACAGTGTGGCTTCTCTGTGTCTCTTCTACAAACACTTTCACGGCTTCTGCTCCGACGAACTTAGCTCACTGGTACCTCCTGTATATGAATTTCCTCGAGCCACAAGATTAGCAACTAGGTCCCACCCTTTTACTGTGAAACCAATAAATTGTAAACGCAAATTCTACTCCAGCAGCTTCTTTTCTCGCACTTCCTGCCTGTGGAATTCCCTTCCGCATACTTGCTTTCCAGACAGCTATAATCTCCAAGAATTTAAATGTAAAGTCAATAGTCATCTCCTGTCTCACTAACTTGCATCCTCTCTCTCATGCTTTTTCTTCGTCCAACCCACTCTCATCAGTATTTTCTTCCTTCTCCTACTCTCTTCCTGACACCCCCTGCAACCTCTCACTCCTTCTCATAACATTCCTTCTATGTAACCCCCTGTACAACAGTAGCAGTAAAATGCCTTGCTTGGGGCAACATGATTATATGAAAAAAAAAAAAACATTTTAAGGTGTTAATTATTCTGTCATAGTTTTCTGTTTGATATTACTTTATTATATTTTGATATATTAATAAACAATGAAAATAAATACTCCCATTCATTAAGAAGGAAGAGAAAAAACATAAAATTTGTTTATATTTTAATTTTTTTTTTATCTTGTAAGCAAAACTGAGTGTATTTGCAATATTGCTGTTTCAAATAAGAGATTTTTAAAGCTGAGTAAAACATGCATTGTGGTGCAATGGATATTGACTCGGAAGAAACTGGGAAGCCAAGTTTGTATTCCAGTTGAATTCATTGCATTCATTTATGCGTAAATAGCCTTGGGAAAGGTATTAATCTGTTGCTTCTCCCTCCAGCTATGAGTTAAATAGCAGGACAGATTGGAATCTATAGCTTTGGTAGGCAACTAGTCTACTGCAGAAAGTAATGGCAACCTAATGTGGGAAAAATCTTCTGTCCAGTCAGTCATGTCTCTTTTGAGACATGATCACCTAAGCATGTATCACATATGGCATTTAACTGACTGACTGAAAAATTTCTGAAAATATGTATTTGTGTATAATATGATCATCCACTTTTGACTTTCATTTTTGTTCAAAAAAATTTCTCATATTAGCCACAAAAAAATACAGTGTTTAATGGTTTAATAGACACAAAAGGTTTTTGATAGGTTAGGTTCATTACTTCATTTAGTAGATGTCATTTCTAATTGTGTAATAAAGCACTGTAACTTGTCTATTATCTTTGTATTTTTGAGATTTTCAAAACATTCTCAAAATGTATACTTGTCTGAAAGTCAATGAAACTATACAAGAAGTTTCTCAATAGGCTGTAACTGATATATAGTTAGTTGAAATTCTTGAAAACCAATGAGCTAAATTATTATTTATAGAATTAGATACCTTTATGTCTGATGTATAAATCTAGCATATAAGATAAAATTCTTTACATATAATAACATATAAGACAAAATTCTTTATATATAAATTTATACATATGCATGTATAAATATATACAAGACACATATACATATTTATAAATTTATGTAGGTTGAATCTCAAAATTCGTTACATATAAATCTAACATATAAGACAAAATTCTTTACATATAATAGCATATAAAGAAATATATAACAAAATTCTTTCTTTTTTATGTACCTTTTGATCTGTAAAGGTAAAGACTCTAAAATTAGCCATGTTTTATTGAATTTTCACATAAGATTACACAATTGAAATAAGATCAAAGGTGTAAGTAACCAAAATGTTTTTCAGTAAAAATCTGAAATTCATATTTAATGTCTTTCTTCTTCTTTTATTCTGTATTTTATATCTTTATATTTCTATGGATTTGTATGCTAAAAAATATTTTTCTTTTTTACTTGAAAAAAGATTCAGCATTTTTAAAATGTTAAATCAGTTGCATTTCTATTCTATGAAAAAATTATATTATAAGTTTATTTTCATTGTTTTGTATTTGCTAATATTTTTTAACCATCTTTGTGACTCTGAAAAAGTAAGTTATTTACTGAAAAATGTGTACACACACACACACACACACACACACACACACACACAGAGTATACTTCAAAATTTTTCACACAACCAAGTTCTTGTTTTGTAGTCGGTCTCTCTCTCTTTATTTATATATATATATATATATATATACATACACACACACACACACAGAGGGAAGTCCAACAGGTGGACAATATATGATAACATTTATTTTGAGATACAATAATACTTACTAATACAATTATTACATTGACAATTAAATTTTATTATATACAATAATAACTATACCATAGTTATAATGAACACCATTGTAATAATATAACATATACACAACTTATTCCACCTACTATCCATCTACTTTTGAACCAACTTCTCTCTTTCACTATATATATATATATTTTTGTTTTTCTTTAATCCGAAGTGGAAGAGTAGGAAGGTAAATTCCAAGAACAAAAAAACGACTTCCGGACCTATATCGGTATGTCCGCCGGTCCTTTCAAACAAAGACTGTATAACCACAGGTACTCCTTTTCAAACCCCGGTCAGAGGTACCAAACAGCCCTTTCGCGGGCATTCTGGAAAATTAAAGAAGGGCTGGATCCTGAAATTAACTGGAAACTGATAGGTTCAGCCTGTATTCTGAGGAATTTTCGTGATAGGTGCTGTCTATGTTTACTGGAAAAAATTTCAATATTAAAATACCCCCACCAACACTGGCTACCGAATCTTAGGAGGGAATTCATCAGTAAGTGCCGCCACAAGGCAAATTATTCAAACACTTAAATTTAGAATTTAAATCCTCGTTGACTAGATGTTAGAATATAAATTAAAAGGATTCAATTTAAGTTTTAATCTTAATTTTACCCTAACGTTAAACTTAAAAAGTATTTTAACCCCCCTACCTTCCTATCCCAAGCTCCTTTAATTGCCTATCTTTAGAAAATATGGATTCTTTTACTAAACCCCTTTTTCCTTGGTTAACACACACACACACACACACACACACACACACACACATATATATATATATATATATATATATATTTTCTCTAATATTTTTTCTCTAATAATTTTTAAACTGATAACTTCCTGTAATTGGCATTTAACTCGCTTCTACCTAAAAGGTTTAATCAAATAAACTTTAAAAAATTTAAAAAATCTTATATTGAAACCCATTCCTTCTCACCTAAATACACCTCTTCAAACAGCCCAAAATCTTAACTTTAAAAAGTAATTTAACTCATTTAGTTGTCTATCTTTATAAAATATGAACTCCTATTCCACCCCTTCCTAAATATACCATTTCAACACCCTGTAACCCCTAGACTACCAGCTCTGTCCTTTTCTACTTTGTGACTGTTGTTAACCAAAAACCCCTTCACACTCTAACTCAGGGCCTTCACCATTTGGAAAAACAATGTCATAGAGTCTCTATTAGAGATCCTATGTCGAAATGTACATCTGACACCTTTGAATTTTGAAAATTTTCTCTAATTTATTTATTTATATATATATATATATATATAATGAGCAGAAATTTCTAGGCTGTATTATCTTAACCCACCTTTAAAATGAATCTTATAAATTGTCCATGGTTATGTCTCTACTTCAACACATGGTGAATACAATTTGTAAGGGTCAGAAATGTTTGAATATTTCATGGAATATGAAATGGAAATGAATACTGTGATTATGTTCTTAAAGTAGCAACTTCTAACCAACTGCAGCTATGTACTTATGTTTTTAAATAAAATAAAACATATTTGACATCAGAAGTCTTAACTTTTGCAAAGTCTTTTTTTTTTATTATTTTAATGTGAAAACTGATAAATATAATTAACTGTAAGTTTTTTGACAATGAATATGAAGAGGATGTTGAAAGGTTTTCAGTCTGATCAAGAAGCCCATCTAAAACAAAAACTGTTTGGTTATTTAGTTTGATTTTGAAAAGTAGGTCAAACTAAGAACTTTTTGCACCCCTCATCCAACCCATCTGAAGTTATCATACAAATCATATAAACCTCAACAACTCCAAATTGCTTTGAACAATTTTTGTAAAATTTTAAGCAATTAATTTATATATCAAAACAAAACTTCTGTTAAAGTTTTAGTTAGTTTCATCTTGTTTTATTAAAGTTATTGTATTTAATACAAAAATATATAAAAACTTTAATAACTCCAAATGGACAGTATATAAAAGAATATTTTGTAAGCAGCAAACATTAGGAATAAGTTTAAGTTTATTATCTTTTTTAACAAGTTTTTCTTTTCATTTTTCTCTAATATAATAATAATAATAATAATAATAATAATAATGGCCACCCATATTGGAGGATACCCATCAACTAGGGAGGCTAGCTAATCCCCATTGAGGTACTTGCTCAGGTACACTTGTGTTTGTTCAAAACCCACAGAGCCCACCTGTGGTTTATCCAGTCTCAATAACAATCTGAACAAGGCCAGGATGCTCAAACCCTCTGTCAGGATTGATGACTTGTGACTACGAACTAACACAACCATCGACAGTTCCTCAAAGACAGCTATCTACCCAAATTCACTCATAAGGTTTTAGTCAAACCATGGTAGGATTTTCAGGCACTTTCCAAAAGGTGCCGCATGCTGTGATCACCTCCCCCAGACCAATAACATCAAGAAGTCACCTTCATGACAAATCAGCCATTGAGATTCGAACCTGGGCTTCTAACCGTTTGGCTATGCATCCATATATATAAAAAGAAAATATTTAAATTCAAAGCCTATTATTTAAAATATATAATACATAAATTAATCTTAAACTAAAATAATATAAATAATAATTACATTATAAAATAATTCAACAGTAATTAAATTTATTCACTTTCATTTATTAGACATTAAAGTATCTCACTTAGCATCCTCCATAGTTTACCTTGACTTTCAGTTTGCCTGTTGTATATTTATGAACATTTTTAAATTTAAAAAAGAAAATCTGAAAAACTAATATTTTTGCTTCTGTTTATGAATACTTGTTGCAAAATAAAACCCTTACATTTGATATATATATATATATATATATAAGAATAGGGGACAAGAGTTCAAATCTTATAAGAAGCTTTATTTTTTTTCTTATCATCCATAATAATGATAATGGTTGTAGAATAGAAAATAAGATGATCACTTTCATAAAAAAAAAGCTTAGAAATAAAATAGAAAACTTAACCCCAAAAATTAGTAATAATAAATTTAGAAAATTTGAGAATATTTACTCTTAGTAATTTAGAATTTTTTTAAGACTATTTTTTAAAGTGTTCTTTTCCAGTACTATGTTGGAAAGAAAACATTTTTCTAATAAAAATTCATCTGTTTTTGATATTTTTGCTATGATTCTAAAATCAGTGTTATTGTTGTTAAATTGTTTTTAAGGTAATAAGGTATATTTTTTAAAATTTTGTACTATTTTCATACATTAACAGCCAACTTTAGGCAGTGTATTTAATTTGCTGACCAATTGTCTATGTGTATTCAAATTTACATATAGTGAGATGTAATCAGTAAATTTTCAATAACTGTATAGATTTGAAACTTTTGACAAAACAGGTGTAAATATTTCTACTTAGCTGAAATCGGAGTAGTGTGTACAATGTTTATGTCACACAATGCTGTATGCCTGATCAAGGTCAAATTCCTACAGTAGTCTATTATACTTCAGCATAAATAAGTTCAAAAAAGACTTGAGCCTGTATCATTACTGAAGTAGGTTAGGAAAAGCTGAGTAAGGGTAGAGGTACTTTTATTGAGAATGACATTCAACTGGCTTCATGCTTCAACTTGAAATTTAATGTCACCTGAGGTTGATTCAGTTTTATTTTCTTTAATGGTCTCACTCTGAAGGTAAAATATTATTATTAAGAATTAGTTCTTTCATTTCAATTAATTTTGTTCATTTCAGCAACTAATTACAGTTGAAAACTTAGTACTTATGAATAAAATTATAAATAAATTAGTTGAAATGAGTAATATTGCTTACATTTTATCTTTAGGTTTTGTGATAAGAGAACTGAGAATCATTTTTTTTACTGCTTTAGTCTAGGTTTTAGGAAAAAATACTTTTTAAAGCAAATTTTGAAATTTTATTTTAATATTGTAGTAATTGTGAAACTACTATATATATATATATATATATATATATATATATATATATATATTAAGTACCTCCACTAAATCGCTGAATAAACACCATGGTATGAAGAAAAAGGTCTCAAACTTTTTTCATCAAAATGTTTGTTATTTTTAAGAGGAAAGAGCAAAGTATTTTTTAATTATTTTTCAAAATTTTTTATCTTATCTCACATCTGTCAACACATTTCAATTATAGTGGAAAGGTTAGAAAGGTTAACTCTGTGTTTAAAAATAGTTTTATTCTAAATTTCATGCTATAAATAATACTTGTTGTCACAGATGTATATTTTATTTTTGCAAGATGTTTAAAACTAAGAATTAACTTTTATTTACAAATGTGTCGATTGCTTAAAAATGGCAGAAAAATTGAAAATTTAAAAAGATTTCTCAAAATGTTATATTTCAATCAATATAATTTCTGTTTGAAATACACCAGAATATTTTGGAAATAGTAAATTTAATCATTTAGCTTTCAATTAGAACTAAAATAAAAATTTCAAGAAAACTTATTTTAAAACATTCAATTTAGAAGTTAGTTATCAAAAATGAGTGGAGGTACCTTATATATATATATATATGTGTGTGTGTGTGAGGTTAAATAAATTGCAAACATTGTGTCTGCTAATTTTTAATAAAATCCATTCACACTCATGGATAATCTTTCGTGTATTAAAATTGAAAGATGTATGAAATGAGCTGTAACTTTGATACATGATTTTATTATTCATTTTTCAATATTCCCAAGTACTTTCAATCTCCTTCTGAGATCATCATCATGTGTGTGAGATATGGTCACAAAAAATAACCGCAAAACTGTGTTGCTAAAAATTACTGTAAATTTTCTTCTTGCTTCAAATATAATTGTTGACAAATTGCTTATGGAATTTTTTTTGTGTTATAATGTCATGGACATGCATGTGTTAAAGCATGAAAAAACTGTTCTTTTTATAAACATTTTAGAACATTATTACAGTATTCGTAGCTGATTCTATTAACTGATGGCTTAAGTTTTTAAATGAATATTGTGTCGATGATTTGTAGTTTTCTTTTGTTGTTTTCTTGGTGTAGGATAGTTGTGTTGTCAATTTATTATTTTTTTATATTGTGAATGTACACAGGAATGTTGTTGTAGATGTCTAGAAATGGACGAATGGTCAGATATGTGTAATGTAAGACGCCTGTAGTTGTTGTAAATCCAACATATTTGTTTTTTTGTTGGAGATACATTCTCTCAAAGGGATATTTGAAATGATATATAATGTTGGTTTTGCGTAATACATCAGTTGGTGAGGAGGCATTATTACGGATAATTAAATTAGTAGTATTGTATTTTTTATAATATATTATTTTAATTTTTTAAGATCAGCAGGAGATATATTAGTACGAATGAGATCTTTTATGACATTTTCATCCTTTTATGATTTTTAGCAACACAGTTTCATGGTTATTTTTTTCTTTTTTCTTTTGGAACCAACATGATCGGATATGGGGGTATCGATTCCGATATGGGGGGGGGGGGGCGAAAAAAATAATTAGCCCATGACCTGACCAGAAGCCTAAAGAATATTTGTGTGAAGTTTGGTGAGAATCAGATAAAAATTGTGGATTTGTATAAAGGACATACTGATACACACACACACACACACACACATGCACATCTTGCCTTTTATATATATATATATATAGAGAGAGAGATTTTAACTGTTTCCTATCAACAGCTGCTTTGATTGGCTAACTGCTGAAATGGGTGGAGATATAGGTAAAGAAAGAAAAATTATAGAAAAAACAAACCATCAGTTAAAGATAGGAAAATATATTTCCTCTCTTAGGATGGAGACTTTCATACGGATGTCATGTATGGTGCCAAAACCATTCAGAAATATGCAAACTGTCAGTTGTATTCAACTGCTTTGTGAGGTCTATGCTTAAAAATGGTTTTGAGCAAGTGAATAATATAGTTCTTGCCAAAAAATCTTGTGGACTAGTACTACAGAATCACAAAGAACTGTACAAAATAACAAACTACATCACTTGAGGACTTTCAACAACAGCAACAGATAAAATGGGTATCACACTTGAAGAGAAAATAATGATATAATTAAGATGTCAACATTCCACAGTACTTCAAATAAAAGCTTAGGAAGGAAGCCTCCCCCCCCTCCGTGAATACTGGAAAAAGTGATATGTTACTTGACATGAGAAACCTATTTTCTTGAAAAATTGTTTTAAGAGAAAGATTTTTATAAATTTCAATTGACAATAGTACTAGCTGATTGGTCAATGCATGCTGAATGTTTCTTTATAAGGAAATGGTTCATATTACAATTACCATTTAGTATGACTGACAAAATTCACACTAATACAGGGAATAGTCATATGAATGTACTAATAAATAAAAGTGCAAAACATGAAACTGGCAAGTACATTTTAAATTATAACGTGGGAGGGGGAGGTTTTCTTTTCACTAATGCCTCAGGGGAAAACTATCCCTTTTGCCCCCAGCTATAGGTAGAAGCACAGTGGACTGAACTCTTTAGCATTGGCTGAAAATCAGTCAAGAACAACAATGAATTCAAAACCAGAATTTATATTCATTCCTCTCTCCAGATGTCAGTAATAAAATAAAGTAGAGAGATCTTGTAATTCCACCCTGTAAAGCCTACTTGCGAAAATAGGATCAATGCAAACCATTCAAAGATTATGTACACACACATACACATACACACATACTGTATTATCTCTTAAACTCTTAGTATCGTTATCTTCCAAACATGCCTAAATATTTATATAGATTATATATGGGGGTGCTGAAAATTGTTAGTGTAACCCACTTCCCAAAATTCATATTTATACATTTATGTATCTAAATAGATTTTCATTCATAATATAAGTGGCTTAAACTAATGAATATATATTCCACAGTGTAATATTGACTTTTTGTAAAAAGTGTTCAATACAGAAGTAGAGCATTTCTAGATATATAGGTACTATTATTGTTATAATAACAGTATACTGCAACTCAAAAGCTATTGAATTTTAGTGTTTAATACACCATCATCAGGCAGTGAAATGTGGTTCATTTACCAAATCATATGTATCTATTGATAAGGAAATTTAAAATAAAAAATACCACCATATCAGAAGATTGTAGTTGGGTGGGAAGTTATTATATTTTAAAAGAATGAATGTTGGGGCAAAGTGTAGCAATGTTTACCTGACAGGAAGTGCCATTTGTTTAAATAAGATTGTGACAAAACTGTACCTAATGTATCATTTTTAGATGGGACAAGAATTAAAAATAAAAAATTTAGAACAATATGAACAATAAAATATTAGTCTTAAAAGGGTATGGTGGTATTTTTTTTATTTTGAAGTTTATTTCTATATTTTCAGTTTTCTTTATATATATATATATATATATATATATGACCTGGTAAGTGAACCACACTTCACTGCCTGATGATGGTGTATTGAACACCAAAACTTAATAAATTTTTATTTATACAGAAATTTATATTAATATATTTATTTAGAATATCCATATTCAACTCATATTTATATAGATTAATTGTTTGAGTTATTTTTACAATATTTATATAGATTATAGGTGGAGGGCTGAAAAATTCTTAGTGTAGCCCATTTCCCAAAATCTGATAATGCATAATTTTTTTTTCTAAATGTAGTTTCTTGGGCAAGCCAAGAACTTTTGAGCACCACCCCCCCCACCTTGCATAACTGTTTATTTCTTATAGTCAATATATGATTACATTTTCAACCTATGAAGCATGTATGAATGAAATAACTCTTATACTTTGCATTGATTCGATCTCAACTACTGCTGACCCCTTTTATTTATTTTTATTTTTTTGGCTGTCATTTTTACCAGCATATATGCACCAAACAAAAATGGCAGATATATTGCTTTTGAAAATGACCTGTCTGCTCACCTAAAAAGAAGAAAAATAAATCTCTGCCTTTATGATTCGTAAGTTTTGTGTTCTATCAAATATTGCCAGCATGCTCTGTAAATGTGTTGAGGCTGCTACTTGATTCAAATCTATGTACGCACATACTGTTTCAGTTATATGCATTCACTCAAGCACAAATTGGGTTTACATATGTACACACAACCATGTGTGCACAGCTTCTTACCCATCTGTAAGCTCAAGCAACAGGAACTTTGGCCCGGTGCTTTTTTTTGATTGGTCATTTAATCAACTAATGACTATCAGATGTTTTTGTTTGTCCATTTTGTGGGTTGAAATGTACTTATCTCCACACACACACACACACACACACACACACACACACACACAAGATATAAATTTAAGCACCAGGTATTCTTCCAAACAAGTTTGACTAAAAGGAACTGACAGGGGCTGTCTGTCTGTTTAATTTTTTATTGTATTTTTCTAATTTTCAAATATGGTGCTGAGTATTGTGCTTGAAGTTGTGTATAAACTGTCCAGAGTTCATTTTGTGTTATTGTCTTGTTCAAATGCTTTTAAGCATAGTACTCAACATCTTATTTGAAAGTTGGAAAAATACAATGATAAATTAACACACACACTGTCAATTCTTTTTAAGCAAATTTGTTTGGAGATATATAGCATTTTTGCTCTACATATTCAATTTTGACTTTTGTATTGAGCACTTTTTTGTTCATATCTTAGGAGTGGCTGTATTCTGCCTTCCTTTTGTATTGATATTTATATATAATATGTATGATATATGAATGAAGACAAAAGGAAAGCTTATCTTAGCTGATACGTTTTGTCCTATGATGGACTTTTTACAGCTATATTTATTTATAACTGAATTTTCACACACACACACACACACATACTCATATACATACACACACACACACACACACACACACACACACATTGTTAAACCAATGGGTAAGTGTCCTAATGACGAAAAAGCTTCTTTTTTTTTCTTTTTTTTTTTTTTTCAAGAAATATTGATTTTGTAAAATATTCTCCTTCCTTGTCAATACACTTAACACTTATTTATTAATTATATATGGCAAGCATTTAAAATGGAATATGTGAAAGCCAGTTGGATGCTGCATGTTATATGTAACATATATGCTGATTTTCTAAGCACAGCTTAGATGTGGCACAAGGCTGAAAGTATAGGACACCCAGTGAGGATTGAACTCACGACTCAATTGTAAGGATTCTAGTGAGATAATCTTGCTAACCATTACACCACCTCAAGGTGCCCAATATGTAACATATGTTATATAACATATTGTTTAATGTTATAAATAATATATTGAATGTTATATGCATATAACATGAGAAATGTTATGAAAAGTAAATTATTTCATAAAGGAATGAAACTTATCATAAAAGGTTTTTTGTTCATCATTTCTTCTATTCATATTGTCCTTGCAGATATATTTATTTACTAGCAGTATAGCCTGATGTTGCTCGGGTGTAATGAAAGCTTTTATATATATATATTATTGATTTTCTGCACTATTGTAAGAACTGCAACCTTGAAACTTCTGAATATCATTTCTTATGTCTTTGTTTATGAGTGTAACACATTTGATTAAAATCGGACCACTCCTTCTATAACCCGATTTTTTTTCGATTTTCGATATTTATCGGGAGTACCCCGACACAAAACCTAGCTAAGAACACTTGCAGGCACTTCTAGTACAACTGCGTAAATTTTCAAGAAAATCAGTTCAGCCATTTCGGAGTCTATAGGTAACGGACACACACACACACACACACACACACAGACACGCACACACACACACACACACACACACAAAGTTCCATTTATAAATAAGTTTAGATTAGATTAGATTTAGATACCTAAATCTTTACAAGTGTGTGTCTGTTCATCTATAAAAACATGGTATCCACTAAAAATAACGTTTGAAGTAATATAAATGTCAGGTTAAAAAAACCTGCCTTGTTTATGTTTTGGATATGACATTGGGTTACAAATGAGCTTTTGAAAAATCTAGACAGTGGGATGTGGGTTCCCTAAAAAAGTAAATAGAACCTTGCTAGGATGTAATGCTCTCTGTGGCTAAGTGGTTTAAAGCATGCCAAACCATACACAGGTTCAAACCTAGCCAGAGATCACATTTTCTTTTAATTTTTTTCTTGAGTGTCCAGGGAAGTAGACATAATACATGCTTTTTAAAAAGTAGGACACCTATTCAATCACTGATATCCACTAAAAATAACATTTAAAGTAATATATAAGCAAACTCTGAGATCAACACAGAGCAGTGACAGTTTGTTTCATACTAGAATGTAATCTTCAAGCCTGAAGATTGTGTTCCAACATGATACAAGACAGTCACTGCTTGATTTTGACCTCAGTATCCACTCTTATACATACACTAGCTATATTTTTTAATAGATAGGTTTGCCTATTGTCTGGTTCATACTCCTTCCTGGTCTTTTGAACAACATTAGAAGTTTGTACATTGTTTCCTGTTCCTTCCAAAGTCTTCTCTTTCCTTCCCAGTAGCCCCTTGTGTCTTAGTGGCTTTATCACCTTGTTTGGGGTGAATTGATTTAAAGAAAAAAATTGATATTGAGCACTTTTACCCATAAATATCAGTCAGTCAGTTCAGTGCCATACATGATACACGCTTAGGCAATCATGTCTCAAAAGAGACATGACTGACTGGGCAAAAGATTATCCAGCAATAGGTTGCCATTACTTTCTGTGGTAGACTGGTTGCCAGCCAAGGCTATAGAACCCAATCTGTCCTGTTGTTTAACCCATAACTGAGGAGAAGAGATTAATTAATACCTTTCCCAAGGGTATTTGCACAGAAGTGAATGCATGGAATTCAACTGGAATTTGAACTTAGTTCCTCAATTTCTCGTTTGGAGCCGATAACCACTGCACTACAATGTGCATGTCACCCATAAATATAGAATACCATAAATCTATAATTTTATCATTATATAAAATATATATCTTCTGATTTTGCTTCTTTGAAATTATTTTCCTAAATATACATCTGTAGGCATATGCTTTAAGTTTAAATAAGGTTTGAGAATAAATTAGAATAAATAATTTCTTAATAATACAAAGTTTACATATAGCATGAAGAAGTGGAGATATATTAAAAGTTATTGTTGAAAAGAAAAAAAGGATGTGTAAATCCTCTTAAGCAGTCAGCTTTTCTATCAACCCTTATCAAAGCGGATTTGTGATCTGTTCAAAATATTAAACAGAACTAACAATAAAAATGAAGTAAAATATGTATGTTATAGAGTAATGGATATCAACTAGGAATAAGAAATTGAAGACCCAAATTCAAATTCAGATGAGTTACATTCACTTACATGAGATAGGTATGAATCTGTCCCTCTCCTCAACTATGGATTAAATAGCAAGGCAGACTGGTTCTATAGCCTAGTCTGGCAACTAGTCTACCTCAGAAAGAAATAGCAACCTACTGCAGGAAAATCTTT
This sequence comes from Ascarosepion bandense, assembly GCA_037127315.1. Taxonomy (NCBI): domain Eukaryota; kingdom Metazoa; phylum Mollusca; class Cephalopoda; order Sepiida; family Sepiidae; genus Ascarosepion; species Ascarosepion bandense. The sequence goes on from JBBBDQ010000511.1 coordinate 6,228,623, forward strand.
TGCCTAGTCAGTCATGAGTCAAGACATGATTGCCCAAGCATGTATCATATTACACTTAACTAACTGAAAACATACTAAAAGTAGTCATTCTTTGTCATCTCACAATAAACAAAAACAAAATAAGAACATGGGACAAATAGCAGATCATCTTAAGTTAGATGTAACTTTTATAAATCATTGATTTTTCTTAAACTTTTAGCTCCATAATCATTTTTGATTTGCCTATATTCAAAATGTTACTGATATCTAGACTATTTGATTCTCTTAGTTTTCACACTACATCAAGCATAGTAGGTTATATGTTACCATATTTAGTATCTGTTTCTGTGCATATAAGAATATTTCTTGGTTTGCAAGTAAAAATAGGCAAGCTCTTTAATATGTTCAGACATATTCTGTTTTTGTGTTGATAATATTAAAAGCTTAATTTTTAAATAATTATTTTTTATTAAATTTACATGTAAATTTAAAATATTTTTATCAAAAATAGACACCCTTTATTTTCACCTGACCAAGTTTGAAGTGTGTTGAAAGTTACTTTGCATTAGAATAATTATTAATTAATTTGCTTCCTCTTCAATTTTGCAATTGTCGCCATTCTATGTTTTTAATTTTGTGCATATGCATTGTTGGTTTTTGATTTTGTCAACTGCACAGTATAGTAAGGTCAGTTGGGCACTGTCTGAGAGAAAAAGAGCCCCAAGGAGCAATTCATGCCACTAGAAATTTGGAAACAACATATTGTACTGCTTGGCATTCGCACTGGAAGCTCTAATAAAAACGTTTTAGAATACTTGAGTGTAAATCTGAGGAAAGTGCAAGAGGTTCAGAAAGAGTTGGTTGAATCTAATGGTGATTATGAAGGTACTCCTATGTCTGGCAACAGGACTCTGCACCATGTCACACAGGCAGGAGAACTCAGTGATGGCTGTCAGTTTCTGTGACTACATTGTCCTTTACATCTGGCCATCTAACTCCCCAAACTTCAATCCCCTTATTATTGTGTGTAAGGAATAGTTGAGTGAGAGAGCAACAAAATTCTTTGTAACACCAAAGATGAACTGAAGGCAAGGATATGGCAGTAGTCACCAACTTAAGCAAGAAGATTGTCTAGAAGATTTGCAGGAGATTCTGAAGGCCATGATTGAAGCCAATGGCAATTTTATTGAATAAATTTACTCTTTAGTAAATCTCCTTCAAAATGTAAATTTTTCTATAAAAGTCTATTTTTATGCATATATAGAAGAGGCTCATCCCTTGTTTCCTGTTTAAGATGCGGTTTCCGGCTTTCTCTTTTTCATTCTTTTTACCCTTACATAGCCCCCTGCGCATCAGTGGCGTTATCGCCTTGCTTGGGGTGATATGATTAAAAAAAAAAATAAATAAAAGTGTATTTTGACTCCAGTTTGGGAGGTTAACATTTTGCCCATAGCTGAAACCCTAACAGGTGCTACCACTCCGGGTCAGGGTAGATCTGGGAACAACAGCAATTAAGAGGTTGTTCCATGCTCCTCACAACCTCCCAATCAGAGGCCTTGCTGCCGGATGCAGTTTACTGTCATACCCAGGACCAATGTAACCTGAGATTCTGTAAACCACCATATTAAAATATTCAAAGTTTATTTCTTCCACTTCCATAAATTTTTGAAAGTTGGAATTATTTTTATATATTTGTACATAAGTCTAAAGTGCATCAATTAATTCATTCAACCAAAAGATATATTCAAATTATGATGGAAAAAAGATTACACTGGAAAAGGCTATTAATGAATTCAATATTTACAAAGTATATTACAAAAGCTATTTGTTGTTTCCTATTGTCAAATGAGTAGCACTTATAATTCTGTTTCATTTGGCACTTCACATACAGGTATTCTGACTCAGCAGTCTTATCTGTTCTCTATCAGTAATCCGTGACTGATTTATACATATTTGAATACATGTATGCCTACATACACTTTCTGTAAGATATTTGGCATCACACTTTAGAAGTTAATTGGTTTATTTTGCTTAGTAGCTATTAATTTCTATGGGTTATTTAATGTTGAAATCTAAATATTTTGAATACAATTTTATAACTTCAAATAAATATATGCTATAAAGAGGCATTGTTGGTAATTTTTTTATGTAAAAATGTATTGCTGGTATTTTTACAATAAAAATGCATTTTTATACTTTCATCATGTTTTTGTTTGGTGGGGGATTCACTATTTGCCTATATCTGGGATCATAACAGGTGCTGCCACCACATGTCTGGATGAATATGGAAACAACAGCAATTATGAGGTGATTCCATGTGCATCAAAATCTCCCATCTACTAATCAGAGACCTTGCTGTTGGATGAAGTTTATCATCATACCCAGAACAGCACTTTGAAAAATTAAGAAACTTATGTTATAAAGCTATTTAGGTAGCAATCCTTCTTTTATACATGTTTTACTGAATGTGATAGATAAGGAATATTTTCTTTAAAAAAAAACTTTTTCTGGCAATGATTGAACCTGCATCCCGCTTTGTAGGAAAAAAACCTTCGTTTCATCAAATGTGTTTTACCATTTGGCAAAAGCACTATTTTCATTTTTTAAGGAAAGCACGCCTTTTTCATTCAGACTTTTTTTCTTGAAAGCCTATATCAGTCCGGTTTCATGTGTGAAAAGTAAACAAAGCAATTCTTAAAGTATTAATGGATTTATTTTTAATTGGACATATATAATTTTTATTAAATCTTTTAAATGTTCAGGCTGGAGAACATAACACGTGTTTTTTTTAAAAAAATCAGGACATCTACTCAAACTTGGGTATCCACTAACATTTGAAGTAATAAGAATTAATATTGAATTAAGATTTAAATACATTAATACCTTAGAAATTGCTTTATGTTTCAAATACAAAATCAAACTGATGTGGGATTTTGATGAGATCTGAATGAATGGATATGTGTTTTTCCAAAAAGGAAACTAATCCTTGCTGGGCTGTAATACTCTCTGGGGGCGATCAGTCTAAAGCATGCCGGATCAGATGGTGATTTCTCCTACAAAATGGGTCACAGGTTTGTACTCTGTCAGAGCACATCTTTATTAAGTCTCTCAAATGTGCAGGCTGTTAGATGTAATTCATGCAGGGGATCTTTTCAAAATGAGTATCCACTAAAATCTTTCGGACTAACACACATTGTGTGTGTGTGTGTGATGCTTAGTGCCAAGATTGTTGTTCTTTTAGTGGTTTACTGATAAAAAGATATTTTAGCAAACAGGTTTTTTGTTTTAAAATGCTCAATATTGAGATTGAGCATTAATAGAATTAATGTGGAGAAGTTTGTCACCTAACTGAGCAGAGTCATGCTGACTTCAAAGTTTCATGAAGGCTGTTAGAGTTTTTGGGTATCGCTGTATACTAGTAAGCCAGCCATGAACGGACTCATTTTATAGTTCACCAATGGAAGGGTTAACCAGTCAGAAGGCTCAAAATATTCAATGCGACATGTATAAAGGCGACCATATTTTCCCGAGTATTGGTAATATAATCAGATTCAATAGAGTGTCCGACTCATGAGTATTAATCTTTGACATTGTTTCATTCAACAGATTAAATACTGTGCTGTATTCTATATTCATAAACTATGGTGGACATAGTCAACAAAGGCACCGTCATGATGTCCTCACTCCTCAGGTCTTTTTATTCAAACTGCTGTTGTGTCCCGGTTTTAGTCTTATTTATATGGAACTTGGTGTAATTTTATATTTTTGTATGTGAGTGTTTCTACAGATAATTAATTGTTTTCACATACACACACATCAATCAAAAAACTGAAAGCTTTACTTCCATAAAGAATGATTACAATTTTTTTTTAGTATTTCTCCATTTTCTTTCAAATGATTTATCCTTCCAACAAACACGTTTAGAAATTAATTTTTCAAATGTTTCTTTGTCTATTCCATAACTCTTTAAAAAGTCATTGATCCTAGTGCTATACAACTTCCTGTTATTTGTTTCCATTAGTAAACTTCGTTTTTTTAGCTATATCTCATAATCCCTGTTCTACCAACCATTAAAACAGTAGATGTGTAAAGCACTGCTTTCCTATATCCTTCTTGCCTTTAATGTGTTCTATTAGTCTCAAATTTTCTAAGCCCTTTTTAATCATATTCCTTTAAAAACTTTTTCTGATTCTAAATGTTCTTGTTTCCATTTTCTCTAAAACATCATTATTGCTTTCATGTTCTATCCATTGTATTTCAGCATCCTTCTGTAGTACCACATTTCTGTTACCTCAAGTTTCTTCATCTGTGATGAGATGATTCAGCTTTCATTACCATATTGGAGGCCTGATATTATATATCAATTCAGTACTCTTTTATTTCTAACTGTTATGACCTTGTTGTCTTTGTTATGGGATATAAACGAATCTTAATGACAGACAGGGTTTCAACTCAAATAAAATGTTGCCTATATGTTATGTGAAAATGGCCCCTAGGGTTGCATAATGCTTTTAAAGTGTGTATGTAATTAATGTTATTAAAAATTGAAATAAGAACTTAGAGGTACTTGATGTAACTTAAAAGCATGAAATTCATTAAAAATACATAGATAGATGTTGCCTTAGTTCAAGTTAGCATAGATTAAAATTGCAAGTGGGGTAGATCAATTCACCATGTTCAAGAATGAATAAAAGCCAAGTAAGGCAAACTCTAATCTTGGAAAGTAGAAATCCACTGAGGGACATAAATCTTGTTGAGTTTATCTCCTATTTAATTATATATTTTTGATTTTAGAGTTTATCGCAACACTAACAAAATTTTCCTGTTAATGCTTTGCTTAACTTTTGGAAATCATCTTTGGCTATCCCAATATGCTTTTCAGATTTCAGTGTTGCATTTTCTGTTCTCTGTTAAAACACTTCCTAAATATTTCAGGTTTTGCACGTGTTTAATTTTGGTTTCTCAAAAATATTGATAGAAAACACTTACTAGATATATACTCCCCATGAGCCTGATTCTGATTCTAAACTAGATAAGTCAGTCAGTTAAGTGCCATACGTGTTACACGCTTGGGCGATCATGTCTCAAAAGAGACATGACTGACTGGGCAGAAGATCATCCCGCAGTAGGTTGCCATTGCTTTCTGCGTTAGATTGGTTGCCAGCCAAGGCTACAAAACCCAATCTGTCCTGTTATTTAACCCATAACTGGAAGGAAGAGATGGATTAATACCTTTCCCAAGGGTATTTGCGCGTAAGTGAATGCAATGAAATCAGCTGGAATTTGAACTCTGGGGTCCAAAATGACCAAAATAAGACCAGTTTTAAGACCAGTTTACACCAGTTTTGAACCTATCCACTGTGGTGGATAGGTAATGTTTTGACCAGTACCTGGGCGTACGCGCTCAGGTTCCCCACATTAAAAAAGACCTTGTGTCACATCTCTCTCAAGTGAGGGAGAAGAGTAAACACTTCCTATAAAAAAACATTTCCTAGATATTTCAGTTTTAGCACTTGTTTAATTTCGGTTTCTTTAATTTGTACTGTTTCTTAAAAATACCAACATGAAAGCAAGGAACATTTATTTATTTATTTGTGCCTTGTTTGCAATCCAAGTAAGAAGAATGTGAGACATGTTAGGTGTATGGGGGGCAGCTCTACTCTAAGGGAACATGGTAGTTAAATAAACATATTTCTGGCAGTTAATCATTTGACAGATCATGATTAGTTGGTAGAACAATAGAACCTCAGGATATTCTATTGTATATGTGCATACATTTGCAAGTATGTGTCATTTATGTTGGAGTCAGTCAACTATTGGTGGTGACACACGCTTGTACCCTTACAGTAGAGAGGAACATCTGTATGACTGATACTTTCTCCTCGCTGTGGTTTTTTTTTTTTTTTTTTAATGTTCAGCATTCTTACACTGCATTTTTTTTTCCCTTCCCTCGTATCTGAAGATGTTTTATTAATAATATGCATTCTTCAAAGAATTAATGTCATTGCTCATCAGATAAGATGTTGGCACCTTCTATGAGAAAGCTTGGCTTTGTGCTTGGCATCTAGACTTTAGGCATTTTTCTCACTTGATGTCAACTATCAATTTTACACTTTGCCATATCTATAGGTTATGAATATTTATTAATGCTTTTTTAATGATAATAGTGTTATTTATTAAAAATGTTAGTTTCTTTAATTTTTTTTTTTTAATTCCTTTTTTTATAAGTTTGAATTGAAAAGGGTATATTCAGGAATATATTAACATGAGGCTCACCCTGTACAAGGCCCAAAAGGCCACTCGAGGTAGAGAGTTCTAGAGTAAGAGGCACCCACCCCAAGCAAGGTAACCATGACACAAAGATGCAAGGGGCCCCTGGAAGTGAAAGAGAAGGAAAAGACTTTAGAGGGAACCAGAAAACCCAATCCTAAACACAAGGCCTATCCTCCTGTTCAAAAGACCAGGGAGGAGTGTGAATTGGATGATCGGCAAACCTATACAGTTTTTTGTTCTCTCCTTCACATCAAGTTTTATTTACAATACTCAAACATTATAATTACCTACTGCCAAAAATCAGCTGCTAGAATGGACATTATAGCTAACTGCAATAAAATAATTAAAAATTTTATTAATGTATTTCTTTGAAGCTGTTCTAAATAGTAATAGATCATTCATTTTATAATTAGTTTTTTTTTTTTATGATAATTGTTTAAAAAAAAATTATGTAACCTATTTACATATTTATCTACCAGTAAAATTTAAATCAATAGTGGTATGATGCTTAGGAGTTAAAATGAACAGTTGATGAAGAAATGAACACCAAGAAAACTAGTAAAAGATGATCATGATGAGAAAACATAGAGGTAATTTTAACAAAACAAGATAAGGAATTTATTTATGAATTTACACTTTTTAAGTAGTGTCAGTAGCTCATTTCAGGAAAATAAATCAGAATTCTTAAAGTCCTTAGTTTCAACATGTAAGGAAATGTTCATACAACAGATTAAATGATCTGACACAAAATAATGTTAAAAAAATGTTTAAGATGAAGCTAAGAGTTTATTTCTTGGCCAAAGAGATATATTGTTTGCATATATTCAAAAGTAACCAAAAGGAATTTGAAATATTTATGTTTTTTGGATTGTTGAAGGGTAAATTCCTTGAAGTGCTGTGTGATGGTTAGAGACTGATTAATATATATGGCGAGTAATTTTACTGTTGAGAACTTCAATGTTGGTCATGAGGAATTGAAATGAAACCATTCACATGACTTCAGAAACACTCCTTATTAATTTAATTTTCTCCTCATATTTTATATCAAAAAGAATTTTGTGTATGCTTGCTACTTCCTTTCCTTCTTCTTCTCAGCTTACCGGTCAAGTTCTGTGAAGACAAGGTTTTCATTGGTTTAAAGAAAATTTCACATAGACTCACAAATTCCTTTTTCTTCTTTGAGCCTCTGAATTTGAAGGGTGTAGGTAAAGAGTTATTTCATACTCACTACAGTTATTTTTTTATAATAATTTCACCCCAAGCAAGGCAGTTTTGCTGCCACTGTTGTGCAGGGGGGTTACATAGGAGGAGAGTGATGAGAAAGAGGAACAAGTTATAGGGCGTGTCAGAAAATGAGTAAGAGAAAGATGAAAATACTGGTATGAAGAGAGTAGAGTGGAGAGAGAAAAGAACATGAGGGAAAGGGTGCGAGTCAGAGAGATAGAAAATGGCAATTGACCTTACATTTAAATTTTTAGAGATTGTAGCTGTCAGGGGAGCAAGTATACAGCAGGAAATGTGAGAAAAAAAGCTGATAGAGTAGAAGTTGCAATTACATTTGATTGGTTTCACTGTAAAAGGGCGGGATTTAGTTGCTAGTCTAGTAGCTCGAGTAAATTCATGCAGAGGGGTCACCAGGAAGCTAAGCTCATTGAGAGACATGACTGACTGGGTAAAAAATTTCTCTGCACTAGGTAGCCATTGCTTTCTGCAGTAGACTGGTCACCAACCAAGGCTATAGAACTCAATCTACCCTGCTATTTAAGTCATAGCTAGAGGAAGAAATGACAGATTAATACTTTTGCCAAGGGTATTTGCACATAAGTGAAAGCAATGGATTCAACTGAAATTCAAACCTCAGCTCTCCAAATTTTCATTCCAAGCTGATATTCACTGCACCACAATGCACACTCACTATAAATCTTCTAAATTTGTAATGTTACATAACATATGTAACTTTGAAAGTTAAAGGAAAATCACAAGATCTATCAATTCATTTTTAATTGCAGTTATTTGAGAGGATAAAACCAAATCATTTGTAACAAATAAACATGAATTGTGAATGCTCTTAATGTCTATTAAAATAGTGAAATGATGACCATATATATGGAAAATATTTTTTTTTGTATTATGTCAAAGATAAATTACTGTATGAAATATTAAATATTTTTAATTGTAAATTAAATATCGGGAAAATTGCACTAATTCCCTAGAAATAGGAATTGTTTTAAAATTAATTTTTAACCAAAATTAATAAACAAAATATTTCAAAAAGAAGTTGAATAAGAAATATAAGGGAAATTCAGATAGTTTTTCTTGGAATTATTGCTTATTGGTTGATTTAGTAGGTTAGAAAAATGTATCAGCTAAAATGTAATAAAAAGCTAAAAACTTAAGGAAATTTGAACAAATCAAAAGGTAGTGGCTTATATTTTGTGGGTTAATTTCACATTATTATTTTTTTAATTTCTTTTTGACTTGCATTTGTTTTATCATTACATACCAGGACATATCTTTCACTTGCCCTAGGCCATTGGTTGTGATTTTTTATTGTTTTCTCTTAATTAAACAAAAGACAGCTTTTTAAAAAAATTAACATAAATGGACAATTTATTATTATTACCACTTAACAAGTGGGGCGGTACAGTCAAAAATGTTGGCAAAATATTTACCATCTAAAATATGCCATCTAAAATGATGGATCGATGTACCTACTATTTAGTATATTATACATTAAGACATGAGAAAAAATAAACAAAATAATCCAAACCCCTGAGTCCAAGAGGAGGGAAATATATATATGTATTCGAGGCCATAATCAATGCTGAAATAGTTCATCATCTCACTGCCCACAAACTCTTCTCTGACAGGCAATATGGCTTCCACTTTGCCAGGTCCACAGCCGACCTGCTAACAACCGTAATGGAGTACATGCTCCAGGCTCTTGATGAGTCTGACGAGGCTCGCGCGGCTGCTCTGGACATCTCCAAGGCTTTTGACAGGGTTTGGCACTCTGGCCTCCTATGCAAACTACGGGGTTACGGTATTACCGGTCGCCTGCTTGACCTAATCCAATCTTTTCTAAATAATCGCAAAATGAAGGTCATTTTGAATGGGCGTACCTCTTCATCCTACAGCACGAATGCTGGTGTCCCACAGGGCTCTATCCTGGGCCCAACACTCTTCCTTATCTTCATCAACGACCTCCCAGATGAGATCAAGTCCCAAGTAGGCATCTACGCAGATGACACTACAATATACTCCTGCACCAGTAAGAAACCTGTCGTGGCAGACAGACATAATCTCGCTGCTGACCTTGAACGGGATCTACACTCTGTAGTGAACTGAGGCAAGAAGTGGCTTGTCAACTTCAATTCGTCTAAGACCAAGCTGTTGTCTGTCAACCATTACAAGCAACCTCTCCTGCCTCCCATAAGCATGGACCAAGCGATTCTCCCAGAGAGCAATACACTATGCCTCCTCAGACTTACCCTGTCCTCACACCTCAAATGGAACCACTATATTGAATCCATAGCAAAATCTACTGCTAAGAAGGTTGGGTCACTATGACGATCCAGGATGTTTTTTCCGCCTGAATCCATCCTGCATATATACAAGTCAACTATCCGTCCGTGCATGGAATACTGCTACCATTTATGGTCAGGCGCCCCTGCCATTCTCCTCAGTGTTCTTGACAGGCTCCAAAGGAGAGTCTGTAATGTGATAGGTACTGATCTGGTGGCTCGACTGCAGCCACTTCCCCACCGTCAAAATGTGGCTTCTCTTTGTCTGTTCTATAAATACTTTCATGGCTTCTGCTTGGACAAACTTAAGTCACTGATGCCTCCTCAGCAGGTGTTTACTCGTGCAACCAGACTGGCAACTGGGTCCCACCCATTCACAGTCAGGTTAGCCAAATGCAGACGACAATTCTACTTCTGCAGCTTCTTCTCTCGCACTTCTCGCCTGTGGAACTCGCTCCCATATTCTTGCTTTCCTGATGGCTACAACCTCCAGAAATTTAAATGCAAAGTCAATACTCATCTACTAACCACTGGACTCTAGCTCTCTCCCCACCCCTGTATAACCTCCCCTTTCTCTCCACCTATGTATCTGTCATTGCACCTGCTTTCTCAGCTTTCTATTGCTCCTTTCTAACTAGTTTGTACTCCTCACTCCTTTCTAATTAATCTTTTTACAGTTATGTAGCTCCCCGCACATCAGTGGCATTTCTGCCTTGCTCAGGGTGAAATGATTAAAAAAAAAAATCTATGTCTCTGTGTGTGTATATATATATATATATATATATATATTCTTCACTACTCAACAACATAATTATTACAAAAAAATAAAATAAGACACTGTTAAAGAGCAAACATATGGCAAGAGCTTTAATAACTGGTAGTAAAGAGAATGAACTGAGCTGACTCTGCCTTGCTATTGTCTCTCTCTTCATGACCATGACAGGAGGGAAATATATATATATATATATTTCCCTCCTGTGTGTGTGTGTATATATATATATATATATACACACACACACACACACAAGTCTTTATTATAATAGAGAGGATTATTATTATTCCTTATCTTACTCATTGAAATTTCCTTTTATTATCAATTGCAAAGTTTTATTACTTGAGCTTGTAATAACTCATGTTTTGTTTTCACAGTTGTTTGGTGTTTAAAGTTAGTAGGAAAGAGTTAACCTGAAATAGAATTATTGCAACTTAATTATTTCTATAGTGAATGTGTGTGTGTGTGTGTGTGTGGAATATGAATGTGTAAAGTCAGTTTGAAGCCAGTGAGTTTGCATAATGGAGGGAATAGCTGAAGATTGTTAATTATGATAAGTAGCTTTTTTTCCTTCTTCTTCTTCCCCTCTCTCTTTTTTCTGTCTTTTTTTTTTCTTCATTTTTATTTATTGTGCTTCCTATTCATGAAATAAAAGCAAATAAGACTGAAAAGAAAGTGGGAGGTGGGGATGAGTGACTTTGTTACTTTAGTGTAAATGAAAAGCAGTGGGAGGGTGTAACCTCCTTTTTGAAAAAAAAAAAAGAAAGAAAAAGTTAAAGGGACTCTCAGGTATTGGCTGGAAAATTTGAAAGGTGATGGTGGGTGGAAATTGTAATAAAAATATTGACTATCTGAAAATACAACAGTTTCTTCTCTGAGCAGCACAAGCTCATGGATATTACAAGGAAAACGACTTGCTTTGCTTCCACAGGTTGATTTTTTTTAATTTTTTTTTATTAAGAATATTTTATGGTTCATGAAAATATTTCTTACTTTGAAAGTAATGCCTGTTTCAACTAATTTTTCTTGTCTTTGTGATCTAAGATATTTTTCTTGTATTCAAATTAGTCTTCATTCATGAAATTGCAAAAAGTCATATTCATAATTCAAAAACTGTTTAATTACTATAGAATATTGACTTTTGTTTAAATCCTATTAGATTTTAGTAATTCAAAAACATTCTGCTTTTCTAGACAGTCGGAATTCTTCTCTTGTATATAAATAAATACAGTCTATTTTTTAATCATTTTCACACAGGTATAACTAATTCAGTGGTTATAGTAAGTTTCCTTATCCAGAAACATTTGGTATTCATTGACAGCAGCCAAGACTACTGTTCATTGAAATTTTATTAAGTCTTTCTCTTAAAAAGTTTTATACATACTGATAATTTGAACTATTTAAAGAAAAAAAAGCAAATTGATATTTTTGATGCACCTTCAATATTTTAGCAGTAGGTACCTCCAAAGATTCATTATCTATGGGTATATGTGATGAAAAACAAGCCTAAAACTTAATAAAAACAGAGTAATGATATTTTACTAAAGTTAATTTCTTCTAAGTTTTAAATGTATAATCATTTCACTTTGTTTTTTTTTTAATTCTTGTAATCTTTTTTTATTCTACATAGTAGTTTACTTGGACAGTTAAAAATAGTAGTATTAAAGTCAATTTGCATTTGTTATATATTATGGGCAATGTAGAATTTGTATTTTTTTAATTTATGTTAATTGTTGCATGTAAGAAAGGATTCTGTTTTGTTTTTATTTTTTTTTATTTTTTTTTTTGTCAAAAGTGAAAGTATTCAAAGAAAGTGAACATGAAACAAAAGAAATAAAGTGTTGTATTAGCAACCTGATCTCCCCTATTTACTAATGAAATGTTCTGTTGTTAACATTAGGTATTTTTGCTAATTTATATATAATGCCTTCTGTTAATTAATGATTACCTAATTTCAAGTAAGGGAGAAAAGGATGTATAACCAATAAAAAGATTCATGCTGTGTATTATATTATAGAACAGATATTTTATAATTTTCTTTGAGTTTTGAAGAGTTATATATTTCAAAAGAAAAAATACATACTGTACTTTCATCTTGAAATAAAAGTGAAATTCATATTTCTGTTAGACTGCCCCAAAAAAAAAAAATTTTGTGATAGTTTATGGAAATTAAATAATTTTAAAACATATGAGGAGACAGGGAGGAAAAGATGATTTTTTTTTTTTAATTCAGTTCACCACAAGCAAGGCGATAATACCACTAAGTTGTAAGGGAGTGAAAGAGAATGGGTTTCAAAAGGCCAGGGTGGATATTGAACCAGATAGGTTTGCCTGTCTACTCCTATTGAAGGGGGAAAAAATTAAATGAATGCAGAGACTTTGAATGAATTTTCATCATTTTACTTGTGTATTTTGTTTCCCACTAACCTTCCTTATCAACAACATAGCAGCCATTTTATTTTTGTGCTGAGATGTAAAGCTATCAATCAATATGTAATATGCAAATTATACTATCCTTTTTTATTGTTTCTGTTTAAATCGATGAACTCCAATCAGTTATTGCCCAGTGAACCAAATGTTTCCAGAGTCAGCAATTCTGAAATAAATTTTATTTCTTAAGACCAGTTGATGTTTTAACAATATTTATTCTTTCTGTTTTTGTTTTTTTTTATAGAAATATTTAATCACTGTCATTAATTAATTCATTACTATATAAAATCTTAATTATTATTGAATTAAATCTTTGTTTACATTTCCCATTTATTTCATTCTTATTTATTTTGAATTTTATCTTATTTTCTTTCTAAATTTTTTGTAGGCAAGTGTTAGCTGCTGCAGTACGTTCGGGAAAAGTGACCCTGACCATCCGCAGGCGTCCCCGCCGTGCTGCCCCACCGCCTGTACCTCCAGAAAGACAGTCTTCCATGCCGGAGTCTATATCACAGTACAGTGTCCATGGTCTGCCACATTACTCGTCTACATCAGTTACAAGTCTTCCGGTTGATGAGTCCCCTGGCTGCTATGACAACGGCGCCTATGATGATTCTGGTCTCTTTATGGGTACAGCTGGTTCGTGTGATGATGTTTTCAGTGTGTCTATGACTGGCAGTCATGTCTCCTCTGCTTCCAAATTTCCCAGTCTGTCTAGTTCAAGTATTCAAGGGCCATACTCACCCAGCATGATACGACATCAGCGCACTGCCTTGTTGTCCTCATATGATGATGACCCATACTCAGTGGACAAAGTGCGGACCCAGAGCACCTCAGCAGTTGAGGAGGAGGTCAGCTGGAACGCCTCTCCAACACCTACAACGACGACGGCAACTCTACGATCTGGACGGGGCACCCCTTCCAGCTGCCTCTCCCAGTCGCTGGATAATCTGGGTGAAAATGCGTACCTTTCCAATCTGAGAAACATGTCTAGCAGGGAGAACATCTATACACATAGTTATGATAAGATGAATGACCCTGAACGTAAGGCGCACATAAGGAAACGAGAGTTTGATGGACTTTCTCCAGGAACTTTATATACTCCCCGCAGTGTTATGTCTTCACCTACAGTTCAAGGAAAGGTAAGATTTGTCAAATGTTTCTTTTTATTTACTTTTATTTGTCCTGATTTTTAATTTTTTAAACGTTGTAGATATAGTTGGGAAATGATTCAAATGTTTCTTTTTCTGTTTACATCTAATCAATTTAACTGGTTTTGGAACTGTACCAAAATTTACATTATCTTTGTATTCTCATCAACTCGTGGCTGTTTAATTTGCTGCTAACCCTATTTTCTGTTACTATACAATCTCATTTGTTTCTTCTTACTAATTACACAATTGGGTGCCGGTATAGCATGTGACCTATGTAATTCTGTCACTGGTATAGTATGTGGCCTAACATAAAAAGCATATTATAAAAAAATATTATAACTGTCTCGTAAGGGTTAGGAAAAATAATTAGTTTCAATAAATAGCCAAATACTTATATACTGAGGTAGGACACATTCAAACTGAGTCAGTCAGTTAAGTGCCATACGTGATACATGCTTGGGGGATCATATCTCGAAAGAGACATGACTGACTGGGCAGAAGATTATCCCGCAGTAGGTTGCCATTGCTTTCTGCGGTAGACTGGTTGACGACCAAGGCTATAGAACCCAATCTGTCTTGCTATTTAACCCATAACTGGAAGGAATAGACGGATTAATACCTTTCCCAAGGGTATTTGCATGTAAGTGAATGCAATGAATTCAGCTGGAATTCGAACTCAGCTCCCCGATTTCTCGTTCAGAGCCGATATCCAATGCACCACAACGCACAACACCTATATACGTATACTTATACCAGAATCAAAGATATAGCCCACATATTATACCAGCAGCAACAATTTTTGCAATTAATTGCTTGGTTTATTTCTGTGTGCTTTTTGATAGGTGTAGACATTGCCCCTTTTCTTGCATTTTGTTACCCAAAGAGTGGGCCAAATTGTTAGAACATTTGTTTTCTGATCATGAGATCTGGGTTTAAATCACAGAGGGTTAATTTCTCAGTAAGGTAATTTTTTATGTTATCAGCCTGGGGAAGTGTTCCCAGCAATGTGGGTACTTTGGAAGTGCCTGTAAACCAAAACCATGGATTGACCCAAGCCTTGCGAGTAAAATTGGCTAGATGGAAATGTTTGGAAACTGTCAATGATTGTGCTAGCACAGTCACAAGTCATTGTGACCGATGGTTTGAGTGTACTCATGTTTTTCAAACTATTAATCACATCTGGTGATAGGCTTCTCTTCCAGAAGCTGTAACTATGGTCCACTTGGCATAGTTACAGTATCTAAGCCACAGGTACACTCTGAGGGTGTTGAACAATCACAGATGTACCTGAATAGGCAATCTGCAACAACTGTTTGTTAGCAACAAGCAGATTGGAAAGGAGAATCCATTATTATTATTATTAGCAGTAGTAGTGTTATTACTTAAATATGTTATTCAATGAGTGCTTTTAATTATTTTATTATTTTACTTACCTTCATCCAACTTGTCACATCTCTATCTCTCTTCTGTTCTCATCATAATATTTTAGGTAACTCTCAGTAGAAAAAAATACAAACACTTATAAATAGTTTTTACTTCAAAGTTCAATCTCTAGAAGCTCTTCATGATGAAGCTCAACCTTAATTTTGATCATTCGCAAGTATAATATTAAAAATGTTGACAAAATTCTGAATATTGGCAATGAAGAATATAAATATTTTTTCTGTTACTATTTTAATTTTAGAATTACAATAATTGTATTTAAGATTTGCAAGACATTACTGCAATATTACGAGGAGTAACCGCTCAATAATGTAGCAGCAATACTTTGAATTATTAGTAGAGAAACTATGGTCTTCCTGATAGAAAAAAATCACAACTAACTTTAGGAGGATTAATGAATCAAACTTTGTAAAATTAGAATTTGATATCATTTCAACTGATACATCCAGTACAGATGTCAGTGCCTACAATCAAGTATAAACAAATGCTTGGGTATCTGTGCCTACAAGCAAGTATAAAAAGCGTTTGGATGTCTGTGCCAACAATCAAGTATAAAAATGTTGTTCTTCAAAGCATTCACCAGTTTTAAAGTGCATGTAATCTATTTCAAATATTTTGATGACATTTTGTAGAATTGTGAATATCAAGTTCTTAGATATTAGCCACTTTAGAATTATTTATTCATATTTTAATTTAATCTACAAGATTGCTTTATTAAAAAAATGAATCATTTCTGTGCTAAAAAGAAAACCATTAAAAAATAAATTGTTAACAGCATAAGCCTTCAGATTGTACAAGGTTCTTAAGATTTATACACAGAATAAATGAAACATAAATTTGGATTTGTACAACATCATGAAAAAAAAACTTTCAAATAATCTGAGAAAAGAGATAATAAAAACTTGATCAATATTTAAATCCCAATCAAAATCATATGAGCAGAATTTCAGGCACTTCCCAACCATAAAACTGAGATCATCTTCCTTAGCTAATAATATCAAGAGCTCATCTTGTTGACAAATTGACCACGGTGAGATCTGAACCCAGGTCGCATGGCTGAAACGCTTGTGCATCTTAACATGGTGTAATGGTTAGCAAGCTTAAAACCTATTACAACTGAGTAGTGAGTTCAATTCTCACTGAGTTCCCCCCAACTTTTGACCTTGTGATACATCTGAGCGGTACTTAGAAAATCAACACATGGTTGGGATACTAATGTTCTAACCACTAAGTTACATGCCCACTAATATGTTTGTGTGTAAAAAGAATACTTTGTTAAAATGTCTAAAAAAGATAGGTCCTAAAAGAAAAGAAATTTTGTTACTATTCTATCCCCATACATACGTAAAAAAATAAAACATAGCTGCCTTTTTTCAAGGTAATTATCATTACAACTAAAGTCTCATTTCAAAAACTTGAGTTGTTTACTACATATCATAATTTCAGCGTTTAAGAAGGAATTGGTCAGGTGAGCCATAATGAGAAAAAAATTTGTTCAAGATATATTCTTCACCTCTGACAATTGAATTTATGAACTAAGTAAGTTAAAAAAACAAGCGTCTTTATTCAACATATCATCATTGCTATGTATATGCATGAATGAGAAAAAAAAGCAAATACTTTCACTGTGCAAATATAGATATAGATCAGTAGTTTGTAAACGTTTTTGGGATTTCTACCTCATTGAATACCAACACACCACCCTAATGCCCCCACCCCACAAATGTATAGTCAACCTTTAATTGGATTTTCTTGGTGCTAGTATTGCCTGTTAAATGAGTGTCTTATTCTTTTGCATAATAATTATTATATAAATGGGATACACCGTAAACTGAAGGTAAGACACAGTTCAGGTACTCTCTGTGTGTGTGTGTGTGTGTGTGTGTGTGTGTGTGTGTGTGTGTGTGTGTGTGGTGCATGTTATGGTTCAGATGTGCCAATGACTGCCCACTTTTTCTCACTGCCCCCACGAATCTTTCCATCGGCCCACTGGGGCAGTACTGCCCACTTTGGGAATCACTTGTCTAAACTATTACCTCTATACAGCTGTTTTCTCAGATCAATAATAAAAAAAAAAGGTTTCATATGAATGAACCCTTTAGGTCTTAAGGAAGACAATCCTTTATCAGATACGATAGACAGGTGCTACAGAATCACAAATAACTTTACAAAATAATAAAAAGGACATTACTTAAGACATTAGACAGCAACAACTCAAATGGTCATGGTAATATTAGTGAGTTGAGGTTTAAAAATGAAGAATTCAATTTGTGTAGAACAGTGATTTCCAAACTATTTTATTTTCCGAGACGATATCCACTGTACCACAATGCACATCCTATAATAATTGTTATATAAATGGGATACACTGTAAAGTGAAGGCAAGATATACTTCAGGTACTCTGTGTGTATGTGTGGTGTATGTTAAGGTTCAGATATACCACTGCCACCCTCTTGCTGCCTACTGTTTTTGTTAATACTGCCCAGATCTTTCTATTGCTCCACGGTGGGGGTACCACCCTTCTTTGGGAATCCCTGATGTAGAGTCATGGTAATATTAGTGAGTTGAGGTTTAACAATGAAGAATTCAATTTGTGTAGAACAGGGATTTCCAAACTATTTTATTTTCCGAGACGATATCCACTGTACCACAATGCACATCCTATAATAATTGTTATATAAATGGGATACACTGTAAAGTGAAGGCAAGATATACATCAGGTACTCTGTGTGTATGTGTGGTGTATGTTAAGGTTCAGATATACCACTGCCACCCTCTTACTGTTTTTGTTAATACTGCCCAGATCTTTCTATTGCTCCATGGTGGGGGTACCACCCTTCTTTGGGAATCCCTAATGTAGAGTATTGTAGATAAATGACAAAGTTGATTTTTGTCTTTACTTAGGTATGAGCTCATTGTATTTTAGTTAAAGACAATTTTTAATGAGATTTTTTTAAAGTTATTTAGACACATACACACAAAACAATAAAAAAAGCAAAAGAAAAGATGAAAGTTTCGAAAAATCCCAGCTAACTGCTGTAGGAATGATTTCCACCAGACATTTGCTTTTAGACTTTATACCGTTTAAAGAACGAACACCTCTTCTATCTTTTGGAAAGTACTATTGTTCTTTCTCTTACACAGATCTCTGTGCTTTTCACTTGGATCTAAATTGTATTATTACTGTTTCCAGAAATAACATCAATGTAAAGATGTAAAGCAATTTTTTTGGCACCAAGGCACATCTTTTTTTTCCTTTTCATCATTTTTCCCAAGATTTTTTTTTTTTTCACAAATTTGTA